>CM035152.1:16406173-17021522 GCA_020205615.1 Panax quinquefolius
ATTATTTTATTGATTTAATAATTCTTTGCGTTGATATTTTATATTCTTTGTTGTTTGATAATTGTCATTACTACGATATTTTTCATTATCGAAGCAATAATTCATATTATCTGAATAATATTATTAGATAACATTATTGGCAATGTCTAGAAAGTTACATCTAGGAGAGGTTTGGTCACTAATTACAGCGCCCGTGAGGAGAAATTCTTATTGGAAAGCCCCTGCTTTCACAGGAAGCTTTGGTTGTCGATATTGTGATTTTATAATATTATTTGTGAATAATTAATTATTGATTCATATGATAAGGAAAATATTGATTTTATGTGGATATAGATGGAAAAATTTTTAATGTGACAATTGTTGAAAATTGAAATTTTATCTTTTACGATAAAATAATTTATTTAAATATATTATTATATTATAATAATATAATAATGGTGATATTTTTACAGCGAATGTGGGATATATGAGTATCTGAGGAAGAAGAGTATTTTGTTTGAATAAATATTTAAAACATGTTAAACATGTCGGTGGACCCCATTTATTATTTGAAATTTGATTATAGCACAGCAAATCGCCTGGTTTGTGGATTTCGGTCAATTTTAGTTTGGAATTCGGAAAAACTTTCTTACGGAAAGTTGTAGAAATTAATTTCCTATAAAAACTCATGAGATTTGAATTTTCTGAATAAAGGGCTATTTATTATGAATTATTGAAGTTAGAAGTTAAAATAATTAATTTTGGGGAGTTTTGTTAATTATTTTGAGAAAAATATTTTTTGCAACTAAGTTGGCCTCACATGTGATTCAAATGGGCTGAGATCAGTTGTCTAAGGTGGGCTAAAGAAAATGTGAAAAATATATTAATATTATATTCAATTTTACTTTTTGGTGTTACAGCATTTTCTATAAATAGGGTCTTTGGGTTAGAATTGAAAAACACACGAAGGCGAAGTTTCTCTCTATTTCTCTTCGATATATTGGCGTATTCTTGTGAGTATACTTTGAGTATTGTTAGGCGGTGCAAGTTCCTTGACCTTATATCCAGGTATTCGGTTAAATCTTAATCTTTTCGAGGTAAGGGATGTTATTTTCTTCTCGAATGATATTATTTCTTGATATCATTATCTTTGAAATATTGGTTGGAACTTTTTATCAAATTTGGAACTTTTTCATATCGGGTTACTATTCATGAGTTCTTATTCATGAGTTCTTATTCACGATTCTTATTAAGCGAGTTCTTATTCACGATTCTACTTATTCAAAGTCTTATTAATGAGCGTGAAGATGTTTTTTGTGGAATTTCTATCTTTTGGTGTCGGAGTTACTATTCACGTATCGACACTATTCACGTATCTGACACTATTCACGAATCGACACTTATTCACCAAAATGAAAATTTTTTCTTTTAAATCAAAATATCTATTACGGATACTAGCTTTGATTGTATCCGTGTTTTGATCATTCTTGAATTTTACACCACTTTGTGATTATTTTGAGGTATTTTTTGGACATGGATAAAACAAAATACGAATCCTTAATCCTTAATCCTTGTCATTTTGTTTCCTTTGGATTAGTTTCTTTAAAATATTTTCATCATCCTCGATCTTAAATGATGATATTATTGAATATCTTTGGCTTTTTGTAGTGCAAAGATGAATGATTTCTGAAGAATATCTTTGGTAGTAGTGCAAAGATGAGCAGTGTTTAGATGAACATGACCAAGTGATGAATATCTTTGGCACATGGTGCAAAGATGAATATTTGATTCGGATGTATATTGATTGATGTTACGAGGGATAAAAGATGAGCGATGAACTTTTAAATTCATACATAGAAGATAGTAGTTTGCATTCTCTCTTAACTCTTCTAATGAATTATTATTTCATACTGCGAATATTGATTTAAAATTTGTTGTCTATTGTATTCTATTAGATTTTTTCTGTTGAAGACTAACGGTAATTTGTTGTATATTATCTTAGTCGTAATATTCTTTCTTGGGCTAGTTGAGCTCACCCTTTTCCTTTTTGTTCCATTTTTCTTCTCGGGGAGGCGAGAATATAAGCGAAATGCGAGTGGGGTATGGAATGAAGGTTTTAGAAAGAATTGTTTAGTAGTCCTCAATATTTTTGTAAAATAATGTATCGATAAATGTGATGAGGATTTATTTGAGTATAGATATTATCTAGAAGATAATATTTGTATTCAAACTCACGGTTTCTTGTTGTAATAATAAAGTTGTAGTTGTTTACGTACCGTGTATTGACAACTCGAATGGGTGATGTATACCTATTTTGAGGCGTCGCGGTTGGTATCGAGCTTAGGGATATGATCTCTGGCGAAGATCGGGGAATAGAACTAGAAGGGAGGCAGTAAATCCTTAAGCTAGTGTGTCCTACCTAAGCTTATTTTTTTAGTTGAGTGCGTATATAAGGATATTATGTGATATATTGATTTCCTTAATTAACCCTTGTTTTATGGCGGTGTTTGAGAATGTCGTGAGAATATTAACAATGGAAATGAGGCCGTGGAGAGCCTTTTGTACTCACCAACGAGGAGAAGCGTCAACAAATTTGGCAATGTTCCTCACATGAACAACACCACTTTGGCGAGATGATGAGCGAGGGATGTTTAGAAGCTTTTTGCGATTCATGCAAAATCGGGGCGAGGAGACTTCGTGTTCAAAATAAAGGAGAAATGATAGCAATTCACGGGTTATCCGCATTGGCGAGTTCGAAGTTGGGACCACGAAATTTATGGGAAAGCCGGATCCGATCATGGCGAAACATGGGTCAAACAAATTACCATGATATTCGATGTCTTGGGATGCGCGGAGAACGAAGGTTCCATTCGCCACCTTTATGTTAAAATGGCGAAAGCGGACTCTTGGTGGGAGTGCGTGAGGCGTACCCGTCCAGCGCTTTTCGGCGTATCTTGGGAAGCGTTTGAAACTATTTAATGACAAATACTTTCTGAAAGTGTTAAATCGTATGAAGGAAGTGGAGTTCATCGATTAGAGCAAAACAACATGGCGGTGTCTCGATGTGAAAGCAAAGTTTGCGAGTTATCGGTTTGCACCTCATTTGGTTTGGAGAATGAGGAGCGCGTATGGCGGATGTTTCTTAGAGGTTTGAAACCCGGCGTCGTCGATATCTCAATTCTCATATACTTTCTCTCTATTCCGGATGTTGTAAACGGGGCTCAATTATCGAGGCGAGATAGCGAAGTACAGTCAAGCGAGGGACCATAACGAGGATCGTACGGAGATAGCGATCAATGAAATAATGATAACCCGGTGGAGAAAGAGCAGACGGACAAAAATGGTAACCACTCTGGTGGTAATCATAGCCATGAAAATAGAAGAAGCGAGTCGGGAGGAGATATTAAAAAGAGAGATTTAACAACGACCATGTGAAGGCAGCGGTCTTGGCGACAAGCGGTTCTAAGGGAGGAGAACGACCACCGCTTCATATCTTATAAATCACGGGAAAGAGGACATATCGGTCAAACCGCCCACAATAGTTCAAGGTATGCTATAATTGTGGAAAGGAAGGACATATCGCTTTCGAGATTATGCAGTAGCGAAACCTAGTTCGGAGGGGCGGTGACTCAAAAACATCCCCGAAAAGTCAAAGTCAGCGATTAGGGAAGAAGCGTTTGTTGTGGTGGTCAAAATCGAGGAACCCAAGCGAGGTGATCACGGGTAAGATATTTATAAATTCTTGCGAAGTTTATACCTTACTTGATCTGGGTGCTACCCATTCATTTATCTCTCTGCTTGTGCTCAACGTTTAAACTTGACTCAGGGAGAAATTAGACTTTGACCTATCTGTGGAAACTCCAGTTAGGGAGAAACTTTCATCACATCCACTGTTTATAAATCTTGTTTGATTCAAGTTGTCACCATTACCTTACACCCATTGACCTTATCTCTTTAAAGATACTTGCTTTTGATGTGATTTTAGGGATTGATTGGTTAACTACTCATCATACCAAAATTGATTGTTTTAAATAAGGTTGTTAGTTTTCATATTCCTAACCAACTTGGTTATGCAATTCATGCAACTAAACCATTAAAATCAATCAACTGTCATATCTAATCATAAAGCTATTCGTTTATTGAAAAAGCGGATGTCAAGCTTTCTTAGCCCATATTACAGTTTGAATAAAGACACGTCAAATTTGAATAATATTCTGTTGTTATTGACTTTCTGGCGTATTTCTTGAAGAAGTTCGGATTACTACCCCGAGCGTGAAGTTGAATTCTTTATTGATCTTGAACACAGTACAAAGCCCATTTCTAAAACCCCATATCGAATGGCTCTATTGAACTTGAGGAGTTAAAGGTCCAACTCTGAGAATTGTTGGACATCGGTTTCCCCCAAAATAGGTATACATCACCCATTACGAGAGTTGTCGATACATGATGCGAAACAACTACAACTTTATTATTACAACGATAAAGCTGAGTTTGAATACAAATATTATCTTCTAGACAATATCTATATACTCAAATAAATCCTCATCACATTTATTGATACATTATTTTACAAAAATGGTGAGGACTACTAAACAATCCTTTCTAAAACCTTCATTCCATACCCAGGCTAAATACTCATTATATTCTAGCCTCCACGAGAAAAATGGAACAAAAAGGAAAAGGGTGAGCTCAACTAGCCCGATAAAGAATATTATGACTAAGATAATATACAACAAATTATCGTTAGTCTTGACGAGGGAAAAATCTAATAGAATACAATAGACAACAAATTTTAAATCAATATTACGGTGAAATAATAATTCATTAGAAGAGTTAAGTAGAGAATGCAAACTACTATCTTACATGTATGAATTTAAAAGTTCATCGTCTATCTTTTATCCTGTAACATCATCGATATATACATATCAGAATCAAATATTCATCTTTTGCTTCTGAGCGAAGATATTCATCGATTAGTCATGTTCATTTAAACACACTGTTCATCTTTGCACTACGGGCAAGATATTCTTGAAAATCATTCATCTTTGCACTACTGAGGCGAAAGATATTCTTGAAATCATTCATCTTTACACTACTGGGCCAAAGATATTCAATAATATCATCATTTAAGGCGAGGATGATGAAAATATTTTTTTTTAAAAGCGAATCCGATGAAACAAAATGACAAGGATTAAGGATTAAGGATTAGTACTTTGTTTTATCCATGTTCAAAAATACCTCAAAAATAATCATAGTGGTGTAAAATTCAGAATGATCAAAACATGGATCTGATCGAGTTAGTATCCGAATAGATATTTTAGACGAAAAGAAGAAATTTTATTTTTTGAATAGTCTTAGTATCGTGAATAGTCTTGTATCGTGAATAGTCTTGAGTATCGTGAATAGTAACTCAGAGCACCAAAGATAGAAATTCCACAAAAAAATCATCTTCACGCTTACATGAATAGTACTAAATGAATAGTAACTTCGTGAATAGTAACTCATGAATAGTAACTTCGTGAATAGTAACTCATGAATAGTAACCCATGAATAGTAACCCCGAAATGAAAAAGTTCAAATTTGATAAAAACTTCGGATCAATATTTCGACATAATGATATTGAAGAAATAATATCATTCTGAAAAAAAATAATATCCACTTACCTCGAAAATTAGTACTTACAATTTGAAACAGGGATATAGTCTATGAAGGAACTTGCATTGCGTATAGCAATACTCAAAGTATACTCAAAATACTCACAAGAATATAAACTCGATAATATAGAGAAAACTTGATTTACGGTGTGATTTTCAATTCTAACCTAAGCACCTATTTATAGGAAAATGCTTAGAACACCAAAGCGAAAATTTAATAAAATAATAATATATATATATATAAAAATTCTCTACGCCCACTTTATGGAATTCAGATCAGTAGCATTTTTTGATATGCCACCTTCTAGAAAAGTAAACAAAAAAAAACGTTTTCTTAAAATAAATATAATTAAAACTTCAAAAATCAATTATTTGAACTTGAACTTCAATAATTCATAATAAATAGCCCTTTCATCAGAAAATTCGAATCTCGCGAGTTTTTATAGGAAATTCAATTCTCTACAACTTTGCAGAAGAAAGTTTTTCCAAATTCCAAATAGAAATTGGCCAAAAATCCACAAGCAGGCGATTTTACGGTATAATCAAATTTCGATCGATAAATGGGGTCCACCGAGCATGTTTAACATGTTTTAAACATTTATTGCAACAAAAAATACTCTTCCTCCTCGTATACTCATATATCCCACATTACGTTGTAAAAATATCACCATTATTATATTATTAAAATATAATAATATATTTAAATGAATTATTTTATCGAGAAAAAGATAAAATTTCAATTTTCAACAATTGTCATTTTAAAATTTTTCTCCATCTATATCCACATAAAATCAATATTTTCCTCATCATATGAATCAATAATTAATTATTCACAAATAATATTACGAGAATCACAATATTGACACGAGGCGGTTCGAGGAAGAGGGGCTTTCGATAAAATTTCTTCTTCTTGGCGTAGCATGATTAGGTGACCAAACCTCTCCTTAGACGAGAACTTTCTAGACATTGCCAATAATGTTATCTAATAATATTATTAGGATAATATGAATTATTGCTTCGATAATGAAAAATCTTGTGTAATGACAATTATTGAAACAACGACATATATAAAATATCAATATGACAATTATTAACTCGATAAAATCTTTGAGCGATAATTCTTTAACCATTATTGAGTAGTGCCTTCTTACGTAAGAATCAATAATTGGTGCAATCTGGTGCAATCTTCTTGTATTGTAGCTATTCTTGTGTTTTAACCACAGGGTATTTTAACGATATTACTTGATAACAACTTCTGCCGTTATTTTAAACAACTTATATTTGTCGTTTTCTTCATCGATAAACTTTCCGTTATGGGGCCCACACATGCATGGGCTGTGTCGTCGTACGAATATTCCCGACGATCTGAATATTCCACGACCAAAGCGAATATTCCCAAACCAATGATGAATATTTTATAACCACTTGCTTATTTTGAAATATTTGCGTATTTACCCCTAACTATCCACATTAATCAAATCAACCCTTACTATTTCAAAATAATAAATAAAGAAAATTAATTTCATTAATAATAAGTTGAGGTCTTCTGACCTCCCTCCTTATGAAATTTAAGTCCTCGAAATTGGCGTCGTACAGTGTTTGAAAAGGTGAGGATACCTCGCTTTCATTTCCGTTTCCAATTCCCGGTCATTTCCTCTATAGCATGATTCCTCCACAAAACTTTAACTTGTGGTATGACCTTTCTTGGCGTAGGACATGCTCCTTCTATCCAAGATCTTGGCGGTACCTCCTCATCGTTAAGTCTTGGCTATCTCGTCAGGTTCTAACTTCGATATAACGTGGTTGGGTCTTTCACATATTTCTGAATGCGGATATATGAAACACATTATGAACACGAGACATACTCGGAGAGATAACGCAGATCTATAGGCTACATTTCCTACTCGGTCGAAATTTGAAATGGACGATAAATGCGTGGATTGAGCTTTCCTCTCTTCCCAAATCTTGTAACTCCCTTCCATGGAAGCAACTTCATGACAATCATGATCCCCACACTAAATTCCACGTCCTTTCGATGAAGATCCGCATAACTCTTTTGTCGATCTTGTCTTGGTTTGTATCGTTATCGAATCATTTGGATCTTTTCGGTGATCATACGTACTAACTTCGGGTCCCAACAATGTTGCTTCACCCACCTCGTCCCAACATATTGGAAGCGACACTTTCGTCCATATAATGCTTGAATGGAGCCACACTATACTTGCACGATAAGCTGTTGTTGTAGGAGAATTCCACCAATGGTAAATACTTATCCCAAGCGCCCTTGAAGTCTAGGACCACGAGTCTTAATAAATCTTGAAGAGTTTGAATAGTCCTCTCGATTGTCCGTCCGTTTGAGGATGGTATGCGAACTAAATCGTAAATCCGTGCCCATAGCTTTTTGCAAGCTAACCCAAAATCTTGAAGTGAATCTTGGGTCACGATCAAAAACTATGGATCTGAGGCATGCCATGCAACCTCACAATCTCATTCACGTACATACTAGCAAGGCGTTCAAGGAATAAGTCTCCGTGTCGGCAAGAAATGAAGCGGACTTGGTTAATCTATCAACAATAACCCAAATAGCATTGATGCCTTGAAAGCCGTAGGAAGACCCGTAAAAATCCATAGTAATGTGTTCCCCACTTCCATTTGGAATCTCAAGTGGTTCTGCGGACCCTTAGGTACTAGATGCTCGCCTTTACCGTTGACAAGTTAAACACATTGAGATAAACTTTGCAATCTCTCTCTTCATATTGTTCCACCAAAATGTATGTGAAGATCACGATACATTTTAGTACTTCGAGGATGGATTGCAAATGGTGTATTGTGTGCCTCCATCATAATCTTGTACTTCAAATCGAGTCGTTAGGAACACAAAATCTAGAGTGGACTCGAAGTATTCCTTCTTCATCGATTCTCGCTTAGGAATAGCTCCTTCTTGTACTTTCTTCTTCATACGCATCGGCTCAAGATTTCGTGGCTTGAGCAACCTTAACTTTTTCTATTAAAGTTGGCTCTGTCGTATACTTGACATCATCGCTTTTCGTTCCGCATATGATCTTCTACTCGATAGCGTCGGCTACCACGTTAAACTTTTCGGGGATGGTATTGAATAGTGTGGTCGTAGTCTTTCAATAGCTCGAGCCAGCGTCGTTTGCGCGTGTTGAGTTCTTTTTGAGTGAAGAAATATTTAAGGCTTTTATGGTGCGAATATATCTCCACTTTCTCCCCGTATAGATAGTGCCTCCATATCTTTAAGCGCAACATTTGCTTGCCACTCTAGATCATGAGTAGGATAATTCCTCTCATACTCTTTAAGTTATCATGAGGCATAGGCTATGACTTTCCCGTTGCATGAGAACACATCCTAACCCTTTGCACGAAGCATCGGCGTAGATAACAAATCCATCCAGAACCGGATGGTATTGTTAGAGCAGTCTTAGAATAAGTCTCCTCTTAAGCTCTTGGAAACTCTTCTCGCATTCTTCGCTCCAAGCGAATTTTGTATCCTTAGGAGTTAGGCGAGTTAATGGAGTAGCGATTAGAAAACCCTTCCACGAATCTCAGATAATAACCGGCTAAGCCCAAAAAGCTACGTGCTTGATCCATGACTTGGTTTGCTCCCAACTTTGTATTGCTTCATCTTGGCGGGATCAGCGGATACTCCATGTTTTGACACCACGTGCCCAAGAAATGCTACTTCCTCGAAGCGAACTTCGCATTTCTTCAATTTGGCATATAGTTTGTTTTCACGAAGCCTTTGGAGTACCGACTTCAAATGGTGCTCATGATCTTCCGCGACTTTTGGAATATATGAGGATGTCATCAATAAAAACAACAACGAATTGATCCAAATATTCCTTGAATACTCGGTTCATCATATCCATGAAAGCCGCGGGAGCATTAGTTAGTCAGAAAGACATGACTAAAATTCATAATGCCCATCTGGGGTTACTAAAAGCGGTCTTTGGAATATCCTCGATTCTAATCTTGGTGATGATATCGAGCGAAGATCGATTTTTGAAAAAATTGTGCCCCTTACAATTTGGTCGAACAAGTCATCAATCGAGGTGAGGATACCTATTCTTGATGGTGACATGGTTCAATTCCGATAGTCGATACAAAATCGCGCACTACTCCGTCTTTCTTCTTTACTGAATAAAGCAGGGGAGCACCCCGAGGAGATGTCTTGGGGCCAATGAAACCGATGTCCAACAATTCACGTAGTTGGACCTTTAACTCTGAAGTTCAATAGGAGCCATTCGATATGGGGTTTTAGAAATGGGCTTTGTACGGGTTCAAGATCAATAAAGAATTCAACTTCACGTTACGGGGGTAGGCCAAGGAAGTTCTTGAAAATCGTCGGGAAAATCGATAACAACGGAATATTATTCAAATTTGGCGTGTCTTTATTCAAATCCATAACATGGGCTAAGAAAGCTTGACATCCGTTTTTTAATAAGCGAATAGCTTTATGATTAGATATGATAGTGATTGATTTTAATGGTTTAGTTGCTTGAATTAAATACAACGGGTTGGTTAGGAATATGAAAACTAACAACCTTACGAAAACAATCAATTTTGGCATGATGAGTAGTTAACCAATCAATCCTAAAATCACATCAAAAGCAAGTATCTTTAAAGAGATAAGGTCAGCGGGTAAGGTGATGGTGCCAACTTGAATCAAACAAGATTTATAAGCGATGGATGTGATGAAAGTTTCTCTAACGGAGTTTCCACGAGATAGGTCAAAGTCTAATTTCTCTCGGTCGAGTTTAAGCGTTGAGCACATGCGGGAGATATAAATGAATGGGTATGCCGGTATCAAGTAAGGTATAAACTTAGCGAAATTTATAAATAGCTTACCGTGATCACCTCGTTTGGGTTCCTCGCATTATGACCGATCACGACAAAGCGCTCTTCCGGAATCGTTGACTTTGACTTTTACGGGGACGATCTTTTGAGTCACCGATCCCCATTGAACTAGGTTTATTCTCTTGTCTGATCTCGGCGATATGTCCTTCCTTTCCACAATTATAGCATACCTTGAGCTGTTGTGGGCGGTTTGGTGATATATCCCTCTTTTTCGCATTTGTAGCATATATGCCGGTGGTGGTTCTCTCTCCCTTAGAACCGATTCTTTGCTAAACTTTTATCGTCTTCACATAGTCGTTGTTAAATCTCCTCTTTTAAAATCTCCTCGACTCGCTTCTTCTATTTTCATGGCCATGATTACCACCGGAGTGGTTACCATTTTTGTCCGTCTGTTTCTTTCTCCATTTGGTTATCATTATTACATTGGCTGCTTTATCTACGATACGATCTGGTTGTGGTCCCTCGGTTGGCCAGTACTCGTTATCTCGCTCTAATAATTGAGCCTGTTTACAACATCTGAATAGAGAGAAAATTTATGAAAATGAGATCTTGGCGTATCTTGGGTTTCAAACCTCTAAGAAACATCCGCGTCATCGTTCCTCATTCTCCACCAAATGAGGTCTGCAAACGGATAACTCTGCAAACTTTGCCTCGTCTTTGAGACACCGTCGTATTTGTTTTGTTCTGTCGATGAACTCCACTTCCTTCGTATAGCGAACACTTTCGGAAAGTATTTGTCATTAAATAGTTTCTGAAAGCGTCTCCCAGAGACATCTTTGAGTCTTGGTTGGATGGAGTGCGCTTCACAGACTCCCACCGATGATCTGCCTTTCATCCCACGGAACATAAAGGTGGCGAATGGAACCTTCTGTTCCTCCGTGCATCCCAGACATCGAATATCTTGGTAATTTGTTTGACCCGTGTTTCCTTGCATGATCGGATCGGCTTTCCCTTAAATTACGGTGGTCCCGACTCTTTGAAGCTGCTTGGTTTGTGACAACCCGTGAATTGCTATCATTTCCTCCTGTATTTTGAACACGAGTCTCCTCGTGCGATTTTGCATGAGCTGCAAAAAACTTCTAAACATCCCTCGTTCATCATCTGCTTTCGATGGTGTTGTTGTTCACGGGAGAGGACATTGCCCGACTGTTGCACGTTCTCCTCGTTGGTGAGTCTGAGGCGTCTCCACGGTCTCATTTCCATTGTTAATATTCTCGATCGACATTCTCAAATCTTGTCATAAAACAAGGGTTAATTAAGAAATCAATATATCACATAATATCCTATATCTTGACCAACTAACAAATAAGCTTAGGTAGGACACCTTTAGCGAAGGATTTACTCTCTCTCCCTCTGGTTCTATTCCAGATCTCATGGGAGATCATATCCTAAGCTACGATACCAAGCTGTGGCGCCCCCAAAATAGGGTATACATCACCCATTACGAGTTGTCGATACATGAGTGCGAAACAACTACTACTTTTTATTATTACAACGATAAAAGCGTGAGTTTGAATACAAATATTATCTTACAGACAATATCTATACTCAAATAAATCCTCATCACATTTATTGATACATTATTTTACAAAAATGGTGAGGACTACTAAACAATCCTTTCTAAAACCTTCATTCCATACCCAGGCTAAATACTTTCGCTATATTCTAAGCCTCACGAGAAAAAAATGGAACAAAAAGGAAAGGGGTGAGCTCAACTAGCTCGATAAAGAATATTATGACTAAGATAATATCTGACAAATTATCGTTAGTCTTGACGAGGAAAAATCTAATAGAATCTGATAGACAACAAATTTTAAATCAATATTACATGAAAAAATAATAATTCATTAGAAGAGTTAAGTAGAGAATGCAAACTACTATCTTACATGTATGAATTTAAAAGTTCATAAATCTATCTTTTATCCTGTAACATCAATCGATATACATACGGAATCAAATATTCATCTTTTTACTCTGAGGCGAAGATATTCATCGATTAATCGTATTCATTTAAACACTGTTCATCTTTGCACTTTCTGACCAAAGATATTCTTGAAAATCATTCATCTTTGCTTCTGGGCCAAAGATATTCTTAAAATCATATCATCATTTTCCATAATATCATCATTTAAGGCGAGGATGATGAAAAATATTTTTTTTTTTAAAAAAGCGAATCCGGTGAAACAAAATGACAAGGATTAAGGATTAAGGATTAGTACTTGGTTTTATCCATGTCCAAAAATACCTCAAAAATAATCATAGTGGTGTAAAATTCAGAATGATCAAAACATGGATCTGATCGAGTTAGTATCCGAATAGATATTTTGAACGAAAAGAAAAATTTTATTTTTCGGTTGAATAGTGAATAGTCGTATCGTGAATAGTGTATATCGTGAATAGTAACTCAAACACCAAAGATAGAAATTCCACAAAAAACATCTTCACGTTTCATGAATAGTACTAATGAATAGTAACTAAATGAATAGTAACTCGTGAATAGTAACTCGTGAATAGTAACTCATGAATAATAACCCATGAATAGTAACCCCCATGAAAAAGTTCCAAATTTGATAAAAACTTGAGATCAATATTTGACATATAATGATATTGAAGAAATAATATCATTCTGAAAAAAATAATATCCACTACCTCGAAAGATTAGTACTTACAGTTGAAACACAGGATATAGTCTTATGACTTGAACTTGCATAGTATAGCAATACTCAAAGTATACTCAAAATACTCACAAGAATAAACGATAATATAGAGAGAAAACTTGATTTTACGGTGTGATTTTCAATTCTAACCTAAGCACCTATTTATAGGAAAATGCTTAGAACACCAAAGCGAAAATTTAATAAAATAATAATATATATATAAATTCATCGCCCACTTTAGAATTCAAATCATCAGCACATTTCCCACATGCCACCTTCTAAAAAACAAAAAAAAACGTTTTCTAAAAAAAATAATTAAAACTTCCAAAAATCAATTATTTGAACTTGAACTTCAATAATTCATAATAAATAGCCCTTTCATCAGAAAATTCGAATCTCGCGAGTTTTTATAGGAAATTCAATTCTCTACAACTTTGCGAAGAAAGTTTTTCCAAATTCCAAATAGAAATTGGCCAAAATCCACAAGCGAGGCGATTTTACAATTTATAATCAAATTTGATCGATAAATGGGGTCCCATGAGCATGTTTAACATGTTTTAAACATTTATTGCAACAAAAATACTCTTCCTCCTCGTATACTCATATATCCCACATTCGTTGTAAAAATATCACCATTATTATATTATTAAAATATAATAATATATTTAAATGAATTATTTTATCGAGAAAAGATAAAATTTCAATTTTCAACAATTGTCATTTAAAATTTTTCTCCATCTATATCCACATAAAATCAATATTTTCCTCATCATATGAATCAATAATTAATTATTCACAAATAATATTACGAGAATCACAATATTGTGACGAGGCGGTTCAGGAAGAGGGGCTTTCGATAAAAATTTCTCCTTCTTGGCGCCTTGATTAGGTGACCAAACCTCTCCTTAGAGCGAGAACTTTCTAGACATTGCCAATAATGTTATCTAATAATATTATTGAGATAATATGAATTATTGCTTCGATAATGAAAAATCTTGTGTAATGACATTATTGAAACAACGACATATAAAAATATCAACGCGACGATTATTAATAATCGATAAAATCTTTGAGCGATTAATTCTTTGTAACCATTATTGAGTAGTGCCTTCTTACGTAAGAATCAATAATTGGTGCAATCTGGTGTCTTCTTTATTTGTGTGTTTTTAACCACGGGTATTTTAACGTATTACAGTAACAACTTCTGTAGTTATTTTTAAACAACTTATATTTGTCGTTTTCTTCATCCAATAAACTTTCCGTTATGGGGCCCACACATGGGCTGCCGTAAATGCGAATATTCCCAAGAAGCAGTATGAATATTCCACGACAAAACGAATATTCCCAAGCAATATTTTATAACCACTTGCTGCTTATTTTGAAATATTTGCGTATTTATTCCACGAATCAAATCGAATATTCAAAATAATAAATAAAGGAAATTCCTTTTAAAAAATTTAGGGGTCTTCTGATAATGAATATTTTATAACCACTTTGCTTATTTTGAAATATTTGCGTATTTTACCCATTAATTTGTTATCTATCCACATTAATCAAATCATGAGATGAATTATCCCTTACTATTTCAAAATAATAAATAAAATTAAATTTCATTAATAATAAAAATTTGGGGTCTTAGTCCACTCTGAACTTTGTGTTCCTAACGACTACGATTTGAAATCTGAAGATTATGATGGAGGCACCTGATACACCATTTGCAATCCATCACGGAAGTACTAAAATGTATCGTGATCTTGACATACATTTTGGTGGAACAATATGAAGAGAGATTGCAAAGTTTATCTCGATGTGTTTAACTTATCGGCGTATAAAGCGGAACATCTCGTATCTAAGGGTCCGTTGCAACCACTTGAGATTCCAAAATGGAAGTGGGAACACATTACCATGGATTTAGATTCTACGGGTCTTCTTCCTACGGTTTCTCGGGGCATCAATGCTATTTGGGTTATTGTTGATAGATTAACCAATTACGCTCATTTCTTGCCGTCTGAGGAGACTTATTCCTTGAACATCTTGCTAGTATATGCGTGAATGAGATTGTGAGGTTGCATGGCATGCACTGTATATCCATAGTTTCGGATCGTGACCCAAGATTCACTTGAAGATTTTGGGTTAGCTTACGTAGTATGCACACAAGCGATCATGTTTGATGATAAAGCATATACTTTGTAACAATCTTATTCATTTATTAATAAAAAGTATTAATTTATTAAAGGCTTTTAATTATCTACATGATCTTTGTTTTTTATAATATGTGATAAACCCATAGTTTTAAGCAATGCTTTTAGAATAATGATGATGATCATTCTAATGAGATCTAAATTCTTAGAAAGCTTAAAACTAAAATAGTTCCCAATCATTGGATTACTAAATTGGGGATTAGTGAATCCGGATAGATTGGTACATCGTTGCTTGCTTTCATTGGATGAGGATGATTGATCTCATGATCATTTGTGTGGAACACTAAAAGCAAGTATGTAGGTGCTTATTAGAGAATAAGTTCATTTGAGCATTGGCTCATTAAGGAATACCTAATGGAGTTTTATTTGCTGTCGATAGGAATTCTGTAGTGATAGTAGTCTGAGTGATCCTTGGACTTGAGATCATCATAGTATCTTGTGTATGATGAGTTATACTTTGACTTATTCCTTAAGACCCTTAGGGTATATCAAAGGGTATGCTTGGGTATAATAAGTTGTACATGGAGATAATGTATGATCGATAAAGAATCTACCACTTCTAATAAAGAGAAAATGTCTATGTGATTCGATAAATGACAACCCGGTAGTCCTTGGCGGCGAGAATGAAATTAGAAAGGAGTTTCTAATTTGCATTATTTGGAGTTGTGCATTTAAGGATCGAAATACATATAATTAAATAAAATAAGACTTGTGATGGTAATTCCATATCTTATATTTAATTGGGACATTGTATGGTGGAAGGATTGAATTATGCGGTAACTATTTACTCGAAAGGTTCTTTTATGATTAATGTTGAAATCTATATTATCTGGAAAATGCGTTGATCATTGGGAGGCTTATCCATTATTGTAGAATAAATATTATTTATTTAAATAAATTAATTGTTTAATTTATTTATTTAAATAAGATTAAATTATTCTAATTGATTTATTCTGCATAGGTTTAATATGGAGAACCTAAAGGGTCACACCATAAAAGGAAGAATAATTATTTAAGAAGTTAATGGCATAATCGTAATAATATGTTAAGTATATTTAATTTAATCTATGGTGATAGAATAAATTAAATAGCTTAATATTATTATTTAATATTTTAGAAATATTAAATATAAATTAATAAGAGAGTCTTATTAATATTATTACAATTATTATTATTTTAATTTCTAAAAGAGTTTAGGAATTAATTTAATATAAGTACTCTCATTTATTCTAATTGGATTAGGAAGGAAAATTAGTTAAAGGAGTTTAATTAATTATCCTAATAAGATTAGGGAGCTTAATTAATTAAAAGAATTTAATTAATTAAATAAAACCTTATTCATTAATTGTTAAGGTGGGTTGCCCACATATCTAAATAAGAGGAGTCTTATTATGGGTGATGGGGTTGTTGACTTTTTAATGTCGACGTAATTCGATTTGTTGGAGATGCGCCCTTTTTATATAGAGATAGAAAAAAACTAGGGTTTGAGCCAAATACCCATCTTCTTGAATTCTTTTTTCTTCCTTGGTGGATCACCTCTGAGAGCCCAACACTTGGGTGGCTAACGTTGATCGAAGGAAGGAACCAAACCGGTGGATTCAAGTTGAGCGAAAAGTTGGAGGTGAACTTGTACACGAGGAAGCTTCGATCTTGAGGTATGATTTTTTTCTTTATCTTTTTTTCGTTTAATTAATAATTATGCATAAAGGGTGATCAAGGTATATGGTTTGTAAAATTTTAAACTACGATTTTTACGTTTAGCATTATTTTTGCAATTTGATTGCGTTCTTGAATATTACAAACCTAACGATGGCATCGAGCCAAACCTTTATACGAATTATTAATTATTTTAATTTGATATGTATATTGATATGTGTTTAGAACAATTTAATTGGGCATAATTTTATTATTATAAAATTTATTAAAAAAAAAAAAAAAAAAAAAAAAAAAAAAAAATTTTTTTTTTTGATTTTTTTTTTTTTTTTATTTTTAAAAAAAAAAATGCGTTAATTTATTTTATTTTTTCATATATTTTATGATATATTTATATATATATATATATATATATATATATATATATATATATATTATATATATATATATATATATATATATATATATATAAATATAAATTAAAGTGGATGATTTTTTTTTGAATTATATATATATAAATATATATATAATTTTATAAAAAAAAAAGATATATATATATATATATATATATATATATATATATATATATATATATATATATATATATATATATATATATATATATATATATATATATATATATATATATATATATATATATATATATATATATATATATATATATATATTATTAATTTTATAATTAAAATAAAAATTTATTTTAATTTTAAAATAAAAAGTTTTATTTTAATATTAAAATAAAAAGGTTTATTTTAATTTTAAAATTAAATTTCATGCTTAACTAATTAGAGTTGGAATTGGATTCCATTCCATAACTAATTGGAGTTGAAATTGGATTTTATTTTTCCTAAAATAAAGGAGTTTATTTAGAATAGGAAAGTAAATCCATTTTTCCTTAAATAAAGGATTTATTTAGATATGAAATAAGATTTCATATTATTCAAAATAAAGGTTTATTTGTGAATAGGAAAGAGAATCCATATTTTCCTTAAATAAAGGAGTTTATTTAGATATGAAATAAGATTTCATATTATTCAAAATAAAGGAGTTTATTTGTGAATAGGAAAGAATAATCAATCGTGTTTCCTTTAATAAAAGATTTTTTTTTACATGGAATTGGATTCCTTTAATTAAAATAAAGGAGTTTATTTTAATTAAAGATTTTTTTATTGGAATTGGATTCCATAATTAATTAAAATAAAAAGTTTATTTTATTTTGATAAAAGATTTTGATTAAAATAAAATAGTTTATTTTATTCAAAATTGGATAAATTAAAATAAAATAGTTTTATTTTGATTTAAATTTGGATTAAAATAAAGGAGTTTATTTTGATTCAAAATTAGATTTTATCTAACTAAATTTGCCCATTAAATGATATCAATATATATATTAAATGTTTATTATTCATAAGATGAATGTTATTTATTGATGCGTATGGTGATGTGTGTGATATAATAAATGGGATTGATTATGGACTATTGACCCGATGTGATTGGATTTTATTTTAGTTGGATGCATGAATGTATGGGTTTTATTAAATGGGATTACTGCGTACCTCGTCTTCTCTAATTTTTTCTTAATGTAAATTCTATCTCCCTCTATGTACTTCCCTTGGCTTTGTGATCAAGGTTTCTATTTATTTTAAATAGTTTTGTAATAGGAATAGTTAGAATTAATTTTGAAAAATTGAGATCGAGGAAAAGGGCGCTTGAAGACCCGTTTGTAATGGAGCAGGGTTTAAATGTAATAGTTATATTTAAATATTATTTCTTGCACCCCCAGGGTTTGACCTTTTGGTTCACTTGGTGGCTCTAGTGAACGAAACTAGAATAAAAGTCCATAATCAATCAAGGGTAGAATATAGTATTCTATATGTGCATGCTTATACTATATATATTATATATTATGCAAACATGCTTATTGTTAATTAATATAATAGCGTATTTTATATATATATATATATATAATGCGCTAAACAAGATGAGACAAATTAATAACAAACCCCTCAATTTTTTATATTAAGTCTAAGCGTTCAAAGATATTTGGAATATCGAGCGTTAAGCCTTCTAGCATGATAAAATTAATAGAGTATTAAATATTTAATATGAGTTTGTTGTGTCACCACAAAGGCAAGTATTAAGTATTTAAGATGTTAATTTATCACATTTGATGCTTATAAAGAAAATTGAACAATATTGTTTTGTTGTGTCACCACACAAGGATGATATTTTCTTTTTTGAATATATGGAGTGCTAGGTTGGACTTAACTTGGATAATTTTGATTCGGATGTGCCACCACTTGATCAAAATAATCTAAGAGGCAAAATAAAAGGAGTTGCATAGTTGATGTAATTGACAAAAGTTGTCTACCTATTTATTTATATATAGTTTGTTGTGTCACCACAAGGCTATATACATTTGAAATGGGATCCTTATTCTCACTAGCAAATCTTTAATTAGATTTTGCTTAGAACTATATAAGTGAGGTAATATAGTTTGAAAAAAAATAGTGGGAGATACCAATTTAAAACAAGACCTAATTTATTTTGGTAATTAATAAAAGAATGTATGTTAAAATGTTGTTAATTACAAATTCATTTACAAATTTTACAATGTCTAAAATTACTATCAACTGCGAAGCATATTAGATGCTAAATTAACGGGCCAAATTAAGCGGATTGGTTAAGGAATTTGAGAATAGTTCTCATGGTTTGAAAAGCTATCTTATGTCATTAATCGCTATATCCTACTGATAGTTGCGAACAATGCCTCTGAGGAAGAGATTGCTACTTTTAGAAAGTGGCAATGATGATGCAGATTGGCTCGATGCATCATGCTTTCGCATCCATGAATGCTGAGCTTTGTCGGCGCATGAAACTATGGATGCTCTACTATATTCACGCACATCAGTAGTTGATGGTGAGGAAAATGGGGGTGATAGATATCGAGATATCTAAGGAGCTCTTAGATCTAGAATGGCCAATGCACACTATATATGCTGACAGAAAAAGTTCTTAACATAATCAATTTGATTGATCGATTAGGACAACGGGTTTTGTCATGGATGGAGAGTTGAGCGAAGATTTGATCTTGCACTCACTCCGGACTCCTTTCACAATTGTTGTGAATTTTTCATATGAACAAGCTAGATATCGACCTCTCGTTGATTTGCTTAACATATTGAAAAATGTTGAGAGTCACTTTCAACGAAGAAAGATCAAGTCTTCTTGGTAGGGGCCAAAGGATCTTACGAAAGAAGAGCGATTCAAAGAAGGTAAATAGAAAGGCATAAACAAAGGATAATAAGAACAAAAGCGTCACGGATAGCAAAGGTTTGCTTCCTTTGCAATAAGCTTTGGACCTTTGGAAAGAAAGCTGCGAAAGCATCTTGCGAGAGGCTAACGAAAGAAGCTTAGTGAAGTTTGGTTACAAATCTGAATTTTGTTCATGATTTAAAATAAATTTTTCTTTAAGTCGAGGTTACTACTTGGGTATTGGATCTGAGCTTTTTGGTTATCATAAATATAGATTTATGAAGGGACCAAGCGAGTAGAAAGCTAAACAAATATAAGTAATCTATGTGTGGAAAAATGAAGCAAAGGTTGCCATATTAGCCATAGAAACTTATAGTTTAGCAATGCTACGAACAAATCTATTAAGTCGATAAGTTGTTATTGTATTCCGGTTCTTGTTAAAAAACATTATTTCCATTTTATTGTTGAATGATAAAATCTTTGGTATTATAATTAAGAACAATTGTTGTTCTATTTATAATAATAATGTTTTGTATAGAATTGGAATATTACTTAATAAATTTTGTATACTTGACTTACGTGAAAATAATTTTGCAAATTGAACAAACTAGTATAAGAAAAGAGATGATCATTCAAAGAGTTGAATGTGTGTATTTGTTGAAATACAAGTGTGAATTATTTGAAAGGTTCAAAAAATTGAAGTGAAAACAAATTGGCAAAGTATTAAGATTCTTTGATTAGATCGAGAATAAATACTTGTGCAATAAGTTTCTAGATCATCTCAAATGGTTTTCTCATAATGGACACATCGATCTGTAATAATTGATTGATGTATCTGAAAGGAAAAATCATACCTTGTTGGACATGAGTGCGGTCCATAATGATTTTCTGAGCATTCGGTATCCTTACAGGATCATGTCCTAGAAATGGCTGCATATCTCTGAAAAGGTAACCTCAAAATCCATTGAAGACTCCATAAAAGTTATGGACGGGGAGGATTCTAATCTTAAGTATGTTAAGATAAGGGGTTGTCGAACTTATGTGAAAAGGTTTGAAAGGATAAGCTTGGGACAAGATTTGACAAGTCTGATTTGTGGGACATCTAAAAGTAAGTTTAGGGTATATGTTCTATAATTCTACTTAGCAAAAAGGTGTTTGTTCTTCGAACACGCTGCCTTACAAGATAAAGGTGTTTATCATTGAAGGGGCTAGTGGGAGGATAATAGATCTTGAAGAGTTCAAGAACCACAAAACACTATAAGTCGAATAAGAGGAACACGTAGATAGACTATTATACCTGGCAATGAATAAATAAATCGGAATAGTACAAAGATACCTAGGAGGTATGGATTCATCATAGATGATGATGATGAGGTACACATCATAGAAGATGATGATCGATTACATCTGATGAGGTAAGTGTTGTATGACACTTTCGAGAAATGGATTGAAGAAGTTTCTCAATATGGAACATTCGTTTTGATGAAAAGAATCAAAGAGTTTGATTTTATCAAAATAAGAATGAACCTAGTGTGTACAACAAAAGGGTCGATGGGAGCATCGTGACATTCCTAGTATTATATGTTGATATACTACGGATGAGGAATGACATACCAATGCTACTGATCGATAAAGATAAAGTTGTCTAAACATTCCTCCATGAATGATTTGGAAGAGTATCTTAATTGGGGATATAAATCTATATAGATAGATTTAAGAGGATGCTCGACTTAACCCAGAGCGTATATTCATTTGATGCTAAAGTTGTTTAGCATGGCAAACTCAAGAGATGTCTCATGTTGATGAGCTATGGGTGTATCTCTCTTAATAGTCCCCACAGACTCACGAAAAGAGATCGCATGAGTGACAATCATGTATGCAATGAAATATCTGAGACACGATGTTGATCGGTCGTATTATGGAGAAGTTCACTATGAGTCGGTGAAAAACATCTTAAAGTGCTTAGCAAGCACTAAGGATGTGATCATATTCATGGTGGGTCTAAATTAAAACTAGAGGCTTATGAGACTCAAGTTTTTCGAGACGAGACCAAGATGACGAAAAAATCCACTTTAAGGTAAAGCGTTACCTTGAGCGATTGGTGCGATGAATTGGAAAGGTTCCAAACGACAAAAGAGTTCTTTGGTTTAGTGATAAAAGACAAAGTATATAGCTATAAATGAAGGCTGCAAGTTGATTGTTTGGATTAAAAGTTCATTCTGAGAACTAGGAATAGTTCTAAGTCTCATCTTGGATCTAAACATGTGTTGTGGCACTTTCATTTGATTATTAGAATCATTGAAAGATGGGAAATCACTATAGAGATAGTGGACTCTCATGAACAACATTACATATCCATTAACTAAAGCTTATCCAACGGCGGGATAATCGTCACTTAGAGAAGAAGAGTATGAGATACCATGACGATTGGCTTTAGTGCAGTGGGAGATTGAAAGTAGTATGCACACAAGCCCGATCATGTTTGATGATAAAGCATATACTTTGTAACAATCTTATTCATTTATTAATAAAAAGTATTAATTTATTAAAGGCTTTTAATTATCTACATGATCTTTGTTTTATAATATGTGATAAACCCATAGTTTTAAGCAATGCTTTTAGAATAATGATGATGATCATTCTAATGAGATCTAAATTCTTAGAAAGCTTAAAACTAAAATAGTTCCCAATCATTGGATTACTAAATTGGGGATTAGTGAATCCGGATAGATTGGTACATCGTTCTTGCTCGTTGGATGAGGATGATTGATCTCATGATCATTTGTGTGGAACACTAAAAGCAAGTATGTAGGTGCTTATTAGAGAATAAGTTCAACGAGCATTGGCTCATTAAGGAATACCTAATGGAGTTTTATTTGCTGTCGATAGGAATTCTGTAGTGATAGTAGTCTGAGTGATCCTTGGACTTGAGATCATCATAGTATCTTGTGTATGATGAGTTATACTTTGACTTATTCCTTAAGACCCTTAGGGTATATCAAAGGGTATGCTTGGGTATAATAAGTTGTACATGGAGATAATGTATGATCGATAAAGAATCTACCACTTCTAATAAAGAAGAAAAATGTCTATGTGATTAGATAAATGACAACCCGATAGTCCTTGGCGGCGAAATGAAATTAGAAAGGAGTTTCTAATTTGCATTATTTGGAGTTGTGCATTTAAGGATCGAAATACATATAATTAAATAAAATAAGACTTGTGATAATTCCATGTCTTATATTTAATTGGGACATTGTATGGTGGAAGGATTGAATTATCTGGTAACTATTTACTCGAAGGTTCTTTTATGATTAATGTTGAAATCTATATTATACGGAAAGTGGTTGATCGCTAGGGAGGCTTATCCTATTGTAGAATAAATATTATTTATTTAAATAAATTAATTGTTTAATTTATTTATTTAAATAAGATTAAATTATTCTAATTGATTTATTCTGGCCGGTTTAATATGGAGAACCTAAGGGTCACACCATAAAAAGGAAGAATAATTATTTAAGAAGTTAATGGCATAATCGTAATAATATATTATGTATATTTAATTTAATCTATGGTGATAGAATAAATTAAATAGCTTAATATTATTATTTAATATTTTAGAAATATTAAATATAAATTAATAAGAGAGTCTTATTAATATTATTACAATTATTATTATTTTAATTTCTAAAAAGAGTTTAGGAATTAATTTAATATAAATACTCTCATTTATTCCTAATTGGATTAGGAAGGAAAATTAGTTAAAGGAGTTTAATTAATTATCCTAATAAGATTAGGGAGCTTAATTAATTAAAAGAATTTAATTAATTAAATAAAACTTAATTCCTTAATTGTTAAGGTGGGTTGCCCATATCTATAAATAAGAGAGTCTTATTATGGGTGGTATGGGTTGTTGACTTTTACTGACATCGACGTAAATTCGAATTTGTTGGAAGAATGCGCTTTTTTATAGAGATAGAAAACTAGGGTTTGAGCGAAATACCCATCTTCTTGAATCTTTTTTTCTTCCTGGTGGATCACCTCTGAGGCCCGAACACTTGGGTGGCTAACGTTGATCGAAGGAAGGAACCAAACAGGTGGATTCAAGTTGAGCGAAAAGGATTGGAGGTGAACTTGTACACGAGGAAGCTTCGATCTTGAGGTATGATTTTATTCTTTATCTTTTCGTTTAATTAATAATTGTGCATAAAGGGTGATCCGGGTATATGGTTTGTAAAATTTTAAACTAAACTACGATTTTTACGATTTGTTTCAATAAATATTTAAAACATGTTAAACATGTCGGTTGGACCCCATTTATTATTTGAAATTTGATTATAACTTTTGTAAAATCGCTTGGTTTGTGGATTTGATCAATTTCTATTTGGAATTTGGAAAAACTTTCTTCTGCAAAGTTGTAGAAATTGAATTTCCTATAAAAACTCACGTGAGATTTGAATTTTCTGATTAAAGGGCTATTTATTATGAATTATTGAAGTTAGAAGTTCAAAATAATTAATTTTTGGGAGTTTTAGTTAATTATTTTGAGAAAAACGTTTTTTTGCAACTAAGTTGGCCTCATATGTGTTGATTCAAATGGGCTGAGATCAGTTGTCTAAAGGTGGGCTAAAGAAAATGTGAAAATATATTAATATTATATTAAATTTTACTACTTTGGTGTTTCTAAGCATTTTCTATAAATAGGGTCTTGGTTAGAATTGAAAAACACACGAAAGCTGAAGTTTCTCTCTATTTCTCTCTCGATATATTGGCGTATTCTTGTGAGTATACTTTGAGTATTGTTAGGCGGTGCAAGTTCCTTGATGACTATACATTCGGTATTCCAACTAGAAGTCTAATCTTTCGAGGTAAGGGATGTTATTTTCTTCTCGAATGATATTATTTCTTGATATCATTATGCTTGAAATATTGGTTGGAACTTTTATCAAATTTGGAACTTTTTAATCTAGGGTTACTATTCATGAGTTACTATTCATGAGTTACTATTCACGAGTTACTATTAATGAGAGTTCTTATTCACGAGTTCTTATTCAAGAGTACTATTCATGAAAGCGTGAAGATATTTTTTTTTGGAATTTCTATCTTTTGGTGTCGGAGTTACTATTCACGTATCGACACTATTCACGTATCTGACCTTTATTCACGAATCTGTGCTATTCACCATGAAAAATGAAATTTTTTCTTTTAAATCTAAAATATTTATTACGGATACTAGCTTTAATTGTATCCATGTTTTGATCATTCTTGAATTTTACACCACTTGTGATTATTTTTGAGGTATTTTTGGACATGATAAAACAAAGTACTGAATCCTTAATCCTTAATCCTTGTCATTTTGTTTCCTTTGGATTCGTTTCTTTAAAAATATTTTCATCATCCTCGATCTTAAATGATGATATTATTGAATATCTTTGGCTTTGTAGTGCAAAGATGAATGATTCTGAAAGAATATCTTTGGTAGTAGTGCAAAAGATGAGCAGTGTTTAGATGAACATGACCAATGATGAATATCTTTGGCTGTAGTGCAAAGATGAATATTTGATTCTAGATGTATATTGATTGATGTTACGAGGATAAAAGATGAGCGATGAACTTTTAAATTCATACATAGAAGATAGTAGTTTGCATTCTCTACTTAACTCTTCTAATGAATTATTATTTCATTGCGAATATTGATTTAAAATTTGTTGTCTATTGTATTCTATTAGATTTTTCCTGTTGAAGACTAACGGTAATTTGTTGTATATTATCTTAGTCATAATATTCTTTCTTGGGCTAGTTGAGCTCACCCTTTTCCTTTTTGTTCCATTTTTCTTCTCGGAAAGCGAGAATATAGCGAGTCTGAGTCGGGGTATGGAATGAAGGTTTTAGAAAGAATTGTTTAGTAGTCCTCACCATTTTGTAAAATAATGTATCAATAAATGTGATGAGGATTTATTTGAGTATAGATATTATCTAGAGGATAATATTTGTATTCAAACTCACGATTTCTTGTTGTAATAATAAAGTTGTAGTTGTTTACATACCATGTATTGACAACTTTCGAGAATGGGTGATGTATACCTATTTTGGGGGCATCACGAAAGCGATATAGTTGGACGCAGCGCATATGCATCGATTATTGAGACATTATTACGGCGAAGTGCGTAATGCGAACTAAAGATAATTTGAACAAGGAACGACAAAAAGCCACACACAATCTTTGAGATTGACCATCCGGGATGGGTGAAGCGATATGCATCGTGGCATAGCCCACAGTGATGCGCCTGACCCGTATAGAGTGCGAGATGTGTGACCAGTCAGGCAGAGAGTCGAGGTCGGAAGTCGGAGCGTAGCCGCCGCCTCGAAGCATCCTCGTGTATCGAGGGGCGAGAAAGGCGAAAAGGCACGTGTCGGCGGCGGCGATATATCACAACTGCAAACACATTCTTTGTCGAGAATGCGTATGTTATGTTTACTGATCATCTTTTGTAGCTAAAATATCACATGTTTACATAATAATATGAGAAAATGAACTATAGGAGTCTCGGTCTCAAGGTCAACCTATCAATTGGTTGGATGTGTATGTAGCCACCGCGATGGTCTACCTGGCATTTCGAGATAAGCGGTAATAAGTTCACTTTATCCTAATATGTTGTTTATAAATTGTAATGACCTTCTTTAGTATTTTTTAATTTATTTTAACTATTTAATTGTTCATCTTACGGCGGGACACTTATAAGGGCTTAATGAGCAGCGCTATCCTCGAAGGCACCCGCGTCCGTCGATTGATCAAGAATTATGGGAGAGGCGTCCATCGTGAAGAAAAATTATGTCAAAGGCCAGGCCAAAGACCATCGATGCCATCAGGCATCTCGCCACCCAGTCTACCATGATCGTCGGTTATCCGACCCTATCATACTCTTGCGGTGTGTGAAGCGATCTGTCGAGATCGTGATCTTCTTCAATATACTAAGGCGGGCATCTGCGATCTCTGAGTCCCGATGAGTTGGCGGAGGCGATGGCGGCGGCAAGCGGGGAGCGGGCAGCGGCCGACAACAACAAGGCGGTATATATATATCGTTTATTGTTTAGCTACATTGTCTTATATGTTTATAGTCTACGAGTCGATGTCTTACTTATATATAACATATATGTTTTATTACTTTGATAATTACAGGGATCCTAATTTGGATGATCCATGAAGAGCGCTAGACTTATTTTTTTTAGATTTTAAAGCCTTGTACTCTTTTAGATTCATTCTTTGGACAATTGTATTAATTTATATGGATGTTTACGATATCGATTATATTGTGTTGGATGAATGTTTTGTATTGTGTTGGATGAATGTTTATTCATGGATGAATGTTTTGTATTGTATTGGATGGATGTTAATATGAATGCTTGTATATATATATATATATATATATATATATATTCTTTGTGTTGGGATTGAAAGCGTACAAAGCGAGGTTATTTTGGGAAATCAATAAAATAGGCAAAATTTTTAAAAAAAAAAGCATCAATGACCGCGTGCGATCGCTTAAAAATATATCGTGACGCCCTTGACTTCTTTGAATCTAGCGGCCATTGCGGTCGCTATTATTGATCGACGACACGTGTGACCGTCACGCGTGACAAATGACTCGGCATAAGTCATAATAGCGACGGTATCGATTAAGCTAATTACGATCATTAATAATTGATTCGCTATTGTTGGTGTGATGTCCTTCCAATGACGGATTTATCTGCGACTCATATCGAGACCGCATACGGTCATGAGATATCATCTCTGCGGCCGTATCTGATCGATGATGTCTCTTGATCGTTGATAAGCCTTTTTGTTGTAGTGATTGTCGACATGATCTTTGCTTTGTAGAGTAAAATTCAAGAATGCTCGGAAGAATATTTCCATGAAAAGATCTTTGGATGAAGCGCAAATATCAAGGATATTCCACTAATTTCATGGAGTATAGAAGCGAAAACTTTAACCAACTGAGTATAATAGAATATATGAATCTGCAAATGGATTTTCGCCCGCCATGCGGTAATCCACGTAGACAGATCATTTCCACAATTTAATAAGGAATGAATACGAAGGATCATTCACCATACATGTGGTAAATCCACATAGACAGGTTATTCCAACAGAATAATAAAGAATGGAATAATAGAAGAATTCACCATGCATGTGGTAGTCCACGTAGACATGTTATTCCAACATAATAATAAAGAATGGAACCAGGTCATGCGTAATCCGCACATACAGGATATTTCAACAGAATAATAATGAATGGAATAACAACAAAATTTCACTAGGCATGCGATAGACCGCACAGACAGGTTATTCCAACAGAATAATAAATAATGGAACCGTGTCATGCATGTACGCATTGCATGTGATATTCAAATGAGAATAATAAAGAATGGAATAACAGAAGAATTTCACCATGTATGCGGTACTTCGCATAGACAGGTTATTCCAACATAATAATAAAGAATGGAATAATAGAATCTCTCTACATGAATACGAAAAAAAATACCCCTTACCTCAAAAGAAGACTAGATATACTGGAATAGTGAGGTAGCAGACTTCTCTTCTCATTTCTTTCTATAATTTCTCTCTATAATAATTGCTCTATAGCTTTTGTGAATTGGTGAGAAATGAAGGAAGAATGAGCTTCTATTTATAGGAAAATATAGTTTCCATAATTGCACGTTTTGGGGCTCAAAATATTACAGTATATAATACCTTTCTCTTTTTCTTCCTTTTTAATTTAGTCCTGCAAGTATTATCAAACTTGCACCACCTCCCTTAATAGTAAATAATGTGAATCAATAGTAAATCATGTGAATCAATAGTTATAATCATGTGAAAATACGAATTATTGTATAGTACCTCCATCTATACCTCCATTTTTAACTTAGTCATACAAGTATTATCAATCTTGCATCAACTCCCCTAATAGTACAAGAATGTGAATCAATAGTACACACATGTGAACAAATAGTTATAATCATGTGAATCAATAACAATTAATTGCTTATTTATCCGGTTAATTACCCGATTGGTCAGAATAACTTCCAGACATCAATTAATATCGAAATAAATATCGATATTCACTAACACTAATAATTCCAACACAATGAAACTATCAATTTCATCTTTAATCAACATGAACTTATTCATCATTAATATTATAACTCATTATATTTAACAACCAAAGTACATTCCCGAGAAAGAGGGCTTAGGTTACCAAACCTCTCGATGACATTGTCGATAACTTATTGCATAGTCATCAATATTGATTTCTCCTTATCGATTTATATTGGTCGGCAATTATGATCAAATTAATTACTTGCAATAAAACCTCTCCTTGGCTGCTAACTTCTAGAAAGTTACATCGAGGAGAGGATAGGTTTGGGTCACCTAATTGCGCCCAATAGGAGATATAAAAGCCTTACTTTGTATTTGTAAAATATCAAATCCACACATAATATTCAAAAAATATTTTGAAATTTTTAAAATCTGGTGAATGATCTCACGTTATTTGTTAAATATTGTCAGTTATAATATTAATATTATGAATAATAATTGAAGTATTAAGAATATGTTTATTGAAAATAAGTGATTTACAAAAATTAGAGGGGAATAATGTAAACTTGGAAAACTTTATTGGTATGAAAGTGTAATAAGTTAAATTAATTTGGACCGTCGGTGGTGGTTTTAATAATAAATCAATAAGTTAAATTAATTTGATCGGTGGTGGTGGTTTTATAAATAAATCAATCTGACCGCTTCGGTGGTGATTTTAATAGTAAATCAATCTGGACCGCCCGTGGTGGTTTTAAAAGTAAATCAATCTGGACTGTCGGTGGTGATTTTAAAAGTAAATCAATCTGGACCGTCAGTGGGGGTTTTAAAACTAAATCAATCTGGACCGTCGGTTGTGGTTTTAAAAGTATTCAATATGAACCGTCAGTTCTAATAGTAAATCAATTTAGACCATTCATGAATCAGTTACTATTTAGTCCATTCTCTTATAAATAGAAGCTTAATTCTTCTTTCATTCTCAACAATTCACTGAGATTCACAAGAGACACTATAGAGAGAGAAACTATAGAGAACAAGAAGAAGAGTACTCTGCTACTTCACTATTGCAGTATCCAGTCTTCTACTAAGGTAAGGGGTGTTATTTCTTTTGTATTCGTAAGGGGTATTATTTCTTTCGTATTCATAAGAAATACTATTTTTCGTATTTATCCTTTAATATGTCAGAATAACCTGTCTACGCGGATTACGTACCGTATGATAGGTGAAAATCCATTTACAGTTTTGTATATTATTTCTTTTCATATTCTTAAATCTAAACTTACTATGGTAAGTGTTGCTTCTATAATTCTTGAAATTATTTGAATATCCTTGAGTTTTGCGCTTCATCCAGTATCATTTTATTGGAATATTGATCTGAACTCTCTTATTAAATATTAATATTTTTCCCAAAGTATTATTCACAGGGTACTATTCATGGGGTGCTATTCACCGAAAAAATTTATTTCTTTTATGTCCAAATTATTTTTGATACATGGATATTATTCTTGAATTTTACTCCACAAAGCAGTATCATGTTGACAATTTGGATATTTTTAAACTCTGGATAAATTTAAAGTCTTTAATAATTATCCTTGATTTCGTTTGATTAATGCTTACATCATTGTTATCATCCTCATGCTTATATTGTGATGAAAGTCATCTTTGACTTACGTGCATAGATGGACTGTTGATTTGTATGATTATGACTAGGTATCATTCGGTATAATCATGACCCATAATTTTACAAATGATGTGGTAAAAATTCTCATTGGCCTGTAGTGCATTGATGGATAATTGTTGGTATGATTATGACCAGGGATTATTCGGTATAATTATGACCATTGATGATTACATGAATATCCTTGGCCCGTAGTGCAGGGATGATTCGATGATGTGGTTTATTTATTAAGCTGAGTCTCTGCGATAAAGTTGATGAAAAACTTTTTAAATCATAGAAGATAGTAGATATCTTGCTTCTACTTGACTCTTAATGGATTGCTTGTTCGCTTCTGATTGAACTTGTTATCATTATATTCTATCGGTTTAATATTGTTGAAGGCTAACGATAACTTATTCTGCATTATCTTAGTCACAATATTTCTTATTGGGCTAGTTGAGCTCACCCTTTTACTTCCATTGTTCTCTTCTTGAAATGAGAGCGTGGTGAAAACTAGTCGAGGAAGCGGAGTGATGGTCCGAGATAGTGTTATAGTAGTCCTCACTATTCTATAAAATTGTGTGACAATAAGCGTAATGAGGACTCCATTTAAATTGGATATTATGCTGAAAGACAATATTAGGTGTAAAAAACTCTCGACTTATGTTTTTGTCGTATGTTACCACGACAGGTTGTATAATTAAGTTGTATTTAAATTTTGTACCATGTATTTGGAGACCCAAGATGGGTGATGTATACCTATTTTGGGGGCATCATCGAGATTAGTATCAAAGCTTAGGGATATGATCCTGGATCGATGTGAGACAAGAACTAGGAGGGAGAGCAGAATTCCTTCGCTAGTATGATCTACTTAGTTTATTTTTATTTGGTATTTAATAGGGATAATATGTGGCATGTCGATTAACCCTTGTCTTTGTGGTAGTGTTTGAAAATGGCATCCGAAAATGTCGAGATAAACAATGAAGCACATGAGACCGTTGAGTCACCAACGATCAATACCGAGGATAATATGCAACATGAAGACAATAATCCTCGAATAAACAACAACACCGTCAAATGATGAGCGATGGGATGTTCGGAGGCTTTATGCAATTCATGCAACATCCGTGATAATGGGCTCTGCTCAAAATGCATTGGAAACACCGATAACTCACAGATGGTCACTTCTTAATCGATTCGGAGGCTGGGACCACCGAAGTTTTGGGAGAGCGAAACCACTTAAAGGCGAGAGATGGATAAAGCGGATCACCAAGATATTTGATGTCTTGGGATGCTCAGAGAGCAAAAGGTTCCCTTTGCCACCTTCATGTTGAGAAGAGAGCAAATGCTGGTGGGAATCACTAAAAGCGTACTCGACCTCTACCGCTTTCAAAATGTCTTGGGAAAAGTTCCAAGAACATTCAACGACAAGTACTTTCCCGAAAGTATTCGTCACATGAAGGAGGTGGAGTTTATCAAGTTGGAGCAAAATAATATGACCATGTCGCAGTACGAGGCTAAGTTTGTCGAGTTGTCCCGGTTCGCATCCCATTTGGTTGATAATGAGGAGAGAATGACGCGAATGTTTCTGAGAGGTTTGATACAAAATACATCAATACCTCATTTCTCTGGCTGTGTTTGTATTCGAGATGTTGAAAATAGGGCTCGATTATTAGAAGCGCGATAATGAGTCAACCCAACCAAGAGAGAAGCGGTAAACAAGTCGATAATACCAATGGTAGGAGTCATCGAAGCGGTGACAACAAACGTGAAGGGAATCAACATGCCAGAAATGGTAACCACTTTGGTGGTAATCATGGCGAATAATAGAAGAAATAATTCATGGAAATTTCAAGAAGAGAAGATTTAACGATAACGGGAAGGCGTCGACACCGGCAAAGACCAAAAAAAATTCTAGGGGAAGAGAACGTAGCCAGGTTAGATCTTTATAGATGTAGAGAGGAGGACATATAAGTTCAAACTATCCATAGTACGTGGAAAAAGACGGTCACATAACTCGATTTTGTCCTGTGGCGCGAAATCAAGTCCAATTTGGGACGGTGGCACCAAAAGGATCTGAGACAAAATAAAGTCGGCGATTTCAAGAAGAGTGTTTTTCATGACTTCTCAATAAGCGAGTAACCCGAACAAAGTTAGCACGAGTTAGTTAATTATAAATTCTTGTGAAGTCTATACCTTATTAGATATCGGTTCTACCCAATCTTTTATTTCTCCTACTTGCGCTCAACGTTTAAATTTAACTTCGGAGAAATTAGACTTTGACTTATTGGTTTAAACTCCGTTAGGAGAAACCTTCGTTACCTCCACTATTTATAAATCTTGTTTGATTCAAATTGACACTTTCACATTACCTGTTGATCCTATCTCTTTGAAAATACTACGCATTATTCGATGTGATTTTAGGAATTGGTTGGTTAACTACTCATCAAAGCTACTAAAATTGATTGTTTTGTCAAATAAGGTTGTTAGCTTTCGTATTCCTAACCATTTTATTATGTAAATTCAAACAACCAAACCACTAAAATCAATCATTCGTCATCTCAAGTTATAAAGCTATTCGTTTATTGAAAAATGGATGTCGAATAACTTTCTTAGCTCATGTCAGTGATTCTTAAATTTAAACAAAATACGTCGATTTGAATGATATTTCTATTGTTAATAAATTTCATGATAATATATTCCACTGAAGAAATTTCGGCCTACCCTCGAGGCGTGAAATTGAATTTTGTATCGACCTTGAACCCGTGATGAGTGTGTTTCTATCTTTTGTCGAAATGGAGAACAAAATATGGGATTTTCAAAAACCTCAAATACTTCTTCATCCAAGCGAACGATTTACGTGTTTCTAACGTATATGAATAAATTTTGCGATTATCAAGACATATATAAGTTGAGTATATGGAGCATAAATTTTGGAATTAAAAATGAGCGTATGATTTGTTATGAATTTTAAGAGGCGGATTGAAATTGCAGGTTTTGGTAGAAAATTCTAGAATTGAGTGGGCCCTCTTGGTTGTTGGGGAAGATGGCTGATTTTGTTGGTGGTGAATAGAGCTCACACGAAAACAAGTTTCTCTCTTTCTCTCTCTATATTATCGAGCGTATTCTTGTGAGTATTTTGGTATACTTTGGAGTATATTGATTTATTTAAAGTTCCTTCAACTATTGAAGATTACTGAACATACCATTTAATACCATCGTGGAAGAAGCAAACATGGTAGTAGGCGGCGAGTTGAGTAGAAGATGGAACACGACCAGATATCTTTTGCGATTACAAAGATGAAGTGTGGCGTTGTTAACACAAAGACCCGTTTGAATATCTTTTGCTTTAATCTGAAAGATGACTTATAAAAGATTGAGATAGTGTTAAAGACTCTACAGAACCTACGTGAAGATAGCGAATGTAAGATTAGAACCAACTTTAATTTATAAAGTTAAAGCTACTCGATTTATTCTTGATGAAGACTATTGATAATTTATTTATCTTTAAGCTCTTGACTAGTTGCTTTAGGATAATAAAAAGTGTAGCATTTGAGTCGGCGGGGATAGCGAGGAATAAGTGGTGATACATAGATGTTGAGGTGAGGTGAATTTAACTTGGAAGGGTGTTTTGTCACTATCATACAAGATGTCTAATGACATCTGACCTCGTGTTATCATAAGACGTAGTTGTGCTCATCCACTTCTTTGAGTATATTTACAAGCTTAATATAATCTTGGTGTTTGTTTGGAGTATAATACCCGATTAGAGGCAGAAGAGTTTATTAGATTGAAGATATACTCGCGTAACCTAAAAGCATGGCCTCCCATTGTATGAAGGTTTCCTTGAGCACTTCCCAAAGATTCTAATTTAAAGCAGGTTTTGACTATACCTTTATATAAGTGATTTTTACGACAATTGTTGTAATAAAGTTGTAGTTGTTTTATACCATATATTTGGCGACTCGAATGGGTTGGATGGAATGAACCTTATTTTGGGGTCGTCACACCTACCCTCGAGGCGTGAAATTGAATTTTGTATCGACCTTGAACCCTATGACAAAACCTCAAATACTTCTTCATCCAAAGCAGAATTACGAACATACCATTTAATACCATCGTGGAAGAAGCGAGCATGGTAGGCAGCGAGTTGAAGAAAGTGTAAGAAGGCGTTATAACAAAAAGTAAAAGATGAATGTGTTTAACTTTAATTTATAAAGAATCGACTTTTCGAAGATGAATGAAGATGAAAGTCTTATTCGACCTCTCAACCTTCGATTTTATTGGTCTATTTGAAATTCTTGACCAAGTAGGAACTATGGCCTATAGACTTGCTTTACCGCTACGTATGTCACGTGTTCATAATGTTTTTCATGTATCGATGTTACGTAAATATGTGGACGACCCGAACCACACAATTGAATTAGAACCGGACGAGATAGCGGAAGATTTAACGTATGAAGAGGTACCTGTTAAAATCTTGGATAAGAAGGAACATATTCTACGTTCAAAGGTTATACCTCAAGAGTTAGAATCTGACGAGGTATCCTCATCTCTTTGGCATACCAGGTACGTACGTAAATTTTGAAGGCGAAATTTCATAAGGAGGGGAGATTGTAAGACCCCGAATTTTATGAAATGAAAGTATTCAATTTTCTTATAATTATTATTTTATTTAGTAAATGGTTAAATTGATAAAAAGTTAAAGTTAAGGGTGATATTTGAAAATTTTGCAAATGTAAGCAAGTTGATATAAAATATTCGTTGTATCGGGGAATATTCGTTTTAATAAAAAATATTCGTACGACGGTACAATCATTGGTGGACTCCACAATGGAAGTTTTTTCGTAGTTAAAAAATGACAAAAATATCTTTTTATAAAAATAACGGCGAACTACCAGGTGGTAAAAGTACAATAATACGCGTGGTTGCATAGTAGCACACGGTATTGATTATTGATGCTTACGTAAGAAGCCACTTAGTTTACTCAATTATTGCTACAGTAATTGTTGCATAGTATCTCAAGTTATTTGATTCAATTATTATCACAATATTAATATTTTATATTATTAAATCAATAATTGAAACGAAAAAGTTATTCATATTATTATTTGTAATATTGACGATGTCTAGAAAGTTCTATCGAGGAGAGGTTTGGTCACCTAATTGCGCGCCAAAAGGGAGAAATCCTTATCGAAAAGCCCCCTCTTTTTTGGGAATGATCTGGTTGTTAAATATTGTGAGTTATAATATTAATGATGAATAATTGTTGAAGTATTAAGAATGTGTTTATTAAAATAAGTGATTTACAAAAGTTAGAGGGGAATAATATAAAGTTAGAAAACTTTATAGGTACTAAAGTGTAATAAGTTAAATCAATCTGGACCGTCGATGGTGGTTTTAATAGTAAATCAATCTGGATTGTCGGTGGTGATTTTAATAGTAAATCAATCTGGACCGTCGGTGGTGGTTTTAAAAGTAAATCAATCTGGACCGTCGGTTGTGGTTTTAATAGTAATCAATATGAATCGTCCATTCTAATAGTAAATCAATCTGGACCATTTATGAATCAGTTACTATTTAGTCCATTCTCCTATAAATAGAAGCTTAACTCTTCTTTCATTATCACCAACTCACTGAGATTCACAAGAGACACTATAAAGAGAGAAACTATAGAGAGCAAGAAGAAGAGTATTCTGCTACTTCACTATTGCAGTATCCAGTCTTCTACTAAGATAAGGGGTGTTATTTCTTTTGTATTCATAAGGGGTATTATTTCTTTCATATTCATAAGGAATACTATTTTTTGTATTCATCCTTTAATATGTCGGAATAACTCATCTCACGGATTCGTCTGCGTATGACGGTGAAAATCCATTCTGCGCTAAATATGTTATTTCTTTTCATATTCTTAAATCTAAACTTACTATGGTAAGTATTACTTCTATAATCCTTGAAATTATTAGAATATCCTTGAGTTTTGCTCTTTATCCAGTATCGTTTTATTGGAATATTGATCTGAACTCTCTTATTAAATATCAATATTTTTCCCAAAGTACTATTCACAGGATACTATTCACGGGGTGCTATTCACCGAAAAAATTTATTTTTTTCCTGTCCAACTTATTTTTGATACATGGATATTATTCTTGAATTTTACTCCACAAAGTAGTATCATGTTGACAATTTGGATATTTTTAAACTTAAGATAAATTTAAAGTCTTTAATAATTATCCTTGATTTCATTTGATTAATGCTTATATCATTGTCATCATCCTTATGCTTATATTGTGATGAAAGTCATCTTTGACTTACGTGCATAGATGGACTGTTGATTTGTATGATTATGACCATATATCATTCGGTATAATCATGACCCGTAATATTACAAATAATGTGGTAAAAATTCTCATTGGCCTGTAGTGCATTGATGAATAGTTGTTGGTATGATTATGACCAGAGATTATTCGGTATAATCATGACCATTGATGATTACATGAATATCCTTGGCCCGTAGTGCAGGGATGATTCGATGATGTGGTTTATTTATTAAGCTGAGTCTCTGCGATAAAGTTGATGAAAAACTTTTTAAATCATAGAAGATAGTAGATATCTTGCTCTACTTAACTCTTCTAATGGATTGCTTGTTCCGCTATAGTTAAACTTGTTGTCTATTATATTCTATCATTTTAATATTGTTGAAGGCTAACGATAACTTATTCTGCATTATCTTAGTCATAATATTTCTTACTGGCTAGTTGAGTTCACCCTTTTACTTTCATTGTTCTCTTCAGAAAAATGAGAACGTAGCCGGAACTAGTCGGGGAACAGAGTGATGGTCCGAGATGGTGTTATAGTAGTCCCCACTATTCTATAAAATAGTGTGACAATAAATGTAATGAGGACTCCATTTAAGTTTGGATATTGTCTAGAAGACAATATTCGTGTAAAAGCTCTCAGCTTATGTTTTTTCGTATGTTACACGACAGTTGTATAATTAAGTTGTATTTAAATTTTGTACCATGTATTTGGCGACCCAAGATGAGTGATGTATACCTATTTTGGGGGTGTCACATTAAGTATGTATTTAAGCTTTTAAATTTTTTGGTATTAATATGTTTGCTTCTGATCATAAACCTGAAAACTATTACATTATAGTTTGCAACATAATATATATATATATAGGGGTTCCATCCATAGCTTAATAGGTTCTTTGTGGAGCAACCCTTTTTTTTCGATTGACTTTTTTTTGCTCTGGCAGAAATTTCAACAGCTGAAAAAAGTTGCTCCACAAACAACCATTATTATGATGGAACCCATATATATATATATATATATATATATATATATATATATATATATATATAGGTTCGATTCATATCCTGGACTCCGTATTTTCTTAAAATACGGACTTTTTGTTAAACAACTAAAAAAAAGTTTAATATTTTATGGAACTGGAATTTTTATATAATACAGTGTCTTGGATGTGATTTGGATACATACAACAAAATAGGTCTGTATAGACTATACAGACTTGTTTTATTATATGTATCCAAATCACACCCAAGACACTATATTATGTAAAAATTCCAGTTCTATAAAATATTAAATTTTTTTTAGTTGTTTTAAAAAAAAGTATAAAAAAATAAAAAAATCCGTAATTTAAGAAAGTCCGGACATCCGGACTGGATCTCCATATATATATATATATATGTGTGTGTGTGTGTGTGTGTGTGTGTGTGTGTGTGTGTGATGCAGAAGAAGATGAACGCGCGAGTAGTCCTTTTCTTTATCCATCCCCTCTTCATTAAGTTACGGTGCCCCAGTTGATTTGAAGAGCAAATGAAAGCAAACAAGCAAGCTCGCTCCTGCTCCTGCTCCTGCATATATATTATTATTATAAACGAGGAACTGATGTCACATTTTGATCTGTCTCATCTCTTAATGTCATGCTATATATTGTGGTCAAGTAATTACTTATTTATAATTAATTTTTAAATTAATAAATATTACCTGACACCAATCAAACAAGAAGAGATACAACAAATTTGAATTTTATGTCATGACATTCATATGATAACACTTGTCTCTCAGGATACAATGACAACGTATACTATAATAGCACTCTAAATAGTATACTCAACGAACCAAATAAAAGTTCAGAACCGTCTCTCAAACTAACTATGAAAACTGATGAACAAATGAACTTTGTAATGCTTGAAAGCTTGTGAATGAATGATTTGAATGGGCTGGCCACCCTATCTATTTATAAGAGGGGTTGGTGACCCTTCAGATGGGGTATTAATCATTGAAAAGGCATGAGATGCTTCTGAAAAGGCATGGCATGACATCATTTGGTCAAAATGACGTAGTTTTAATCTTTTACAGAATGAGCGCGTCCATTCGGGCTACAATACGACATAGTTTTAGTTTAATCAGAATAGAAACGATGTAGTTTAAGGCTTAACAAAAAAGGCGCGTCTGTTCAAGCAAAAATGACGTAGTTTTGCAGCGCCTGTTCAGGCAGGTAACCTTTCTCAAAACGACACAGTATTGATAATAAATAATATTTATCAAAATGACACATTTTTGATAATAGAACTGATCAAAATAGTAAATTAAAATGTAAATAAATTATATATAAAGACCTAGTCCCACAAGCCTCAAGCTCGTGCCAAGTCGATCGGCGATGTGAAGGTTCAAACCAAGCCTTGTCCTTTCCCTTCCACAAAAGTGAGGTACCCCTTGGGGCCTAAACCCAAGAGAAAATTTCTAGTATATAAATTCAATAATTTTTTACTTTTTAACTGATGTGGGACTTGACTTCCCACATGTATTTATTATCATTTATCATTTCAAAGGGTGATCTTTGGGAGTTAATATCTTATTCATTACTCCATGAATTTGAGCTTTCAAAAACTTAATTTAATCTACTCATGGAGTAGAACACATTAATATGTGGATTCACTTTAAATAATTAATTAAACCCACTGTAATTTTGACTCAAATTCTAACGATAGCTACTAATAAAACCTAGAAAGGATAAGAAACAAATAAATAAAATCTTAATTTTTTTTTATTGAAATTCATATTAACATGAATAAGTTTGTGTCCTATTACAAATTTTGATTAATTAGTGTTGAAGAGTGGCCATACGTACCTCAAGGAGAAGTAGAAAGTTTTAAAGTTGGTTTATGTCTTCTACTTTCTCTGCAAAGAAAGAATTATATTATATTATATTATATATGTATATGTATACCTATATATGCACATGCATGCATGAAGAGAGATAATTAATTAAAGACACCGACCTACAGACCTTTTCCTTAAAGTGGTTTTGCATAAACATATTCAAGTCCAAGTCCATGGTCGTCCCTTGTTCCGCGTAAGCCCGATTTTCATCCAGTGCGATTCCCTTCAAATTTGGCGCGCTAAAAATACCGGAAGAAAATGTCTTCATATTGGGACATTCCTTTACACATATGAAATCCAACAGCGGAAATTCGAAATGAATGTTCCTTATAAGGGAAAAAGCTTTGAGGTTGCTGTTATTAAACAAATGCAGTTTCTTGAGGCTTCTGAACACCATCTTATTATTATCCTCCTGCTGTTGTCTCGTCTCTGATTTATATTCTACGTTAACAATTTCCTCCAATGCATCGCAAAATCCGACTGAAAGTTCTTCGAGGTTATCAAGAGTTGAAGCAACAGAAGCCATTAAGAGAGTTTTCAAAATTGGGCAGAAATAAATTTCCAAAATCCTCAAGTTATGCAGTGCAACAGACCACCCAAAATTACATATTATTCCTTTGAAGGAACACAAATCACAAAGCACGAGACGGTTAAGGTTGGAGAATATTAGCAGCAGCGGATCATCATGTTGCTGCTTCCAGCTTTCCCACTTAGAGTTATCAATTAAGTAGGCAAAGTCTTCACATCCTTCAACTTCTATTTGTTTAAGCTGGAAAGTCGTCTCACCATCATCAAAAGGAAGGAGGCTAGGAAAAATATCTTTCAACCCCTTGCAGACATCCATAGTCAATGCATTAATTGTTCTCTTGTACAGCTTGTGAACAATCTTTTGCAACACATGGACCGATTTGCCATAAAAACACAAATAATTTGGAGCAATAAAAGGCCTAAAATAAGTATTCGGGCCAAAGGAAACACTAAAAGTTTCAATGTGGTCAGGTAAAATTTCTGCATAAGGTGGAGAAGGTTCTTGAAAGTCTGTGACGGAAATGGTTAGAACTTTTAGACATGTCATGCATTTTAAGCAAGATATGAACTCTGGTGAGATCTTGGTACCAAATAAGTATAACTCTTCCATCTTTGAAAAAGAAGATGATGATGATGATATTTTAAAAATGGGCAAGTCTAGGTTTGGCATATCCTTGCCTGACATAGGAGGATCAAGTGAAGTAACACGACAATCACTAATATTCAAGAACCTGAGCTCAGTTAATTGACTTACCCCTTTTAACTCCATATGGAAAATGCAATCCTTTAAGCTCAGAACTTCAAGAGTCTTTATCTCTCCAAGAAAGGAAGTGTCAAAAAATTGATTCCCATCTAGAATTAATGTCTTAAGGCATTTCAGGTCACACACTTGTTGTACGGAGAGGTGAATTTTTTCATCACGAGATCCTCCTGTGATGTACGTCTTCATATCTAAAACTCTAAGAGCTTCCATCCCTTTAAATAACCGAGTATTATGAATTTTTTTTCCGATTGGATTCCCTTGCAAAAGCATAATCTGGAGATTTGTGCATTCAAAAACAGGATGAGGTCCTTCAATCCCTGTCATCATTAGTGACGCACCTGTGTAATTATTTACTTGCTGTTCCATATTTGGCCAATTCCTCAATGGAACACCAGCTCTCACAAGGTACTTGCCAGATCCAATTGATAGTGCGACATCTCGTACAACATCATGCATTTTGGTGCACCCTTCCTCGCGACTTGCTAATAGCAGTGAAGCTTCTTGAAGGTATTTGATCCTTGACTTTGTTAACGTTCTAGCTTCTTGCAGTGTAGAAATATTTCCAAAAATTCTCAACCCAAAACCATATAGTATCAAATCATCAATGGGAATGTCAAAATCCTCAGGAAACAAAGAACAAAGCAAGAACAAGCGTTTGGCATCCTCTTGCTTTAATTTATCATAACTCAGCTTAAGACAATTTACCACAGAATCATCGACGCCTGAGATGTTCATGGATGCCGACCTTTTAAGCTCTTGGGCTGCCATTTTCCATTCATTGCGGTCTTTGCCACTCAGTGCGCATGCGACTGTTACAAGAGCTAGGGGCAAACCTTCACATTTTTTGATTATCTCCTCTGCAATTTTATTCAATTTGGGATCAATAACATCAGGAGCATACTTCTTAAATAAATCCCAGGATTCTTCATCAGACAAACAATAAAGAGGAACCATTTTCAATTTCCACCTTTGACTGCCAAGGGTCTTGCATACATTTGCATTCCGCGTTGTAATTATGACTTTGCAACCCATGTGGTGATCACCAAATGGAATGCCCACAACTTCAAAATCAAGTCTACCCCATACGTCGTCCAAGATAATGAGGATCTTTTTCACATCCATAAGTGCACCAAATAATCGGCTTGCTCTTCCTTGCACAGTTTCCTCGTTCAATTTCACACCTAACATGTCTGCCAATTGACCTTGAATATTTTTCTCGTCGGGGTTTTGAGATATTACAACCATCACTGTTTTATCAAAAAGCATCTCTTTCGTAACATTCTTCTGAACTTCCTTAACCAAAGTTGTTTTCCCCACACCCCCCATTCCATGTATCCCAATGAAATTGATGTTCTCATTCTTCAAGGATTCCATAACCTCGGACATGACATTTTCCATAGTCTTACATATCATAGTGTTGCTGGAGCTCATTAATAATTGTTCTGATGGAGGTACTGGGATGGATATGATCTTGATTTCACCATCTTTCTTCTGCAGCTCTATCACCTTCATTATTTTTTGCCTAGCTTCTTTTCCTAGACGATAACGCGTGATCAAGTCCGGGAACCACCCTCTAAAACACATCTTCTCCACCTTTTCTTCATCTTCTATAAACTTCGAAGCCTCTTTCATAATCCCATCAACTTTATCTACCCAACTTTGGACCTCAGCTCCAATGATTTCTCCATTTCTTTTTTTATACTCAATATATTTCATCCGGTCATCTTTCATGGTTTCTAAGCTTTCAAGTTGCGTTTTGAGATCCGCAATGTATGATTTGTAATAAATGAAATAACCAAATTGACGTCCAATTGGCTCCACCATGCCCTCTCCAATCTTCGCAGCACAAGAAATCAAAATATCCATAGTCTTTTTTTCTAACAATAAATCTGTAAAGTAAAAAACAAGAAGAAGAATAAGAAACTAACAGCGAGCAGTACAATACTACGAAGATATCAAGGCAACCAAACTTTTTATCATCACGAAATATACTTTTAGTTTTGGTATTCTAATTAAGATAAAGTCAACAACTAAATTTACTACCTGATGTATTTTATTTGTGCATAAACTATGAATGAACGTAAAACTTAATTTTTTCTAATAAACAAAAGATGTTTTATATGAGACCTAAATATAAATTACTATAATGAACTTTTAAAGTTTTTTAATTTTAGGTATTTTACTTTTAAAAACAAAGAATGAAAATTTTAGTATTTTTCACTTTAGTTCAATCTTAGATGACACCTCAAAAATGAGATAAATCAATTTTTGGTGCATGTATTGGGACTCGACTTACAAGTTGGTATCCCAATTGAAAAAAGCAACAAATTGGTGCCTGTATTTACAAACCGGTGCTTATGCTAAAAGTGGAAGGAAATCTCCCTCGTAGTTACTGCACATGACTCATGTGAGGATGACCATTGATCAGCTTTAGTTCCCCTTAATTTGCCTCTTTCTTCTTCACTTTCGACCTCTGATGGTCCCAAATACAAATGTCATTATCCACGCAGGATCTATTAGCCTACTAAGACTTTTTCGTCATGTTCGTTAGTCTAATTTAACGGTTTTACATAAACATTCAAGTACAATCACCGGTTTATAAATTTTTTCTAGTACAAACAATAATTTGTTACTTTTTTCAGTTGGGATACCAACTTATAAGTCGGGTCCTAGTACATGCACCAAAATTTGATTTATCCCCTTCAAAAATTAATGATATGACACCACATACCAATTAATTAAGTGTTTATGTAACATCCCAGTTTCATATCGAATTATATGAGAAAAAATTATCTTTATATAAGGAATTAAGTTACTAACAATAATAACTTCAGTCATGACCTTTTGGATGAGCTTGTGGTAAACTAAGATGACCTAAGAAGATACTATTGTGCTAGTAGTTTAGGCCCTGTTTGGATGAATTTGATTCGATTCAGATTTGGAATTTGACATAAGATTTATTTCGAACTCGGGATTTGACTAGGGTTGTTTCATATGGTATCAGAGCCGACTCTCGAAAGCTTAGGATGGGTCATCTGATTAGTTTGGTGATATTATCTCACAATAGAGAGAGGTCCGAAGGTTCTTAAGGTATCTCCTTGGAAAGTCAAGATACGTTTTGGGAAGAAAGAAAAGCTGAGTCTGAGGTTTATAGGACCTTTTGAAGTATTAAGAAAGGTATGAGAGGTAACTTATGTAGTAGCATTATCTCCGGAACTGGAACATATTCATAATGTGTTTCATATGTTAGTAACCAGATTATAAGCACATAATAGAGTATGAACCTATTCAGGTTGAAAAAGACTTGACATATGAAGAAATTCTGATTCAAATTATTGATAGGAAAGAGCAAGTCTTAAGAAGTAAGGTAATACCTTCAATAAAGGTAACTTGGAGGAACCACAATGCCGAAGAAGTAACATGGGAACTCGAAGATAATATGAAGAAGAGTTATTGTAAGACCCCGAAATTTTTTTAAATAAAAAGGAATTTCTTTTATTTATTATTTTGAAATAGTAAGGGTTGATTTGATTAATGTGGATAGTTCAGGGTTAAATACACAAATATTTCAAAATAAGCAAGTGGTTATAAAATATTCATTTTTGTCGGGGAATATTCATTTAGTCGTGGAATATTAAATGCTTTGTCGGGGAATATTAAATCAAGCAGTAATGACCCATGTGTGGGCCCATAACGGAAAGCGATTGGATGAAGAAAACGACAAATATAAGTTGGTTAAAAATAATGGTAGTTGTTATTCTGATTTAAGACTTGTTGGAATACCCGGGTGGTTAAAATACGATGTCTGGCGTGGTTGACAAGATGGCCTACGGTATTACAAAGATTGTTGAATTATTGATCCTTACGTAAGAAGGCACTACTCAATAATTTTCAAAGTAGTTCTTGCTCAATATTTTATTTTATTGATTCAATAATTCTTTGCGTTGATATTTTATATTATTCATTGCTCAATAATTGTCATCGCACATTATCTCCATTATCGGATCAATAATTCATATTATTTGAATAATATTATTAGATAGCATTATTGGCAATGTCTAGAAAGTTACATCGAGGAGAGGTTTGGTCACCTAATTGCGGCGCCAAGAGGAGAAATCCTTATCGGAAAGCCCCTCTTTCCAGGAACTACTGGTTGTCATAATTGTGATTCTGTAATATTATTTGTGAATAATTAATTATTGATTCATATGATAAAGAAATATTTATTTTATGTGGATATAAATGATGGATTTATTTATGTGGTTATAAATGAAGAAATTAATGTTGAGGTGTTTTATCAGTATTTTATTGGATTGGAGGTATTAAAAATTAAATCAGGGGTTTTGAGATATATTGCGGGGGTTATAATTTTTAATCCGACCGTTGGATTGTGGTAATTTTTGGGTATGTTATACATACATAAGTTGAGTATATGTCCACAAATTTTGAACCGTTAAAAATTCACGAATGATTTGTTATGAATTTTAAGAGGTGTCGATTCGAAATTAGGTTTATAATTGATTTTGGTGGAAAATTCTAGAATTGAGTGGGCCCCACTTGTGGTTGGTGAAAAAATGTGCTGAATTTTATTTCAAATGTGGTGGGTGGCAATAGTAGCAGGTAAAGCCATCAGGTAGCAGGTCAAGTCTGCTTCGGTGGGCTAATATTTTCCTATAAATAGAGGGCTAAGTTAGAATTGAAAATCACACCAGAAACAAAGTTTTCTCTCTTTCTCTCTCTATATTATTGAGCGTATTTTGTGAGTATTTAGATACTTTGAGAGTTCTTTATTAAATCTAAGTTTCATTCAAATCACTTGAGACCTTTCCTTCCGGGTACCGATTCTTTGAGGTAAGGGATATTATTTTTTTCAGAATGAATGATATTATTTCTTGATATCATTATCTTTGAAATGTTGATCTGAAGTTTTTATCAAATTTGGAACTTTTTCATGTCGGGGTTACTATTCATGAGTTACTATTCACGAGTTACTATTCATGAGTTACTATTCACGAGTTCTTATTCACGAGTACTATTCATGAAGCGTGAAAATGTTTTTTTTTGTGGAATTTCTATCTTTTGGTGTCGAGTTACTTATTCACGATACTATGGCCTTATTCACGATATCTGACACTATTCATAGAAAAATAAAATTTCTTCTTTTAAGTCAAAAATATCTATTACGGATACTAGCTTTGATTGTATCCATGTTTTGATCATTCTTGAATTTTACACCACTATGATTATTTTTGAGGTATTGTTGGACATGGATAAAACAAAGTAAGAATCATTAATCCTTAATCCTTGTCATTTTGTTTCACTTTGGATTCGTTCTTTAAAAATATTTTCATCATCCTCGGTCTTAAATGATGATATTATTGAATATCTTTGGCACATGAGTGCAAAGATGAATGATTCTGAAGAATATCTTTGGCCCAGTAGTGCAAAGATGAGCAGTGTTTAAATGAACATGACCGATTAATGAATATCTTTGGCCTTTAGTGCAAAGATGAGCGGTGTTTAAATGAACATGACCGATCGATGAATATCTTTGGCCTTTAGTGAAAAGATGAACAGTGTTGAGATGAACATGACCGAATTGATGAATATCTTTGGCACATGGTGCAAAGATGAATATTTGATTTGAGATGAATATTGATTGATGTTACGAGGATAAAATATTGATGATGGACCGTTAAATTCATAGATTATAGTAGATTTCATTCTCTCACGTAACTCTTCTATGAATTATTATTTCCTTGCGAATATTGATCTCAAACTTGTTGTCTATCAGATTCTATCGATTTTTCCTGTTGGAGACTAACGATAATTTGTTGTATATTATCTTAGTCATAATATTCTTTCTTGGGCTAGTTGAGCTCACCCTTTTCCTTGTTGTTCCATTTTTTCTCGTGGAGGCGAGAATGTAGCGAGTACTAGTCGGGGTATGGAATGAAGGTTCTAGAGAGAGTTGTTTAGTAGTCCTCACCATTTTTGTAAAATAATGTATCAATAAATGAGATGAGGATTTATTTGAGTATAGATATTATCTAGAAGATAATATTTGTATTTAAACTCATTATATATATTGTCGTATTTCACACGACATTTGTATTATTGAAGTTGTAGTTTGCTTCTTGTACCATGTATTTGGCGACTCGAGAATGGGTGTTGTGTATACCTATTTTTTGGCGTCACGATTAATATCGTAGCTATAAGTAAAGAGCCCCGAGCCTCTCATTTGGTGACTTCCTTGTTGATGGGGATGCAAAGCGACTCTCCGTCGTGAGGGGACGCCTGCTTCTGCGATGGCAAACCGATAGGTATCAATGTGAGGTCTTGATACAAGTTGGTGTCCAGTCGTCACGGTTAGGTATCGAGCTTAGGATATGATCTCCAAGCGAGATCGGGGAATAGAACTAGGAGGAGAGAGACGAGTAAATCCTTCGCTAGTGTGTCCTACCTAAGCTTATTTGTTAGTTGGTCAAGATATAAGGGATATTATGTGATATATTGATTTCCTTAATTAACCCTTGTTTTATGACAATGATTTGAGAATGTCGATGAGAATATTAACGATGGAGTAAATGAGACCGTGGAGATGCCTGTACTTTTACCAACGAGGAGAACGTGCAACAGTGGCAATGTTCCTCCCATGAACAACACCATGGAGCGAGATGATGAACGAGGGGATGTTTAGAAGTTTTTGCGTTCATGCAAAATCGACGAGGAGACTCGTGTTCAAAATACAGAGGAGAAATGATAGCAATTCACGGGTTGTCACAAACAAGCGCTTCAAAGTTGGGACCACGAGAATTTAAGGGAAAGCGGATCCGATCATGGCGGAAACATGGGTCAAACAAATTACCAAGATATTCGATGTCTTAGGATGCACGGAGAACAGAAGGTTCCATTCGCCACCTTTATGTTCCGTGGCGAAAGGCGCATCTTGGTGGAAGTCGTGAAGCGTACCCATCCACCGCACTCAAAGCATGTCTTGGGAAACATTTAAGAGACTATTTAATGACAAATACTTTCCTGAAAGTGTTCGTCGTATGAAGAAGGAAGTGGAGTTCATCAGATTGGAACAAAACAACACGACGGTGTCTCAAAGACGAGGCAAAGTTTGCGAGTTATCCGTGTTTGCACCTCATTTGGTGGAGAATGAGGAACGATGTCGCGGATGTTTCTTAGAGGTTTGAAACCCGGCATACGTCGATATCTCATTTCTCATAAACTTTCTCTTTATTCAGATGTTGTAAATGTGGCTCAATTATTAGAAATGAGATAACGAGTACGGTCAATCGAGGGACCATAACCGAGGATCGTACCGGAGATAGCGGTCAATGTAATAATGATAACTGGAGAAAGAAAAGCAGACGGACAGAAATGGTAACCACTCGGTGGTAATCATGGTCATGAAAAAGCGAAGAAGCGAGTCGGGAGAGATTTTAAAAGAGGAGATTTAACAACGACTATGTGAAGACGATATGCAGCAGTCTTAAAGAATCGGTTCTAAGGGAGGAGAAACGACCACCGGGTCATATGCTACAAATGCGGAAAAGAGGGACATATCGGTCCAAACCCCTGACAACAGTTCAAGGTATGCTATAGTTGTGGAAAGGAAGGACATATCGCTTTCGATTATGCAGTAGAGCGAAACCTAGTTCAATGAGGGACGGTGACTCAAAAGATCGTCCCGAAAAAGTCAAAGTCAACGATTCCGGAAGAGCGTTTGTTGTGGATCGGTCATAATGCGAGGAACCCAAACGAGGTGATCACGGGTAAGCTATTTATAAATTCTTGCGAAGTTTATACCTTACTTGATACCGGTCTTTACCCATTCATTTATCTCTCCCGCATGTGCTCAACATTTAAACTTGACTCGGGAGAAATTAGACTTTGACCTATCTCGTGGAAACTCAGTTAGGAGAAACTTTCATCACATCCATCGCTTATAAATCTTGTTTGATTCAAGTTGGCACCATTACCTTACACGTTGACCTTATCTCTTTAAAGATACTTGCTTTTGATGTGATTTTAGGGATTGATTGGTTAACTACTCATCATGCCAAAATTGATTGTTTTCGTAAGGTTGTTAGTTTTCATATTCTAACCAACTTTGTGTTATGCAATTCAAGCAACTAAACCATTAAAATCAATCATTTGCTCATATCTAATCATAAAGCTATTCGTTTATTGAAAAAGCGGATGTCAAGCTTTCTTAGCCCATGTTATGGATTTGAATAAAGACACGTCAAATTTGAATAATATTCCCGTTGTTATTGACTTTCCCGACGATTTCTGAAGAACTTCCCGGTCTACCCCGTAACGTGAAGTTGAATTCTTTATTGATCTTGAACCCAGTACAAAGCCCATTTCTAAAACCCCATATCGAATGGCTCTATTGAACTTCGAGTTAAAGGTCCAACTACGAGAATTGTTGGACATCGGTTTCATTCGTCCTAATACATCTCCTTGGGGTGCTCTGTTTTATTTGTAAAAAAGAAAGACGGGAGTATGCGACTTTGTATTGACTATCGGGAATTGAACCATGTCACCATCAAGAATAGGTATCCTCTACCTCGTATTGATGACTTGTTTGACCGATTGCAAGGCACAATTCTTTTCAAAAATCGATCTTCGTTCGATATCATCAATGAAGATTAGAATCGAGGATATTCAAAAGATCGCCTTGAGAACTTCGGTATGGGCATTATGAATTCTTAGTCATGTCTTTCGGATTAACTAATGCTCTCGCGGCTTTCATGGATATGATGAACCAAGTATTCAAGGAATATTTGGATCGGATTCGTTGTTGTCTTTATTGATGACATCCTTATATATTCAAAAGCCGTGAAGATCATGAGCACCATTTGAATCTGGTACTCCAAAGGCTTCGTGAAAACAAACTATATGCCAAATTGAAGAAATGCGAGTTCGGCTTGAGGAAGTAGCATTCCTTGGGCACGTGGTATCGAAACATGGAGTATCTGTTGATCCGTGAAGATTGAAGCAATACAAAGTTAGAACAACCAAAATTCGGTGGATCAAGTCACGTAGCTTTTGGGCTTAAATGGGTTATTATCGGAGATTCGTGGAAGGGTTTTCTCGAATCGCTACTCCATTAACTCGCCTAACTCGGAAGGATACAAAATTCGTTTGGAATGAAGAATCGCGAGAAGAGTTTCCAAGAGCTTAAGAGGAGACTTATTTATTTTGTTCTAACAATACCATCTGGTTCGGATGGATTTGTTATCTCTGATGCTTGAGCAAAGGGTTAGGATGTGTTCTCATGCAACGTGGAAAAGTCATAGCCTTTATGCCTCATGACAAACTTAAAGAGTATGAGAGGAATTATCCTACTCATGATCTAGAGTTAGCGTGATCGTTTTATTGCTAAAGATATGGAGGCACTATCTATACGGGGAGAAAGTAGAGATATATTCGGACCATAAAAAAGTCTTAAATATTTCTTCACTCAAAAAGAACTCAATATCTGGCGGCTGACGTTGGCTCGAGCTATTGAAAGACTACGACCACACTATTCAATACCATCCCGGTAAAAGCGAGCGTGGTAGGTACGCGCGTTGAGTAGAAGATCATATCTTGAGGAGCGAGTGCGATGATGTCAAATATACGCGTAGAGCCAACTTTAATAGAAAAAGTTAAGGTTGCTCAAGCCACCAATCTTGAGCTTATGCGTATGAAGAAGAAAGTACAAGAAGGAGCTATTCCTAGGAGCGAGAATTGATGAAGAAGGAATACTTGAGTCCACTCTAGACTTTGTGTTCCTAACGACTCGATTTGAAGTACAAGATTATGATGGAGGCACACAATACACCATTTGCAATCCATCCTCGGAAGTACTAAAATGTATCGTGATCTTGACATACATTTTGGTGGAACAATATGAAGAGAGAGAGATTGCAAAGTTTATCTCAATGTGTTTAACTTGTCAACGTGTAAAGGCGGAGCATCTAGTACCTAAGGGTCCGTTTAGAATCCACTTGAGATTCCGAATGGAAGTGGGAACACATTACCATGGATTTCGTTCACGGGTCTTCCTACGGTTTCTCAAGGCATCAATGCTATTTGGGTTATTGTTGATAGATTAACCAAGTCTCCGCTTCATTTCTTGCCGATCTGGGAGACTTATTCCTTGAACGTCTTGCTAGTATGTGCGTAAATGAGATTGTGAGGTTGCATGGCATGCCTCAGATCCATAGTTTTGATCATGACCCAAGATTCACTTCAAGATTTTGGGTTAGCTTGCAAAAAGCTATGGGCACGGATTTGCGATTTAGTTCGCATACCATCCCCAAACCGGACGGACAATCGAGAGGACTATTCAAACTCTTGAAGATCTATTAAGACTCGTGTCCTGAGACTTCAAGGGTAGTTGGGATAAGTATTTACCATTGGTGGAATTCTCCTACAACAACAGTTATCGAGCAAGTATAGGTGTGGCTCCATTCAAGCATTATATGGACGAAAATGTCGTTCTCCAATATGTTGGGATGAGGTGGGTGAAGCAACATTGTTGGGACCCGAAGTTAAAATGCGTATGACTCACCGAAAAGATCCAAATGATTCGACAACGATACAAACGACAAGATCGACAAAAAGAGTTATGCGGATCTTCATCGAAAAGACGTGGAATTTAATGTGGGGATCATGTATTGTTACGAGTTGCTCCATGGAAGGGAGTTACAAGATTTGGGAAGAGAGGAAAGCTCAATCCACGATTTATTGGTCCATTTCAAATTCTTGACCGAAAGTAGGAAATGTAGCCTATAGACTTGCGTTACCTCCAAGTATGTCTCGTGTTCATAATGTGTTTTCATATCTGTATTTCAGTAAATATGTGAAAGACCAAACCATGTTATTGAGTTAGAACCGGACGAGATAGCCAAGACTTAACGTATGAGGAGGTACTGTCAAGATCTTGGATAGAAGGAGCATGTCCTACGCCTGAAGGTCATACCACAAGTTAAAGTTTTGTGGAGGAATCATGCTTTATAGAGGAAATGACACGGGAATTGGAAACGGAAATGAAAGCGAGGTATCCTCACCTTTTCAAACACCAGTGTACGTCGTCAATTTCGAGGACGAAATTTCATAAGGAGGGAGGTTGTAAGACCGAAATTTTTTTAAATAAAAGGAATTTCCTTTATTTATTATTTTGAAATAGTAAGGGTTGATTTGATTAATGTGGATAGTTAAGGGTTAAATACGCAAATATTTCAAAATAAGCAGTGGTTATAAAATATTCATTTTGTGTGGGGAATATTCATTTAGTCGTGGAATATTAAATGATCGCTGTGGGAATATTAAATGCGACGCAAATGACCGTGTGGGCCCTCATAACTGAGCGATTGGATGAAGAAAATGACAAATATAAGTTGGTTAAAAATAACTGCGTGGTTTATTCTGATTAAGATCCGTTGGAATACCCGGTGGTTAAAATACAATGAATACTGCTGCGTGGTTGCGCATAAGAAGCGTATATTGCAGTATTATTGAATTATTGATCCTTACGTAAGAAGGCACTACTCAATAATTTTCAAAGTAATTCTTGTTCAATATTTTATTTTATTGATTCAATAATTCTTCGCGTTGATATTTTATATTATTTTGTTCTCAATAATTGTCACTTGCACATTATCTCCATTATCGGATCAATAATTCATATTATTTGAATAATATTATTAGATAGCATTATTGGCAATGTCTAGAAAGTTACATCAAGGAGAGGTTTGGTCACCTAATTGCGCCGCCAATGAAGAGAAATCCTTATCTGAAAGCCCCTCTTTCCTGGGCAACTACTGGTTGTCATAATTGTGATTACAGAATATTATTTGTGAATAATTAATTATTGATTCATATGATAAAGAAATATTTATTTTATGTGGATATAAATGATGGATTTATTTATGTGGTTATAAATGAAGAAATTAATGTTGAGGTGTTTTATCGAGATTTTATTGGATTGGAGGTATTAAAAATTAAATCGGGGTTTTGAGATATATTGCATGGGTTATAATTTTTAATCCGACCGTTGGATTGTGGTAATTTTGGGTATGTTATACATACATAAGTTGAGTATATGTCCACAAATTTTGAACCGTTAAAATTCACGAAATGATTTGTTATGAATTTTAAGAGGTGTCTGATTCGGAAATTAGGTTTATAATTGATTTTGGTGGAAAATTCTAGAATTGAGTGGGCCCCACTTGTGGTTGGTGAAAAAATGTGCTGAATTTTATTTCAAATGTGGTGGGTGGCAATAGTAGCGAGTGTAAAAGCCATCAATTGTGGTCAAGTCCGCCTTGCTGGCTAAGGCTAATATTTTCCTATAAATAGAGGGCTTAAGTTAGAATTGAAAATCACACCGAAACAAAGTTTTCTCTTTCTCTCTATATTATTGAGCGTATTTTGTGAGTATTTAGATACTTTGAGAGTTCTTTATTCAAGACAAGTTTCATTCAAAGATCACTTCCGACCTTTCCTTCCGGCATTGATTCTTTGAGGTAAGGGATATTATTTTTTTTCGAATGATATTATTTCTTCATATCATTATCTTTGAAATGTTGATCCAAGTTTTTATCAAATTTGGAACTTTTTCATGCTCGGTTACTATTCATGAGTTACTATTCACGAGTTACTATTCATGAGTTACTATTCACGAGTTACTATTCACGCAGTACTATTCATGTAGGCGTGAAAATGTTTTTTTTGTGGAATTTCTATCTTTTGGTGTCGAGTTACTTATTCACGATATCGGCACTATTCACGATATCTGACACTATTCACCTAAAAATAAAATTTCTTCTTTTCGTCCAAAATATCTATTCGGATACTAGCTTTGATTGTATCCATGTTTTGATCATTCTCAATTTTACACCACTATAATTATTTTTGAGGTATTGTTGGACATGGATAAAACAAAGTACGAATCATTAATCCTTAATCCTTGTCATTTTGTTTCAATCGGATTCGTTCTTTAAAAATATTTTTCATCATCCTCGGTCTTAAATGATGATATTATTGAATATCTTTGGCTGTGAGTGCAAAGATGAATGATTTCTGAAGAATATCTTTGGCTCAGTAGTGCAAAGATGAACAGTGTTTAAATGAATACGACCGATTGATGAATATCTTTGGCCTTTAGTGCAAAGATGAGCAGTGTTTAAATGAACATAATGGATGATGAATATCTTTGGCCTTTAGTGCAAAGATGAGCAGTGTTAGAGATGAACACGACCGATTGATGAATATCTTTGGCACAGAGTGTGCAAAGATGAATATTTGATTTGAGATGAATATTGATTGATGTTACTGAGGATAAAATATTGATGATGGACTTAAAATTCATAGATTATAGTAGATTTCATTCTCTACGTAACTCTTCTATGAATTATTATTTCACTGCGAATATTGATCTGAAACTTGTTGTCTATCAGATTCTATCGATTTTTCCTGTTGGAGACTAACGATAATTTGTTGTATATTATCTTAGTCATAATATTCTTCTTTGGGCTAGTTGAGCTCACCCTTTTCCTTGTTGTTCCATTTTTCTTCTCGTGATGCGAGAATGTAGCGAGTCTTAGTCGGGGTATGGAATGAAGGTTCTAGAGAGAGTTGTTTAGTAGTCCTCACCATTTTTGTAAAATAATGTATCAATAAATGAGATGAGGATTTATTTGAGTATAGATATTGTCTAGAAGATAATATTTGTATTTAAACTCATTAAGATATATTGTCGTATTTCACACGACATTTGTATTATTGAAGTTGTAGTTTGCTTCTTGTACCATGTATTTGGCGACTTCGAAATGGGTGTTGTGTATACCTATTTTGGGGCGCGTCAGATTATCCCCATTTATTTGATTAACTTGTATCGAGATTTTGGGTACAGAATCCTTATAAGGGGGAAAATGTAACGACCAAGAAAATTGTACTAGAATGTAAATAATTTTTTATTTGATTATATTGAATAAAATGAGATTATATGGATTTATTTTGTGTTGTGTGTTTCAAGGTCGAATCTATGACCTAAAATGTGTTTGAATGTTAGGGTTTACGAAACCGAGATCGTAGGAGAATAAATTTTTTTTGAGAAAAAGACGTAAGAATACTGTTCACCCAAAAACACTTTTGCGTATTTTCGATTTTTTGAAGAACGCGTAAACATTAGAATTATAAGAAAAGATGGAATGTCAAATAAAATTTGAGAACAAAAAATGTAATTTTTTGATGTGTATTGAATTTCAGAAAAGAAGACAAGTATAATACGAATTATTATACTAGTATAATACAAAGAATAATACGACGTATAATACGAAAATTATACGAAGTATAATACGCGCATAATATGAAAATTATACAGTGTAATATAGAAAGTCAAAGTCAACAAAAGACAACATGGACTATTAGGCTATTGGGCTTTGACTTTGAGAATCCCAATGGGAAGTGTTAGGAGACCCAAATTGAAAGTTAATTCAATTTCAAAGAATGACCCAAATTGAATTCGAACTAAGCATATACCAAGATCCAATAAAGATGGGTTATCCATGTGTCATGGGTGGGCTAAAGTAGGTTGGGGAAACCAATGTGGGGCCCCATAACCACCAAATAGCTGGCCAAATCTTCCAAGGGATGCTTGGCAAAAGATCTTGCAAGTGAGGAGGTGCCATTAAATGAAATTTGGTCCAAAAGTCAAGTATCATCATTTTGATCAAACCATGGTTAATTGAATATGGTTAAGGAGGATGGTTAGTAAGATTTGTAAACTTAAGGGTGTTGACCATACAAGACCCTAAGTTAAGTGACCAACTCATAAGCTAATGCAAAGTTGTTCAAAAGACCAAAGTACCCTAAGTCTTGCATATTCTATAAGTACACACCTTTGTCTTCATTTCTCTTCCTTACAAAATCATCCAACACATTCAAGAACAAGTATTATATTATTGAGAGAGAAGTGAGAGCAAAATTAAAGAATCAAGGAAAATGAAGTGCTAATTAATTCACCAATCAACCAATAACACAAGAGGTAATAAATCATAACCTTAAATCTTCATCTTTTTCAAGTTGTAGATATGTTAGGAAGTGATTTGTTGGTGGTTGTTGAATGATTCATTGGGATCATATGTATTCCAGTAGAATAAGGAAGAATTAGTGGACTTAAAACGTTAATGAACGCATGATAAGTAAAATTGTAGTCGTTAATAACGATCTAAATGAAGAACATATGAAAATCTTAGAGCTTGTTATTGACGAAAAAATTTAAAACCATCGTATAAATGTTAATATTAGACATGTATAAATTGGGGAAATGTTCCATTGGGAATGAAGTAAAAATATGTTATAATGAAGTTATGACGGAAATTTTAGTAAAAGACGTTAACCGTTGAAATCGTAGTTTGTTATGATTTTTGGACAAATATGTAATGTTATTTAATGAAACCAAGAAATTAGGGTTTCATAAAAATATTGAAAAACATGAAAAATATGAGTTATAGGCTCGAGAACGAACTCATTCGGGTAGCGGATGAATAAGTTACGGACGGACGAACGATAAAGGTTAAAAATGTAAAATGAACGACGAAGGAAATTTGAGCCTGTTAAAAGGCTTGTTAACGGATTTAGAAAATTATTCTTTCAAGGGGAAATTGTAGTATGTAATGTAAACAAGAATTTAGCTCAAAAACGGATTCAGTTTGAGTTGGAATGATGAAGTTATGAGTTAACAAAGTTAGCGGTTTGATCATGTGAAACACTTAGAAATTTTTTCAAGGAAATGGGTATGGCGCCATAGCGCCGGATAAGCCTAGAAATTGGGTGCCGCAACGCCAGTTCGGAAGGGAGGTACTGTAATTGGGCGCCGCAGCGCCGACAATGAACTAGATCCGGGTGCCGCAGCGTTAGACTAGAGCAAGTCACATTGAAGAGCTTTTAACTGCTCAACACTTGGGGAAATTTTAGGGAATGAAAATGAACATAAAGTTCACTTAATGTAACACTTTAAGAAGTGATTAAACCTTAACTTAATGATTGAACATTGATTAAACGGTTAAGAAATGTAAACGTAAAATGCTTAAACGATGTAAATGTTTAGTATTCGCATCAGAAGAACATTCTTAGCATACATAGGGTTGTATGTCTTAGACGTTAAGGAATGATAATGAAGTATGATGTTTAACGTCGGGAAAACTGGAATGAATGATAAATAACTTAACGAACGTTATCGGTTTAACGATTCAGATAACATATGATGGAAGGAGAAGTTAGTGTAAAATAATATGTGAAGATTGTTATGTGGCTAATTAATGTGCTATTATGATTATATCATTTAGAACATATAAAGACTGAATTAAAGTAAAAGACTAGAAGACGCATAATACAAGTTTTCTAACTTTTGTCTATACTTTATGTTAGACAAGTTGTTACTTCATTTGATTATGTCCATATGAAGTTGTATACTATGATAAAGTTAAGTATACGTTATTCTTGCATGAATATGCGTATTTCAGACTTATAAAATTTTTTAGTATTTGTACAAGTGTTCAAACTATGCTATAACATGAAATGTTTAAGAAAGTGTCGATGCCATTTGACTCTGCTAAATGGATGTTAAAATATTTTTTTGATTTAATTATAAGTCTTTTAAAATATTATTGTTACTATCCTAAACCAATTGCTTTGGTATTGATTCAAAGGTAAGCCTGAGGAAGAATAAATAAATGATTTTTAGTCGAATTTCGAATGTCACGCAAGGTGGCCAAAATTTAAACGCAAGTGTTGTTTTAACGGATGAGTGTTGTACAACATAGAGTACTATATGTTGATCACTTAGAAGTGCTCGTAAGATATATCGGACTTACGGGCTTAGTGCTGGGGTTGTCCTTTTCAAAGAAAGAAAGAAAAAAATGTTCATAGTCCTTTGACCAACTAAGAATTTGAAATGACTAATATATCATCTGGAAATGTTTTAAAGGAAAAAAAGTGCTATTTTGCAATTTACATAGCTATTTGTTCAATTATTGAAGATAAATCATACATTTCTAGATTTTTGTTGTTATTAAAAATTTTAAACTTGTTGGGCAATCTATTGATCATACCTTGCTTGAATTATATGATTTTCAGCTATGACTGAACGTACCGAAGGATCCGGTAAAGTTAAGGGGAAAGCTAAGATTGCTAAATAGATTATCTTGTAATAGCATAATATTATTTTTGTAACGAATAATATTATGACAATATAAGAATGTAATGGTTATAGAAACCTGGGTTCAGATATGATATAATAATATAGTAATTATATTCATGTCAATAAGATATATAGTTGACTATATATGTATGTTGTAGCACCGTGTAGCACCATATGTACGTAAGGTTTAAAGGTAACCGCATTTGGGGGCGTCACAGACTTGTGATTTGACCAGGATTGTTTCACATGGTATCAAAGCTGACTCTCGAAAGCTCGGGTCGGGTCTTCCAATCGGGTTGGTGGTATTATCTAACAATAGAGAGAGGTCCGGCCGTGGGGATACAAAATCAGCTGGTATTATCCGACAATGGCTACAGAAACAAAGATTTATGGATTATGTGTGATTATCAGAAATTTAAGTGGGGGAGTTTGTAACACCCCAGTCTCAAATCGAAAGATATATATGGAAAAAATTTGTCTATATGTAAGGAATTAAGTAAGTTAGTAATATTACCTTTAGTTATGACATTTTGAGTGAGTCTGTAGTGGGTAAGATGATCTAAGAAAATATTATTAGACTAGTAGTTTAAGACTCTTTATTTGGATAGATTTAATTCCATTCAAATTTATAATTTGACCCAAAATTTATTTTAGATTTGTGATTTGACTCAGGTTATTTCAGTTTAGTTTATCTATACCTTACATATAAAAACACGACGACCAACAATTATAATTTGATTGTTTTTTGTATTCGATGACAGAGAAATAGGTAGCGGTGATGGCAGAATTGGGAAAATTTTAGTGCGATAAGACTACTAAGGAGTATGAAGACAAAAAAGAAAAGAAAATATTAATTGCCTTTACCCATAATTTGAACCCTATTAATATCAATTCTCTATCTATAACCTTCTATAGCTTCTATATAAAAGTACGACCAACAATCATATCACATGAATATCCGAGTTAACTCATTAATTAGAGTGAGTTAACTCGAGTGATCATGAGTTAACTCGAATAATCAATATTACATTTAATATTATAACTAATAATTGTAATTAAAAGTTTCTTCTTTAAATACTAAAAGTTATATGCTGATTTAAATTATCTTTAACATTATATATGTATTATATTAATGAAAATATTAAATATATGTCAATAAAAAATTATCAAATATTTATGAAAAAAAATAACATAAACTAGCCGTGATTTGCACAAGCCATCAAACTAGTGTGTTAAAAGATAGATTGTGCAATTATTTTATTGAGTCAAAAGGGTATTAATGTAGTACAATTACGTATTAAAATTAAAAGTAAACTCCACACAAAAAATTAATACCTTATATATAAATGCATCACAACCGATCTATATAATTGAGTGAGTTAACTCATTCAATTTGAAATCAATTAGGAGTTAACTCGCTGAATTGAGAAAAAACTCACGCTAAATTGGAATGGAGCCCTTCAATCGACAACACCGTTCCTCTCTCCCATATACATTTCCTTTCAATCATCGCGATGTCTTCAGATTTTCACCTCTTCTTTCTCTTCGTCTTCTTCTTCTACTTTTAATCTCTTCACCCCTCCCATATTAACCACTAACTGGACCCATGAAGTGGAAAATTCGTGAACCAATTCACCATTTTTGGTGATTCCCCTTTAGTTCTCGAGCAATCCGTCCTCTTCTTTGAATAAGGTTAACAGCCGAAACACCTTTTTGGTTGTGTGATTTAGAATCATGGCACATCTGGGTGGTGGTGCCGAAGCACACGCACGGTTCAAGCAGTATGAATACAGAGCGAACTCGAGTTTGGTTTTGACAACTGACTCTTGCCCTCGCGATACCCACGAGCCGACAGGGGAACCGGAGTCTTTGTATGGTAAAATTGACCCTAGAACTTTTGGTGATCGTGCTTTTAGGGGGAGACCGACTGAATTAGATGAGAAGCTTAATAAGTCTAAGAAGAAGAAGGAGCGGGAGCCTTTAGATTCTGAGTCCATGGCCGATTTCGGCACTATTTCTGAACTACATATTCCCAACTCGTTGGGAATTTGGAAAACCAAATAATGGATGGGCATCATCATGGCTTTGGGGGTGTCAGAGTTCCTCTGTTAAACAGAACAGTAAGTCTCTCATTAATGATTTGTAAAATTTGCAATTATTTTTATATATAGGGGTTGATTAACTTGCATTCCAGCTTATGGGTTTTATTTAGTTATCGATTCACTGTATTTCTCCCTCCAAATCTATATTTACTTTTGCATTAGAAAATTTGATTGTTTCAATTTTACTGATGTCTCTGACATATGAAAGTTACCTGTTTGACGAAATGCCAAAGAGAAAAAATATTTGATATTCGCAAGGTTCTATTAGTTTTTTGTTACTGTCAGTCCAAAGTTATTTTATGCAGTGAAATAACGATTTTCTCAGTTAAAAATATTAGTTACCGGAAGAATATTTAAACTCTTAATTTTTCTATATATGATTTGGCTTCTTTTTCGCTGATTGCTGAACTATTTGATATTAGTATTGTTACATTGTAAAAGGTCGGTGGATGGCATATAATAATGTCACAATCAGACACGTGGTGCAGAAATATTGTTCATTAATTATAGGTTAGCAAGTTTAGATTCATACTATGTGATGAAATTCCGCAAAGAAGAGATAAGTTCATCTTTCATTTTTATTTAGATATAATTGCAAACCACATGACAAAATATGTGAAGCTCTCAAATTTACCAATATACTTCTGTTCTAATGAACCATGGAATTACTATTTCTACCTCATGTAACATTTCCTGCTATTATATTTCCTACTTTCTTTTACACCTTAATTTTATACCCCCAACTTCTGAACATGATTATTATACAATACTGTTGAGATAGAGCCTAGAGATGTTGTGAAAATGAACTATGGATGATATGTGTGTGTGTGTGTGTGTGTGTGTATATATATATATATAGGGATTGAACCTTTAAAATATCAAAAAGTGCAAAAGATTTTGCCATCTTTGCCACTTTTGATCTTGATTTTTGTCCTGAGTCAACTTGGGCATTACTAAACAGATTTTGAGTGTATTCAATTATCTAGGTGTCAGTACTGTTTTTTTTGTTGTTGTTGGTAGATAGTAGCACTCAAATTGCTTTTTTGCATTATACGTCTTTCAGGTATTCGGTACGCGAGAGAATATTACTTTGAGTTCATATCCCATGTATATATACTGATATTTTTGTCATAAATGTTCCCATTTGTATGTATAATTAAAACCCTAATTGAATTGGTTCACAGGCTAAAAATAGGCGGGCGGGAAAGACCATTGTTGATCTTTTTGCTGAAGAGTTTAGAGGGAGACTTCTTGATTGGTTGGTACGTTATGTTTATTCAAATTGTTAATTGAACTAATTTCCCTTGTCAATTTTTCATCAATCTGACATATTGCTATCATATATAGTAATTCTGCGTTGATATCAATTTTTTTTTGTGTTGATATATATATATATATATATATATATATATATATATATATATATATAGACACACACACACACTCTTAAACATCTATAAAATTTGTGTTAATTGACTTTAAAAGAGACCTCTCATGTAAATCTTTTAACCATATGTTTATAATTATAATTAATTGAGCACATATTTATATGTACTTATTTGTATATTGTGATTATGTTATATATATTTACAAACGTTTTTGTAATATTTTTTGATGAATAGTACTTTGTGAGGAAGTTAAAGAAGGTGAAGAAAGAAATGGTCAAATGCTCGCTATTAATGAGGTAAATTGTATGTTGTGATGTTGTTTAAAATTTATCTTTGGTAAAATTAAATATTAGTGATGTGCACACATTGAATGATTGTGTAAGAAAATAATATAATTCTTGAATGTATTGGTTTGGTAATGCGAAAGAAGATATATGTGTATGGTAAATACTATGGGTTAAACTAACTGTTGAATGTATTGAATTGGTGATGTGAAAGCAGATATAGGTGTATGATAAATATTATGGATTTAGGTGATAGCCTTTTAACATTTAGATTTCGGATCCCTCATGCATATAATTAAATATTAGCTTCATTTATATATATCCTATTAAATTAATTATTGATTTATTTTATCGAGTCTTCACTATTCTACAGTCTTATGCTTATTGGGTGGGTGGTGTGAGTTGTATATATTTTAGGTAGTTGTTTCCATTAGGAATGTATTATGTGTTTTCGTTTTCTTGATCTACTATTGTTTGATTTTTTATGATGTTTTGTACAGAATTTGTTTTACCACCACGACGTTTCTTCTTCTAACGGGGTGAACAACCGAATAAGGGGCGCATATTGAAAGAAAAGTAAATCTCTTAATTTTATGTAATTATAATTATAAACACATGATTAAAAGATTTACTTATAATTTATACACTTATAAGGAAATGCTTGCACCATAAAGTTCCAAAATTAAACAATCTGAGCACCCTAAAGGTTTGTTAGTTTTTTGCCCTGCTGATGTCAATGTCTGTCTTTGTTGTGTACTTTTTTTTCCTTCTCTTTTTGGCCAGTTAGGGTTTTTGGAACTATGGGTAGTCTCGAGAAGAACAAAAGCAATGGTTTCTTTTCAGCAATGACCTCGGGTTTGTCTATTTTCGGCAACGCCATGTATAGATCTGTCAACAGGTATGTTTTTTTTTAATTTAATTTTTTTTATGATTTGAGTTTACCGTTTATTATATGAGTATTTTACTTGATCTGAAGTGTTTAAACTACTTGCACAAATAAAGTGCCTTTGAAATTATTTTTTATTCAATGCGTTTTTAAGTTGTTATTGCCTAACAAATTCACCTGCAGAGTTGTGGATTCTTATAACAATTTTACCTGCAAAGTTGTTTTTGCTATTAAAGGTGTTAAGAATTAGTCGAAGTACCTTATTTGTGTAAATTGTACACCTTTTAATCGAAAATAAGACTCCCAATTTGATTTTTTCCAGACAGTTTGTAAAGTATTTGATTTGTATATTTTTTGACGCTCAAGTGGATGAATTTTGAATTTGTAGAGGAAGGAAAATGCTCAAAAAATGCAGAAATAACAAGCTAAAGGTAATTTTGCTCAAGTGTTTATGCTCTTGAACTGCTCCCCTCCTAATTAATATTTTTTTTTAAATTTTGTTTATTGATTTTGCATAGTCAATTTGGAAAAGCGCATGCCAAAAAGAGTTGAAGGCGAAGCAAGCATAACTTGCAAAGGTGGTAAAGCAGAGCCTTCTGAAATTGAATGATGGTATGATACCTGACTTATCATTGCTTAGTGTAATTATTCTGTTACTCCCTTGACCCAATTTATGTGTATTCTTTTCTAAATATTGTGCATGTTTCACTTATTTTTGGATGTGAATATTTTGTTTAACTGGGAATACCTACTTAATATTTTGTTTTGGATGTGAATGTCTAATGATTGTTATGTTACTCCCTTTTAGTTTAGAATATATTCTCATACTCCATCAGAATATTGATGCTCATCCATATGATGTAGATTGGAAAACCCATGGGTTATACTACTTTGAAAGAAACCATAACAAATATTCAAAATTCTTCTAAGGAAGGCAAAGATATTCCATTTTCCATTGTTGTGATATCTGATAGAGAGTGGCTACTTAGAGGTAATTAAATGTGATGTTTCATTTTGATTAAGGCAACATATAAGTAAGTCATCAACTATTTAATTGTTCTTTATCCAGATCCGTCTAGGACGGATAAACATTCCGCATAATCTCTTCTCATTGCTGAAAATATTTGTGGCAAACTTGAAGTGACGGTTAATAAAATGTGGTTCAAAGCTTTGTAGCTACACTCTCTCTTCTCCCCTCCCCATATTTTTTTTGTGTGCGAGCAAATGCTTACATTGTATCTATTGTTTCTTAAACTTAAATTTAGATTTAGCAGTCATTTCTTGGGAATGCTTGCTCTTCAATCATTGATGTATACAGGCCAACAAATATGATGTACCACTTCATTTTGTTATTATGGGGGCTTATGTTTTATGATGTATTTTAGTTGCAAAAACATCATGCAGGGGAGTAATTATTAGGAATTGGCATTGCCTTTATGTAGAAAAGTTGGGTTTATAACTTTACATGCAATAACGATTCACTAATCTACTTCACTTTCTTTTCAGATAATGAAACTAATATTTAGCTGAGATATGACACGAGTGTGTTACAAATTATACAATCAGTTATTCAAACTAGCCCTGGCATTGCACGGGTTATCACCTAGTATCAAATAAAGGTACAAAATGAGGAATTAAAGGAGCCAAAAATTCCACTAAATTGGTAGTACATTTTTTTTTTTAAAAGATGAATAAACAAATCCACCAAATTGGTAGTTCCGATTAGACTCACAAAATGAAGTGGATAAGAATAAATACTTTTCACAAAATTCAACTTAAGGTTCAAAGTATGAGGGAGGGAGAGAGAGAGAGAATCTAGGAGGTGGTGGTGGTGGTGGGCGGAAGGGAGGCAGAGGAAGCTTGCTGGTGGAAGTGATGGTGGTGGGCAGCTGCAAGATAGGGTTCGGGTTTGGATGGTTTGATGAGTTGGGTCTGAACTTTGAAGGAGGAGATGGATTTATTGATTTTTTAAAAATGGTAATGGTTTTAATAAATTATTTTAGCTATTTATTGTTTTGCCCTATGAATTTGCTAAATTTTTATATATTTTTCCACAAACACCTAATTGTCATGTGTAAGTCCCACATTTTAATTTCTGACTTGACATGTTCATGTTCAATTAAATTAGGATGGTGATATATGCATAGTTACTAATTACACCACTTAATATAAGTAAGTGACTATTTTATTCTTTCTAAATGAGACCTCAATTCACTTATTTACTATATGAGACCTCAATTCACTTATTTGAACAAGTATAACCATTATGTAAAATAATTAAACATTATATAATATTTATCAAATGATAAAGACAAACTTAACTTCATAATTGTTTTCCTATAAAATATAAAATGTTCATGCCTTCAAAGGAAAATAGACAAAAAAAAGTTATTCAATAGTGTGGATGAATAATAATTTACTTAGTATTATTATCCAAAAATTGGATGAATTTTTTTTTGGCTAATTTTCTTTAAAACATTAACATTTTATATTTTCGAAGGAGACCATATGAGATTAAGTTTGTCTTTCTCTTTTTATAGAAGTTATGTAGCGTTTAACCATGCATTGAAAAACTGGTTGTACTTGTTTAAATTGTTTTTTTTTATGGCAAAAATAAAAGATGATAAATAACTAAATTGTGACCTCATTTATTAGCTAGGGACAAATTAGTGACTTATTTATAATTAGGTGTGCAACTAGTAATTCAAAGTGTGAATTAAAATGAAAAAAAAAGTTAAAAGATTGTATAAATTGAAAAGACATTCTTGAAATATAAAAAAAATAAAGAATTTAGGATAATAATCTATAATTAAGTATTTATCCAATAATAAAATTAAAGTTTTTGCTATATATTGCGACAAAGTGTGAGTTTAGGATAATAATTTATAAACTTAGTCTTTGTCCAATAATAAAATTAGAGTCTTTCTATATATTGCGATAAATATTTGTCCAATTATAATTGAAAACATATCAATACATACATGAGATTTGATAAAATTATAAAAAGCCCAACTTATTATACACCGCTTTAAAAAAATTACGATTAATATTTATCCACATATGCAATGATGAACTTAATTGTTTATCAAAAACTAATAAACAAGTAGATAAGAATTACAAAAACATACATGTTGCATGAATTAATGAATAATTCGATATATATTGATGGCATTTAATAAATAATTCATGCAAGAGGGATTTAATTTCAGACATACCTACCTCTTCAGTTCTTCTGAACAATATATTTAAGGTGATCAGAAGTACTTCAGAAGAAAAATCAAGGGTTTCTGTTTGCCTGAGGATACAAGTTTCTAAAAAAAACATACAATTCGTCATCCTATTTAAAGAGGAGGAAGATATTCTTTGATTGTTTGATAAATTTGGCATAATTGATGTTTTATTTTAATACTTTGCTTCCTCTAGTGAAAGTTGTTATATGCCTCTTGTTATATTCTTTTCCCTTTAGGCCATTTTTGTTAGAACGAAAGAGTTGGTCGAAACTTATGTAACAACGTGAATCATGAGTAGCATTGTAACTCACGCGCAGTATTATTGAATAAAATGGATTTTTATTAATATTATCCTTAGTTAAGCGTTCAAATGTTATATTACGACCTAGATTACGCATATGCGATGATTATAAGTGTTGAAGTTTCATAGAAGTGAGGGATTTTGAGAAATAACGCGCGTGTACTATTCACAAAATATTATTCACGTGGGCATTATTCATGCCAAAAATATTATTTGTTAAAATAAGTAAATATTTTGATGAAAATTATTATGGAAATAATTTATTTGGTTTAAATGTGTTAACCAAATATATGTGGGTTACATGTACATTTATGTGATGCCCCAAAAATAGGTATACACAACCCATTCTGAGTCGCCAAATAGATGATACATAATTCAAATACAAACTTAATTTATACAACTGTTAAGTGTCGTGCAAAATACGACAAAACTCAAATATTATCACACGAATATTATCTCGTAGACAATATCCAAACTCAAATGGAGTCCTCATTACAATTATTATCACACTATTTTATAAAATAGTGAGGACTGCTATAGCCACCATCTTGGACCATCACTCCATTCCCCGACTAGGTCCCAAATTATATTCTCATTTCACAGAGAAACAATGAAAGAAAAGGGTGAGCTCAACTAGTCCAGTAAAGAATATTATGACTAAGATAATGTAGAATAAATTATCCTTAGCATTCAACAATATAAACACTGATAGAATACAATAGAAAATAAGTTTAACTACAGAGAAACAAACAATCCATTAGAAGAGTCAAGTAGAGTATGATGTCTACTATCTTCTATGATTTAAAAGTTCATCATCAATATTTTATCTCTGTAACACAATTTAATAAATAATCCACATCCACTACAAGAAAAATGTCTATCAGCGATCGCCTATCAACGACCGCACTCGATTCATGAGATAACTATCGTCATGACCAATCGCGATCACCGATAATCGTCGCGCATAAAATCTGGTCGCTGGGATGCACATCAGTGACCACTATTAGCGACCGATATATCTGCGACCGATATTAGCAACCGAAATGAGAAATCCGGTCGCTAAGCTGAGTCAGCATGATCCAGGGCCAAAGTTGACGTGGTCCACGTGGTAGCGACCACTATTAGCGACCGCAGGCGGTCGCTAATACCCTCAATTGTTTAGCCGTCGCTAATAACTATCAGCGACCGCATGCGGTCGCTGATATGGAAAAAAATAAAAATTAGATTTTTGCTGTTTTGCAGAATTCCCAAAAACCTGTACCTCTTTTGTACCTTCTTTATCCCAACATACATACACAACAAGATAAACAGCATACACAACAATATAAACATCCATCGTCCATCAACACATACACCAAACTAGTATATAAACCTTTAAAAACCAATATGATTTGAATAAATATAATAACATTTCAAAACTTGCTTAAGTAACATACAAAAATCCAAAGAATGAATATACAAGTACAAGCTTATACTATAACTACAAAACTGATCTAAATCAGGTACGTCAAGCATCATCGCCTCCTTGATCACCCTGTAATTAACAAAATAATAAAACAAGTTACAAATATAGTAACTATGTTGATACTGGTATGTATTACGACAATACATACAACAAATTGATATTATACCTCGTCGCCATCCCCATGTTGTCCTGCTGCTGCTTCAGCTAATTCCTCAGGACTCAGAGCCCCCAGATGCCCCCCCAGTATCTTCAAAAGATCTCGATCTCGACATATAGCTCTCACACAGTTAGCCGGAGTATGAACAACTGGATGGCTTGATGACTGTGAAGACTGGGTAGAAGAACAGCTTGATCCACTGAAGGATGGGCGTCGTCGTTGTCCTTGATCTTTAATGCAGTTCTTCTTCACAACAGACGCCCTCTCCCACAACTCTTGATCAATAGGCGGACGTGGAGTGCCTTCAGGATAGCACTCATTCAATAAACGCTTATAAGTATCATGTCATTATGTTAATGATTAAATAGTTAAAAATAAATTCTATAAGCATTGATAAACAAGATCAAATTGTTAAAAATTATTACCGCTATCTGGATAGCATCGTGGCGGAACCATCACGGGTGTACGTACGCATCCACATCCAATGGATAGGTGACCTTGAGAGATCGAGACTCTATACAAAAAATAGCACAATATTACTAAGTAAAATGTGATATTTTCGCATAATTCATGATTGTAAACATATTAAAACTTGTAAATCGTTACCACAGGCGTTGATATGCTACAATCGAAAATCTTGCCGCCTTTGTATGTTCCTTTAGCCTTTTCGCCATCGGGTACACTCGAGGATCTGTTGGTGGCGGCAGTCTTTCGTCTTTTCACCCGGCTCTTAGCTCTCCATTGGACACACATCTCAGCCCATATGGACTGGGTGCACCACCAGGGGCTATGCTCGTGCATGTAATCCTCTCTCTGGCCTGGATGGTCGATCTCGGTATTGTGAAGGGCTTTTTGTCTTTCTTTGTTCAAATTGCCTTTGGTGCGGACCGCGCACTTCTGCCAGAATAATGTCTGTATCACTGAAGCCTGCGCGTCCTCCCATCTATACCGTTTCTGCAAATAAAACAACAACAATAACATTACTACACAATTATCCTTTGAATATTATATTATCATCATAATTAAAAAAACATACATAAAATTCAAATTTCAAACAACATCTTTGTGGGCGATAGGTGTCTTCATACGTAATCACAGTTTAGGCCAATCCTGTAAACACAGCTATGATATGCACTTGACGATCTTATTATCTGAAAAATCACTATAATATATAACAATTTACATCAACGATAAGTAGATATATGAAAGCAATTTACATCTAAGTTATAATACTTATGAACATTTTTCAAACTTATACTTATAATACTTAAAAACAATTACCGAGTCTCCCTACAATATAGACTAGCCACATGCACATTTGGCATGCATATATGGACATTTCTAGGCACCCAAGACACAAACCAAGAGAAATATACAAATTTCAATACAATAATACCAAAACAATAACGATTGAATGCAAATTAAAGCAAGAAAAATTTGGACCCATATACATTACCAATATAATACCAATCAAAACATTACCAATATACAATATACAATTATATGGATGAATTATGGATAAACTTAATTCCTAGTTATGTTTTATGTCATACTCATGTTCATGGCTTTGTTGATCTTGACGATCTTATTATATGAAAAATCACTATAATATACAACAATTTACATCAACGATAAGTAGATATATTAAAGCAATTTACATCTAAGTTCTATATATCTTGTATAAATAGAATCTTAAATGCTTATATATAAATGATATATCTTGGACGTACGTCTTTTCTTAGGAGGAGGGCGAATCAATAAGAATCCGATCATCCGGATTAGTAGGGGCCTTGGGCACATGATTAGGCCCCCTACCCAAGCCGTGCTTTTTTTGCGCTACTTCAGAAGCCATCTGTATATTACAAATTTCAAGATGTTATTATGAGTCATATTTGATTACATATATATATATATATATATATGATAATGATAAACATATGATAATGATATAAACATGTATATATATGAATATAAAATGACAATAAACAAAAGTTGCATTTAAATAGTTTAGTACATAAACATGATAAATGATATAAACATGTATATATATGAATATAAAATGACAATAAACAAAAGTTGCATTTAAATAGTTTAGTACATAAACATGACAATGATATAAAAAACATGTAATGCTAAACATACATTTCATTTGTTCAAGTGTCAATGTCTGATTCAGAATCATCTTGTATATGTGTTGCAGATTCATAACCATCATCTGCTTCAGATTCAGTGTCAGATTCAGTCAATAACTCTTCCTCCTCAGTATCAATGTCATTTGACACAAGTATTGACTCAGGATCTAATTCATGTGGTTCATCTTCACCATCTAACTGGATTACTTCATTGTCGTCCTCCACATTTATTATAGTTTGACTATGAAGCATTAGCTCTTGGTAAATCTCCCCATCAACTACTTCTACACGAATATGCGTGGGAGTATGAATTATAACTTGCCAATCTGTAGGCGGTCTATCCCTTTTCCTAACAAGACTAGGAGTGTAGTATACTTATACTGTTTGAGTTGGTAAAACAAACGGTTCATTGGAGTACGCAGACCTATGGAGGTCAATATTGACGATTCCATGTCTATCAACACGTATCCCTTTTTCTGAATCAAACCAACGACACTTGAACACGTGAATATGACCCCCGTACGTGCTCTTGTACGACAACTCTACGATTTCCTCCAACTCCCCAAAAAAGGCATGACCAAGCTCATTGTAACAATCTTCTTGGACACACACTCCAGAGTTCGTTGTTCTTTTAACGCGCCCATATGCCTTTGTATGAAATTCACAACCATTTTTTTTGTGACCATTGCGGCTGACTTGGTCCCTGTCTGGTCCCATAGCTAGGACATGTACATTAGCCGAAATCGTTGATCCCGCAGTCAAAGCCTACAAAAACTCCATCTTATTAAATGAAGTCATAGGTAACATGGAGTAAATATATATATATATATATATATGTCATGCTTAAGAAATTGAACTTACTTTGTCCTTTAGCCAAAGTGAATTTTTTTTATCACGATTGATTTGAATATCTTTATCAGTTATGCCGGGATGCTTCACTTTTAACTCGTCATCGTACAATCTATACCATGTTATAAACATTAACATATTGGAATAATCAATTTTCAACTTAAAAGATAAATTATCAAGTTTACATGTGTACCTCAAAAATTAAATCAATCTCCTCATGAATTGAGAAGAATGTAAGTATGTGCGACATGTTACTCTTGCTCGAGAGAGAATATCGCTTTCCCTTTTTCCATAAGCGCACTCGATAGATAACCAAATACGAGAACCCGACCATTTAGTTCAACATTTCCCCCATCATCATGTCTCGATACTCGATTGGCCTTTATCAAGACTTCGTCCGGAAAATAGTCTCGAGACAAATGTAGATATCTCATCGAAATCAGATGCCTCACATATCGACCCCCCCGACATAAGCTCTATTCTTCACCTTCCTCTTAAGGTTTCCCATCACCCTCTCGAAAGGGTACATCCATCTATATTGAACTGGACCCCCAACACGAGCTTCATAGGGAAGATGGATTTGCAAATGCTCCATGGAGTCAAAAAAACCAGGTGTGAATATTTTTTCCAGTTTACACGTGATCTCTATGATGTCCTTCTCATTTAATGATTTTGAACATAAGTCTTTGAAGAAACGACTAAGATCCGTCAAAGCATCCCATATTGGTTTATCAAGCAGATCCCGAAATGCTATAGGCATGAGTCTCTCCATGAACACACGATGATCACTGACTCTTCATCCTTGCAATTTCACACCGTAACATACCTTTCAATGTTTGACGATATCCATCCGGTAGTTTCGGAGACTTAACCCATGTGCACACATCTTCAACTTTCTTTTTGGACAATGTGTACCTTTAGTGCGGTTTGACAATCTTACCATTAGGAGATTCATAAAGTTCTAATCCGGACGCTTTATAAATATCTTTCATGTCCAAACGCGTGCCTTATCGTTATCTTTTGTCTTCCCCGTAACATTCATCACGATGTTAAACACATTTTCAAACACATTCTTCTCAATATGCATCACATCTAGATTATGACAAATCAAATTTGTAGACCAATAAGGTAGTTCCCAAAAGATGCTTCTCCAAACCCAGTTATGAGATTCGTCAAACCCATTGATTATGTTTGTGGCATCAATCTTACCAAATAGGATAACCAACAATCTCATCACACGATCTCGCATGTCCGTTCCCGACAATCGCGGTGCAGGCATATCATTGTCTACTTTCCTTTTCCTGAAGTGTTCTCTATTTCTTCGAAACGGGTGATCTACCGGCAAGAACCGACAACGATAGTCAAACCAACAAGGCTTTCGACCTTTTGATAGATTAAGTGACTTTGTATGCTCCATACAATACGGACAAGCCAACTTCCCGTGTGTACTCCATCTAACTAACATACCATAAGCTGGGAAGTCACTTATAGTCCACATAACCACTGCCCTAAGGTTGAAATTTGTTTTCATTGCAACATCCCAAGTCTGTACTCCATCCTCCCACAATACCTTCAACTCATCTATAAGAGGTCTCAAGTAAACATCAAAGTTCTTTCTAGGACTCTTAGGACCAGGAACCACGAGTGAAAGAAACAAGTATGGCTGTTTCATACACATCCAAGGAGGCAAGTTGTACGGAGTAACAATCACAGGCCAACATGAGTACAGAACAACTTAGTGGCCAAACGAATTGAAACCATCAGTGGACAATCCAAGCCTCACATTTCTAGGTTCCAATGCAAACCCAAGATGTGCTAAGTTAAAATCTTTCCAAGCCTGCCCATCTGCGAGATGATTTAGTTCTCCATCTTTAGCTGGAGATTTCGCATGCTAACTCATATGTTCAGCTGTTCTTGAAGACATGTACAATCTTTTTAGCGGACGTGTTATTGGAAAATACCTTATAATCTTAAACGGTATACTTGATTTTTTTGTAGTCACACCCTCTTTATTAGGCCTAAACCGATCATGACCGCAAAAAGCGTGCACCTCATCATCCTGCTTCATTTTCCTTATAAAATAACATGCAATCGTTAGGACATGGATCGATCTTTTTATATCCAAGACCCAACTTCTTCACCATTTTCTTACAAAAGTAATAGTTACCAGGTAATTTCTCACTGCCACGCAACATACTCTTAATGGCCTTCCAGAGCGACTCAAAACACTCATGGCTCATGTTGTGATCAACTTTGATGTTAAGTAATGTCGCCACTGGAGACAATGTACTGTGTTTGGTGAAACCATGCCACAATGGCTCGCTACCCTCGTCTAACAACTTAAAGAAGTCTTTGGCATCAGAATTCATAGGTTGATCTCTGCCTTGTTCCCAATCAAAATCTGGCCCTACAATATCATGAACCATTTCATTCATTCAATGAGTACTACTGACCGAATTGTGTACTTCTGTGATACCACCATCTCTTCTCTGCCCATGTGCCCACCAACATTCTTCGTAATTTTTCATGAACCCAGAAACAAGTAAATGATAGTTTACAACGTCTCTGTCCATATAATTTACATTCTTACACTTCAAACATGGACATCGTATCTGCGACTTACCATTCATACATTTCGGGTGACTATCGTATCCTTAAAACACTTGGCAACCAAATCTAAATTTCAAACATAGCAGCTGATTTATCTGGGCACTTGACTTTTGTCGTGCCATCCAACTACGGTCTGAATAGAGGTCCATGATTCCACGGTACCTACTACAGACAACATTATAAATGTTAACATATGACTTGAACATACTTGTAACCATATGACTTGAGCATACTTGTAAGCATGCATATGATTAACATTTAAGCATACTTGTAAGCATATGACTTAAGCATACTTGTAACCATATGACTTGAGCATACTTGTAAGCATATGATTAACATTTAAGCATACTTGTAAGCATATGACTTAAGAGCATACTTGTAACCATATGACTTGAGCATACTAGCTAGTAAGCATATAAATTGAGCATACTTGTAAGCATATAATTAGCTCGTTAATACAGTACCATGTTCACAACTACCGGACCCAAAAAAATTCGCCAGTCTCCCCTATAATATGAACTAGCCACATGCACGACGACATGCATATATGGTCGTTTCTAGGCACCCAAGACACAAACCAAGAGAAATATACAAATTTCCAATATAATAAGACCAAAACAATAATGAATGAATGCAAAACAATCGTAAGTGAATACATAAGGTATTTAGTTCATGCTAGCTTTATATCAGAGTTTACTAACTCATTTATACAACTTTTGAGTATCTTGGAGATTCATTCATATCAATCGAGCCTCAACAGCTCTCCTTTGCTAATTTCTATCTTATAACTCACATCATTAAATGCAACCAAACCTTTAACAGGTTATAATAGGCATGGCATAGTATTTGATATGGTAGTACTCATTTTGAAGGTTATTTTTGTTACTAAATTATTCTAATATTTATTCAATAATTATAACATATTTTTATGTTTCAATTTTTGCAATTAATGCCTAGTTATTCTTGATTAGTAAGGTGATGTTTGAGAATTTGATATTCAATTATATATTGGGATTTTGTTTTGTATCTTTGCAATACTTTCAGGATTATTCATAGATTAATTAAGATGATTATTATATTATTATATTTTCGTTTATCAGTCTTATTTTATGATTAAGTTATGAAAGATCTTGTATTCCTCATGGTTAAAGGTAGGTTCCATCTCATTTATATATGATTATGCCATTATTATGATTACTCGTATATATGGTTATGTTAGGAAAGCTTATTGTTAAGAAAACTAGGAAGTGTCTAAGAGGACTTACACTAATTATGTAACTAAGGCTGCTGAGATCTTTGACTACTTGCTGAAAATTAATTCAATTAAGACGTAACAAATAAAGAAATTAATTGAAGAAATTATAAGTAGCTTATTGTTTGTCTTGCGCATGAATTACCCCGAGAATATCACTATTGTGATGCCCCCAAAATAGGTATACATCACCCATTCTGAGTCGCCAAATACATGGTACAAAAAACACAACTACAACTTTATTAATACAATTGTCGTGCAAAATACGACAACACATACTGTGAGTTTAAATACAATATTGTCTTTTAGACAATATCCACACCCAAATAATGTCCTCATTACAATTATTGATGCACTATTTTACAAAATAGTGAGGATTACTAAAACAACTATCTTGAGTCATCACTCCATACCCCGGCTAGTCCCTGCTAAACTCTCACCTCCTGAGAAAAAAAATGGAACAAAAAGGAAAAGGGTGAGCTCAACTAGCCCAGTAAAGAACATTATGACTAAGATAATATACAACAAATTATCCTTAGTCTTCAACAGGGAAAAATATGATAAAATACAATAGACAACAAGTTTTAGATCAACAATTGCAGCGGAAACAACAATTCATTAGAAGAGTTAAGTAGAGAATGAAATCTACTATCATCTATGAATTTAAAAGTCCATCATCAATATTTTATCCCTGTAACATCAATCAATATACCTCTTTGCACTATGGGCCAAAGATATTCACTTGTATCACCAGTTGGTCATGTTCATCTCAACACCTGTTCATCTTTGCACTACGGGCCAAAGATTTTCGTCAGGTAATCATTCATCTTTACCTTTCTGCCAAAGATATTCATCAAGTATCACCATTAAGGACTGAGGATGATGAAAAACATTTTAGAGAACGAATCCAGTGAGATAGAAGGACAAATATTAGGGATTCGTATTTCGGTTTATCCAAATTCAATAATACTCCATAATAACCAAGTGTGAAGTAGAATTCAAAAATAAAGATCAAAACATGGATACAATCAAAGATAGTAACCATAAAAGACACCTGGAAGAAAAAGAGAAAATTTTATTTTTCGGTGAATAGTGTCGTATTTGTGAATAGTGCTGTATACGTGAATAGTAACCCCGACACAACAAGTTCCAAATTTGATTAAAAGTTCAGATCAATAATTCGGCATAATGATATTGAAAGAAATAATATCATATATGAAGAAAATAACATCCCTTACCTCAAAATAATCGTACTTCGAAATGAAAGGTCGGAAGTGATGCTGAATGAAACTTGTACTGAACAGCAACTCTCAAAGTATCTAAATGCTCACAAAATACGCTCGATAATATAGAGAGAGAAAGAGAAAAAGCTTATGTTTCTGGTGTGATTTTCAATTCTAACTTAGCCCTCTATTTATAGGAAAATGTTAGCTCGCCAAAGCAGACTTGACCTGCTACCTGATGGCTTTACCTGCTACTATTGCCACCCACCACATTTGAAATAAAATTTAGCACATTTCTTCAACAACCATAAGTGGGGCCCACTCAATTCTAGAATTTTCCACCAAAATCTTTTATAACCCTAATTTCCGAAGCAGTCACCTCTTAAAATTCATAATAAATCATTCGTTCATTTTTAACAGTTCAAAATTTGTGGACATATACCCAACTTATATATATATATATATATAACATATCCAAAAATCACAACGATCCAATGGTCAGATTAAAAATTATAACTCACGCAATATATCGTAAAAATACTGATTTGATTTTTTAATACCTCCATTCCGACAAAAATACTGATAAAACACCTCAACATTAATTCGTTCAATTATAACCACATAAAATAAATAAATCCATCATTTATATAAAATAAATATTTTCTTATCATATGAATCAATAATTAATTATTCATAAATAATATTACAGAATCACAATTATGACAACCAGGCCGTTCCCAGGAAAGAGGGTGCTTTCCAATAAGGATTTCTCCTTATTGGCGCGCAATTAGGTGAGCAAACCTCTCCTTGACAGAACTTTCTAGACATTGCCAATAATGCTATCTAATAATATTATTCAAATAATATGAATTATTGATCTGATAATGGGAAATACTGTGCAGTGACAATTATTAAAACAATAATAATATAAAATATCAACGCAAAGAATTATTGAATCAATAAAATAAAATATTGAATAAGAATCGCTGTGGCGCCCCAAAATAGGTATACATCACCCATCTTGAGTCGCCAAAATACATGGTACATAAATTCAAATACAACTTAATTATACATAGTGCGTGTAAAATCTTACAAAACATATTTTGAGTATTAATACAAATATTGTCATTTAGATAATATCCACTCTCGAATAAGTCCTCATTACATTTATTGTCACACTATTTAATGTAATAGTGAGGACTACTAGCTAATACTATCATCCCACCATCACTTCGTTCCCCAGACTAAATCAACCACGCTCTCATTTCCTGAAGAGACCAAAGTGAAAGAAAGGGTGAGCTCAACTAGTCAGTAAGAAATATTATGACTAAGATAATGCAGAATAAATTATCATTAGCCTTCAACAATGTTAAATTGATAAAATACATTAGACATCAAGTTTAACTGCAGCGAAACAAGCAATCCATTAAAAGAGTCAAGTAGAGAATAAAATTTACTATTTTTATGATTTAAAAGGTTTTCATCACTTTTATCATTTGAGACTCGACAATAAATAATCCGCATCATCCCCGCAGACTACTGACCAAGGATATTCATTAGGGTCACGACCACAAATTCCATGCACTACGGGCCAAGGATATTTGTGTATTCATCAATGGTCATGATCATGCCAACAACTGTCCATCAATGCACTACGGGCCAATGAGGACTTTTATCACATCATTTATAACATTACGGTCATGATTACACCGAATAATCCTTGGTCATAATCATACCAAGTCCATCTATGCACTACAGGCCATAGATGACTTTCAAAAAATATAAACATGAGGATGATGACAATGATATAAGAATTCAATAAAATAAGTTTACGAATTAATTTATTCAGGAACTAATAACGTCCAAATTGTCAACATGATACTGCTTTGTAGAGTAAAATTCAAGAATGCTCAGAAGAATATTTTCATGAAATATACTGGATGAAGCGCAAATATCAAGGATATTCCACTAATTTCATGGAGTATAGAAGTCAAAGCTTTAACTAACTGAGTATAATAAAGAATGGAATAACAAAAGAAATCACCATGCATGCGGTACTTTGCATAAACAAGTTATTCCATCAGAATAATAAATAACGGAACCAGGTCAGGCGTAATAGGCACCGAAAAAGGATATTCCAACATAATAATAAAGAATGGAATACAACAAAATCACCATGCATGCGGATTTTGATGTATAAAAGTTATTCCAATGAGATTACTAAATGATTTTAACCGGTCGTGTGAAATTCACACCGACGTAATGTTCCAACAGTAATAATAAAGAACGAAATACTAAAGATTTAAACCAGTGCATGCGTAAAAGCACGTACATAATGTTCCAACAGAATAATAAAGATTTTAACCGTGTCCCACAGTAAAGCCTGCATGTGGATGTTCCAACAGAATAATAACGAATAGAATAACAACAGAAATCACCAAGTATAGGGTAGACCGCGTATATAGGTTATTCCAACATAATAATAAAGATGGAATAATAGAAGTTCTCTTCATGAATACAAAAGAAATAATACCCTTACCGTAAAAAGAAACTTGATATCTAGAGATGAGTGAAGTAGCGAATACTTTTCTTCTTTTCTCTCTACGCTTTATCTCTCTAGAGTTTCAATGAATTAAAAGAAAATAATGAAGGAATGAGCTTCTATTTATAGAAGAATGGAATGAATAGTTACCAATCTATGAACGGTTCAGATTGATTTACTTTAATCGGACGGTCCATATTTAAAGCAAAATCTTTTAAATAAAATATAATATATATATATATATATATATAACACATGTTTTCAAATTATATATATCAATATTATATATACACCACTTAATTATTCTCCCCCATAACCAACATCAATTCCCCACCCACCCAAAAATCACTATCACTACACTCTTAAACATCACTATCACACTACAACTTTTCTACCATTTTCCACTCACACACCCATCACACACCTATCACTTTCACATAACAATTTCTCCCACCATACACTCAATACATACATATACTTCCATACTTATACTCTTTCATTTCCAAAATCATTTTTCCAACACAAATGGGCCCCACACGTGGGCCCCACTTTTATAAAAATTTCCTACCGAATATTTTGAAAAATGGGTAAATAGGGATCCATAAAATAAGCAAATCTTTATAAAAATCACCTTAATAATTTAAACAACATTTATCACCTTTATTATAATTCATAATATTAATCGACCAGGTCGTTCCCAGGAAAGAGGGGGCTTTCCGATAAGGATTTCTCCCTATTGGCGCGCAATTAGATGACCAAACCTCTCCTTGATAGAACTTCTAGACATCGTTAATATTGCAAATAATAATATTAATAACTTTGTCGTCTCAATTATTGATTTTAACAATATATAAAATATCGACACTCAAATAACGTGAGATACTATGCAACAATTACTATAACAATAATTGAACAAAATTGAATGACTTCTCACGTAAGCATCAATAATCAATCTGAGGTGTAGCTACTATGCGACCACGCGTATTCATCGTATTTTTACTACCGAGTAGCTCAACAAGATTAATAAAGAAAACTTCCGTCGTTATTTTCATAAAAATATTTTTGTCGCTTTTCTCGATCCGATAATAATTACATTGTAGGGTCCACCAATGATTGAGCCGTTATACGAATATTCCCTGCTAAACCGAATATTCCCCGACCAATCGACTATAATATAACAACTTGCATACTTTGCAAAATTTATAATTATTACCCACAACTATAACATTATATCATAATATTCCAAAAATGATAATTATAAAAAATTCATCTTTATTCAAAAATTTGGGGTCTTACAAAGAATTCATCGTAATAATTATTGAGTAGTGCCTTTCACGCATTTAATCTATAATTCAACAATCTTTGTGCAATACTGCGTATCTTACTTGTGCCACCACGTGTATTCTTGTATTTTAACCACCGTGTATTCCAACAAAGGTTAGCAGTATAATTACTCCATTATTTATAAAACTCATACTTTGGCGTTTTCTTCTTCATCCGATGATTATTACATTATGAGCCCACGAATGGGCTGCATAAATCGTATGAATATTCCCCGACAAAAAGAATATTCCATGACAGAATGAATATTTTATAACCACTTGCTTATTTTGCAAAATTTGCACATTTCACCCATAACCAAAACATTATATCAAATTAACTCATTATTTCAAGATAATAAATAGAGAAAATTTAATTTTATTCATAATAAGTTGGGGTCTTACAACCTCCCCTTCTTATGAAATTTCGTCCTCGAAATAAACGTACGTACCTGGTGTTTCGAACAGGTGAGGGTACCTCGCTTTCATTTCTGATTCCAACTCCCAGGTTATTTCTTCAATAGCATGGTTCCTCCATAAAACCTTAACTTGTGGTATAACCTTAGTGCGTAGGACATGCTCTTTCCTATCCAAGATCTTAACAGGTACCTCCTCATACTTTAAATCTTCGGCTATCTCGTCTGGTTCTAACTCAATAATGTGGTTCGGGTCTTTCACATATTTACGAAGCATAGATATGTGAAAAATATTATGAACACGAGACATTTTTGGAGGTAATGTGAGTCTATAGGCCACATTTCCTATTCGGTCAAGAATCTCAAATGGACCAACAAATCATGGATTGAGCTTTCCTCTCTTTCCAAATCTTGTAACTCCCTTCCATGGAGCAACACGCAACAATACATGATCCCCAATATTAAATTCCATGTCCTTTCGATGAAGATCAGCATAACTCTTTTGTCGATCTTGTGAGGTTTGAATACGTTGTCGAATCATTTGGATTTTTTCTATAGTCATGCGTACCAACTCTGGTCCCAACAAAGTTGCTTCACCCACCTCGTCCCAGCATACTGGAGAACGACACTTTCATCCATACAACGCCTCAAATGGAGCCATGCCTATACTTGCTTGATAACTGTTGTTGTAGGAGAATTCCACCAGTGGCAAGTACTTATTCCAACTTCCTTTGAAATCTAGAACACAGAGTCTTAATAGATCTTCAAGGGTTTGAATAGTCCTCTTTGATTTTCCGTCCGCTTTTTGAGGATGATATGTTGAATCAATCAGAACTCCGTGCCCGTAGCTTTCTGCCGAAGCTAACCCAAAATCTTGAAGTGAATCTTGGGTCACGATCCGAAACTATGGATACTGGCATGCCATGCAATCGCACAATTTCATTCACGTACATACAAGCAAGACGTTCAAGGGAATAAGTTTCTCGTATAGGTAAGAAATGAGCAGACTTGGTTAATCTATCAACAATAACCCAAATTGCATCTATGCCTTGAGAAACTTTGGGAAGACACATGAATTGAAATCCATGGTAATGTGTTCCCACTTCCATTCCTAATCTCAAGTGGTTGCAATGGACCTTTTGGCACTTGATGCTCCGCCTTTACACGTTGACAGGTTAAACACCTCGAGATAAACTCTGCGATCTCTCTTTTCATATTGTTCCACCAAAATGTATGTCGAAGATCATGATACATTTTGGTATTCCCAAGATGGATTGCAAATGGTGTGTTATATGCCTCCATCATGATTCTATGCTTCAAGTCGGGATCGTTAGGAACGCAAAGTCTGGAGTTGACTCGAAGTATTCGTTCTTCATCGATTCCTGCTTCTGGAATAGCACCTTCTTGCACTTTCTTCTTCATACGCATAAGCCCTAGGTCCGTAGCTTGAGCAGCTTTAACTTTATCGATTAAAGTTGGTTCTACTCGTATGTTAGATATCATCACGTGGGTACTTGGAGCCTTTAACTCTATCTCCATCCTTTGTAATTTGTTAAAAATGGGCCTTTGTGTTAACAACATCGCACTCGCATGCCGCGTATGATCTTCTACTTTCGATGCGTCACCATAACGTTTGCTTTTCCAGGATGATATTGAATGCTATGGTCGTAATCCTTCAACAACTCGAGCCAACGTCGTTGCTGCATGTTGAGTTCTTTTTGGGTGAAGAAATATTTGAGGCTTTTATGGTCCGTATAAATCTCCACTTTCTCCCCATACAGGCAGTGTCTCCAGATTTTCAATGCGAAAACGACTGCTGCCAACTCTAGATCATGAGTAGGATAATTCCTCTCAAATTCTTTGAGTTGTCGCGAGGCATAGGCTATGACTTTCCCATGTTGCATGAGAACACATCCTAACCCTTTGCACTCAAGCATCATTTGATAACAAATCCATCCGAACCCGGATGGTATTGTTAAAACAGTCTTAAAATGATTCTCGCCTTAAACTCTTGGAAACTTTTCTCACATTCCTCGCTCCATACAAATTTTGTATCTTTCGAGTCACCGAGTCAATCTGAGTAGCGATTCAAGAAAATCCTTCCACGAATCTCCGATAATAACCAAATAAGCCCTGAAGCTACGCACTTGACGGTCCACCGACTTCTACCGCTCCCCAACTTTGGATTGCTTCAATCTTTCTTGGGTCAATAGATACTCCATGTTTTGATACCACGTGCCGAAGGAATGCTACTTCCTTAAGCCAGAACTCACATTTTTTCAGCTTGGCATATAGCTTGTTGTCACGAAGTCTTTGTAGTACCAGCTTCAAATGGTGCTCATGATCTTCACGGATTTTGGAATAGATGAGGATGTAATCAATAAAGACATCAATGAACTGATCCAAATATTCCTTGAATACACGGTTCATTATATCCATGAAAGCAGCAGGAGCATTAGTCAATCCAAAAGATATGACTAAGAATTCATAATGCCCGTCTGCAAAGTTCTCGGGCGCTTTTTGGAATATCCTCGCTTTAATCTTCATAGATGATATCCGAATCGAAGATCGATCTTTGAAAAGAATTGTGCTCCTTATGGCTCGGTCGAGCAATGGTCATCAATGCGAGGTAGTGGATACCTATTCTTGATGGTGACATGGTTCAATTCTCTGTAGTCAATACAAAGTTGCATACTTCCGTCTTTCTTCTTTACGAATAAAATAGGAGCACCCCAAGGAGATGTACTAGGACGAATGAAACCGATGTCTAACAATTCTTGTAGTTGGACTTTTAACTCCTGAAGTTCAATAGGAGCCATTCGATATTTTATAACCACTTGCTTCTTTAGTAAAATTTACAAATTTCACCCATAACCAAAGCTTTATATCAAATTAACTCCTTACTATTTCAAGATAATAAATAAAGAAAATTTGATTTTATTTATAATAAATTGGGGTCTTACAACCTCCCCTCCTTATGAAATTTTGTCCTCGAAATTGATGTACGTACACACTGTTTTGAGCAGGATGAGGTACCTCGCTTTCATTTCTGATTCCAACTCCCATGTCATTTCCTCAATTGCATGGTTTCTCCACAAAACCTTAACTTGTGGTATAACCTTGGTGCGTAGGACATGCTCTTTCTTATCCAAAATCTTAATAGGTACCTCCTCGTACGTTAAATCTTCAGCTATCTCGTCCGGTTCTAACTCAATAATGTGATTCGGGTCTTTCACATATTTACGAAGCATAGATATATGAAAAACATTATGAACACGAGACATGTTTGGAGGTAATGCGAGTCTATAGGCCACATTTCCTATTCGGTCAAGAATTTCAAATGGACCAACAAATCTTGGATTGAGCTTTCCTCTATTTCCAAATCTTGTAACTCCTTTCCATGGAGCAACACGTAACAATACATGATCCCCAATATTAAATTCCATGTCCTTTCGATGAACATCAGCATAACTCTTATGTCGATCTTGTGAGGTTTGAATACGTTGTTGAATCATTTGGATCTTTTCTGTAGTCATGCGTACTAATTCTGGTCCCAACAACATTGCTTCACCCACCTCGTCCCAAAGATCTTGGAGAACGACACTTTCGTCCCATACAATGCCTCGAATGGAGCCATTTATACTTGCTTGATAACTTTGTTGTTGTAGGAGAATTCCACCATTAGGCAAGTACTTATCCCAACTTCCTTTGAAATCTAGGACACGAGTCTTAATAGATCTTCAAGGGTTGAATAGTCCTCTCTCGATTGTCCATCCAGGTTTTGAGGATGGTATCTTCAATCGAATCATAATCCGTGCCCATAGCTTTCTGACAAGCTAACCCAAAATCTTGAAGTGAATCTTGGGTCACGATCCGAAACTATGGATACTGGTATGCCATGCAATCACACAATCTCATTCACGTACATACAAGTAAGACGTTCAAGGGAATAAGTTTCTCGTATAGGTAAGAAATGAGCAGACTTGGTTAATCTATCAACAATAACCCAAATCGCATTTATGCCTTGAGAAACTTTGGGAAGACCTGTAACGAAATCCATGGTAATGTGTTCCCACTTCCATTGCGGAATCTCAAGTGGTTGCAATGGACCTTTTGGTACTTGATGCTCTGCCTTTACACGTTGACAAGTTAAACACCTTGAGATAAACTCCGCGATCTCTCTCTTCATATTGTTCCACCAAAATATGTGTCGAATATCAGAATACATTTTGGTACTCCCAGGATGGATTGCAAATGGGGTGTTGTGTGCCTCCACCATGATTCTATGCTTCAAGTCGAATCGTTAGGAGCATTAAAGTCTAGGTTGAATCAAGTATTCCTTCTTCATCGATTCTTGCTTTTGGAATAGCACCTTCTTGCGCTTTCTTCTTATGTATCATCGACCCCGTCCGTAGCTTGAGCAGCTTTAACTTTATCGATTAAAGTCGGTTCTACTCGTATATTCGCCATCATCACGTGGGTCCCTGGAGTCTTTAATTCTACCTCCATCCTTTGCAAGTCATACAAAATGGGCCTTTGCGTTGAAAATATCGCACTCGTACTCGCGTATGATCTTCTACTCAATGCGTCAGCTACTACGTTTGCTTTTCCAGGATGATATTGAATAGTGTGATCATAATCTTTCAACAGCTCAAGCCAACGTCGTTCTTGCATGTTGAGTTATTTTGGGTGAAGAAATATTTGAGGCTTTTATGGTCCGTATAAATCTCCACTTTCTCCCCATACAAGTAGTAGTGTCCATATCTTTGTGCGAAAACGATCGCTGCAACCCAACTCTAAATCATGAGTAGGATAATTCTTCTCATATTCTTTGAGTTGTCATGAGGCATAAAGCTATGACTTTCCCATGTTGCATGAGAACACATCCTAACCCTTTACCGAAGCATCATCAGATATAACAAATCCATCCGAAATTTGGATGGTATTGCGAAACAGTGCTTAGAAATGAGTCTCCTCTTAAGCTCTTGGAAACTCTTCTCGCATTCCTCGCTCCATACAAATTTTGTATCTTTCCGAGTCAACTAAGTTAACGGAGTAGTGATTCGGGAAAATCCTTCCACGAATCTCCGATAATAACCAGCTAAGCCTAGAAAGCTACGTACTTTAGTCACCGACTTCGGTTGCTCCCAACTTTGTATTGCTTCTATCTTCGTCGGGTTAACATATACTTCTTATTTTGACACCAAATGCCCAAGGAATGCTACTTTCTCAAGCCAGAACTCGCATTTCTTCATCTTGGCATAAAGCTTGTTTTCACGAAGCCTTTCAAGTATTAGCTTCAAATGGTGCTCATGATCTTCACGGCTTTTGGAATAGATGAGGATGTCATCAATAAAGACAACAACGAACTGATCCAAATATTCTTTGAATATTCGGTTCATCATATCCATGAAAGCAGCAGGAGCATTAGTCAATCCAAAAGACACGACTAAGAATTCATAATGCCCGTCTTAGAGTTACGGCGATCTTTGGAATATCCTCGGTTTTAATCTTGGTGATGATATCCGAGCGAATATCGATCTTTGAAAAGAATTGTACTCCTTGCAATCGGGTCAAACAGTCATCAATACGAGGTGGCGGATACTATTCTTGATGGTGACATGGTTTAATTCTCGATAGTCAATACAAAATCGCATACTCCGTCTTTCTTCTTTACTTAATAAAACAGAGCACCCCAAGGAGATGTACTAGGACGAATAAAACCGATGTCTAATAACTCCTGTAATTGGACTTTTAACTCCTGAAGTTCAATAGGAGCCATTCGATATGGGGTTTTAGAAATTGGCTTTGTACCCGGTTCAAGGTCAATAAAGAATTCAACATCACGTTCTGGGGGTAGACCGGGAAGTTCTTCAGGAAATACATCAGGAAATTCTCTAACAACATAAATATTATTCAAATCTGACTTGTCTCTGTTCAAATCCATAACATGGGCTAAGAAAGCTTGACATCCATTTTTTAATAAATGAATAGCTTTGTGGCTTGATATGACAGTGACTGATTTTAGTGGTTTAGTGGTTTGAATTCGTATGACAGGTTGGTTAGGAATATGAAAACTAACAACCTTACGAAAACAATCAATTTTGGCATAATGAGTGGTTAGCCAATCAATTCCTAAAATCACATGAAAAGCAAGTATCTTTAAAGAGATAAGATCAACAGGTAATGTGATTGTGCCAACTTGGATTAAGCAAGATTTATAAACTGTAGATGTAACGAAGGTTTCACCCAACGGAGTTTCAATAGATAAGTTAAAATCCAATTTCTCCGGAGTTAAGTTTAAACGTTGAGCACAAGCAGGAGAGATAAAAGAATGTGTAGAACCGGTATCTAGTAAGGTATAAACTTCGCAAGAATTCAAGATTAGCTTACCCGTGATCACCTCGTTCGGGTTCCTCCGGGGCCAGCCGGTCGTGACAAACGCTCTTCGAGAACAGTTGACTTCGACTTATCCGGATGACTTTTGGAGTCACCATCCCCGAACTTGGTTTTGCTATGAACACACTCTCGGCTATATAAACCTCCTTTCCACAGTTGTAACATACCTTGGATTGTTGTGGGCGCTTTAGGGTGATATGTCCCTCTTTCCGCATTTAGTAACACCTGGCCGGTGGTCGTTCTCTTCCCCAACAACAGTTGATCTTTGGTGTTCTTCTTGATGTCTTCCGTCATTGTTGAATCTTCTCTTTTGAAATGTCCACTAGTCTCACATCTTCTATTATCATGGCCACGATTACCACCCGAGAGTGGTTACCGCTTTTATCCGTATTCTTCCTTCTCATTTGGTTATCATCGCTCCGATGAGTCTTTATCACCCAGATGACCTGGTTGTGATCCCTCGGTTGAGTGTACTCATTGTCTCGCTCTAATAATTGAGCCCCGTTGACAACATCTGAATACAGAGAAAATTTATGAGATATAAGGTATTGACGAATCTCGGGTTTTAGACCTCTCAGAAACATCTGCGTCATACGTTCCTCATTCTCCACCAAATGAGCTGCAAACCTGGACAACTCTGCGAATTTTGCCTCATACTGAGACACCATCATGTTGTTCGCTTAAGTCTAATAAACTCTACCTCCTTCATATAGATGAATACTTTCGGAAAGTACTTGTCATTGAACAGCGATTCTGAAATCTTTCCCAAGACATCTTAAATACGGTGGTGGTACGCTTCACTGGACTCCCACCGATGAATCTCTCCTCCCACGGAACATAAAAGTGGCAAATGGAACCTTCTGTTCCTCTGTGCAGTCCAAGACATCGAATATCTAGGTAATTTGCTTGACTCATGTTTCCGCCTTAATCGGATCGGGTTTTCCCCAAAAATTTGGTGGTCCCAACTCTTTGAACTGCTTGGCTGTGACAGACCGCGCGTTGCCATCACTTCCACCTGTATTTTGTACACTAGTCTGCCTCGTCTGATTTTGCATGAATTGTAAAAAGCTCCTAAACATTCCATCATTCATCATTTGCTCGGTAGTGTTGTTTACATGAGGAATATTGTCTTCCTGTTGCACGTTCTCCTGGTTTGTGACTAAAGGTTGTTCCACAGTCTCATACACTCCATTGTTAACCTTCTCAGCGGCCATTCTTAAATACTGCCATAAAACAAGGGTTAATTAAACAAATTAACATATCACATAATATCCTATATTATGACCAACCAACAAATAAGCTTAGTTAGGACACACTAGCGAAGGATTTACTCATCTCTCCCCTCCTAGTTCTATTCCCCGATCTCCGCCAGAGACCATATCCCTAAGCTTTGATACCAACTATGACACCCCCAAAATAGGTATACAACACCCATTCTGAGTCGCCAAAATACATGGTACAAGAAACACAACTACAACTTCAATATTACAAATGTTGTGTAAAATACGACAACACAACTGTGAGTTTAAATACAAATATTGTCTTCTAGACAATATCAACACCCAAATAAGTCCTCATTACAATTATTCATACACTATTTTACAGAAATAGTGAGGACTGCTAAAACATCTTCCTAGAACCATCACTCCATACCCCGACTCGATCCTGCTATGTTCTCACCTCCTGAGAAGAAAAATGGAACAAAAAGGAAAAGGGTGAGCTCAACTAGCCCAGTAAAGGATATTATGACTAAGATAATATACAACAAATTATCGTTAGTCTTCAACAGGGAAAAATCTCATATAACATAGTAGATAACAAGTTTTAGATCAACAATCTGCAGCGAAAACAGCAATCCATTAGAAGAGTCACGTAGAGAATGAATTCTACTATCTTCTAAGATTTAAAAGTCCATCATCAATATTTTATCCCTGTAACAACAATCAATATACATCTTTAATAATCTTTGCACTACAGGCCAAAGATATTCATTTGTATCACCAGTTGGTCATGTTCATCTCAACACCTGTTCATCTTTTGCACTACGGGCCAAAGATACTCATCGATTTAATCATTCATCTTTTGCCTTTACATGCGAAAGATATTCATAATATCATCATTAAGGACCGAGGATGATGAAAAACATTTTAGAGAGCGAATCCGATGAGATAGAAGGACAAATATTAGGGATTCAGTATTTCGGTTTATCCAAATTCAATAATACTCCATAATAACCAAGTGTGAAGTAGAATTCAAAAATAAAGATCAAAACATGGATACAATCAAAGATAGTAACCAAAAAAGACATCTTGGAAGAAAAAGAAAAATTTTATTTTTGGTGAATAGTCTTAGTATTAGAATAGTCTTATATCGTGAATAATGTCAGATATCGTGAAAAGTAACCCCAAAATCAAAACAAGTTCCAAATTTGATTAAAAGTTCGGATCAATAATTGGCATAATGATATTGAAAGAAATAATATCATATACTGAAGAAAATAACATCCTTTACCTTAAAATAACCGTACTTCTAACTGGAATATTTGGATATAGTCTTTGAAGGAACTTGCAAGTAGATATAGCAACACTCAAGTATCAAAATACCCACAAGAATATGCTCGATAATATAGAGAGAAAGAGAAAAACTTATGTTTACGTGTGATTTTCAATTCTAACTTAGCCCTCTATTTATAGGAAAATGTTAGCCCGTAAAGGCGGACTTGACTAAACTACCGATGGCTTTACCTTCTACTATTGCCACCCACCACATTTGAAATAAAATTCAGCACATTTCTTCACCAACCACAAGTGGGGCCCACTCAATTCTAGAATTTTCCACCAAAATCATTTATAACCCTAATTTCCGAAGATGTCACCTCTTAAAATTCATAACAAATCATTCGTTCATTTTTAACGGTTCAAAATTTGTGGACATATACCCAACTTATATATATATATATAACATATCCAAAAATCACAACGATCCAACGGTCAGATTAAAAATTATAACTCATGCAATATAACGTAAAAATACTGATTTGATTTTTAATACCTCCTTTCTGACAAAATACTGATAAAACACCTCAGCATTGATTCCTTCATTTATAACCACATAAATAAATCCATCATTAATATCCACATAAAATAAATATGTTCTTATCATAAAAATCAATAATTAATTATTCACAAATAATATTACAGAATCACAATTTATGACAACCAGGCAGTTCCCAGGAAAGAGGGGGCTTTCCAATAAGGATTTCTCCTTACTGGCGCGCAATTAGGTGATCAAACCTCTCCTTAGACAGAACTTTCTAGACATTGCCAATACTGTTATCTAATAATATTATTCAAATAATATGAATTATTGACCTGATAATGGGAAATACTGTGCAGTGACAATTATTGAAACAACAATAATATAAAATATCAACGCAGCAATTATTGAATCAATAAAATAAACTATTGAATAGTAACTACTGTAACAATTATTGAGTAGTGCCTTCTTACGTACGAATCAATAATTCACAATCTTTGTCTTGATACTGGTAAAGCTTCGTGTGCCACCACGCGTATTACTGTATTTTAACCACCAGGTATTCCAACAGTGTTAACGGTAACAACTACGCCGTTATTTAGAAACACTCATACTTTGTCGTTTTCTTCATCCGACAGTTATTCTGTTATGGGGCCCACAAATATTTTGCCGTCGTCATGCATTTGGATATTCCCCCACAAAAAAGAATATTCCACGACCAAACGAATATTCCCAAACAAAAGGAATATTTTATAACCACTTGCTTCTTTTGTAAAATTTGCACATTTCACCCATAACCAAAGCTTTATATCAAATTAACTCCCTACTATTTCAAGATAATAAATAGAGAAAATTTGATTTTATTTATAATAAATTGGGGTCTTACAACCTCCCCTCCTTATGAAATTTCGTCCTCGAAATTGATGTACGTACCTGGGGTTTCGAACAGATGAGGGTACCTCGCTTTCATTTCCGATTCCAACTCCTATGTCATTTCCTCAATTGCATGGTTTCTCCACAAAACCTTAACTTGTGGTATAACCTTGGTGCATAAGACATGCTCTTTCTTATCCAAAATCTTAACAGGTACCTCCTCGTACGTTAAATCTTCAGCTATCTCATCCGGTTCTAACTCAATAATGTTATTCGGGTCTTTCACATATTTACGAAACATAGATATATGAAAAAATTATGAACACGAGACATGTTTGGAGGTAATGCGAGTCTATAGGCCACATTTCCTATTCGGTCAAGAATTTCAAATGGACCAACAAATCTTGGATTGAGCTTTCCTCTCTTACCAAATCTTGTAACTCCTTTCCATGGAGCAACACGTAGCAATACATGATCCCCAATATTAAATTTCACGTCCTTTCGATGAACATCAGCATAACTCTTATGTCGATCTTGTGAGGTTTGAATACGTTGTCGAATTATTTGGATCTTTTCTGTAGTCATGCGTACTAATTCTGGTCCCAACAACGTTGCTTCACCCACCTCGTCCCAAAGATCTTTGGAGAACGACACTTTCGTCCATACTGGCGCCTCTCGAATGTAGCCATGCCTATACTTGCTTGATAACTGTTGTTGTATGAGAATTCCACCATGGCAAGTACTTATCCCAACTTCCTTTGAAATCTAGGACACGAGTCTTAATAGATCTTGAGGGTTTGAATAGTCCTCTCGATTGTCCGTCGTTTTGAGGATGGTATCTTTGAATCAATCATAAATCCGTGCCCATAGCTTTTCTACAAGCTAACCCAAAATCTTGAAGTGAATCTTGGGTCACGATCCGAAAACTATGGATCTTGGCATGCCATGCAATCGCACAATCTCATTCACGTACATACAAGTAAGGCGTTCAAGGAATAAGTTTTTCGTATAGGTAAGAAATGAAGCGAGACTTGGTTAATCTATCAACAATAACCCAAATCGCATTTATGCCTTGAGAAACTTTGGGAAGACACATAATGAAATCCATGGTAATGTGTTCCCACTTCCATTCATGGAATCTCAAGTGGTTGCAATGGACCTTTTGGTACTTGATGCTCTGCCTTTTACATTGACGACAAGTTAAACACCTTGAGATAAACTCATGATCTCTCTCTTCATATTGTTCCACCAAAATATGTGTCGAATATCATAATACATTTTGGTACTCCCAGATGGATTGATTGAAATGGGGTGTTGTGCCTCCACCATGATTCTATGCTTCAAGTCAGAATCGTTAGGAACGCAAAGTCTAGAGTTGAATCGAAGTATTCCTTCTTCATCGATTCTTGCTTTTGGAATAGCACCTTCTTGCACTTTCTTCTTCATATGCATCGGCCCAGAATCCGTAGCTTGGCGACTTTAACTTTATCAATTAAAGTCGGTTCTACTCGTATATTCGCCATCATCACGTGGGTCCCTGGAGTCTTTAATTCTACCTCCATCCTTTGCAAGTCATACAAAATGGGCCTTTGCGTTGAAAATATCGCACTCGTACTCGCGTATGATCTTCTACTCAATGCGTCAGCTACTACGTTTGCTTTTCCAGGATGATATTGAATAGTGTGATCATAATCTTTCAACAGCTCAAGCCAACGTCGTTGCCGCATGTTGAGTTCTTTTTGGGTGAAGAAATATTTGAGGCTTTTATGGTCCGTATAAATCTCCACTTTCTCCCCATACAAGTAGTGTCTCCATATCTTCAACGCGAAAACGACTGCAGCCAACTCTAAATCATGAGTAGGATAATTCTTCACATATTCTTTGAGTTGTCGCGAGGCATAGGCTATGAATTTCCCATGTTGCATGAGAACACATCCTAACCCTTTGCTTGAAGCATCACTGTAGATAACAAATCCATCCGAACTAGATGGTATTGCCAGAACAGGTGCCAAAATGAGTCTCCTCTTAAGCTCTTGGAAACTCTTCTCGCATTCCTCGCTCCATACAAATTTTGTATCTTTCCGAGTCAGCTAAGTTAACGGAGTAGCGATTCGGGAAAATCCTTCCACGAATCTCCGATAATAACCAGCTAAGCCTAGAAAGCTACGTACTTTATTCACCGACTTCGGTTGCTCCCAACTTTGTATTGCTTTAATCTTCGTCGGGTTAACATATACTCCTTATTTTGACACCACATGCCCAAGGAATGCTACTTTCTCAAGCCAGAACTCGCATTTCTTCATCTTGGCATAAAGCTTGTTTTCACGAAGCCTTTCAAGTATTAGCTTCAAATGGTGCTCATGATCTTCACGGCTTTTGGAATAGATGAGGATGTCATCAATAAAGACAACAACGAACTGATCCAAATATTCTTTGAATATTCAGTTCATCATATCCATGAAAGCAGCAGGAGCATTAGTCAATCCAAAAGACACGACTAAGAATTCATAATGCATCTTGAGAGTTACGAAGGCGGTCTTTGGAATATCCTCGGTTTTAATCTTGGTGATGATATCCGAAGCGAAGATCGATCTTTGAAAAGAATTGTACTCCTTGCAACTGGTCAAACAGGTCATCAATACGAGGTAGCGGATACCTATTCTTGATGGTGACATGGTTTAATTCTCGATAGTTAATACAAATCGCATACTCATGTCTTTCTTCTTCTGAATAAAACAGAGCACCCCAAGGAGATGTACTAGGGCGAATAAAACCGATGTCTAATAACTCCCGTAATTGGACTTTTAACTCCACGAAGTTCAATAGGAGCCATTCGATATGGGGTTTTAGAAATTGGCTTTGTACAGGTTCAAGGTCGATAAAGAATTCAACATCACGTTCTAGGGTGTAGGCAAGAAGTTCTTCAGAAATACATCGGAAATTCTCTAACAACGAAATATTATTCAAATCGACTTGTCTCATTCAAATCCATAACATGGGCTAAGAAAGCTTGACATCCGTTTTTCAATAAACGAATAGCTTTATGGCTTGATATGGCGATGGATCGATTTTAGTGGTTTAGTGGTTTGAATTAAGTATGACCAGGGTTGGTTAGGAATATGAAAACTAACAACCTTACGAAAACAATCAATTTTGGCATAATGAGTGGTTAACCAATCAATTCCTAAAATCACATCAAAAGCAAGTATCTTTAAAGAGATAAGATCAACATGTAATGTGATTGTGCCAACTTGGATTAAGCAAGATTTATAAACTGTAGATGTAACGAAGGTTTCACCCAACGGAGTTTCAATAGATAAGTTAAAATCCAATTTCTCCGGAGTCAAGTTTAAACGTTGAGCACAAGCAGGAGAGATAAAAGATTGTGTAGAACCGGTATCTAGTAAGGTATAAACTTTGCAAGAATTCAAGATTAGCTTACCCGTGATCACCTCGTTCGGGTTCCTCCAGTTTTGGCCAGTCACGACAAACGTTCTTCCAGGAACCGTTGACTTCGACTTATCCGGGACAGCTTTTGGAGTCACCATCCCCCCTGAACTTGGTTTTGCTACAGAACACTCTCGGGCTATATGACCCTCCTTTCCACAGTTGTAACATACCTTGGATTGTTGTGGGCAGTTTAGGCTGATATGTCCCTCTTTCCCGCATTTGTAACACACGACCGGTGGTCGTTCTCTTCCCCACAACAACGTTTGATCTTTGGTGGTGTTCTTCTGATGTCTTCCCGTCATTGTTGAATCTTCTCTTTTTGAAATGTCCACTAGTCTCACATCTTCTATTATCATGGCCACGATTACCACCCGAGTGGTTACCGCTTTTATCCGTATTCTTCCCTTCTTGCTGGTTATCATCGCTCCGATGAGTGCTGTCACCGGTATGACCCTGGTTGTGATCCCTCGGTTGAGTGTACTCATTGTCTCGCTCTAATAATTGAGCCCTGTTGACAACATCTGAATACAGAGAAAATTTATGAGATATAAGGTATTGACGAATCTCGGGTTTTAGACCTCTCAGAAACATCTGCGTCATACGTTCCTCATTCTCCACCAAATGAGCTGCAAACCTTGACAACTCTGCGAATTTTGCCTCATACTGAGACACCGTCATGTTGTTCTGTTCGAGTTTAATAAACTCTACCTCTTTCATATAATGAATACTTTCGGAAAGTACTTGTCATTGAATGATTCTGAAATCTTTCCCAAGACATCTTAAATGCGGTGGTTGAGTGCACGCCTTCACGGACTCCCACCGATGTCTGCCTCTCCACGGAACATAAAAGTGGCAAATGGAACCTTCTGTTCCTCTGTGCAGTCCAAGACATCGAATATCTAGGTAATTTGCTTGACTCGTGTTTCCGCTTAATCGGATCGGGTTTTCCCAAAAATTTGGTGGTCCCAACTCTTTGAATCGCTTGGTATGTGATGCCATAGCGTTGCCATCACTTCCACATGTATTTTGTACACTAGTCTCGCTTCGTCCCGATTTTGCATGAATTGTAAAAGCTCCTAAACATTCCATCATTCATCATTTGCTTTCAGTAGTGTTGTTTACGGAGGAATATTGTCTTCTGTTGCACGTTCTCTGGTTTGTGACTAAAGGTTGTTCCACGCAGTCTCATACACTCCATTGTTAACCTTCTCACGTGACCATTCTTAAATCTTGCCATAAAACAAGGGTTAATTAAACAAATTAACATATCACATAATATCCTTATATTACGACCAACCAACAAATAAGCTTAGTTAGGACACACTAGCTTAAAGATTTACTCATCTCTCCCTCCTAGTTCTATTCCCCGATCTCATTGAGACCATATCCTAAGCTTTGATACCAACTATGACACCCCCAAATAGGTATCTGACACCCATTCCGAGTCGCCAAAATACATGGTACAAGAAACACAACTACAACTTCAATATTACAAATGTTGTGTAAAATCGACAACACTGTTGTGAGTTTAAATACAAATATTGTCTTCTAGACAATATCAACACCCAAATAAGTCCTCATTACAATTATTCATACACTATTTTACGAAAATAGTGAGGACTTATAAAACATCTTCCTAGAACCATCACTCCATACCCCGACTCGATCCTGCTATGTTCTCACCTCTTGAGAAGAAAAATGGAACAAAAAGGAAAAGGGTGAGCTCAACTAGCCCAGTAAAGGATATTATGACTAAGATAATATACAACAAATTATCGTTAGTCTTCAACAGGGAAAAATCTCATATAACATAGTAGACAACAAGTTTTAGATCAACAATCTGCAGCGAAAACAACAATCCATTAGAAGAGTCACGTAGAGAATGAATTCTACTATCTTCTAAGATTTAAAAGTCCATCATCAATATTTTATCCCTGTAACAACAATCAATATACATCTTTAAGATATTCATTTGTATCACCAGTTGGTCATGTTCATCTCAACACCTGTTCATCTTTGCACTACGGGCCAAAGATATTCATCAGTTTAATCATTCATCTTTGCACTACATGCCAAAGATATTCAGTAATATCATCATTAAGGACTGAGGATGATGAAAAACATTTTAGAGAACGAATCCAGTGAGATAGAAGGACAAATATTAGGGATTCGTATTTCGGTTTTATCCAAATTCAATAATACTCCATAATAACCAAGTGTGAAGTAGAATTCAAAAATAAAGATCAAAACATGGATACAATCAAAGATAGTAACCAAAAAAGACATCTGGAAGAAAAAGAGAAAATTTTATTTTTCGGTGAATAGTGCCGTATTTGTGAATAGTACCGTATACGTGAATAATGTCGTATACGTGAAAAGTAACCCCGTCAAAACAAGTTCCAAATTTGATTAAAAGTTCAGATCAATAATTCGGCATAATGATATTGAAAGAAATAATATCATATACGAAGAAAATAACATCCCTTACCTCAAAATAACCGTACTTCTAACTGGAATACTGGATATAGTGCTGAAGGAACTTGCACCGTATAGCAACACTCAAGTATCAAAATACCCACAAGAATATGCTCGATAATATAGAGAGAGAAAGAGAGAAAACTTATGTTTCTGGTGTGATTTTCAATTCTAACTTAGCCCTCTATTTATAGGAAAATGTTAGCCCGCCGAAGCAGACTTGACCTGCTACCTGATGGCTTTACCTGCTACTATTGCCACCCACCACATTTGAAATAAAATTCAGCACATTTCTTCACCAACCACAAGTGGGGCCCACTCAATTCTAGAATTTTCCACCAAAATCATTTATAACCCTAATTTCCGAAGATGTCATCTCTTAAAATTCATAACAAATCATTCGTTCATTTTTAACGGTTCAAAATTTGTGGACATATACCCAACTTATATATATATATATAACATATCCAAAAATCACAACGATCCAACGGTCAGATTAAAAATTATAACTCATGCAATATATCGTAAAAATACTGATTTGATTTTTAATACCTCCTTTCTGACAAAATACTGATAAAACACCTCAGCATTGATTCCTTCATTTATAACCACATAAATAAATCCATCATTAATATCCACATAAAATAAATATGTTCTTATCATAAAAATCAATAATTAATTATTCACAAATAATATTACGAGAATCACAATTTACATAACCACGGTGGTTCGGAAAGAGGGGCTTTCCAATAAGGATTTCTCCTTCTTGCCATGATTAGGTGATCAAACCTCTCCTTAGACGAACTTTCTAGACATTGCCAATATCATGTTATCTAATAATATTATTCAAATAATATGAATTATTGACACGATAATGGGAAATCTTGTGCGGTGACAATTATTGAAACAACAATAATATAAAATATCAACGCAAACAATTATTGAATCAATAAAATAAACTATTGAATAGTAACTCATCGTAACAATTATTGAGTAGTGCCTTCTTACGTCATGAATCAATAATTCACAATCTTTGTCTTGCAATCTGGTGCTTCTCGTGCCACCACGCCAGATTCTCGTATTTTAACCACCGTGTATTCCAACAAAGTGTTAATTGGTAACAACTACTACTGTTATTTAGAAAAACTCATACTTTATCGTTTTCTTCATCCGGCGTTATTCATTATGGGGCCCACAATGATCGCACTGCCTAAATGCGGATATTCCCCGACAAAAAGAATATTCCACGACCAAACGAATATTCCCCGACAAAAGGAATATTTTATAACCACTTGCTTCTTTTGTAAAATTTGCACATTTCACCCATAACCAAAGCTTTATATCAAATTAACTCCCTACTATTTCAAGATAATAAATAGAGAAAATTTGATTTTATTTATAATAAATTGGGGTCTTACAACCTCCCCTCCTTATGAAATTTCGTCCTCGAAATTGATGTACGTACCTGGTGTTTCGAACAGATGAGGGTACCTCGCTTTCATTTCCGATTCCAACTCCCATGTCATTTCCTCAATTGCATGGTTTCTCCACAAAACCTTAACTTGTGGTATAACCTTGGTGCATAGGACATGCTCTTTCTTATCCAAAATCTTAACAGGTACCTCCTCGTACGTTAAATCTTCTGCTATCTCGTCCGGTTCTAACTCAATAATGTGATTCGGGTCTTTCACATATTTACAAAGCATAGATATATGAAAAACATTATGAACACGAGACATGTTTGGAGGTAATGCGAGTCTATAGGCCACATTTCCTATTCGGTCAAGAATTTCAAATGGACCAACAAATCTTGGATTGAGCTAAGTAGAGAATGAAATCTACTATTATCTATGAATTTAAAAGTCCATCATCAATATTTTATCCCTGTAACATCAATTAATATACATCTTTGCACTACGGGCCAAAGATATTCATTTATATCACCGATTGGTCATGTTCATCTCAACACTGCTCATCTTTTTGCACTACTGGGCCAAAGATATTCGTCGAGTAATCATTCATCTTTGCACTACTGAGCCAAAGATATTCATCAAAATATCACCATTAAGGGTGAGGATGATGAAAAACATTTTAGAGAACGAATCCAGTGAGATAGAAAGAAAAATATTAGGGATTAAGTATTTCGGTTTATCCAAATTCAATAATACTCCATAATAACCAAGTGTGAAGTAGAATTCAAAAATAAAGATCAAAACATGGATACAATCAAAGATAGTAACCATAAAAGACATCTGGAAGAAAAAGAAAATTTTATTTTTCTATTGAATAGTCTTAGTATTTGTGAATTGTGCCAGTATCGTGAATGGTAACCCCGAACACAACAAGTTCCAAATTTGATTAAAAGTTCGGATCAATAATTCAACATAATGATATTGAAAGAAATAATATCATATATGAAAAAAATAACATCCCTTACCTCAAAATAACCATACTTCAGAATGAAAGGTCGGAAGTGATGCTGAATGAAACTTGTACTGAACAACAACTCTCAAAGTATCTAAATGCTCACAAAATACGCTCGATAATATAGAGAGAGAAAGAGAAAAAGCTTATGTTTCTGGTGTGATTTTTAATTCTAACTTAGCCCTCTATTTATAGGAAAATATTAGCCCGCCGAAGCAGACTTGACCTGCTACCTGATGGCTTTACCTGCTACTATTGCCACCCACCACATTTGAAATAAAATTCAGCTTATTTCTTCACCAACCACAAGTGGGGCCTACTCAATTCTAGAATTTTCCACCAAAATCTTTTATAACCCTAATTTTCGAAGCAGTCACCTCTTAAAATTTATAATAAATCATTCGTTCATTTTTAACGGTTCAAAATTTATGGACATATACCCAACTTATATATATATATATATATATATACATATCCAAAAATCACAACGATCCAACTATTGATTAAAAATTATAACTCACATGATATATATCGTAAAAATCTTGATTTAATTTTTAATACTTCCATTCCGACAAAAATACTGATAAAATACCTCAACATTAATTCCTTCAATTATAACCACATAAAATAAATAAATCCATCATTTATATAAAATAAATATTTCTTTATCATATGAATCAATAATTAATTATTCATAAATAATATTCTGAATCACAATTATGACAACCGGTAGTTCTTAGGAAGAGGGGGCTTTCCAATAAGGATTTCTCCTTCTTGGGCGCTTGATTAGGTGACCAAACCTCTCATTGATAGAACTTTCTAGACATTGCCAATAATGCTATCTAATAATATTATTCAAATAATATGAATTATTGATCTGATAATGGGAAATACTGTGCAGTGACAATTATTGAAACAACAATAATATAAAATATCAACGCAGCAATTATTGAATCAATAAAATAAAATATTGAATAGTAACTACTATAACAATTATTGAGTAATGTATTCTTACGTATGAATCAATAATTCAACAATACTGTGCAATACCGTGTGCTACTGTGCCACCACGCGTATTAATGTATTTTAACCACCAGGTATTCCAACAGTGTTAACGGTAACAATTTCGCCATTATTTATAAAAACTCATACTTTGGCGTTTTCTTCATCCGACAGTTATTCTGTTATGAGCCCACGAATGGCTACGCCGTCGTACGAATATTCTCCGATAAAAAGAATATTCCACGACCAAACGAATATTCCCCGACAGAATGAATATTTTATAACCACTTGCTTATTTTGCAAAATTTGCACATTTCACCCATAACCAAAACATTATATCAAATTAACTCCTTATTATTTCATGATAATAAATAGAGAAAATTTAATTTTATTCATAATAAGTTGGGGTCGTACAACTATTCCTGAGGATCAACTACTACTTGAAGAAACTGAAGACAACGGTCAACAAGGAAGCAAAATTAATGTGATAGGTAGCTAGCAAAGTAATATGCTCTGCCAAAACAGTTTCGAAGTTATGCACCAATATGATTTTTACTTTAAAATAGACTTCCAGCCACACTTACAATCAATAGGATACCTTACTCACTACAGTACCATATATACTCTATATATAACATATAGAGTATACTCACTACAGTACCATGCACCAATATGATTAATGTGATAGGTAGCTTATGCAAAACATTCTATGTATACTCTATAACATATATGAAGGATACCTTACTCACTACAGTACCTCAATTGCTCATTTTGGTCTTAACAGTTCTATGAAGCATACAATCAAACATGTCATATATAGGCACAAACTTTATGGACAAACTTCATAAACCTTTGCACATGTTTTAAACCACATTCTCCTCCCTTATTTCTCCTAACAACAACTAAACTCCATCTAACATAAAACCCAATTTGCACAATTATAATACTCTAAATATTATATAAAACAGTTAATTTTTGCTTCAAAAATCAAGATTTAAAACTTACCTTGCGTTAACAGTTTAATAAGTTGAAATTGACACTTATGATTCAGTTAGAACCCTTTCTTTTTGCTGCCCTGCTATCCAAATTTAACATGGGTCAGTTTATATTTAAACTATCTTGCTCCATTCCTTGCTTCGATTTGCTAGATTAGACGACAAAAGAAGAAAGTTTTGATAGAAATTTGGGGTGCGAAATTTGCTATCAATAGTGAGAAGAAATAGATTAAAAAATAGAAGGAGAACACTTGTGCTTGGTAACACCCAATCAATATCCAATTTAGAAATAAAGAGAAGTTAGGGTTACCTGTGGCGGGGCGATGGTAGTGGGCAGTGGTGGCGAGCGAGCTCCTCCCCCTTTCTCCCTCTTCTCTCTATTCTCTAAGCTCCCTCTTTTCTTTTCCTCCCATCTGTTGTGTCGTGTGAATACCTGGAATTGATTACATTTAGTTTGATCAGCGACCGTCATCTGCGACCGCACGCGGTTGCTATATTTTAATGACTTGGACTTATCAGCGACCGCATGTGGTCGCTGATTTTAAGTGGTCACACAAAACCTTGGCGCCAACATTTCCTGCCAAATTTTGGGAGGCAAAATTATGGTAGCGATCGATCAGCGACCGCATGCAGTCGCTGAAATTAAATAGCGACTAGAATTCATCACGGTCGCAGATAGCGGTCGCTATTACTAATATCAGCGACCGGATAGGCGGTCGCTGATATTATTGGTCGCAGATAGGCTTTTTTTTATAGTGATCACCGAATTATCCATGCACTACGGGCCAAGAATATTCGTTAGTGTCACATCCACGAATTATCCAAGCATTACGGGCCAAGGATATTCGTTATTATCACCAGTGGTCATGATCATGCCAACAACTATCCATCAATGCACTACGGGCCAATGAGGACTTTTATCACAACATTTGTCTGTAACATTACAGGTCATGATTATACCGATCGATATATAATTCCTGGTCATAATCATACCAATCAACAATCCATCTATTCACTACGGGCCAAAGATGATTTTCATCACAATTTAAGCATGAGGATGATGACAAAGATATAAGAATTCAATTAAGTGAGATCAAGGATAAATTTTAAAGATTTATAATTTAATTTATCCAGAGTTCAAGAATGTCCAAATTGTCAACATGATAACTACTTTATGGAGTAAAATTCAAGAATAATATTCATGTATCAAAAATAATTTGAACTGAAAAAAATCAATTTATGTCGTGAATAGTTCCCCGGGTGAATAGTACCCGAGTGAAAAATATCCCGTGAATAGTACTTCGTGAATAGTACCGTATCCGTGACTAGTGCTGTATGTATGAATAGTGACCATGAATAGTACTCCGACATGAAAAGATTAAAATTTAACAAGAATATTCTAAAAAATATTTCAGTAGTGGAACAATACTAGATGGAAACACAAATTTTAAGGATATTCTACTAATTTTAAGGAGTATAGAAGCAATACTTATAAATATAAGTGTAGAATTAGGAATATGAAATGAAATAATATTACTTACATACTACAGAGTATAGAAGAAAATATTATTTCTTACGAATATTAAACAAAAATAATATCCCTTACCTTAAAAGTAGATTATTTTTAACTGGTATGGCAGGGATATTCTTGCAGAAAACTTGTACTGGTTTCTACACTCAAAGCTTCCTTAAACTCAAAAAATATAAGCTCAATATTATAGAAGAAGAATTCTCTGATTCTGATGTGATTTTAAATTCTAAACTAAGCATCCTATTTATAGGACAATGTTGTGACGCCCCCAAAATAGGTATACATCACCTATTTTGAGTCGCCAAATACACGGTATGTAATCTGAAATACAATCTTAAATATACAACATGAAATTTGTGAGTTTTAATACAAATATTGTCTTCTGCAGGCGATTATTCAAACTCAAAATAAGTCCTCAATACATTTATTAACACACTATTTCATAGAATAGTGAGGACTACTAATGCTATCATCTGGACCGTCACTCCGTTCCCCGACTAGTCCCTGCTACGTTCTCATTTCCTGAAGAGAACAATGAAAGAAAAAGCTCAACTAGCCCAGTAAGAAATATTATAACTAAGATAATGCAGAATAAATTATCCTTAGCCTTCAATAGTGTTAAACTGATACAATATAACAAACATCAAGTTTAACTGCAGCGGAACAAGCAATCCATTAAAAGAGTCAAGTAGAGAATAAAATCTACTATCTTTTATATTTTAAAAGGCTTTTCATCATTTTTATCGCTGAGACTCAGCTTAATAAATAATCCACATCATCCCTGCACTACGGCCAAGGATATTCATTAGTATCACAACCATAAATTATCCATGCACTACGGGTCAAGGATATTCGTGTATTCATCAATGGTCATGATCATACCAATAACTGTCCATCAATGCACTACGGGCCAATGAGGACTTTTACCACATCATTTGTAATATTATGGTCATGATTATACCAATTAATCCTTGGTTATAATCATACCAAGTCCATCTATTCACTACAGGCCACGGATGACTTTCAACATAATATAAACATGAGGATGATGACAATAATATAAGAATTCAATAAAATAAGTTCAAGAATTAATTTATCCAGGAACCAATAACGTCTAAATTATCAACATGATACTTCTTTGGGGAGTAAAATTCAAGAATGCTCAGAAGAATATTTCCATGAAAAGATACTGGATGAAGCGCAAATATCAAGGATATTCTACTAGTTTCATGGAGTATAGAAGCCAAAGGTTTAACCAATTGAGTATAAGAGAATATATAAAACTGCAAATGAATTTTCGTCCGCCATGCAGTAATCCACTTAGACAGATCATTTCCACTATTTAATAAGGAATGAATACAAAGGATCATTCACCATGCATGTGATAATCCACATAGACAGGTTATTCCAATAGAATAATAAAGAATGGAAAAACAGAAGAAATCTCCATGCATGCGATAGACCGCACAGACAGGTTATTCCAACAAAATAATAAGGAATGAAACCAGGTCATGCGTAAATCCTCATGAGCAGGATGTTCCAATGAATAATAAAAAATGGAACCGGTCACGCGTAAAACCGCATGCATGAGACGGATGTTTCAACGTAATAATAAAGAATGAAACGGGTCGTCACGCGTAACGCATTGCGACAAGATATTCCAACAGAATAATAACTAATAGAATAACAGAAAAATTTCATCAAGTATAGGGTAGTCCGCATATACAGGTTATTCCAACAGAATAATAAAGAATGGAATAACAGAAGAATTTCACCAAGTATAGGGTAGTCCGCATATATAGGTTATTCCAACAGAATAATAAAGAACGGAATAACAGAAGAATTTCACTAAGTATAGTGTGAGACCCCAAAATTTCACGAATAAAGATTTAATTTTCTCAAATTATTTTTTTATATTATGGTGTGGATTTGATATAATGTTATAGTTGTGGATAAGTATTTATAAATTTTGCAAAGTATGCAAGTTGTTATAAAATATTCGTTTGGTCGGGGAATATTCTTTTTGTCAGGAATATCCGAACGACGGCATAATCATTGGTGAACTCACAACAGAATTATTATCGGAATGAGAAAACGACAGAAATATTTTTATAAAAATAACGGCGAAAGTGTTACCGTTAAAACTGTTGAACTACTCGGTAGTAAAAGTACAGTAATACGCGTTGTTGCATAGTAGCACACGATATTGATTATTGATGCTTACGTGAAAAGTTACTCAGTTACACTCAATTATTGCTATAGTAATTGTTGCATCAAATCTCTCATATTATTGATTCGATTATTGTCACAGTATCATCTGCATAATATGTTATATTATTAAATCAATAATTGAGAAGACAAAGTTATTCATATTATTAAATTGTAATATTTATAATGTCTAGAAGTTACATCGAGGAGAGGTTTGGTCACCTAATTAAGCGTCGATAGGGAGAAATCCTTATTGAAATCCCCTCTTTCTCAGGAGCGACACAGTTGTTAAATATTGTGAGTTATAATATTAATGATGAATAAGTTGGTGTTGATTAAAGATGAATTTGATAGTTCTATTGTGTTAAAATTATTCGTGTTAGTGGAAATCGACATTTATTTCGATAATAATTGATGTCTGGAGGTTATATTGTTCAATCGGTATCGAACGAGCACTTTTTGTCTTTGGAGTACTATTCTGATTACTATTCACAAGTTACTATTCGTGAGTTACTATTCATGGGGTACTATTCACCCGAAAAATATATTTCTTTTCGGTCCAAATCATTTTTGGGTACAATATTATTCCATGAGGAGATATGCTAATTTTTTAGACCGTTGGTTGAAATTATAATAGTAAATCAATATAGATCGTTGATTTAAAGTTTTAATAGTAACTTGTCCCTTCAGTTTTCCAAGAGTTATTTGTCCCTTCAGTTTTCCATGAGTTATTTGCCTCTTCGGTGTTTCAAGAGTTAATTTCCCCTTCGCAAATAGTAGTTGTCTCTTAAATATTACCAAGAGTAATTTTGACCCTTCGTTAAGACCAAGAGCAACTTTCAGTTCTTCTATAAATAGAAGTTCATTCCTTCATTATTTTTTACAAATTCACTGAAACTCTAAAGAGAGAAATTATAGAAAGAAAGAAAAAGAGAAGTCTGCTACTTCACTTTTCCAATATCCAGTTCTTCTAAGGTAAGGGGTATTATTTCTTTCATATTCATGAAGAGAACTTCTGTTATTCCATTCTTTATTATTCTGTTGGAATAACCTGTATACACGGACTCCCCTATATTTGGTGAAATTCTTCTATTATTCCATTCTTTATTATTATGTTGGAATAACCTGTCTATGTGAAATACCGCATACATGGTGAAATTTTGTTGTTATTCCATTCTTCATTATTATGTTGGAATAACGTTTTTATGCGAAGTACTGCATACATGGTGAAATTGTTGTATTATTCCATTCTTTATTATTCTGCCGAATATCACATACATCGTTTACGCCGATCCGTAACATTATTTATTATTCAGCCGGATTATCACATGCATGCGTTTACTGGGACTGTTTCCATTATTTATTATTACGTCGAATATCTTGTTTGTCGTTCGCGTATGACTGGTTCCATTATTTATTATTACATTTGGGAATAACCAGGTATGTGCGATCTATCGCATGCACGGGTGAATTCTTCCGTTATTCCATTCTTTATTATTACATTGGAATAACTCGTCTATGTGGATTACCACATGCATGGTGAATGATCCTTGTATTCATTCTTTATTAAATTGTGGAAATGATGCAGATATCGTGGATTACTGCATGGGCGGTGAAAATCCATTTGCAATTTCATATATTCTATTATACTCGGTTGGTTAAAGTTTTGCCTTCTATACTCCATGAAATTAGTGGAATATCCTTGATATTTGCGCTTCATCCAGTATCTGTTTATGGGTATATGTAGTATTAGCAAGTGTTATGATGAGTTATGTTGGTTATTATGTGAAAACATGAAAGTTTCTTAGAAATCACAAAGTGTTGAAAATCAGATTTTAGTGAAAATGGAACATGAAATTCAATTGACCATATCTCCTATTATATTTCGAATTTTTAAGTGTGGTCAAATTTTAGAGTTAGATCTATGAGTTTTCTAACTTATCCAAGTGGAATCACTGGAAAAGGTGTTGTAGATTTTTCGTGTGGACTGATCTTAGCAAAGGAGTCAAAAACTGTAAAATACTAAATAGCAACTGCCCAGAAATTTAAAAGGGCATTTTTGGCCACTTAATTCTTGAGAAAAATCCCGATCTTTTGGGACACGAAAATATATGGTATAAAGCACCTCCTGTCCAAAAATGAGCTCATTCCGACTTAAAATGAGCAAGTTATGACTATTTCAATATTTAAGTTTTTTCGACAAAAAATGCTATAACCAGAGTTCTGTAACTCCGATAACCATGAAATTTAAACTAGAAGCTCACGTTAACATGTGTAAGATCCTGCCAAGATTTGGGAATTTTTGGAGTTAAACTTGAGGTAGCTAATTTTTTAAGGAGTTAATTAGAAATTGATTTTGAACAATAGTATATAAAATTTAAAAATTTCGAGAAAATTATATGTTCAATATGGGACTATATTCTGCTAAATCCCAGAAAAAAAATATTTTTGGGACTGATTTGGTATTTTTCATGAAAATAATCTAGTTATGAGTAAATGAGTTAAATATGTTATGCGAAGTAACAAAATTGGAAAATAGTATTTTATGGCTTGGGAATCCTATATAGGGTATATGCATATTTTTGATAAGGAATTTGATCATTGGTGATGAAATCTTATGAGTATGACATTTTTGAATGATTAAATGCATTATTTGGTAAAGTACAAACAATTGAAATAAATTATTTATAAGTTTAAGAAGTGATTAAAATATTGTTATAATATTAATAATATTAGAGTATGAGTTTATTAAGTGATTGATAATATTTGGATAAATTTAAAGTCTTTAATATTTATCCTTGTTTGATTAATGCTTATATCATTGTCATCATCCTCATGCTTATATGGTGATGAAAGTTATATTTGGTTTACGTGCAAAGATGGACTGTTGATTATTGAATTGTATATCTTTGGCTTACTTGCAAAGATGGACTGTTGATTATTGGTTTTATAGTTGTATATATTTAGCTTACGTGCAGAGATGGACTTGGTATGATTATGACCAGGAATCATTCGGTATAATCATGACACATAATGTTATAAATGATGTGGTAAAAGTCCTCGTTGGCACATGTAGTGCATTGATGGGCCGATTTTGGTATGATTATGACCGAGGATTATTCGGTATAGTCATGACCATTGATGATTTAATGAATATCCACGGCGCGTGAGTGCGAGGATAATTGATGATGTGGTTTATTTATTAAAATTTGAGTCTCGTGATAAAAGTGATGAAAAACCTTTTTAAATCATAGAAGATAGTAGATTTTATTCTCTGCTTGATTTTTCTAATGGATTACTTATTCACTTTGTAGTTAAACTTGATGTACATTGTATTTTATCGGTTTAACATTGTTAAAGACTAATGATAATTTATTACGCATTATCTTAGTCATAATATTTTTCTTTGGGCTAGTTGAGCTCACCCTTTCTTTCATTTATTCTCTTGAGAAATGAGAATATAAATTTGAGACGAGTCGAGGAGCGGGTGATGGTCGAGATGATAGCATTAGTAGTCCTCACTATTACATTAAAAAGTGTGACAATAAATGTAATGAGGACTCCATTGAGTGTGGATATTGTCTAGATGACAATATTCTTATTAAAACTCTCAGTTTATGTTTTGTCATATTTTACACGACAATTGTATTTGTATTTTTGTACCATGAATTTGGCGACTCAAGATGGGTGATGTATACCTACTTTGGGGGCATCACATATAGGGTAGTCCGCATATACAGTTCTTGTCTCACATCTCAGCCAGGGATCATATCCCTAAGCTTTGATACCAACTGTGACGCCCCCAAAATAGGTATACATCACATATTCTGAGTCGCCAAATACATGGTACAAAATACAAATACAATCTTTAATATACAAAAAGAAAGCTGTGAGTTTTAATACAAATATTGTCTTCTAGACAATATCCACTCTCAGAATAAATCCTCATTACATTTATTAACACACTATTTAACAGAATAGTGAGGACTACTAATACTATCATCTGGACCATCACTCCGTTCCCCGACTAGTCCCGGCTACGTTCTCATTTCCTGAAGAGAACAGTGAAAGAAAGAGTGAGCTCAACTAGCCCTAGTAAGAAATATTATGACTAAGATAATGCAGAATAAATTATCATTAGTCTTCAACAATGTTAAACTGATAAAATACAATAGACATCAAGTTTAACTGCAGCGGAACATGCAATCCATTAAAAGAGTTAAGTAGAGAATAAAATCAACTATCTTTTATAATTTAAAAGGTTTTCATCACTTTTATTCTTTGGGACTCGACTTTAATAAATAATCCACATCATCCCCCTTCTACTGACCAGGATATTCATTAGTATCACAACCACAATTTATCTATGCACTACAGGCCAAGGATATTTGTGTATTCATTAATGGTCATGATCATGCCAACAACTGTCCATCAATGCACTACGGGCCAATGAGGACTTTTACCACATTATTTGTAACATTACGGTCATGATTACACCGAATAATCCCTGGTCATAATCATACCAAGTCCATCTATGCACTACAGGCTACAGATGACTTTCAACAAAATATAAATATGAGGATGATGACAATGATATAAGAATTCAATAAAACAAGTTCAAGAATTAATTTATTAAGGAACTAATAACGTGCAAATTGTCAACATGATACTTCTTTGTAGAGTAAAATTTAAGAATGCTCAGAAGAATATTTTCATGAAAAGATACTGGATGAAGCGCAAATATCAAGGATATTCCACTATTTTCATGGAGTAATAAAGTCAAAACTTTATCCAACTGAGTATAATAAAGAATGGAATAACAAAAGAAATCACCATGCATACGGTACTTCGCATGGATAGGTTATTCCAACAGAATAATAAATAACAGAACCGGTCAGGTAATACGCACCGGCTGTGCGAGGATTCCAATGTAATAATAAAGAATGGAATAATAACAGATTTCACCATGTATGCGGTACTTGATGTAGAGCAGAGTTATTCAATGAGAATAATAAATAATGGAATAATGAAAGAATTTCACCAAGTATAGGGTAGATCAGCGTATACGAGTTATTCCAACGAGAATAATAAAGAATGGAATAACAGAAGTTCTCTTCATGGATATGAAAAAAATAATACCCTTAGCTTATAAAGAATAGTACTCACGGCGGTAGAAATGGAATATACTTGAAGAAACTTGTACTACGCTTCAAAAGCTTTCTTAAACGCTAAAAGAAATACACTCAAGATAGAAGAATAATTCTCTATACGCTTTCTCTCTAGAGTTTCAAAGAATTAAGTAAGAAATAATGAAGGAATGAGCTTCTATTTATAGAAGAATGGACTGAATAAGAACCAATCCATGAACGGTCCGAGATCGATTTATGTTAAATATACGGTCGATTGGTTTACAATAAAATATAATATATTCTATTTATAATCTAATAAAACGAATAACTTTTAAAAAGATTTTACTATCGCAAATACCATGCAGTGCACTATCTGAAACACTATGCATAATAAAATATAATATATTCTAATTATTGTCTAATAAAACGAATAACTTTATAAAAGTATTACATTTTATATAAAAAGATTTTCTATTTTATTACATTAATAATACTAATAAAACAAAACATCATCATCATTATTATTATTCACACTTATTAATCGACTGTGTCATTTCCGGGAAAGAGGGCTTTCAATAAGAATTTCTCCTATTGGCGCATGATTAGGTGACCAAACCTCTCCTTGGCGAACTTACAGACATCGTTAATATTGCAAATAATAATATTAATAACTCATGTCATCTCAATTATTGATTTAATAATATATAAAATATCGATAATAATTGAATAAAATTGAATGACTTCTCACGTAAACATCAATAATCAATCTTTGTGTGCTTTATGCAACCACGCCAGACATCTTTATTACTTTTACTACCGAGTAGTTCAAAGAATATTAACGATAAAACTTCCGTCGTTATTTTCATAAAAATATTTTTGTCGTTTTCTCAATCCGAAATGATAATTACATTGTGGGGTCCACTAATGATTGTGCTTGCCGCATCGAATATTCCTATTAAAACGAATATTCCCCGACCAATCAAATATTATAAACAACTTGCGTACTTTGTAAAATTTATAAATATTACCCACAGCTATAACATTATATCAAATTCATTCAAAAATGATAATTATAGAAAATTCATCTTTATTCATAAAAGTTGGGGTCTTACATTATCTCTCTAGATTTTAAGTGAATTCGTAAGAAATAATGAATGAATGAGCTTCTATTTATATGAGAATGGACTGAATAGTAACTAATTCATGAACGATCCAGATTGATTTACTTTTAAACGGACAGTCCATATTGATTTACTATGCAGTATTAATAAAATATTCTAATAAAATAAAATCTTTTAAATAAAATATAATATATTCTATTTATAATCTAATAAAACGAATAAATTTATAAAAGTATTATGTTTTATATAAAAAGATTTTACTATCTGAAACACTATATCTTGCACTATGAAAACACTATGTATAATATAATATTATATATTCTATTTATAGTCTAATAAAACGAATAACTTTATAAAAGTATTACATTTTATATTAAAAGATTTTACTATCTGCAAATACTATAGGCAGCACTATGCAAATACTATGCATAATAAGATATAATATATTTTATTTATAATCTAATAAAACAAATAACTTTATAAAAGTATTCTGTTTTATATAAAAAGTTTTCTGTTTTATTACATTTATAATAATAATAAAACAAAAATCATCATCATTATCATCATTACACAGAGTCTTAATAAATCTTCAAGAGTTTGAATAGTCCTCTCTGATTGTCCGTCCGTCTGAGGATGATACGCCGAACTAAATCGTAAATCCGTGCCCATAGCTTTTTGCAAACTAACCCAAAATCGTGAAGTGAATCTTGGGTCTCGATCAAAAACTATGGATACTGGCATACCATGCATTCTTACAACCTCTTTTATATACATACGAGCAAGACGTTCAAGTGTATAAGTTTCTCGTAAAGGTAAGAAATGAGCAGACTTGGTCAATCTATCAACAATGACCCAAATTTCATCTATGCCTTGAGAAACCTTGGAAAGACCAGTAACGAAATCCATGGTAATGTGCTCCCACTTCTATTCTGGAATTTCAAGTGGTTGCAATGGACCTTTTGGTACTTGATGTTCCACCTTAACTCGTTGACAGGTTGAACACCTTGAGATAAACAGCGCTATCTCTCTCTTCATATTGCCCCACCAAAATGTATGTCGAAGATCATGATACATTTTGGTACTCCCAGGATGGATTGCAAACGGTGTGTTGTGTGCCTCCATCATGATTTTATACTTTAAATCAGGGTCGTTAGGAACACAAAGTCTGGAGTTGACTCGAAGTATTCCACCAAAGGTAAGAACTTGTCCCAACTTCCCTTGAAGTCAAGGACACAGAGTCTTAATAAATCTTCAAGAGTTTGAATAGTCCTCTCTGATTGTCCATCCGTCTGAGGATGATATGCCGAACTAAATCGTAAGTCCGTGCGCATAGCTTTTTGCAAACTAACCCAAAATCGTGAAGTGAATCTTGGGTCTCGATCAGAAACTATGGATACTACCATACCATGTAGTCTTACAATCTCGTTTATGTACATACGAACAAGACGTTCAAGTGTATTAGTTTCTCGTATTGGTAAGAAATGAGCAGACTTGGTCAATCTATCAACAATGACCCAAATTGCATCTATGCCTTGAGAAACCTTGGGAAGACCAGTAACAAAATCCATGGTGATGTGCTCCCACTTCCATTCTGGAATTTCAAGTGGTTGCAATGGACCTTTTGGTACATGATGCTCCGCCTTGATTCGTTGACAAGTTAGACACCTTGAGATTAACAGCGCTATCTCCCTCTTCATATTGCCCCACCAAAATGTATGTCAAAGATCATGATACATTTTGGTACTCCCAAGATGGATTGCAAAGGTGTGTTGTGCGCCTCCATTATGATTTTATACTTTAAATCAGGGTCGTTAGGAACACAAAGTCTGGAGTTGACTCGAAGTATTCCTTCTTCATCGATTCTTACTTCTGGCATAGCACCTTCTTGTACTTTCTTCCTCATATGCATCAGCTCCAGGTCTGTAGCTTAAGCAACTTTAACTTTATCGATTAAAATTGGTTCTACTCGTATATTCGCCATCATCACGTGGGTCCCTGGAGTTTTTATCTCTATCTCCATCCTTTGCAAGTCATACAAAATGGGCCTTTATACGATGATATCGCTTTTCGCACCCGCATATAATCTTCTACTCAATGTGTCAGCTACCACGTTTGTTTTTCCAAGATGATATTAGATGATATGATCATAATCTTTCAACAGTTCAAGCCAACGTCACTGTCGCATGTTGAGTTCCTTTTGAGTGAAGAAATATTTGAGGCTTTTATGATCCGTAAAGATTTCCACTTTCTCCCCATACAAGTAATGCCTCCAAATTTTAAGTGCGAAGATAACGGTGCCAACTCTAGATCATGAGTAGGATAATTCCTCTCATATTCTTTGAGTTAATCGAGAGGCATAAAGCTATGACTTTCCCATATTGCATGAGAACACATCCTAACCCTTTGCGTGAAGCGTCACCAGTAGATGACAAATCCTCCTCGAGCCGGATGGTATTGTCGAGCGGTCTTTGAAATGAGTCTTCTCTTGAGTTCTTGAAAACTCTTCTCACATTCCTCGTTCCAACCAAATTTTGTATCTTTCCGAGTCACCGAGTTAAGGGAGTAGCGATTCGAGAAAATCCTTCTCTGAATCTCCGATAATAACCACCTAAGCCGGAAAGCTACGTCTTCTATTCATCGATTTAGGTTGTTCCCGACTTTGAATGGCTTCAATCTTTGCTTGGGTCAACGGATATTTCATGACTTGATACCACGTGCCCAAGGAATGCTACTTCCTCAAGCCAGAACTCGCATTTCTTCAACTTGGCATAAAGCTTATATTCACGAAGCTTTTGGAGTATCAGCCTCAAGTGTTGTTCATGATCTTCACGGCTTTTGGAATAAATAAGGATGTCATCAATAAAGACGACAACAAAGTGATCCAAATATTCCTTGAATACTTGGTTCATCATATCCATGAAGGCAGCAGGAGCATTAGTCAATCTAAAAGAAATGACTAGGAATTCATAATGCCCGTACCGAGTTCTGAAAGCCGTCTTCGGAATGTCATCGGTTCTAATCTTCAATTGGTGATATCCGGAACGAAGATCAATCTTTGAAAAGAATTTGGCGCCTTGCAACTGGTCAAACAGGTCATCAATACGTGGCAATGGGTACCTATTTTTGATGGTGACATGATTCAACTCCCGATAATCAGTACAAAGTCTCATACTCCCATCTTTCTTCTTCACGAATAGAACAGGAGCACCCCAAGAAGAAGTACTAGGACGAATAAAGCCAATGTCTAACAATTCCTGTTGTTGGGTCTTTAACTCCTGAAGTTCAATAGGAGCCATCCGATATGGGGCTTTGGAAATAGGTTTTGTACCAGGTTCAAGGTCAATACAAAATTCAATTTCACGCTCTGGGGGTAGGCCAAGAAGTTCTTCAGGGAATACGTCAGGAAATTCATTAACAATAGAAATATCATTCAAAACTGATGTATTTTTGTTTAGATCCGTGACATGAGCTAAAAAAGCTTGACATCCGTTTTTTAATAAACGAATAGCTTTATGGCTTGAGATGACAGTGATTGATTTTAATGGTTTAGTTTCTTGAATTCGCATAATAGGTTGACTAGGAATATGAAAGCTAACAACCTTACGAAAATAATCAATTTTTGCATGATGAGTAGTTAACCAATCAATCCCTAGAATTACATCAAATGCAAGTATTTTCAATGAAATAAGATCGACAGGTAATGTGAAGGTACCGATTTGAACCAAACAAGACTTATAAACGAAAGGATGTAATAAAGGTTTCTCTAACGGAATTTCAACGAGATAAGTCAAAGTCTAATTTCTCCGGAGTTAAATTTAAACGTTGAGCGCAAGTAGGAGAAATAAAAGAATGGGTAGACCTAATAAAACGAATAAGTTTATAAAAGTATTCTGTTTTATATAAAAAGTTTTTCTATTTTATTACATTAATAATACTAATAAAACAAAAAATCATCATCATTATTATTATTCACACTATTAATCGACCAGGTCATTTCCAGGAAAGAGGGGGCTTTCCAATAATGATTTTTCCTATTGGCGCGCAATTAGGTGACCAAACCTCTCCTTGGCAGAACTTCTAGACATCGTTAATATTGTAAATAATAATATTAATAACTTTGTCATCTCAATTATTGATTTAATAATATATAAAATATCGACAATAATTGAATAAAACTGAATGACTTCTCACGTAAGCATCAATAATCAATACTGTGTGCAACTATCAACCACGCGTATTACTGTACTTTTACTACAGAGTAGTTCAACAATATTAACGATAAAACTTCTGCCGTTATTTTCATAAAAATATTTTTGTCGTTTTCTCAATCCGACAATAATTACATTGTAGGGGTCCACTTAATGATTGTCTTGCCGTCAATGCGAATATTCCCTGTTAAAACGAATATTCCCAGACCAATCGAATATTATAAACAATTTGCGTACTTTGTAAAATTTCTAAATATTATCCACAACTATAACATTATATCAAATTCATTCAAAAATGATAATTATAGAAAATTCATTTTTATTCATAAAAGTTGGGGTCTTACATTATCTCTCTAGAGTTTCAGTGAATTCGTAAGAAATAATGAAGGAATGAGCTTCTATTTATAGAGAGAATGGATTTGAATAGTAACTAATTCATGAACGGTCCGTATTGATTTACTTTTAAAACGGACTGACCCATATTGATTTACTATGCATTATTAATAAAATATTCTAATAAAACAAAATCTTTTAAATAAAATATAATATATTCTATTTATAATCTAATAAAACGAATAAATTTATAAAAGTATTCTATTTTATATAAAAAAATTTACTATGCAAATACTATACAGCCTTATGAAACACTATATATTATAGAATATTATATATTCTATTTATAGTCTAATAAAACGAATAACTTTATAAAAGTATTCTGCTTTTATATAAAAAGATTTTACTATGCAAATACTATGCAGGCACTATGCAAACACTATGCATAACAAAATATAATATATTCTATTTATAATCTAAAAAACAAATAACTTTATAAAAGTATTCTGTTTTATATAAAAAGTTTTCTGTTTTATTACATTTATAATAATAATAAAACAAAAGTCATCATCATTATTATAATTCACACTATTAATCGACCAGGTCGTTCCCAGGAAAGATGGGGCTTTCCAATAAGGATTTCTCCCTATTGGCGCGTAATTAGGTGACTAAACCTCTCATTGGCAGAACTTTTATACATCATTAATATTGTAAATAATAATATTAATAACTTTGTTATCTCAATTATTGATTTAATAATATATAAAATATCGACAATAATTGAATCAAATAACGTGAGCTATTATGCAACAATTACTATAGCAATAATTGAACAAAACTGAGTGACTTCTCACGTAAGCATCAATAATCAAAACTGTGTGCTACTATGCAACCACGCCAGATTATCGTATTTTTTTAACACCGGATGTTTCAACAGAGTTAGCAGATAACTTCCGCCGTTATTTTTATAAAATATTTTTATCGTTTTCTCAATTCGACAATAATTCCGTTGCAAGGTCCACCAATGATTGTTCCGTTGTACGAATTTTCCCTGTTAAAACAAATATTCTCCGACCAATCGAATATTTATATAACAACTTGCGTACTTTGCAAAATTTATAAATATTACCCACAACTATAACATTATCTCAAATCCACACCATAATTTTGAAAAAAATATTTCGAGAAAATTAAATCTATATTCGTAAAATTTAGGATTTTACAAATGTCATGACACTATTTAAGAAAAAATATCACGGACTGCACAATACATTAGCGGGCGCGCGAAGAATCGACTGATTTTCTAATTTACTATGCAGCACTATGCAATAAAATATTCTAATAATACGAAAACTTTAAATAAAATATAATATATTCTATTTATAATTTAATAAAACGAATAACTTTATAAAAAATATTTTGTTTTATATAAAAGTTTTCTGTTTTATTACTATTATAATACTAATAAAAAAAACTTATAAAATATATATATATATATATATATATATATATATATATATATATATATACACAAAATTGAGATAACTTTCTACTGACGATTTTGAAAAATGAGTAAGTGGGAGTCCATGTAATAAATCAAATTTATAACAAATACTTCATAAAAAGTCCCTCTATTTATCTCAATTCAGTTGGCTTCACTAAAAATATTTTTAATAACATTTATTTATCATTAATATTATAACTCACAATATTAACAACCATATCATTCCAAGAAAAGAGGGAGCTTTCTGATAAGAACTTCTCCTTATTAGCACGCAATTAATTGACCAAACCCCTTTTCTCGACAAAACTTTCTAAATATTATCAATAATGCAAATAATAATATGAATAACTTTTTCGTCTCAATTATTGATTTAATAATATAAAATATTGTGCAGATGATACTGTAACAACAATTGAATTAATAATATGAGATACTATATAACAACTACTGTTGCAATAATTGAGTATAACTTAGTGACTTCTCACGTAAGCATCAATAATCAAAGATATTATATAATACCGCGTGCTACTGTGCAACCATGCATATTACTGTACTGTTACCACCGGGTATTTCAACAGTTAACAATAAAAGTTTTGCCGTTATTTTTATAAAAAATTATTTTTGTCGTTTTCTAACTCCAAAAGTAATTCCGTTGTGGGGTTCACCAATGATTGTGTCATCATGCGAATATTACCTGATAAAATGAATATTCCCCGACCAAACGAATATTTTATGACAACTTGTTTACTTTTCAAAATTTATAAATATTACCCACAACTATAACATTATATCAAATTCACACCTTATAATAAATAAAATTTAAAAACATATTAAATCTTTATTCATAAAAAGTTGGGGTCTTACAACCTCCCCTCCTTATGAAATTTCGCCCTCGAAATTGACGTACGTACCTGGTATGTCGAATAGGTGAGGATACTTTATTTTCATTTTAGATTCTAACTCCCAGGTCAATTCCTCAATATCGTGGTTTCTCCATAAGACTTTAACTTAAGGTATAATATTTGGGTGTAGAATATGTTCCTTCTTATCCATGATTTTAAAAGGTACCTCTTCATACGTTAAATCTTCCGCTATCTCGTCTGGTTCTAATTCAATAATGTGGTTCGGGTCTTCCACATATTTACGTAGCATAGATATGTGAAAAACGTTATGAACATGAGACATACTTGGCTGTAAGGAGAGTCTATAGGCCATAGTTCCTACTTGATCGAGGATTTCAAATAGACCAATGAATCGAGGATTGAACTTTCCTCTCTTTCCAAATTGCGTAACTCCTTTCTATGGAGCAACACGTAATAACACATGATCTCCAACATTGAATTTCACATCCCTTCGATGAAGATCGGCATAACTCTTTTGTCGATCTTGTGAGGTTTTTATACGTTTTCGGATCATTTGAATCATTTCCGTAGTCGTGCGTACCAATTCTGGTCCCAACAACATTGCTTCACCCACCTCGTCCCAGCATACTGGAGAACGACACTTTCGTCCATACAACGCCTCGAATGGAGTCATGCCTATAATTGCTTGAAAACGGTTGTTGTAGGAGAATTCCACTAGCGGCAAGAACTTGTCCCAACTTCCTTTGAAGTCTAGGACACAGAGTCTTAATAGATCTTCAAGAGTTTGAATAGTCCTCTCCAACTGCCCGTCCGTCTGAGGATGATATGCAGAGCCCAGATCGTAAATTCCAGACTGAAAGCTTTACGTAAACCCGACCCAAAACCGTGAAGTGAATCTTGGGTGTCGATCAAAAACTATGGATACTAGCATGCCATGCAGTCTTATAATCTCATTTATGTATATACGAGCAAGACGTTCAAGTGAATATGTTTCTCGTATAGGTAAGAAATGTGCAAACTTGGTTAATCTATCAACAATGACCTAAACTGCATCTATGCCTTGAGAAACCTTGGGAAGATCAGTAACAAAATCTATGTTAATGTGCTCCCACTTCCATTCTGGAATTTCAAGTGGTTGTAATGGACCTTTTGACACTTGACGCTCCACCTTGACATGTTGACAAGTTAAACACCTTGAGATAAACTCTGCTACCTCTCTCTTCATATTTTTCCACCAAAATTTATGTCGAAGATCACGATATATTTTGGTACTTCCAAGATGGATTGCAAACTGTGTGTTATGTGCCTCCATCATGATTTTATACTTCAAATCAGAGTCGTTAGGAACAAAAAGTTTGGAGTTGACTCGAAGTATCCCTTTTTCATCAATTATTGCTTATGGAATAACACCTTCTTATTGGGGTGTTCACGGGTAAAAAAAAGGACCGAACCGGTACGAACCGAATCGGACCGAATATCGATAATACCCAAAATATGGAACCGATATCGGTACCGGTTGAACCAATATACCGGACCGAATAGCCGGTTCAGTACCAGTTCGGTTATAGTTTATACCTTACAAAAACCTATTTCAATATTAACCAAAACTCAAATTTCACTTTTAAACCAAAATCGGCCCAATTAAGAAAGCGAATTGAAGACTTGATTTTCAAGAAAATTTTACCCAAGATCAAGAAATTGGTCCAAGGTCAAGAAATTTTGAGCCATAAAAAATAAAAGACTTGAAAGTCTTTTTATAAAAAAAACTTACTTGGCTCCAATAAAAAATAAAAGACTTGGAAGTCTTTATAGAAAAAACGTATTTGGACTTTCATAAAAATAACCAATGTGGGACTTGGCTATTAAGGTCATGTGCCTTTTTATAAGGAAACTTCCTTAAACTTTTATAAAAAAATCAATGTAGGACTTGGCTATTAAAATCTCACTTGGAAGTATTTTTATAAGAAAAATTTCCTTAGACTTTTATAAAATAATCAATGTGGGACTTGATTATTAAGGTCTCACTTGTAGTTTTATTATATTAAAACTTCCTTAGACTTTTTATAAATAACCAATGTGGGACTTGAATACTTGACTTTCATTTGGTAGTCTTTTTTATTAATCAATGTTGACCACCAAGGCCTTCCTTAAATTGCAAACAACCATATTCTATCCAATTAAGTAAGACTTTTATTCTAACTTTGAAGCAAATCTTTCCTTGATAAATAATTTAAGTTTATCTAATTTCTTTTACTTTTACCAATTTGATCAAAATATAGAACTTGTAACAACCAACTATTAATTTATTTAAATTTATCTACTTTCTTTTACTTTTACCAATCAATATAGAACTTGTAAACCACCAACTTTAATGTTTCTCTTAGTATTATTTTTATAAAAAAAAATTACTTGATACTTGGTAGTAAATTTACTTGATTGTCTTTTATAAGGAAAACTTTTGTAGAACTTCTTTGAAAATTAAGGTCTCACTTGATAGTCTTTTATAAGGAAAATTTCATTAGACCAAAGTGGGACTTGAGTACTTAACCTTCACTTGGTACTCTTTTATAAGGAAAACTTCCTTAGACTTTTATAAATAACCAATGTGGGACTTGAATACTTGACCTTCACTTGGTAGTCTTTTATTAATCAATGTGGGACTTTCAAACAACCATATATATGTGTTCTCTTATCTTACCAATATCCCACATTTTCTAATTTTTGTTCTCTTGTCTTACCTCTATTTTATAAATAGGAGAGACCACCAATAATTTCATCAAGTCCTAAATATTAAACTACATATATCTTTTCTTGTGTTATTTCTATTATATAAATAGAGAAGAAGAAGAAGACTTCAAGCCAATTTTACAAGCTAAGTAAAAAAATTATTTAAAAAAGACTTTTGATCGGTACAACCGGTTCGGTCCGGTATGTACCGGACCTATGAAACTGGTAACCGGAACCGGAATCAGAAACCGGTTTGTACCGAACCGGTCCCAAACCATTTTCTTTTGTACTGAATCGACCGATTAGGACCGGTCTGGTTCACCTAAAAAACTGAAAAATACCGAAATTTATGAATAGCCCTATCTTCTTGCACCTTCTTCTTCATACGCATTAGCTCCAGGTCCGTAGCTTGAGCAGCTTTAACTTTATCGATTAAATTCGGTTCTACTCATATATTTAACATCATCACGTGGGTCCCTGAAGTCTTTAACTCTATCTCCATCCGTTGCAAGTCATACAAAATGGGTGTTTGTGTTGAAAATATCGCACTCGTACTCGCATATAATCTTCTACTCAACACGTCAGCTACTACGTTCGCTTTTCCAGATTGGTATTGAATGGTATGATCGAAATCTTTCAATAGTTCTAGCCAACGTCGTTGCCGCATGTTGATTTCCTTTTGGGTGAAGAAATATTTGAGGCTTTTATGATTTGTATAGATCTCCACCTTATTGCTTGTATTGAATCTAGTTAAGTAAATTTTTTGATATTTCACACAACAACAATCAATAATTACAATCCCTCCAAATCACATGTTTGTGAGTTTTTCAAGGAGAAATTGAAGAGATTTTGAGGTAAAATTGGTTTCATTTTTGGCTTAAAACTTTCCCCCCAAAAGTAGGAGGATTTAGAGGGATGAGAAATGAATAAATGATGTGAATTGTGTTTCCACCTTTATGGGAGGCTTGATTGATTGGGTTAATTGTAAATTATACCCCGAAGTATGCACCCTTTTACCATTCTTAGTCCGATATTTAAACACTCACATCCTGATACCTAAAGTACCGTTAAGTAATCACGATGGACCCTATTCAGATTTTAGGTCAATTTTTTTCCCAGAAAATGACCACGTGTCGTAATTTAATATATTAAATGTGACTCCCCCAAAATAGGTCAACACGGTCCATTTTGAGTCTTTAAATATATGGTACAGAATCCAAATAAAATGTTCATTTATACAGCTATCGTGCAAAATACGACAACACATAAGCTGTGAGTTTTAATACAAATAACAGTACTCACACTCCAAACTATTGATACTTTACATAAAGGTACAGTCGATAACTATTTTAAAAAGTAAAATCTTTGAAAAATGCTCAAGGATGTGAAGCCCCCAAAATAGGTATACATCACCCATTCTGAGTCTCCAAATACATGGTACAAAATACAAATACAAACTTAATTATACAACTGTCATGTAACATAAGTTGAGAGTTTTAATACAAATATTGTCTCGTAGACAATATCCAAACTCAAATGAAGTCCTCATTAGAATTATTATCACAATATTTCACAGAATAATAAGGACTACTAAAGCAACCATCTGGACTGTCACTCCATTTCCCAGCTATATTCTTATTTCCTGAAAAAAACAATGAAAGAAAAGGGTGAGCTCAACTAGCCCAGTAAAGAATATTATGACTAAAATAATGCAGAATAAATTATTGTTAGCCTTCAATAATGTTAAACTGATAGAATACAATAGACAACAAGTTTAACTGCAGCGGAACAAACAATCCATTAGAAGAGTCAAGTAGAGTATGATATTTACTATCTTCTATGATTTAAAATTTTATCATCAATATTTTATCGCTGAGACTCGGCTCAATAAATAATCCACATCACTGAATTATCCATGCATTACGGGCCAAGGATATTTATTATTATCACATCCACGAATTATCCATGCATTATGTGCCAAGGATATTCGTTAGTATCCCCAATGGTCATTGTGACGCCCCCAAAATAGGTATACATCTCCCGTCTTGGGTCGACAGATACATGGTACAGAATACAAATATAATATTAAATATACAACAAAAGCTGTGAGTTTTAATACAAATATTGTCTTCTAGACAATATCCACTCTCAGAATAAGTCCTCATTACAATTATTATCACACTATTTCATAGAATAGTGAGGACTACTAATGCTATCATCCCGAACCATCACTCCGCCCCCGACTAGTCCCCTCGCACGCTCTCATTTCCTAAAGAGAACAGTGAAAGAAAGGGTGAGCTTAACTAGCCCAAAGAAAAATATTATGACTAAGATAATGCAGGATAAATTATCTTTAGCCTTCAACAAAGTTAAACTGATAAAATATAATAGACAACAAGTTTAACTGCAGCGGAATAAGTAATCCATTAAAAGAGACAAGTAGAGAATAAAATCTACAATCTTTTATGATTTAAAAATTTTTTTCATCAGTTTTATCGCTGAGACTAAGCTTAATAAATAATCTACATCATCCCTGCACTACGGCCAAGGATATTCAATAGGGTCACGACCACAAATTATCCATGCACTACGGGCCAAGGATATTCGTGTATTCATCAATGGTCATGATCATGCCAACAACTGTCCATCAATGCACTACGGGCCAATGAGGACTTTTACCACATCATTTGTAACATTACTTACCATGATTATACCGAATAATCCCTAATCATAATCATACCAAGTCCATCTATGCACTACAGCCCACGTAGATGACTTTAAAAAAAATATAAACATGAGGATGATGACAATGATATAAAAATTCAATAAAACAAGTTCAAGAATTAGTTTATCCAGGAACTAATAACGTCCAAATTGTCAACATGATACTTCTTTGTAGAGTAAAATTCACAAATGATCAAAAGAATATTTCCATGAAAAGATACTGGATGAATCACAAATATCAATGATATTCCACTAATTTCATGTAGTATAGAAGTCAAAAATTTAACCAACTGAGTATAATAAGGAATGGAATAACAAAAGAAATCACCAGGCATGTATTAGATAAGACGTGTTATTTCCAATGTAATAATAAATAGGTAACTCAGACCTACGTAAACGCACAAACAGATATATTCCAAATAATAATAAAGAATGGAATAACATAAGGATTTCACCAAGTATAGGGAGTCCACAGATACAAAGTTATTCCAACGTAATAATAAAGACGAAACCAGTCCTGTAAAAGCACAAACAAACATGATATTCCAATGTAATAATAAAGAATGGAATAACATAAGGATTTCACCATGCATGCGGTATCTTGATGTACAAAAGTTATTCCAATGTAATAATAAAATGGAACCAGGTCCCACAGAAACGCATGCATGTGATACTCCAAATGTAATAATAAAGAATGGAATAACATAAGAATTTCACCAAGTATAGGGTATGCCACGTATACAAGTTATGTATAGGGTATGTCACAGATATCAAAGTTATTCCAATGAATAATAAAGACGGAATAATATAAGGATTTCACCAAGTATAGGGTATGCCACAGATATCAAAGTTATTCCAATGTAATAAATAAGAATGGAATAACATAAGGATTTCACCAAGTATAGGGTATCGCCATTATCAAAGTTATGTATAGGGTATGTCATTATACAAAGTTATTCCAATGAATAATAAAGAATGGAATAATGTAAGTTCTCTTCATGAATAAGAAAGAATAACACCCTTACCGTAAAAAGAAACCGGATATAGAAGTAGTGAAGTAGCGAATACTCTTCTTTTTTCTCTCGATAGATTTTCTCTCTATAGCTTCTCTATATAATTTCTCTCTCTAGAGTTTTAATGAATTCGTAAGAAATAATGAAGGAATGAGCTTCTATTTATAGAAGAATTGATTGAATAGTAACTAATTCCCTGACGGTCCGTGATTGATTTACTTTTAAGCGGATTGGTTCCCGTATTGATTTACTATTAAAACTTAAAGCAACCATCCATACCGATTTACTATTAAAACTTTAAACCAAATGATCCATATTGATTCACTATTATAACTTTCCACCAATGTCCATATTGATTCACTAATATAACTTCAACCAACTATTCAAAAAATAGCACATCTCCTCATAGAATAATATTGTACCCAAATACTTCAATGCACAATACTAGAGTGAATAATAATCGGTGAATAGTAACTCGTGAATAGTAACTCATGAATAGTAACTCGTGAATAGTAACTCGTGAATAGTAACTCGACACCTAAAAGCTCCCCAAATACCCGATTGAACAATATAACCTCTGACATCAATTATCATCTAATAGATGTCGATTTCTACTAACACAAATAATCCCAACACAATAAAACTATCAAATTCATCTTTAATCAACATGAACTTATTTATTATTAATATTATAACTCACAATATTTAACAACCGTGTTGTTCCCGGAAAGAGGGGCTTTCAATAAGGATTTCTCCCTATCATGCCATGATTAGGTGACCAAACCTCTCCTCGATGTAACTTCTGACATTATAAATATTGTGATTTAATAATATGAATAACTTTGTCGTCTCAATTATTGATTTAACAATATAACATATAATGCGAGATGATACCGTGACAAGAATTGAATCAATAATATGAGAGATATGATGCAAAGAATTATCAGTAGCAATAATTGAGTATAAACCGAGTGATTTCTCACATAAGCATCAATAATCAATACCGTGTGCTACTATGCAACCACGCCAGACATCAGCATTTTTACTACCGAGTAGTTCAACAAGATAATCTGTAAAACTTCCGCCGTTATTTTAATAAAGATTTTAACCAGTCCCACAGTAAAAGCACGCATGGATGTTCTAACGTAATAATAACGAATAGAATAACAAAGAGAAATCACCAAGTATAGGGTAGATCATGGATACAAAGTTTATTCCAATGTAATAATAAAGATGGAATAATAGAAGTTCTCTTCATGAATACAAAAGAAATAATACCCTTACCGTAAAAAGAAACTTGATATCTGAGTAGTGAAGTAGCAGAATACTTTTCTTCTTTCTCTCTACAGTTTATCTCTCTAGAGTTTCAATGAATTCGTAAGAAAATAATGAAGGAATAAGCTTCTATTTATAGAAGAATGGAATGAATAGTAACCAATCTATGAACGGTTCAGATTGATTTACTTTAATCGGACGGTCCATATTTAAAGCAAAATCTTTTAAATAAAATAATATATATATATATAACACATGTTTTCAAATTATATATATCAATATTATATATACACCACTTAATTATTCTCCCCCATAACCAACATCAATTCCCCACCCACCCAAAAATCACTTTCACTACACTCTTAAACATCACTATCACACTACCACTTTTCCACCATTTTCCACTCACACACCCATCACACACCTATCACTTTAACATAACAATTTCTCCCATCATACACTCAATACATACATATACTTCCATACTTATACTCTTCCATTTCCAAAATCATTTTCCAACACAAATGGGTTCTCGCATGGGGCCCCATTATCGTGGCCCCACTTTTATAAAAATTTCCTACCTAATATTTTGAAAAATGGGTAAATAGGGATCCATAAAATAAGCAAATCTTTATAAAAATCACCTTAATAATTTTAACAACATTTATCACCTTTATTATAATTCACAATATTAATCGATCAGGTCGTTTTCAAGAAAGAGGGGGCTTTCCGATAAGGATTTCTCCCTATTGGCGCGCAATTAGATGACCAAACCTCTCCTTGACAGAACTTCTAGACATCGTTAATATTTCAAATAATAATATTAATAACTTTGTCGTCTCAATTATTGATTTTAACAATATATAAAATATCGACACTCAAATAACGTGAGATACTATGCAACAATTACTAGAACAATAATTGAACAAAACTGAATGACTTCTCACGTAAGTATCAATAATCAATACTGTGTGCTACTATGCAACCACGCCAGACATCGTAATTTTACTACCGAAAGTAGTTCAACAGTATTAACGGTAAAACTTTCGCCGTTATTTTCATAAAAATATTTTTGTCGTTTTCTCAATCCGACAATAATTCTGTTGTGGGTTCCACCAATGATTGAGCCGTTGTACGAATATTCCCTGCTAAACCGAATATTCCCCGACCAATCGAATATAATATAACAACTTACATACTTTGCAAAATTTATAATTATTACCCACTACTATAAAATTATATCATAATATTTCAAAAATGATAATTATAGAAAATTCATCTTTATTCAAAAAGTTGGGGTCTTACAACCTCCCCTTCTTAAGAAATTTTGCCCTCGAAATTAGGGTACGTACCTGGTATATCGAAGAGGTAAGGATACCTTGATTTCATTTCAGATTCTAACTCTAAGGTCATTTCCTCAACATCGTGGTTCCTCCATCACCCTTTGACTTGAGGTATAACCTTGGAGCGTAAAATATGTTTCTTCTTATCCAAGATTTGAACAGGAACCTCTTCATACGTTAAATCTTCCGCTATTTCGTCCGGTTCTAACTCAATAATGTAGTTCGGGTCTTTCACATATTTACGTAACATGGATATATGAAAAACGTTATGAACACGAGACATACTTGGCGGTAAAGCAAGTCTATAGGCTACAGTCTCTACTCGATCGAGGATTAAAAATGGGCCAATGAATCGAGGATTCAGCTTTCCTCTTTTTTCAAATCTCGTAACTCCTTTCCATGGAGCAACACGTAACAACACATGATCTCCTACATTTAATTCCACGTCCTTTCGATGAAGATCAGCATAACTCTTTTGTCGATTTTGTGAGGTTTTTATACATTGTCGGATCGCTTGAATCTTTTTCCGTAGTCATACGTATCAACTCCATCCCCAACAACGTTGCTTCACCCACCTCATCCCAAAGATATCTTTGGAGAACGACACTTTCTTCCATACAATGCCTCGAATGGAGCCATGCCAATGATTGTTTGATAATCGTCATTGTTGTTAAAAACTCCACCAATCGGTAATAACTTGTCCCAACTTCCTTGAAGTCAAGGACACGAGTCTTAATAAATCTTCCGAGTTTGAATAGTCCTCTCGATTGTCCGTCCGTCTCGAGGATGATATATGCTAACTAAATCGTAAATCCGTGCCTATAACTTTTTGCAAACTAACCCAAAATCGTGAAGTGAATCTTGGGTCACGATCAGAAACTATGGATACTGGCATACCATGCAGTCTTACAATCTCGTTTATGTACATACGAGCAAGTCGTTCAAGTGTATAAGTTTCTCGTATTGGTAAGAAGTGAGCAGACTAGGTCAATTTATCAACAATGACCCAAATTGCATCAATGCCTTGAGAAACCTTAGGAAGACCAATAACGAAATCCATGGTAATGTGGTCCCACTTCCATTCTGGAATTTGAAGTGGTTGTAATGGACCTTTTGGTACTTGATGCTCCGCTTTGACTCGTTGACAAGTTAAACACCTTGAGATAAATAGCGCTATCTCTCTCTTCATATCGCTCCACCAAAATGAATGACGAAGATCACGATACATTTTGGTACACCCAGGATGGATTGCAAACGATGTGTTGTGCGCCTCCATCATGATTTTATACTTTAACTCAGGATCGTTAGGAACACAAAGTCTGGAGTTGACTCGAAGTATTCCTTCTTCATCGATTCTTGCTTCCGACATAGCACCTTCTTGCACTTTCTTCCTCATACGCATCAGCTCCAGGTCTGTAGTTTGTGCAGCTTTAACTTTATCAATTAAAGTCGGTTCTACTCGTATATTTGCCATCATCACGTGGGTCGCTGGAGTCTTTATCTCTATCTCCATCCTTTTAAAGTCATACAAAATGGGCCTTTGCGTTGACAATATCGCACTCGTACCCGCATATGATCTTCTACTCAATGTGTCAGCTACCACGTTCGCTTTTCCAGGATGGTATTGGATGGTATGATCATAATCCTTCAACAGTTCATGCCAACGTCGTTGTCGCATGTTGAGTTCCTTTTGAGTGAAGAAATATTTGAGGCTTTTATGATCCGTAAAGATCTCCACTTTTTCCCCATACAAGTAATGCCTTCAAATCTTTAGTGTGAAAACAACAGCTACCAACTCTAGATCATGAGTAGGATAATTCCTCTCATATTCTTTGAGCTGTCGTGAGGCATAGGCTATGACTTTCCCATGTTGCATGAGAACACATCCTAACCCTTTGCCCGAAACATCACTGTAGATGGAAAATCCTTCCGAACCAGATGGTATTGTCAGAACAGGTGCCGAAATGAGTCTCCTCTTGAGTTCTTGAAAACTCTTCTCACATTCATTGCTCCAACCGAACTTTGTATCTTTCCGAGTCAGCTGAGTTAGTGGAGTAACGATTCGAGAAAATCCTTCCACGAATCTCCGATAATAACCATCTAAACCGAGAAAGCTACGTACTTTGGTCACTGATTTAGGTTGCTCCCAGCTTTGAATAGCTTCAATCTTTACAGGGTCAACAGATATTCCATGACTTGATACCACGTGCCCAAGGAATGCTACTTCCTCAAGCCAGAACTCGCAGTTCTTCAACTTGGCATAAAGCTTATATTCACGAAGCTTTTGGAGTATCAGCCTTAAGTGTTGCTCATGATCTTCACAGGTTTTGGAATATATAAGGATGTCATCAATAAAGACGACTACAAAGTGATCCAAATATTCCTTGAATACTCAGTTTATCATATCCATGAAGGCAGCAGGAGCATTAGTCAATCCAAAAAACATGACTAGGAATTCATAATGCCCGTACCGAGTTCTGAAAGCCATTTTTGGAATGTCATCGGTTCTAATCTTCAATTGGTGATATCGGGAACGAAGATCAATCTTTGAAAAGAATTTGGCGCCTTGCAACTGGTCAAACAGGTCATCAATACGTGGCAATGGGTACTTATTTTTTATGGTGACATGATTCAACTCCCGATAATCAATACAAAGTCGCATATTCCCATCTTTCTTCTTTACGAATAAAACAGGAGCACCCCAAGGAGAAGTACTAGGACGAATAAAGCCAATGTCTAATAATTCCTGCAGTTGGGTCTTTAACTCCTGAAGTTCAATAGGAGCCATTCGATATGGGGCTTTGGAAATAGGTTTTGTACCAGGTTCAAGGTTGATACAAAATTTAATTTCACGCTCTGGGGGTAGGCCAGGAAGTTCTTCAGGGAATACGTTAGGAAATTCATTAACAATAGAAATATCATTCAAAACTGACGTATTTTTGTTTAGATCCGTGACATGAGCTAAGAAAGCTTGACATCCGATTTTTAATAAACGAATAGCTTTATGGCTTGAAATAACAGTGATTGATTTTAATGGTTTGGTTGCTTGAATTCTCACAATAGGTTGGTTAGGAATATGAAAGCTAACAACCTTACGAAAACAATCAATTTTTGCATGATGAGTAGTTAACCAATCAATCCCTAGAATCACATCAAATGTAAGTATTTTCAAAGAAATAAGATCGATAGGTAATGTGCGGGTGCCGATTTGAACTAAACAAGACTTATAAACAGTGGATGTAATGAAGGTTTCTCCCAATGGAGTGTCAACAGATAAGTCAAAGTCCAATTTCTCCGAAGTCAAATTTAAACGTTGAGCGCAAGTAGGAGAAATAAAGGAATGGGTAGAACTGGTATCAAATAAGGTATATACTTCACTAGAGTTTATGATAAGCTTACCCGTAATGACCTCGTTCGGGTTCCTTGCTTTCTGGGAGGTTACAACAAACGCTCTCCTCAGACTACTGGGTTTGACTTTTCGGGACGACCTTTGATGCCTCCATCCCAAATTTGACTTGTCTTCTCTTACACGACAAAAATCATGCCAGTGACCTTCTTTCCATAGTTGTAACATGCTTTGGATGGCATCACACAGTTGGGACCGATGTGTCCTCTCCTCCACACTTGAAGCATATGATAGGTGGTCGCTTTCCTTCCTTAACGACAAAAAATCTTGATGTCGACGCCTTTCCATAATTGTTGAATCTCCTCTTCTTGAAATGTCCATTCTTATTGTTTTGGCCATGATTACCACCAAGTGGTTACCATTTCGCATGTTGATTCCTCCACGCTTATTATCACCGCTTTGATGACCATTATCACCGGTATTATTATTTTGCCACCGCTTCTTTTCTATTGGGTTGACTCATTATCGCGCTCCAATAACTGAGCCCTATTAACAACATCTGAATACAAACACAGTTTATGAGAGATAAGGTATTGACGTATCTCAGGTTTCAAACCTCTTAAAAACATTCGCGTCATTCTCTCCTCATTATCAACCAAATGGGACGCAAAACGGAACAACTTGGCAAACTTGGCTTCGTACTGCGATACGGTCATGTTGTTTTGTTCCAGCTTGATGAACTCTACCTCTTTCATGTGACGGATACTTTCGGGAAAGTACTTGTCGTTGAATGCTTCTTGAACTTCTCCCAAGACATCTTCGGTCGGGCGGTTGAGTACGCTTTCTGATTCCCACCAAGAATCACTCTACCCGCAACATGAAGGTGGTAACCTTTTGCTCCTCGGAGCATCCCAAGACATCAAATATCTTGTTGATCTGCTTAATCCACGTCTCCGCCTTAAGTGGTTTTGGCTCTCCAAAAAACTCCGGTGGTCCCAGCTCCTTGAACTGTTTGGCAGTGATTGCCCGAGAGTTGCCAGTATTTCCACCTACATTTTGGACAGGAACAGCTCTTGCCTGATGTTGCATGAATTGCATGAAGCCTCAGAACATTCCATCGTTCATCATTTGGTCAGTGTTGTTGTTTGCCTGAGGAATGTCGCCTTCCTGATACGCATTATCCTTGATTATTGATCTGTGGAGACTCAACGGACTCCTGTGCTCCATTTATGTTCTCAACATTCTCGGATGCCATTTTCAAATACTGCCACAAAACAAGGGTTAATTAACATATCACATATTATCCCTATACTCTGACCGACCAATTAAATACCAAATAAACATAGGTAGGTCATACTAGCGAAGGAATTCTCCGTCTCTCCCCTCTTAGTTCTTATCTCACATCTTAGCCAGGGATCATATCCCTAAGCTTTGATACCAACTGTGACGCCCCCAAAATAGGTATACATCACCCATCTTGAGTCGCCAAAATACATGGTACATAAATTCAAATACAACTTAATTATACAACAGTCGTGTAAAATACAACAAAACATAGCTGTGAGTTTAAATACAAATATTGTCATTTAGACAATATCCACTCTCAGAATAAGCCCTCATTACATTTATTGTCACACTATTTAACAGAATAGTGAGGACTACTAGGTAATACTATCATCCGGACCATCACTCCGTTCCCCGACTCATCCCAGCTACGTTCTCATTTCCTGAAGAGAACAGTGAAAGAAAGGGTGAGCTCAACTAGCCCAGTAAGAAATATTATGACTAAGATAATACAGAATAAATTATCATTAGCCTTCAACAATGTTAAACTGATAAAATACAATAGACATCAAGTTTAACTGCAGCGGAACAAGAAATCCATTAAAAGAGTCAAGTAGAGAATAAAATCTACTATCTTTTATGATTTAAAAAGGTTTTTCATCACTTTTATCGCTAAGACTCAGCTTAATAAATAATCCACATCATCCCTGCACTACGGCCAAGGATATTCATTAGTGTCACGACCACAAATTCCATGCACTACGGGCCAAGGATATTTGTGTATTCATCAATGGTCATGATCATGCCAACAACTATCCATCAATTCACTACGGGCCAATGAGGACTTTTATCACATCATTTATAACATTACGGTCATGATTACAATCAATAATCCACGTCATAATCATACCAAGTCCATCTACGCACTACAGCCACATGATGTAAGACCCCGAAATTTTTTAAATAAAAAGGAATTTCCTTTATTTATTATTTTGAAATAGTAAGGGTTGATTTGATTAATGTGGATAGTTAAGGGTTAAATACGCAAATATTTCAAAATAAGCAAGTGGTTATAAAATATTCATTATCGTCGGGGAATATTCGTTTGGTCGTGGAATATTCGTACTGTCGGGGAATATTCGTATTTGACGACCTTGTGACATGTGTGTGGGCCCATAACTTAAAGTGATTGGATGAAGAAAACGACAAATATAAGTTGTTTTTAAATAATTGGCGTAGTTGTTACCATTAATCTTGTTGGAATACCCGGTGGTTAAAAAAACACTAATACGCGCGTTGTTGAAGCGAGTACACCTGGTATTGCACCAATTATTGATTCTTACGTAAGAAGGCACTACTCAATAATGGTTACGATAATTACTCGCTCGATATTTTATTGAGTTAATAATTCTTTGCGTTGATATTTTATATTGCATTGTTTCAATAATTGTCATTACACAAGATATCTTTCATTATCGAAGCAATAATTCATATTATCTCTAATAATATTATTAGATAACATTATTGGCAATGTCTAGAAAGTTCATCTAAGGAGAGGTTTGGTCATCTAATTGCGCGCCAGATAGAAGAAGAAATTCTTATTGAAAGCCCCTTTTTCTTGAACCTGCACGGTTGTCAATATTGTGATTCTGTGTATTATTTGTGAATAATTAATTATTGATTTATATGATGAGGAAAATATTAATTTTATGTGGATATAGATGGAGAAAATTTTTAAAATGTCAATTGTTGAAAATTAATATTTTATCTTTTTCTCGATAAAATAATTCATTTAAATATATTATTTTAATAATATATTAATCGGTGATATTTTTACAATGAATGTGGGATATATGAGTATATAAGGAGGAAGAGTATTTTGTGGCATTAAATGTTTAACACATGTTTTGTGTGTTGGTGGACACAATTATTGAATCAAATTTGATTATAACTTGTAAAATCACCTGTTTGTGGATTTCTTGGCCAATTACTATTTGGAATTTGGAAAAACTTTCTTCTGCAAAGTTGTAGAGAATTGAATTTCCTATAAAAATTTGCGAGATTCGAATTTTCTGATGAAAGGGCTATTTATTATGAATTATTGAAGTTCCGAAGTTCAGAAATAATTAATTTTTGGGAGTTTTAGTTAATTATTTTGAGAAAAACGTTTTTTTTGCAACTAAGTTGGCCTCACATGTGATTCAAATGGGCTGAGATCAGTTTGTCTAAGGTGGGCTAAAGAAAATGTGAAAAATATATTAATATTATATTCAATTTTCTTCTTTTGGTGTTCTAAGCATTTTCCTATAAATAGGTGCTTAGGTTAGAATTGAAAAACACCGTAAACCCAAGTTTCTCTCTATTTCTCTCTCGATATATTGAGCGTATTCTTGTGAGTATACTTTGAGTATTGTTAGATTCAGGTGCAAGTTCCTTCAAAGACTATATATTAGATTCCAAATTTAAAGTACTAATCTTTCGAGGTAAGGGATATTATTTTTTTGTAATGATATTATTTCTTCAATATCATTATCTTTGAAATGTTGATCTGAAGTTTTTATCAAATTTGGAACTTTTTCATGTTGGGGTTACTATTCATGAGTTACTATTCACGAGTTCTTATTCATGAGTTACTATTCACGAAGTTACTATTCACGAGTACTATTCATGAAGCGTGAAGATGTTTTTTTTGTGGAATTTCTATCTTTTGGTGTCTGAGTTACTATTCACGATATAAAGACTATTCACGTATCTGACTATTCACGATACTAAGTGATTATTCAATAGAAAAATAAAATTTCTTCTTTTCGTCTAAAACATCTATTCTGGATACTAGCTTTGATTGTATCCATGTTTTGATCATTCTTGAATTTTACACCACTATGATTATTTTTGAGGTATTTTTGGGCGTGGATAAAACCAAGTACGAATCCTTAATCCTTAATCCTTGTCATTTTGTTTCACCGGATTCGCTTTTTTAAAAATATTTTCATCATCCTCAGTCTTAAATGATGATATTATTGAATATCTTTGGCCTGTAGTGCAAAGATGAATGATTTCTGAAGAATATCTTTGGCCTGTAGTGCAAAGATGAACAGGTGTTGAGATGAACATGACCGATTGATTAATATCTTTGGCTCAGAGTGCAAAGATGAACAGTGTTTAAATGAACATGACCAATCGATGAATATCTTTGGCCCAGAAGTGCAAAAGATGAATATTTGATTCCGTATGCATATTGATTGATGTTACAGTGGATAAAATATTGATGATGGATCGTTAAATTCATAGATTATAGTAGATTTCATTCTCTACGTAACTCTTCTATGAATTATTATTTCCATTGCGAATATTGATCCAAAAACTTGTTGTCTATTGTATTCTATCGATTTTTCCTCTGTTGAAGACTAACGATAATTTGTTGTATATTATCTTAGTCATAATATTCTTCTTCGGACTAGTTGAGCTCACCCTTTTCTTTGTTGTTCCATTTTTCTTCTCGTGAGGCGAGAATGTAGCGAGTACTAGTCGGGTATGGAATGAAGATTCTAGAGAGAGTTGTTTAGTAGTCCTCACCATTTTTGTAAAATAATGAATCAATAATGTGATGAGGATTTATTTGAGTATAGATATTGTCTAGAAGATAATATTTGTATTCAAACTCACAGCTTTCTTGTTATAATAATAAAGTTGTAGTTGTTTACGTGCACTACGATTGACAACTCGTAATAGGTGATGTATACCTATTTTGGGGCGCCACAATTAGTATCGAGCTTAGGATATGATCTCTGGCGGAGATCGGGGAATAGAACTAGGAGGGAGAGACGTGTAAATCCTTCGCTAAAGTGTCCTACCTAAGCTTATTTGTTAGTTGAGTCAAGATATAGGGATATTATGTGATATATTGATTTCCTTAATTAACCCTTATTTTATGACAAGATTTGAGAATGTCGATCGAGAATATTAACATTAGGAGTAAATGAGACCGTGGAGATGCCTGTACTCACCAACGAGGAGAACGTCGGCAACAGTCGGCAATGTTCCTCCCGTGAACAACACCAATCGAAAGCGTGATGATGAACGAGGGATGTTTAGAAGCTTTTTGCGGTTCATGCAAAATCGCATTTGACGAGGAGACTCGTGTTCAAAATACAGGAGGAAATGATAGCAATTCACGGTGGTCACAAATGCAAACAGTTCAAGAGTTGGGACCACGAGTGCGGGGAAAGCCGGATCCGATTAAAGGCGAGACGTGGGTCAAACAAATTACCAAGATATTCGATGTCTTGGGATGCACGGAGGAACAGAAAGTTCCATTCGCCACCTTTATGTTCCGTGGCGAGGCAGACATCGGTGGGAATCGTGAAGCGTACTATCCAAATACACTCAAGCATGTCATGGGAGACGTTTGAAAGCAGTTCAATGACAAGTACTTCCTCGAAAGTATTCGTCATATGAAGGAAGTGGAGTTCATTAGACTAGAAGCGAGAATAACATGGCGGTGTCCCAAAGATGCGGCGAAGTTCATGGATTTATCCAGTTTGCACCTCATTTGGTGGAGAATGAGGAACGATTACGCGGATGTTTACGAGAGGTTTGAAACCCGACATACGTCGATATCTCATTTCTCATAAATTTTCTCTCTATTCGGATGTTGTCAACGGGGCTCAATTGTTAGAAGCGAGATAACGATTACGTTCAACCGAGGGACCATAACCGAGATCATATCAAGATAGCGAACATCGAATAACGATAACCAAATGGAGAAAGAAGAATACTGAGACAAAGGCGGTAACCACTCCGGTGGTAATCGTGGCCATGAAAATAGAAGAAGCAAGTCGGAGGAGATTTTAAAAGAGGAGATTCAACAACGACCATGTGAAGACGTCGGTACCAAGATGTAACTAGTTTTAAGGGAGGAGAACGACCACCGGGTCAGTATGTTACAAATGCGGAAAGAGGGACATATCATTGACAAACCGCCTGCAACAGTTTAAGGTATGCTATAATTGTGGAAAAGAAGGACATATCGCTTCGAGATTATGCGATATCGAAACCCCGCCCAAATGAGAATGGTGACTCAAAAGGATGTCCCGGAAAAGTCAAAGTCAACGGTTCTTGGAAGAGCGTTTATCGTGGACCGGTCAAAATGCAAGAGAACCCGAACGGTTAGCACGGGTTAGTCAATTATAAATTCTTGCAAGTAAGTATATACCTTACTAGATATCGGTTCTACCCATTCTTTTATTTCTCTTACTTGCGCTCAACGTTTAAACTTGACTCGGGAGAAATTAGACTTTGACTTTATCTGTGGAAACTCCGTTAGGAGAAACTTTCATCACATCCACTGCTTTATAAATCTTGCTTGATTCAGTTGGCACTATCACATTACCCGTTAACCTTATTTCTATAGAGATATTTGTTTTTGATGTGATTTTAAGGTTAACTACTCATCACGCCGAAATTGATTATTTTCGTAAGGTTGTTAGTTTTCATATTCCTAAGCAACCCGTTATTCAATTCAAGCAATCAAACCATTGTAGTCAAACATTTTCATATTAAGCCATGAAGTCATTCGTTTATTACGGATGTCAAATTTTCTTAGTCCATGTTATGGATTTGAATAAAGACACGTCGATTTGAATAATATTCCCGTTGTTATTGATTTTTCCCGACGTATTTCTGAAGAATTTCTTGGCTTACTCCCAAAGCTTCGATATTAAATTTTGTATCGAATTTGAACCCTATACAAAACTCATTTCTAAAATCTCATATCGAATGGCTCCTATTGAACTTCAAGAGTTAAAAATTCAACTATAGAATTTGGTACCTGAGCCTTTATCTTGTGACTTCCTTTGTGGAATTAACCTAAGCCAGACTCTCTGTAGGAGACGTCATATTCGTGCGATAGTAAACTGATAGGTGTCATTGTGACGTGCTATCCAAGATTGGGATATGAGTCACAGTTAAGAGCAACCTAAGTCAGTAATCGAAATACGTAGCTTTCTAGGCTTAGTTGGTTATTATCGGAGATTCGTTGAAGGATATTCTCGAATCGCTATTCCATTAACGCAGCTGACTCGTAGAGATACAAAATTCGAATGGAGCAAGGAATGTGGGAAGAGCTTCGAAGAACTCAAGAGGAGACTCATTTCAGCACATGTTCTGATCATGCCATCTTGGAAAAGCGAACGTGGTAGCTGACGCGTTGAGTAGAAGATCATATCTTGAACGAAGTGCGATGATGTCAAGTATCGCACAGAGCCAACTTTAATAGAAAAAGTTAAGGTTGCTCAAGCCACCGAATCCGAGGTGATGCGTATGAAGAAGAAAGTACAAGAAGGAGCTATTCCTAAGCGAGAATTGATGAAGAAGGAATACTTGAGTCCACTCTGACTTTGTGTTCCTAACGACTCGATTTGAAGAACAAGATTATGATGGAGGCACACAATACACCATTTGCAATCCATCCTAGGAGTACCAAAATGTATTATGATCTTCAACATACATTTTGGTGGAGCAATATGAGGAGAGAGATCGCGTAGTTTATCTCGAGATGTTTAACTTATCAACATGTAAAGGCAGAGCATCAAGTGCCAAAGGGTCCATTGCAACCACTTGAGATTTTGAAATGGAAGTGGGAACACATTACCACAATTTCATTACTAATCTTCCCAAGGTTTCTCCGAGGCATAGATGCGATTTGGGTTATTGTTGATAGATTAACCAAGTCTACTCATTTCTTCCGATATCTGAGAGACTTATTCCTTGAACGTCTTTCTCGTATGTACGTAAATGAGATTGTGAGATTGCATGGCATGCCAGTATCCATAGTTTTGGGTTAGTTTGTAGAAAGCTATGGGCACGAATTTACGATTCAGTTTGGCATACCATCCTCAAACGGATGGGCAATCAGAAAGGACTACTCAAACTCTTGAAGATATATTAAAACTCTGTGTCCTAGATTTCAAAGGAAGTTGGGATAAGTACTTGCCATTGGTGGAATTCTCATACAACAATAGTTATTAAACAAATATAGGCATGGTTCCATTCAAGCATTATATGGACAAAATGTCGCTCTCGATATGTTGGGATGAGGTGGGTGAAGCAACATTGTTGGGACCCGAGTTAGTACGTTATGACTAATGATTCGACAAGCGTATACAAGCGGCACAAGATCGACAAAAAGAGTTATGCGGATCTTCATCGAAAGGACGTGGAATTTAATGTAGGGGATCATGTATTGTTGCGAGTTGCTCCATGGAAGGGAGTTACAAGATTTGGGAAGAGAGGAAAGCTCAATCCATGATTTATTGGTCCATTTCAAATTCTTGATCGAGTAGGAAATGTAGCCTATAGACTTGCGTTACCTCCAAGTATGTCTCGTGTTCATAATGTGTTTCACATATCTGTACTTCGTAAATATGTGAAAGACCCGAACCACGTTATTGAGTTAGAACCGGACGAGATAGCCGAAGACTTAACGTATGAGGAGGTACCTGTCAAGATGTTGGATAGGAAGGAGCATGTCCTACGCTGCAGAAAGGTCATACCACAAGTTAAAGTTTTGTGGAGGAATCATGCTATAGAGGAAATGACACGGAATTGGAAACGGAAATGAAAGCGAGGTATCCTCACCTTTTGAAACACCAGTATCGTCACGTCCAATTTCGAGGACGAAATTTCATAAGGAGGGGAGGTTGAAAGACCCCAAAATTTTTTAAATAAAAAGGAATTTCCTTTATTTATTATTTTGAAATAGTAAGGGTTGATTTGATTAATGTGGATAGTTAAGGGTTAAATACGCAAATATTTCAAAATAAGCAAGTGGTTATAAAATATTCATTATCGTCGGGGAATATTCGTTTGGTCGTGGAATATTAAATCTTGTCGGGGAATATTAAATGCTGACAGCCAGCGACCATGTGTGGGCCCCATAACGGAAAGTGATTGGATGAAGAAAATGACAAATATAAGTTGTTTTTAAATAACGGCGTAGTTATTACTGAGTTATCTTGTTGGAATACGGTGGTTAAAAAAAAACACTAATACGCGTTGTTGAGCGAAGTAGCACCGTATTGCACCAATTATTGATTCTTACGTGAAGAAGGCACTACTCAATAATGGTTACGATAATTCTTGCTCGATATTTTATTGAGTTAATAATTCTTTGCGTTGATATTTTATATTCTTTGTTGTTTGAATAATTGTCATTACACGGTATCTTTCATTATCGAAGCAATAATTCATATTATCTGAATAATATTATTAGATAACATTATTGGCAATGTCTAGAAAGTTACATCTAAGGAGAGGTTTGGTCATCTAATTGCGCGCCAGAAGAAGAAATTCTTATTGAAAGCCCCTCTTTCCTGGAACCGCACAGTTGTCAATATTGTGATTACGTAATATTATTTGTGAATAATTAATTATTGATTTATATGATGAGGAAAATATTGATTTTATGTGGATATAGATGGAGAAAATTTTAAAATGACAATTGTTGAAAATTAATATTTTATCTTTTACGATAAAATAATTCATTTAAATATATTATTTTAATAATATATTAACGGTGATATTTTTACAATGAATGTGGGATATATGAGTATATGAGGAGGAAGAGTATTTTGTGTGGCATTAAATGTTTAACACATGTTTTGTGTGTTGGTGGACACAATTATTGAGAAATTTGATTATAAACTTGTAAAATCACCTGTTTGTGGATTTCGGTCAATTTCTATTTGGAATTTGGAAAAACTTTCGTCTGCAAAGTTGTAGAGAATTGAATTTCCTATAAAAACTCGCGAGATTCGAATTTTCTGATGAAAGGGCTATTTATTATGAATTATTGAAGTTCCAAAGTTCTGAAATAATTAATTTTTGGGAGTTTTAGTTAATTATTTTGAGAAAAACATTTTTTTTTGCAACTAAGTTGGCCTCACATGTGATTCAAATGGGTTGAGATCAGTTGTCTAAGGTGGGCTAAAGAAAATGTGAAAATATATTAATATTATATTCAATTTTCTAACTTTGGTGTTCTAAGCATTTTCCTATAAATAGGGTGCTTAGGTTAGAATTGAAAAACACCGTAAACTGAAGTTTCTCTCTATTTCTCTCTCGATATATTGAGCGTATTCTTGTGAGTATACTTTGAGTATTGTTAGGCGGTGCAAGTTCCTTCAAAGACTATACCCGTATTCCAAATTAGAAGTACTAATCTTTCGAGGTAAGGGATATTATTTTTTTGTAATGATATTATTTCTTCAATATCATTATCTTTGAAATGTTGATCTGAAGTTTTTATCAAATTTGGAACTTTTTCATGTCTGGGGTTACTATTCATGAGTTACTATTCACGAGTTACTATTCATGAGTTACTATTCACGATTACTTATTCACGAGTACTATTAATGAAGCGTGAAGATGTTTTTTTGTGGAATTTCTATCTTTTGGTGTCGAGAGTTACTTATTCACGTGTCTGCACTATTCACATATCTGACCTATTCACGTGATACTGTACTATTCAATTTAAAAATAAAATTTCTTCTTTTAAGTCCAAAACATCTATTCCGGATACTAGCTTTGATTGTATCCATGTTTTGATCATTCTTGAATTTTACACCACTATGATTATTTTTGAGGTATTTTTGGGCGTGGATAAAACCAAGTACTGAATCCTTAATCCTTAATCCTTGTCATTTTGTTTCACTTTGGATTCGTTTCTTTAAAATATTTTCATCATCCTCGGTCTTAAATGATGATATTATTGAATATCTTTGGCACATAGTGCAAAGATGAATGATTTCTGAAGAATATCTTTGGCTGTGAGTGCAAAGATGAGCAGGATGTTGAGATGAACATGACCGATTGATTAATATCTTTGGCTGTGGTGCAAAGATGAGCAGTGTTTAAATGAACATGACCAATGATGAATATCTTTGGCTTGTAGTGCAAAGATGAATATTTGATTCGGTATGCATATTGATTGATGTTACGGGGATAAAATATTGATGATGGACTATTAAATTCATAAATTATAGTAGATTTCATTCTCTACGTAACTCTTCTATGAATTATTATTTCAGCTGCGAATATTGATCTCGAAACTTGTTGTCTATTGTATTCTATCATTTTTCCTGTTGAAGACTAACGATAATTTGTTGTATATTATCTTAGTCATAATATTCTTTATTGGGCTAGTTGAGCTCACCCTTTTCCTTGTTGTTCCATTTTTCTTCTCGGGGAGGCGAGAATGTAGCGAGTACTTAGTCGGGGTATGGAATGAAGATTCTAGAGAGAGTTGTTTAGTAGTCCTCACCATTTTTGTAAAATAATGAATCAATAATGTGATGAGGATTTATTTGAGTATAGATATTGTCTAGAAGATAATATTTGTATTCAAACTCACAGTTTTACTGTTGTAATAATAAAGTTGTAGTTGTTTCTGTACCATGTATTGACAACTCAGAATAGGTGATGTATACCTATTTTGGGGGCGTCACAACAGATGACTTTAAAAAAAATATAAACATGAGGATGATGACAATGATATAAGAATTCAATAAAAACAAGTTCACGAATTAATTTATTCAGGAACTAATAACGTCCAAATTGTCAACATGATACTGCTTTGTAGAGTAAAATTCAAATGCTGCTCGGAAAAATATTTCCATGAAAAATCTTTGGATGAAGCGCAAATATCAAGGATATTCCACTAATTTCATGGAGTATAGAAGTCAAAGCTTTAATCAACTGAGTATAATAAAGAATGGAATAACAAAAGAAATCACCATGCATGCGGTACTTCGCATAAACAGGTTATTCCATCAAAATAATAAATAACAGAACCGAATTCGGGTGTAATACGACCGGCGGGATATTCCAACGTAATAATAAAGAATGGAATACAATGAAATCACCATGCGTGCGGTACTTAGCGCCATAGACGAGTTATTCCAATGAAATACTAAATGACGGAACCGGTCGGTGAAATTCACACCGACGGGATGTTCTAACGAATAATAAAGAATGGAATACTAAAGATGAACCGGTCCAAATAAAAAGCACGCATGGGATGTTCCAATGAATAATAAAGATTTTAACCGAGTCCCAGCCGTAAAGCCTGAGCAGGATGTTCTAACGAATAATAACGAATAGAATAACAAAGGTAAATCACCAAGTATAGGGTAGATAGCGCAGATACAAAAGTTATTCCAACGAATAATAAAGATGGAATAATAGAAGTTCTCTTCATAAATACAAAAAAAATAATACCCTTACTAGTAAAAGAAACTTGATATCGGAGTAGTGAAGTAGCGAATACTTTTCTTCTTTCTCTCTACGGTTTATCTCTCTAGAGTTTCAATGAATTCGTAAGAAAATAATGAAGGAATGAGCTTCTATTTATAGAAGAATGGAATGAATAGTTACCAATCTATGAACCGTTCAGATTGATTTACTTTAATCGGACGATCCATATTTAAAGCAAAATCTTTTAAATAAAATAATATATATAACACATGTTTTCAAATTATATATATCAATATTATATATACACCACTTAATTATTCTCCCCCATAACCAACATCAATTCCCCACCCACCCAAAAATCACTTTCACTGCACTCTTAAACATCACTATCACACTACCACTTTTCCACCATTTTCCACTCACACACCCATCACACACCTATCACTTTCACATAACAATTTCTCCCACCATACACTCAATACATACATATACTTCCATACTTATACTCTTCCATTTCCAAAATCATTTTTCCAACACAAATGGGCCCCGCATGTGGGCCCCATACGTCAAACCCCACTTTTATAAAAATTTCCTACCGAATATTTTGAAAAATGGGTAAATAGGGATCCATAAAATAAGCAAATCTTTATAAAAATCACCTTAATAATTTTAACAACATTTATCACCTTTATTATAATTCACAATATTAATCGATCAGGTCGTTCCCAAGAAAGAGGGGGCTTTCCGATAAGGATTTCTCCCTATTGGCGTGCAATTAGATGACCAAACCTCTCCTTGACAGAACTTCTAGACATCGTTAATATTGCAAATAATAATATTAATAACTTTGTCGTCTCAATTATTGATTTTAACAATATATAAAATATCGACACTCAAATAACGTGAGATACTATGGAACAATTACTATAACAATAATTGAACAAAACTGAATGACTTCTCACGTAAGTATCAATAATCAATATCGTGTGCTACTATGCAACCACACGTATTACTGTACTTTTACTACCGAGTAGTTCAACAGTATTAACGGTAAAACTTCCGCTGTTATTTTCATAAAAATATTTTTGTCGTTTTCTCAATCCGACAATAATTCTATTGTGGGGTCCACCAATGATTGAGCCATTGTACGAATATTCCCTACTAAACCGAATATTCCCCGACCAATCGAATATAATATAACAACTTGCATACTTAGCAAAATTTATAATTATTACCCTCAACTATAACATTATATCATAATATTCCAAAAATGATAATTATAGAAAATTCATCTTTATTCAAAAAGTTGGGGTCTTACACCGCGTATACAGGTTATTCCAACAAAATAACAAAGACGGAACCGGTCCCATGTAAAAGCATACAAACATGATATTCAAATGTAATAATAAAGAATGGAATAACATAAGGATTTCACCATGCGTGCGATTGCTTGATGTATGGCGAGGTTATTCAATGAGAATAATAAAGACGGAACCCGGTCCCAACGTAAAATGCATGCATGGGATACTCCAATGAATAATAAAGAATGGAATAACATAAGAATTTCACCAAGTATAGGGTATCTGCGTACTGAGTTATGTATAGGGTATCACAGCGTATCTGAGTTATTCCAACAGAATAATAAAGACGAAATAATATAAGGATTTCACCAAGTATAGGGTATCTGCACAGCGTATCTGAGTTATTCCAATGAATAAATAAGAATGGAATAACATAAGGATTTCACCAAGTATAGGGTATCTGGCATATCAAAGGTTATGTATAGGGTATGCAGCTTATACAAAGTTATTCCAACAGAATAATAAAGAATGGAATAACAGAAGTTCTCTTCATGAATAAGAAAGAATAACACCCCTTACCGTAAAAGAAACTGGATATAGAAGTAGTGAAGTAGCAGAATACTCTTCTTTTTTCTCTCGATAGATTTTCTCTCTGTAGCTTCTCTATATAATTTCTCTCTCTAGAGTTTTAATGAATTCGTAAGAAATAATGAAGGAATGAGCTTCTATTTATAGAAGAATTGATTGAATAGTAACTAATTCCTGAACGGTCCAGATTGATTTACTTTTAAGCGGACGGTTCAGATTGATTTACTATTAAAACTTAAAGCAATGCCATCCATCTTGATTTACTATTAAAACTTTAAACCAAATGATCCATATTGATTCACTATTATAACTTTCCACCAATGTCCATATTGATTCACTAATATAACTTCAACCAACTGATTCAAAAAAATTAGCACATCTCCTCATAGAATAATATTGTACCCAAATACAGAACGCACAATACTAGAATGAATAATAAATCAGGTGAATAGTAACTCGTGAATAGTAACTCATGAATAGTAACTTCGTGAATAGTAACTCGTGAATAGTAACTCGACACGAAAAGGTTCCCCAAATACCCGATTGAACAATATAACCTCTAGACATCAATTATCATCGGAATAGATGTCGATTTCTACTAACACAAATAATCCCAACACAATGAAACTATCAAATTCATCTTTAATCAACATGAACTTATTTATTATTAATATTATAACTCACAATATTTAACAACCAAGGTTGTTCCCGAGAAAGAGGGGCTTTCCGATAAGGATTTCTCCTATCATTAGCCGCGATTAGGTGACCAAACCTCTCCTTGATGTAACTTCTGAGACATTGTAAATATTGTGATTTAATAATATGAATAACTTTGTCGCCTCAATTATTGATTTAACAATATAACATATAATGCGAGATGATCTTTGTGATAGTAATTGAATCAATAATATGAGAGATATGATCAAAGAATTCTTGTAGCAATAATTGAGTATAACCGAGTGATTTCTCACATAAGCATCAATAATCAATGTGTATTACTACTATGCAACCACGCCAGACATTCTTGTTTTTTTACTACCGAGTAGTTCAATAGTATTAACGGTAAAACTTCCGCCGTTATTTTAATAAAAATATTTTTGTCGTTTTCTCATTCCGATAATAATTCTGTTGCGGGGTCCACCAATGATTGTGTCGTCGTACGAATATTCCCCGACACAAAGAATATTCCCCGACCAATTGAATATAATATAACAACTTGCATACTTTGCAAAATTTATAAATACTACCCACAATTATAACATTATCTCAAATCCACACCATAATATTAAAAAATATATTTCGAGAAAATTAAATCTTTATTCATAAAATTTGGGGTCTCACAGTCATGATAATGCCAATCAACAATTCATCTTTGCATCCTTGGCCGAAGAGAACACATGGTCATGATCATACCAACAACTGTCCATCAATGCACCACGAGCCAATGAGAACTTTTACCGCATCATTTGTAACATTAAAGGTCATGATTATACTGATACATAATTCCTGGTCATAATCATACCAATCAATAGTCCATCTATGCACTACGGGCCAAAGGTGACTTTCATCACAATATAACCATGAGGATGATGACAATGATATAAGAATTCAATTTAATGAGAGCAGTGATAAATTTTAAAAATTTATAATTCAATTTATTCAGAATTCAATAATTTCCAAATTTTCAACATGATAGTGCTTTGTGGAGTAAAATTCAAGAATAATATTCACATATTAAAAATAATTTGGACATAAAAGAATAAATTTTTTGTCATAAATAGCACCCCGTGAATAGTACTTTATGAATAGTACCGTACGTATGAATAGTATCGTACGTATGAATATTACCGTACGTATGAATAGTGTCATATGTATGAATAGTGTCGTATGTATGAATAGTACCCATGAATAGTATTATAGCATGAAAAGCTTAAAATTTAACAAGAATGTTCAGAAAAATATTTCTGTGAAACGATACTGGATGAAGCGCAAATTTCAAGGATATTCTACTAATTTCAAGGAGTATAGAAGCAATACTTATCAACATAAGTGTAGAATTAGGAATATGAAATGAAATAATATTACTTACATACTGCAGAGTATGGAAGAAAAAATTATTTCTTACGAATATTGAACAAAAATAATATCATTTACAACTGTTGAATGAAAATAATATTCCTTACGAATATTGAATGAAAATAATATTCCTTACAAATATTGAATGAAAATAAAATTCCTTACGAATACGAAAAATAATATCGTAAGCGAATATAAAATAAATAATACCCCTTACCTTAAATGGAGAGTATTTCTGACTCGTATGACAAAGATATTCTTGAAGAAAACTTTAACTATTTTCTACAGTCAAAGCTTCCTTAAATTGAAAAGAAATACGCTCAATATTATAGAAGAAGAATTCTCTGATTTTGGTGTGATTTTTATTTCTAAACTGAGCATCCTATTTATCGAAGAATGGTAGAATACTACTTAGGGAAAGAAATCACAGACTGCATAGTAAAAATTCGGCGAATTCACGGGCGTTTGGCTATTTTTTTTTATTTTACTATACAATACTATGCAGTACTATGCAACACTATGCAGTACTATGTAAATAATAAAATATAATATATTCTATTTTACATAAAAATAAAACTTATTATAATATATATATATATATATATATAACAAAACTGAGATAACTTTCTATCGACAGTTTTGAAAAATGGGTAAGTGGAGGTCCATATAATAAACCAAATTTACAACAAATACTTCATAAAATACCCCTCTATTTATCTCAATTCACTTGACTTCTCAAGACACATTTTTAATAACATTCGTCATTAATATTATAACTCATAATATTAACAACCATATCATTCCCAAGAAAGAGGGGGCTTTCCGATAAGGATTTCTCCTTATTAACGCGCAATTAGTTGACCAAACCCCTTTTCTCGACAGAACTTTCTAGACATCGTCAATAATAAAAATAATAATATGAATAACTTTGTCATCTCAATTATTGATTTAATAATATAAATATTGTGACAATAATTGAATCAATAACGTGAGATACTATGCAGCAATTACTGTGGTAATAATTGAATAAAACTGAGTGACTTCTCACATAAGCATCAATAATCAAAGATACTGTACAATCCCGTGTGCTACTATACGACCACGCGTATTACTGTACTTTTTGTTGGGATTTCGGCACATCAAAGCAACGCACAGCGGAATATAAATTGAACAAAACAAAAATAATTTCCTAAACCCAAAATACGATCCATGCGAAACAGATATTAATTCAGTGTTAAGAGATTATACCGATTATGAAATCGCTTCTGAAATGCTTCGAATCTCCAATGCAATTCCTCACGAAACTACGTCTCTATGGTATCCACACGAATGCACGTGAACCGTCGCACGATTCTGCAAAGGGAGTTGCGGTACTAGCCACCAAAGGAACAAGATTTTCGATTTTCTCTCTAGTCTCTCTCTAAGAGCGGCTAGGGTTTTGGTTTATGATTCTCTCTAAATTGGCTTATATATTATCTATATATAGAAGTCAAAAAAGGTTTAATTAAAACCTAATCTTATTAAAAACCTAAAATCCGAATTTATATATATTATATATTAATTAAGTCTTACTTAATAAATATACATATATATACAAATTATCATATTGATTTAAATTCGTAATTTAAATACTATCAATCATATTGATATATTTAAATCCTTTCAATTTAAGTTAATTCCCTTTTAATTACGTTCTATGTGTATGACCCTATAGGTTATTATTATGTTGGCAATGATTTTAAAATCATATTATAAAATTATAAACAGTGAGCGGCATCTAGTAATGCATCACTGCTACCCAAGTAATAATAAGATCGATGATTCGATGCAACTTTTTCATGACCAATGTTACAATGTAATTTAAACCTTTTAACCTTGACATCCTAGATTAAACTCGAATCAAGGAGTGTGTCATACTCTTCATAATTTAATCTGAGTTTTCTTGATCAATGAGTAGACTATATGTGTAAAACCCCAAATTTTACGAATAAAGATTTAATTTTCTCGAAATATTTTTTTTGAATATTATGGTGTGGATTTAAGATAATGTTATAGTTGTGGGTAGTATTTATAAATTTTGCAAAGTATGCAAATTGTTGTATTATATTTGATTGGTCGGGGAATATTCGTACGACGGCACAATCATTGGTGGACCCCACAACGGAATTATTGTCGGAATGAGAAAATGACAGAAATATCTTTTTATAAAAATAACGGCGGAAGTTTCTTTATTTAAAACTGTTGAGCTACCCATAGTAAAAGTACTGATGTCTGGCGTGGTTGCATAGTAACACAGGGTATTGATTATTGATGTTTACGTGAGAAGTCACTCCGTTTTGTTCAATTATTGCTACAGTAATTATTGCATAGTATCTCACGTTATTTGATTCAATTATTGTCAATATTTTATATATTATTAAATCAATAATTGAGACGACAAAGTTATTAATATTATTATTTGTAATATTAAACGATGTCTAGAAGTTCTGTCAAGGAGAGGTTTGATCACCTAATTGCGTGCCAATAGGGAGAAATCCTTATTGGAAAGCCCCCTCTTTTCTGGGAACGACCTGGTCGATTAATATTGTGAATTATAATAAAGGTGATAAATGTTGTTAAAATTATTAAAGTGATTTTTATGAAGTTTTGCTTATTTTATGGACCCCTATTTACCTATTTTTTAAAATAATCGGTAAAAATTTCTTAAAAGGTGGGCCCACATGTGGGGCCCATGAAAAAAAAATGGGTGGGGGGGGGGGGATCTGGGAAGTCACGGAAGTTTATATATGTATATATATTATATATATAAATTTTGTTTTATTATTATTATAAATGTAATAAAACAAAAAACTTTTTATATAAAATAGAATACTTTTTATAAAATTTTGTTTTATTCGATTATAAATAGAATATATTATATTTTATTATGCATAGTGTTTGCGTGCCTGCATAGTGTTTGCATAGTAAAATCTTTTTATATAAAACATACTACTTTTTATAAAGTTTTGTTTTATTTGATTATAAATAGAATATATTATATTTTATTATGCATAGTGTTTTGCGTAGTGCTGCGTAGTATTTGCATATAGTAAAATCTTTTTATATAAAATATAATACTTTTATAAAGTTATTTGTTTTATTAGATTTTAAATAAAATATATATATATATTATAATTTTTTTTAATTATATAATTATAAATAGAATATATTATATTTTATTGCATAATATCCTTTTCATTCTCCTATAAATAGGATGTTTAGTTAGAATTGAAAAACACACCGTAAATTTAGAGAATTCTTCTTCTATAATCTTGAGTGTATTTCTTTAAAGTTTAAGAAAGCTTTGGCGTGAAAATAGTGCAAGTTTTCTTCAAGTATATCCTCATACTACCCGGAAGGAATATCTCTTCTTTTTAAGGTAAGGGTATTATTCTTTACGTATTCATGAAGAGAGTTATTTTCTTTCAATACTGTAAAGGTTGTTATTTCATTTTTATTATTATGTTGGAATAACTTTGTTACATCTGAAGTACCACATACGTGGTGAAATTCTTTTGTTATTCCATTCTTTATTATTCTGTTGGAATAACTTGTCAGTACGATCTATCGCATGCTTGGTGAATTCTGTTGTTATTCCATTCTTTATTATTTTGTTGGAATAACTCGTCATGCATGCTTATCATCATGCACGGTGAATTACATTTGTTATTCCATTCTTTATTATTATGTTGGAACATCCTCATGCATGCGGATTCTGGCATGACCTCGTTCCATTCTTTATTATTACATTTGGAATATCCTCATGCATGCATGGGATTACGGCGTGACTGGTTCCATTCTTTGTTACTCTATTGGAATAACTTTGCCTACATGTGGATTACTGCATGCATGGTGAATGATCATTTGTATTCATTCCTTATTAACTTATGAAAATGATGCATCTACGTGGATTACCGCATGGCGGGCGAAAATCCATTTGCAGTTTTATATATTCTATTATACTCAGTTGGTTAAAGTTTTGGCTTCTATACTCCATAAAATTAGTAGAATATTCTGGATATTTGCGCTTCATCCAGTATCTTTTCATGAAAATATTCTTCTGAGCATTCTTGAATTTTTACTCCACAAATCAGTATCATGTTGACAATTTGGACATTATTAGTTCCTAGATAAATTAATTTATAAATCTTTAAAATTTAATCTTGAACTTGTTTTATTTAATTATTATGTCATTGTCATCATCCTCATGTTATATTATGTTGAAAGTCATCTGTGGCCTGTAGTGCATAGATGGACTTAGTATGATTATAACAAAGGATTATTCGGTATAATCATGACCGTAATGTTATAAATGATGTGGTAAAAGTCCTCATTGGCCCGTAGTGCATTGATGGACAGTTGTTGGCATGATCATAAATATTGATGAAAACACGAATATCTTTGGCCCGTAGTGCATGAATAATTTGTGGTTGTGATACTAATGAATATCCTTGGCCGTAGTGCAGGGATGATGTGGATTATTTATTGAGCTGAGTCTCAGCGATAAATGTGATGAAAAACCATTTAAATCATAGGAGATAGTAGATTTTATTCTCTACTTGACTCTTCTAATGGATTTCTTGTTCCGCTGCATTTAAACTTGATGTTTGTTATATTGTATCAGTTTAACACTGTTGAAGGCTAACGATAATTTATTTTACATTATCTTAGTCATAATATTTCTTACTGGGCTAGTTGAGCTCACCCTTTCTTTCACTGTTCTCTTCAGGAAATAAGAATATAGCTGGAACTAGTCGGGGAATGGATTGACGGTCCAGATGGTTGCATTAGTAGTCCTCACTATTCTGTGAGACTCCAAATTTTATGAATAAAGATTTAAATTTCTCGAAATATTTTTTTTTGAATATTATGGTATGGATTTGATATAATGTTATAGTTGTGGGTAATATTTATAAATTTTAAAAACTATGCAAGTTGTTATAAAATATTCGTTTGGTCGGGGAATATTCTTTTTGTCGGGGAATATTCGTACGACGACATAATCATTGGTGGACCCAACAACAGAAGTATTGTCGTAGTTAGAAAACGACAGAATTATCATTTTATAAAAATAACGGCGAAAGTGTTACCGTTATCGCTTTCCTCACATCGTCGATTCTCGCTTTTAGAATGATGATTTCTTGCACCTTCTTTTTTCATATTTCGCTTTTTGAGCAACTTTAAATTTATCAATTTAAATTCTATTCTAATTGTATATTCGTTATCTTCACATGGGTCTCTAGAGTCTTTAACTCTATCCCCGTTTTTGTAAATCATACAAAATAGGTCTTTGTGTTAACAAAGTCGCACTCGTAACTGCATATGATCTTCTACTCAATGCGTTAGCTACCACGTTCGTTTTTCTAGGATGGTATTGAATGGTATGATCGTAATCTTTCAACAACTCAAGCCAACGTCTTTGGCAAATTATATGTTCGTTTTGGTTGAAAAAATATTTGTGTGTTTTGTATTGGGTTCAAGGTCAATACAAAATTCGATTTCATGCTCTGGGGTAGGCCAGGAAGTTCTTCAGGGAATACGTCAGGAAATTTATTAATAATAGAAATATCATTCAAAATTGTGACTTGAAAGTAGTATGCACACAAGCCAATCATGTTTGATGATAAAGCATATACTTTGTAACAATCTTATTCATTTATTAATAAAAAAGTATTAATTTATTAAAGGCTTTTAATTATCTACATGATGCTGTTTTATAATATGTGATAAACCCATAGTTTTAAGCAATGCTTTTAGAATAATGATGATGATCATTCTAATGAGATCTAAATTCTTAGAAAGCTTAAAACTAAAATAGTTCCCAATCGTTGGATTACAAAATTGAGGATTAGTGAATCCAAATAGATTGGTACATACGTTGCTTGCTCATTGGATGAGGATGATTGATCTCATGATCATTTGTGTGGAGACACTAAAGCAAGTATGTAGGTGCTTATTGGAGAATAAGTTCACTGAACATGGCTCGCTAAGGAATACCTAATGGAGTTTTACTTGCCTGTCAATAGGAATTCTTGTAGTGATAGTAGTACAAGTGACCCTTGGACTTGAGATCATCATAGTATCTTGTGTATGATGAGTTATACTTTGACTTATTTCTTAAGACCCTTAGGGTATATCAAAGGGTATGCTTGGGTATAATAAGTTGTACATGGAGATAATGTATGATCAATAAAGAATCTACCACTTCTATTAAAAGAAGAGAAATGCCATATGTGATTCGATAAATGACAACTAAGTAGTCCTTGGCCAAGACAGAATGAAGAGTACGCTCCTTATTATGGGTGAAGAGTTTTTGCTGACTTTTTCACAACAGACGTGATTCCAATTGTTGGAGAGTACACTCCTTTTCTATAAGATAGAAAAACTAGGGTTTTTCCAAACACCTATCTTCTTGAATCAGTATTCTTTCTTGGTGGATCACCTTTAGAGGCCAAACACTTGGGTGGCTAACGTTAATCAAAGGAAGGAACCAAACCCGGTGGATTCCAGTTGAACGCGAAAAGGATTGGAGGTGAACTTGTACCTGAGGAAGCTTGAATCTTCAAGGGTATGATTCTTGTTCTTCATATCTTTTTATTTAATTAATAATGGTGCATAAAGGATGATCCGGGTATATGGTTTGTAAAATTTTAAACTCTGATTTTTACACGTTTTCGCTTATTTTGTGAAATTTAATTGCGTTCATGAATATTAATAACCGAACAGACTTTCATCCAGGACTTGGATATCACCTCACATTGATACCTATCAAATTACCACTGTTATCCATGACGTCCCCTAAGGATAGCCTGGCTTCGGTGCATTTCAAGACTTGGAAGTAACCAGTGAAAGGCTCAAGGCTCTTTACTTATAGCTTAATATGACAGTGATTGACTTTAGTTGTTTGGTTACTTGAATTCTCATAACAGGTTGGTTAGGAATATGAAAACTAACAATCTTACGAAACCAATCAATTTTAGCATTATGAATATGTGACGCCCCCAAAATAGGTATACACCACACCCATTCTGAGTCGTCAAATACATGGTACAGAAAGCAAACTACAACTTCAATAATACAATTGTCGTGCAAAATACGACAACACATATTGTGAGTTTAAATACAAGTATTGTCTTCTAGACAATATCCACACTCAAATAAGTCCTCATTACAATTATTCATACACTATTTTACAGAAATAGTGAGGAATTTAATAAAACATCTTTCTAGAACCATCACTCCATACCCCGACTAGATCCTGCTATGTTCTCACCTCCTGAAAAGAAAAATGGAACAAAAAGGAAAAGGGTGAGCTCAACTAGCCCAGTAAAGAATATTATGACTAAGATAATATACAAAAAATTATCATTAGTCTTCAACAGGGAAAAATCTGATAAAATATAATAGACAACAAGTTTTAGATCAACAACTGCAGCGGAAACAGCAATCCATTAGAAGAGTCACGTAGAGAATGAATTCTACTATCTTCTAAGATTTAAAAGTTCATCATCAATATTTATCCCTGTAACACCAATCAATATACATCTTTAATCAAATATTCATCTTTGCACTACAGGCCAAAGATATTCATTTGTATCACCAGTTGGTCATGTTCATCTCAACACCTGTTCATCTTTGCACTACGGGCCAAAGATATTCATCAGTTAATCATTCATCTTTGCACTACAGGCCAAAGATATTCAGTAATATCATCATTTAAGACTGAGGATGATGAAAATATTTTAAAGAAAATGAATCCAGTGATACAGAAGGACAAATATTAGGGATTCGTATAACAGTTTATTCAAGATCAATAATACTTCATAATAACCAATTGTGAAGCAGAATTTAAAAATAAAGATCAAAACATAGATACAATCAAAGATAGTAACCATAATAGACATCTTGGACAAAAAGGAAAAATTTCATTTTCCTAATGAATAGTCTTGCGATATTCGTGAATAGTCTCAGTATATGTGAATAGTAACCTGACACAAAAGTTTCAAATTTGATTAAAAAGTTCAAACCAATATTTCGGCATAATGATATTGAAGAAAATAATATCATTTAAGAAAAAAATAGCATCCCTTACCTCAAAATAACGGTACTTCTGATCGTAATATCGGATATAAAGCCGAATGAAGCTTGTACCGAACAGCAACTCTCAAAGTATATAATACTCACAAAAATACACTCGATAATCTAGAGAGAAAGAAAACTTGTTTTACGGTGTGATTTTCAATTCTAACCTAAGCGCCTTTATTTATAGGAAAATGTTAGACGCCTTGAAAGGAGACTAAAATAATAGAATATTATTATTTCTTATTCTTTCTTCTACGCAAAAACAAGCTAGCCACCAATTAAAAAATTTTCAAAGAAATTTCCGTATACATTCAACACCAACCAAAAAGTGGGTCCCACCCATAATTTAATAAAAAACTTTTTATTTTCTGAAACTTCAGTAATTCATAGAAAATAGTCCGTTTATCAGAAAAATATGAATTTTATGTCCATTCCACACGAAATCAAATTCTCTACAACTTTGTAGCTTTGAGTTTTTACAAATTCCAAACAGAAAATATCTGAAATCCACAAACGGATGATTTTTAATTCCTCCATTCTGACAAAATACTGATAAAACACCTCAGCATTAATTCCTTCATTTATAACCACATAAATAAATCCATCATTTATATCCACATCAAATAAATATTTTCTTATCATATAAATCAATAATTAATTATTCACAAATAATATTACAGAATCACAATTATGACAACCAGTAGTTCCCGAAGAAAGAGGGGGCTTTCCAATAAGGATTTCTCCTTACCAGAGCGCAATTAGGTGACCAAACCTCTCCTTGACAGAACTTTCTAGCCATTGCCAATAATGGAATCTAATAATATTATTCAAATAATATGAATTATTGATCTGATAATGGGAAATATTGTGCGTTGATAATTATTAAAACAACAATAATATAAAATATCAACACAAAGAATTATTGAATCAATAAAATAAAATATTGAATAAAGAATTCATAAAAATTATTGAGTAGTGCCTTCTACTACGGATGAATCAATAATTCAACAATCTTTGCAATCTGCGTAATGCTATTATACAACCACCAGATATCTTGTATTTTAACCACCGGGTATTCCAACATTGTTAATTGGTAATAATTACGCCAGTTATTTATAAAAACTCATACTTTGTATTTTTCTTTATCCCAAGCGGTTATTACATTATGAGCCCCACGAATGGTCATAGCATGCATCATCTGAATATTTCCGGAAAAAAAAGAATATTCCACAACCAAAAGAATATTCCCAGACAAAATGAATATTTTATAACCACTTGCTTATTTTGTAAAATTTGCACATTTCACCCATAACCAAAGCATTATATCAAATTAACACCTTATTAATTTAGGATAATGAATAGAGAAAATTCAATTTTATTTATAATAAGTTGGGGTCTTACAGAATATCTAACCAGTCGATTCCTAAAATCACATCAAAGGCAAGTATTTTCAAAGAGATAAGATCGACAAGTAACGTGAGGGTGCCGATTTGAATCAAACAAGATTTATAAACAGTGGATGTAATGAAGGTTTCTCCTAAAGGAGTTTCAACAGATAAGTCAAAGTCTAATTTCTCAATAGTCAAGTTCAAACGTTGAACACAACTAGGTGAAATAAAAAAGTGGGTCAAACCGGTATCTAACAAGGTATAGACTTCGCAAGAGTTTATGATTAACTTACTCGTGATAACTTCGTTCGGGTTCTACATCACGAAAAATGTTCTCTTAAACTACCGACTTTGACTTGTTTGAGACATCCTTTGGTGTCACCATCCCAGCTGGACTTGACTTCACTACATGACAAAATCGAACTAGGTGACCTTCTCTTCCGCAATTAAAACACACTTTGGTTTGCTGCGTACAGTTTGGACGGATGTGTCCCTCATGTCCGTATTTGTAACATACGACGGATGGTCGTTCTGCTTCCTTAGAAACGGGTGATGGTGCTGTTTTTGATGTCTTTCCATCATTATTGAATCTTTTCTTCTTAAAGTTGTTCCAACTTGGTTCACCTTTCTTATTATCTTAGCCATGATTACCACCAAAGTGGTTACCATTTCTGGCATGATAATTTCCTCCATGATGATTATTATTGCCCCGATGGTCGTTGCCACCGGTACGATTATTATCGTGTTGTTGGTCATTGTCTTTTGGTTAGGTTGACTTATTATCGCGCTCCAATAACTGAGCCCTATTCACAACATCTGAATATAAACAAAGTATGTGAGAAATGAGGTATTGACGAATTTCGGGCTTTAAACCTCGTAAAAGCATCCGCGTCATACGCTCCTCATTATCTACCAAATGGGATGCAAACCGGGAAAACTTGGCAAACTTAGCCTCGTATTGCAATACGGTCATGTTGTTCTGTTCCATCTTGATGAATTCCACCTCTTTCATGTGACGAATACTTTCAGGAAAGTACTTGTCGTTGAACAATTCCTGGAACTTCTCCCAAGACATCTTCAGTGCGGATAGTTGAGTACATTTTATAGATTCCCACCATTAATCTGCCTCTTCTCGCAACATAAAGGTGGCAAAGGGAACCTTTTTCTCTTCTGAGCATTCCAAGACATCAAATATCTTGGTGATCTACTTAATTCACGTCTCTGCCTTAAGTGGTTCTGGCTTTTCCAAAAACTCCGGTGTTCCCATCTCTTTAAACTGCTTAGCAGTGACCAACCATGAGTTACCAATGTTTCCACCTGCATTTGGAACATAAGTCTCTCTCGTTTGGTTTGGCATGAATTCTAGAAAGTTTCTAAACATACCATCGTTCGTCAGTTGGTCGGTGTTGTTGTTTACATGCGGATTATTGCCTTCCTAATGCACATTATCCTGATTATTGATTGGTGGTGACTCAATGATTCCATGTGTTCCATTGCGTATCTCAACATTTTCGGATGCCATTCTCAAACACTGCCACAAAACAAGGGTTAATTGACTTGCCACATATTATCCCTATATTCCGACCGACCAATTAAATAACAATTAAGCTTAGGTAGGTCATACTAGCGAATGATTTACCTGTCTCTTCCCTCCTAGTTCGAGTCTCACATCTCAGCCAGGGATCATATCCCTAAGCTTTGATACCAACTGTGATGCCCCCAAAATAGGTATACATCATCCATTCTAAGTCATCAAATACATGGTACAGAATACAAATACAAACTTAATTATACAACTATCTTGTAACATAAGCTGAGAGTTTTAACACGAATATTGTCTCGTAGACAATATCCAAACTCAAATGAAGTCCTCATTACAATTATTATCACACTATTTTACAGAATAGTGAGGACTACTAAAGCAACCATCTGGACTGTCACTCCATTCTTTGACTAGTCCCAACTATATTCTCATTTCCTAAAGAGAACAATGAAAGAAAAGGGTAAGCTCAACTAGCCCAGTAAAGAATATTATGAATAAGATAATGCAAAATAAATTATAGTTAGTCTTCAACAGTGTTAAACAGATAGAATACAATAGACAACAAGTTTAACTGCAGTGGAATAAACAATCCATTAGAAGAGTTAAGTAGAGCATGATATCTACTATCTTCTATGATTTAAAAGTTTATCATCAATATTTTATCGCTGAGACTCAGCTCAATAAATAATTCACATCACTAAATTATCCATCCACTACGGGCCAAGGATATTTATTATTATCACATCCACGAATTATCCATGCACTACGAACCAAGGATATTCGTTAGTATCACCAATGGTCATGATCACGTCAATCAATAATTCATCTTTGCACCCTTGGCCGAAGAGAACCCATGGTCATGATCATACCAACAACTATCCATCAATGCACTACGGGCTAATGAGGACTTTTTACCATATCATTTGTAACATTACAGGTCATTATTATACCAATATATAATTCATGGTCATAATCATATCAATTCACAGTCTATCAATGCACTACGGGCCAAAGATGACTTTCATCACAATATAAGCATGAAGATGATGACAATGATACAAGAATTCAATTAAATGAGAGCAAGGATAAATTTTAAAGATTTATAATTCAATTTATTCAGAATTCAATAATGTCCAAATTATCAACATGATACTGCTTTGTGGAGTAAAATTCAAGAATAATATTCACGTATCAAAAATAATTTGGACAAAAAAGAATCAATTTTTTGTCGTGAATAGTACCCCATGAATAGTACTTCGTGAATAGTACCCCATGAATAGTACTTCATAAATAGTACCGTACGTATGAATAGTTCCTTCCGTATGAATAGTGTCGCATGTATAAATAGTACCCAGAATAGTACTCCGCCATGAAAAGATTAAAATTTAACAAGAATGTTCAGAAAAATATTTTCTGTGAAACGATACTAGATGAAACACAAATTTTAAGGATATTCTACTAATTTTAAGGAGTATAGAAGCAATACATATCAACATAAGAGTAGAATTAGGAATATGAAACGAAATAATATTACTTACATACTACAGAGTATGAAAGAAAATATTATTTCTTACGAATATTGAACAAAAATAATATCTTTTACTACTGTTGAACGAAAATAATATTACTTACGAATATTAAACGAAGATAATATTTCTTACGAATATTGAACGAAAATAATATTCTTTAAGAATATTGAACGAAAATAAAATTCATTACAAATACAAAAAATAATATCGTAAGCGAATATGAAATAAATAATACTCCTTACTTTAAATAGAGAGTATTTCTGAATGGTATGGCGGAGATATCTTTAAAGAAAACTTTCACTATTTTTTACACTCAAAGTTTCCTTAAACTCAAAAGAAATACGCTCAATATTATAGAAGAATAATTCTCTGATTCTGGTATTATTTTTATTTCTAAACTGAGTATCCTATTTATAGGAGAATGACAAAATACTATTGGAAAAGAAATCGAGGATTTGCACGGTAAAATTAAATCAATTCACGAGGCGTTAGGTGATTTTTTTTAATTTTACTATCTTGATACTTTATGCAAACAATAAAATATAATATATTCTATTTTACATTAAAAAAAATTATTATTATTATTATTATTATTATTATTATTATATAATAACAATAGTACTCCCTCGTGACCAGATTTCCCCCCATAAACATTAATTAACTATATATCAAAACTTAGATAACTTACTACCTACAGTTTTGAAAAATAGGCAAAATTTATAATAAATATTTCATAAAATACCCCTCTATTTATCTCAATTCACTTGGCTTCTCAAAACACATTTTTAATAACATTCATCATTAATATTATAACTCACAATATTAACAACTAGATCATTCCCAGAAAAGAAGGGGTTTTCCGATAAGGATTTCTTCTTATTAGCGTGCAATTAGGTGACCAAACCCCTTTCCTCGATAGAACTTTCTAAACATCGTCAATAATGCAAATAATAATATGAATAACTTTTTCGTCTCAATTATTAATTTAATAATATAAAATATTATAACAATAATTGAATCATTAACTTGAGATACTATGCAGCAATTACTGTGACAATAATTGAATAAAACTGAGTGACTTCTCACGTAAGCATCAATAATCAAAGATATTGTACAATACCTTGTGCTACTATGAAACCACTCATATTACTGTACTTTTATCACCGGGTATTTCAACAGTTAACGGTAAAACTTTTACTGTTATTTTTATAAAAAATATTTCTGTCGTTTTTTAACTCTGACAGTAATTCCGTAGCGGGGTCCACCAATAATTGTGTCGTCGTACGGATATTCCCTGATAAAACGAATATTTTCTGACCAATAGAATATTTTATAACAACTTGCTTACTTTGCAAAATTTATAAATATTACCCACAACTATAATATTATAACAAATTCATACCTTAATATTCAAAAATGATATTTAGAGAAAATAATTCATCTTTATTCATAAAAGTTGGGGTCTTACAAAGGAAGACTTAATACATGGGAGGCCATGCATTTAAGCTATAATAGATATCATAGGACTTGAGAATTAACCTTGGTTAACCCAATAGACCCCAAAGAAGAGAATGTAGATTACTATCTTGTTCATTCCAATGGTGTGTATCTTCTTGCCATATAATTATCTCCATTGTCTCAAACTGAGGATTCTTTAATTATGATAACACGAATTTGTATGTGTTTAGACATCGTGTATGATAGTGGCAACACACCCTTTAAGCTCTCAGTACAATTTTGTCCTCCTCATTCTAATTGGATGCATTGTTGACGCTTTCAAAGTCGGATTTTCATCACACTATTGTTGCTCACCAAAATTAACTATTAAATGACGTATAAAATATGACACACACATTTTAAGTCCTCAATACAACAAACGTCTCATGACAAACCCCTCTATTGATATCAAAAATTGAATAAATATTAACCACAATTCACATATCTTCAATTAACACATTTTTAATCTTTTAACAATTATTCATCATTAATATTATAACTCACAATATTGACAACAAGATCGTTCACAGGAAATAGGGGGTTTTTCGATAAGGATTTCTCTTTATTGATGCGCAATTAAATAACCTAACTCCTTTCCTCGACAGAACTTTCTAGACATTGTCAATAATGCTAATAATAATATGAGTAACTATGTCCAGTCAATTATTGATTTAATAATATAAAATTTTGTGCAGATGATAATGTAACAATTATTAAATCAATAATATGAGATACTAGACAGCAACTACTGTGATAATTATTGAATGAAACTGAGTGACTTCTTACGTAAGTATCAATAATCAAAGATATTGTGCAATACCGTGTTACTGTGCAACGTGTATTACTGTACTTTTATCACTGGGTATTTCAACAGTTTAACGGTAAAAATTTTTCCGTTATTTTTATCATTTTTATATCCGCCAGTTATTCCGTTGTGGAGACCACCAATGATTGCACCGTCGTACGAATAATTCCCCGACACGACGAATATTTTATGACAACTTGCTTACTTTTTAAAATTTGCACATATCACCCATAACTATAGCATTTATTAAATTATCACCTTACTATTTAAAATAATATTTATAAAAAAAATTGAATACCATTATTTCATAAAATTCGGAGTCTTATATTAAATATAGTTAACCGTATAAATACTATACTTAGCTTATTTAATTAGTATAAATACGTAAAAATTACGAAATCATTACAAAAAGGATTTTAATATATATTCACCCAATAATAATTCCAAATAATTAATCTCACTAATAATTAATCCTAAAACATCATTAAAACTAAATAATTAACTAGAAATAAATAATTAACTAAAAATAACCTAAATAAACAATTAATTACTCAACTAATCATGCAAAATGATTAACAAGAAATAAACAATTAACTAAAAATAACCCAAATAAACAATTAATTACTCGACTAAATAATTAACTAAAAATTTAATCCTTAAACATAACTAAATCTAAATAATGAATCCCAAATAAATAATTAACTAAAAATTAACACGAATAAACAATTAACTCAACTAATAAAGCAAACCAACTAATTAAAAATCAAAATTTTTAAAAAATAAAATAATTAACCAAATAATTACCCAAAACACAAAATCCTAAAACATATTTGCAAATAAAATCAACTTCTATCGCGTAGTAATTCAACTGGTTTAACATCAACTAATTCATAGAAATCATCTTTCTCGTCCTCTTCCTCCTCCCCTCCTCCTCCTCGAGAGAGATGCTTTAAATCATAAGCAACGGCAGAAGACTCCACTAGTGGCGGTAACAATTTTCAATAAAAAAAAACACCAAAATAAGCAAATGAAACACCAAGAGTAATAAATCTGATCTATTTTTTTCATTTTTACCACGATGATTCGTTAGATTCGCATTCCTCCATTGTCTCTTCTCTTTCGCTTTGACGGAGAGGACTCCGTCAACGGTTTCTCTGACGATGTGAGCACCAGCAGCCAAAGCAGAGGAGTTTTATCGAGTAGATCTGATGTTCGGCGTTAGATTTCCATTTGGTTCGATCGATTTGGAATAATTGTTGATCTTTCAAAAGCAACTAGTTTTTAAAATGTGTCCCAAAATCAAGCATAGGAACTTCAGAACACCAAATTCCAACTCCACCCACTCTCTAAAATCAAGCCCAGCATCGTTTTGGAAATGGGTTTTGAGATGGTGATATTGGAGAGAGAAAGTTTTAATGGGTAATTTTTCAATTTTCATGAATGCTTTGCAAGGGCATATTAAACATCAATTTTTGATTTTTTTTGAATTTTAAAAATTTTGAGTTTCATGGTGGATGAAGAAGATGATGAAAATGGGGGAGATGATGAAGAAGATAAAAAAAAATATTTTTAGGTATTTGAAATTAAATTATTTTAAAGTTGATTTTATACAGTCAAATATATAAAAATACGGTCAAACTGTATTTTGTACTCCCTTTATCGGAACACGTGGCAATTCTAGCCACTTTTCTGGTTGAAAATAACAAAAGAGTAATTAATGGTTACTTAACGGTACTATAAGTAACGAGATGGGAGCGTTTAAACATCGGGGTACAAATGGTAAAAAGTTGTATACTTCATGGTATAATTTGCAATTAACCCTGATTGATTATTTGTGACACCCCCAAAACAGGTATACATCACCTATTCTGAGTTGTCAAATACATGATACAGAATACAAATACAATCTTTAATATACAACAAGAGAGCTGTGAGTTTTAATACAAATATTGTCTTCTAGACAATATCCACTCTCAGAATAAGTCCACATTACATTTATTGTCACACTATTTAACAGAATAGTAAGGACAACTAATACTATCATCTGGACCGTCACTCCGTTCCCCGATTAGTCCCGCTTATGTTCTCATTTCACGAAAGACGGTGAAAGAAAAAAAGGTGAGCTCAACTAGCCAAGTAAGAAATATTATGACTAAGATAATCTGAGAATAAATTATCATTAGTCTTCAACAATGTTAAACCGATAAAATATAATAGACATCAAGTTTAAGCTGCGGTGAACAAGCAATCCATTAAAAGAGTCAAGTAGAGAATAAAATCTACTATCTTTTATTATTTAAAAGGTTTTCATCACTTCTATCCGTTGGGGACTCTCCTTAATAAATAAACCACATCATCCCCGCTTTCTACGGCCAATGATATTCATTAGTATCACAACCACAAATTATCCATGCATTACGGGCCAGGGATATTCGTGTATTCATCAATGGTCATGATCATGCCATAAAATAATTCATCTTTGCTCCCTTGACTGAAGAGAATCCATAACCATAATCATACCAAAAACTGTCCATCAATGCACTACGGGCCAATGAGAACTTTTTCACATCATTTGTAACATTACGATCATGATTACACCGAATAATCACTGGTCATAATCATACCAAGTCCATCTATTCACTACAGGCCACAGATGACTTTCAACAAAATATAAACATGAGGATGATGACAATGATATAAGAATTCAATAAAACAAGTTCAAGAATTAATTTATCCAGGAACTAATAACGTCCATATTGTAAACATGATACTTCTTTGTAAAGTAAAATTCAAGAATGCTCAGAAGAATATTTCCATGAAAAGATATCTTTGGATGAGCGTAAATATCAAAGATATTTCACTAATTTCATGGAGTATAGAAGCCAAAACTTTAACCAATAGGTATAATAGAATATATGAAACTAAGCAATGAATTTTCACCCGCCGTGCAGTAATCCACGATATCTGATCATTTCCATAATTTAATAAGGAAAGAATACAAAGGATCATTCACCATGCATGTGGTAATCCACATAGGCGAGTTATTCCAACGTAATAATAAATAATAAAATAATGTAGGATTCACCATAAATGCGATAGATCGCATAGACGAAGTTATTCCCAACGTAATAATAAATAATGGAACCAGTCCAGTAAGAACGCACGATGTGATATTCCGCGAAATAATAAATAATGGAACTAGGTTAAAGCGTAAGCGCCTTGACGCAGGATATTCCAGCGAATAATAAATAATGGAACCGGTCCCAGAACGTAAGCGCATGGTATATTTCGACATAATATTAAATAACGGAATAATAGAAGAATTTCACCATGTATGTGGTACTTCGCATAAACAGGTTATTCCAACATAATAATAAAGAATGGAATAACAGAAAATTTTCATCATGTATGCGGTACTTCGCATAACAGGTTATTCCAACAGAATAATAAATAATGGAACTAGGTTCGGCGTAAACGCACAGACATGATATTCCAACAGAATAATAAATAATGGAACCAGGTCCGGCGTAAACGCACAGACAGGATATTTCGACATAATATTAAAGAACGGAATAATAGAAGAATTTCACCATGTATGCGGTACTTCGCATAAACAGGTTATTTCAACATAATAATAAAGAATGGAATAACAGAAGAATTTCATCATGTATGCGGTACTTCACATAACAGGTTATTCCAACAGAATAATAAAGAATGGAATAACAGAAGTTCTCTTCATGAATACGAAAGAAATAATACCCCTTACGAGTACAACAAATAATATCCCTTACAGTAAAAGAAACTGGATATAGGAGTAGTGAAGTAGCAGAATATTTTCTTCTTTCTCTCTCAGTAGTTTCTCTATCTAGAGTTTCAAATTGAATTAAGTAAGAAATAATGAAGGAATGAACTTCTATTTATAGAAGAATGGATTGCATAGTAACTAACTAATTCATGAAACAGTCCATTAATTTACTTTTAAAATGACGGTCCAGATTAATTTAATAAAATATTCTAATAAAATAAAAATTTTTAAATAAAATATAATATATTCTATTTATAATCTAATAAAACGAATAACTTTATAAAAGTATTTTGTTTTATATAAAAAGATTTTACTATGTAAAACTATTTATCTTAATACTATACAACACTATCATAATAAAATATAATATATTCTAATTATTATCTAATAAAACAAATAACTTTATAAAAGTATTATGTTTTATATAAAAAGATTTTACTATGTAAAACAATATGTATAATAGAATATAATATATTCTAATTATTGTCTAATAAAACGAATAACCTTATAAAAATATTTTGTTTTATATAAAAAACTTTTCTGTTTTATTACATTAATAATACTAATAAAATAAAACTTCATCATCACTATCATAATTCACACTGTTAATCGACCAGGTCGTTCCCAGAAAAGAGGGGGCTTTTCAATAAAGATTTCTCCTTATTGGCACGCAATTAGGTGACCAAACCTTTCCTTGACATCGTTAATAATGCAAATAATAATATTAACAACTTGTCATCTCAATTATTGATTTAATAATAGATAAAATATCGACAATAATTGAATCAAATAACTTGAGATACTATCGGCATTCTTGAAGCAATAATTGAACAAAACCGAGTGACTTCTCACGTAAGCATCAATAATCAATACCGTGTACTACTATGCAACCACGTGTATTCTCAGATTTTTTACTACTAAAGAGTAGTTCAACGGTTTTAACGGTAAAACTTCCGTAGATTATTTTCATAAAAAATATTTTTGTTGTTTTCTCAATCCGAAAATAATTACATTGTGGGGTCCACTGAATGATTGTGTCGCGTATGCGAATATTCCTGTTAAAATGAATATTCCCAGACCAATCGAATATTATATAACAACTTCCATACTTTAAAAAATTTATAAATACTACCCACAACTATAACATTATCTCAACTTCACACCATAATATTCAAAAAAATATTTAGAGAAATTTAAATCTTTATTCATAAAATATGGGGTCTCACAATCTCCCCTCCTTATGAAATTTCGCCCTCGAAATTTACGTACGTACCTGGTATGCCGAAAAGGTGAGGATACCTTGACTTCATTTCATATTCCAACTCTTGAGGTATAACCTTGAATACCTTTATCGTCGAAAACATTACACGTTGAATACGTGCATGCCCGGTGTCCTCCGATTGCCTATGAATGCATATCAGTCCATAAATAGTCATTTTAGGACCTGATAACGACCTCAAATAACAAAACATAAAGAATTAAAGTTGTATCTCTACTCTTTATCTTTCCGAATCATCCTGAATCACCTCAATCGGAGTTCGTATGAAAACGTTATGCCCAATTTACTAAACTACGTCCGGACAGATTTTGGCTTAACACATGACCAGCGCCTAGGCGCCCAGATTTGACCTTGGGCAAGCGCCTAGATGCCTAAGAACAGAATCTAAGCGCCGAGCCTAGCACCTAGGCGCTCGACTCTTGACACTTAACTCTAATTTTCCAGATTTTGCAACTTTTGACGCACATACTTCAAATCTTCATAACTTCTTCATTCGTTATCAGAATTAGTCCGTTTTCGAGGCTATAGAAAGCTTGTAACATGCTCTACAAAACCCCCATGATTTTATAATTTTTTAGATTCATTAATTATTCTAAAATTTGGCTCCAAAGTCCCCCAAGACTAAGTTTTTACTAACAACGATACATGAAAACCGTTATGAACACGCGACATACTTGGCGGTAAAACGAGTCTATAAGCCACAGTTCCTACTCGATCGAGGATTTCAAATGGGCTAATTAAATTGAGGATTGAGATTTCCTCTCTTCATCGATTCTTGCTTCTAGAATAACGCCCTCTTGAACCTTCTTCTTCACATTCATCAGCTTCGGGTGTGTAGTTTGAGCGGCTTTAAATTTATCTATTATAGTCAATTTTACTCGTATATTCATTATCATCATGTGGGTCCCTAGAGTCTTTAACTCTATCTTCATCATTTGTAAGTTATACAAAATGAATTTTTGTGTTAACAACATCGCACTCGTAAACGTATACGATCTTCTACTCAACGTGTTAGCTACCATGTTCGCTCTTCCACGATGATATTGAATGGTATGGTCGTAATCTTCAACAGCTCGAGCCAACGTCTTAGGCGCATTATACGTTAGTTTTGGTTGAAGAAATATTTAAGGGTTTTAGAAATGGGCTTTGTACTGGGGTCAATACAAAATTCGATTTCACGCTCTAGGGTTAGGATAGGAAGTCTTCAAGAATACGTCAAGAAATTTATTAACGATAGAAATATCATTCAAAACTGTGACCCTCATCCAAGACTTGGTTAACACGTCACATTGATACCTATCAATTTGCCACCGTTATTCATGACGTCCCCTACGGAAAATCTGGCTTCGGTGCATTCCACACAAGGAAGTCAACAACGAAAGGATCGAGGCTCTTTACTTATGGCTTGATATGACAGTGATTAACTTTAGTGGTTTGGTTGCTTGAATTCGCATAACAGGTTGGTTAGGAATATAAAAGATTCCAATCTTACGAAAAGCATGATGAGTATGTAACCAATCGATTTCTAAAATCACATCAAAGGCAAGTATTTTTAAAAAGATAAGATCGATAGGTAACGTGAAAGTGTCGATTTGAATCAAACAAGATTTATAAACAGTGGAGGTAACGAAGGTTTCTTCTAACAGATAAGTCAAAGTCTAAATTCTCAATAGCCAAGTTCAAACATTGAACATAACTAGGTGAAATACAAGAGTGGGTAGAACCGGTATCTAATAAGATATAGACTTCGTAAGCGTTTATGATTAACTTACCCGTGACAACTTCATTCAGGTTCCTTGACAAACACTCTCACTTAAACTACCAGCTTTGACTTATCTGGGACATCCTTTGGCATCACCATCCCAGCTGGACTTGACTTCACTACACGACAAAATTGAGCTAGGTGACCTTTTCTTCCGCAATTGAAACACGCTTTGGATTATTGCGTACAGTTTGGACGGATGTGTCCCTCCTGTCCGCATTTGAAACATACGACCGGTGGTCATTCTTTTTCCTTTGAAACGGATGCTAATGTTGCTGTCTTTCCAACATTATTGAACCTTCTCTTCTTGAAATTTCTACTTCTATTATCTTGGCCATGATTACCACCGAAGTGGTTACCATTCTTGGCATGATAATTTCCCCCATGATGGTTATCATTATTCCAATGGCCGTTGCCACCGGTACGATTATTATCGTGTTGTTGGTCGTTGCCTTTTGGTTGTGCTGACTCATTATCGCGTTCCAATAACTGAGCCCTATTCACAATATCTGAATATAAACAAAGTTTGTGAGAAATGAGGTATTGATGTATATCGGGTTTCAAACCTCGCAGAAACATTCGCGTCATTCGCTCCTCATTATCGACCAAATGGGATGCAAACCAGAACAACTCCGCAAACTTAGCCTCATACGGCAACACAGTCATATTGTTTTGCTCCAGCTTGATGAACTCTACCTCCTTCATGTGACGAATACTTTCAGGAAAGTACTTGTCGTTAAACAATTCTTGGAACTTCTCCCAAGACATCTTGAGTGCGTCAGTCTGGTTACGTTTTATAGATTTCCACTAGTAATCTGCCTCTTCACGCAACATAAAGGTGGTGAAGGAAACCTTCTGCTCCTCTGAGCATTCCAAGACATCAAATATCTTGGTAATCTGCTTTATCCACGTCTCCGCCTTAAGTGGTTTTGGCTTTCCCAAAAACTCCCGTGGTCCCAGCTCCTTGAACTGCTTAGCGGTGACCGACCGTGGGTTGCCATTATTTCCACCTACATTATGAACATGAGTTTCTCTCGTTTGGTGTTGCATGAATTCTAAAAAACTCCTAAATGTACCGTCGTTCGTCATTTGATCTGTGTTGTTATTTGCATTAAGATTGTCGCCTTCCTGATGCACATTATCCTGATTATTGATATGTGGAGACTCAATGGTCTCCTGTGCTCCATTGCTATTCTCAACATTCTCAGATGTCATTTTCAAATACTGCCACAAAACAAGGGTTAATTAACAAATCACATATTATCCCTATACTCTGACGACCAAATTAATACCAAATAAACTTAGGTAGGTCATACTAGCAAAGGAATTCCCCGTCTCTCCCCTCCTAGTTATTTTCTCACATCTCAGGTAGGGATCATATCCCTAAGCTTTGATACCAACTATGACGCCCCCAAAACAGGTATACATCACCTATTCTGAGTCGCCAAATACATGGTACAGAATACAAATATAATCTTTAATATACAACAAGAGAGCTGTGAGTTTTAATACAAATATTATCTTCTAGACAATATCCACTCTCAGAATAAGTCCTCATTACATTTATTGTCACACTATTTAATGAATAGTTAGGACTACTAATACTATCATCTCGGACCGTCACTCCGCTCCCCGACTAGTCCCGCCACGTTCTCATTTCAAGAGAACAAAAAGAAAGGGTGAGCTCAACTAGCCTAGTAAGAAATATTATGACTAAGATAATGCGTAATAAATTATCATTAGTCTTCAACAATGTTAAACCGATAAAATATAACAAATATCAAGTTTAATCGCAAATCGAACAAGCAATCCATTAAAAGAGTCAAGTAGAGAATAAAATCTACTATCTTTTATGATTTAAAAGGTTTTTCATCACTTCTATCGGCGGGACTCGACAATAAATAAATCACATCATCCCTCGCTCTACTACCAAGGATATTCATTAAGATCACAACCACAAATTATCCATGCACTACGGGCGAGGATATTCGTGTATTCATCAAATGATCATGATCATGCCATAAAATAATTCATCTTTGCTCCTCTTGTCAAGAGAATCCATAGCTATAATCATACCAAAAACATCCATCAATGCATTACGGGCCAATGAGGACTTTTTCCACATCATTTGTAACAATACGATCCACGATTACAATCAATAATCTCGATCATAATCATACCAAGTCCATCATGCACTACAGCCATGCGATGACTTTCAACAAAATATAAACATGAGGATGATGACAATGATATAAGAATTCAATAAAACAAGTTCAAAAATTAATTTATCCAGAACTAATAATAACCCATATTGTCAACATGATACTTCCTCAGAGAGTAAAATTCAAGAATGCTCGTAAGAATATTTCTATGAAAGATCTTTGGATGAAGCGCAAATATCAAGGATATTCCACTAATTTCATGGAGTATAGAAGCCAAAACTTTAACCAACTAAGTATAATAGAATATATGAAACTGCAAATGGATTTTTAACCGCCATGCGGTAATCCACGTATACAGATCATTTCGATAATTTAATAAAGAATGAATATAAAGGATCATTCACCATGCATGTGGTAATCCACATAGGCAGGTTATTCTAACAAAATAATAAATAATGAAATAACAGAAGGATTCACCATGCGTGCGATAGACTGCACAGACAGGTTATTCCCAATAGAATAATAAATAATGGAACTAGGTCCCAAGTAAACGCACGAGCATGGATATTCCAATGTAATAATAAATAATGGAACCCGGTCCCAGGCGAACGCCGCAGACATGTGATATTCCGACATAATATTAAAGAACGGAATAATAGAAGAATTTCACCATGTATGCGGTACTTCGCATAAACAGGTTATTCCTGTGACGCCCCCAAAATAGGTATACATCACCTATTCTGAGTCGCCAAATACATGGTACAAAATTCAAATACAACTTAATAATACAACAATGTGTAAAAATACGACAAAACATATATCTTGTGAGTTTAAATACAAATATTGTCATCTAGATAATATCCATTCTCAATTGAGTCCTCATAGACGGTATACAAACTCAAATTCAGTCCTCATTACATTTATTATCACACTATTTAACAGAATAGTGAGGACTACTAATGCTACTATCTGGACCGTCACTCTATTCCTCGACTAGTCCCGGCTACGTTCTCATTTCCTGAAGAGAACAGTGAAAGAAAGGGTGAGCTCAACTAGCCCAATAAGAAATATTATGACTAAGATAATGCAGAATAAATTATCATTAGCCTTCAACAATGTTAAACTGATAAAATATAATAGACATCAAGTTTAACTGCAGCGGAACAAGCAATCCATTAAAAGAGTCAAGTAGAGAATAAAATCAACTATCTTTTATGATTTAAAAAGGTTTTTCATCACTTTTATCGTTGAGGCTTAGCTAAAAAAAATAATCCACATCATCAAATCATCCCTGCACTACAGGCCAAGGATATTATTTAGTATCACGACCACGAATTATCCATGCACTATGGGCCAAAGATAATCGTGTTTTCATCAACGGTCCTAATCATGCCATAAAACAATTCATCTTTGCTCCCTTGGCCGAAGAGAATCCATAGCCATAATCATACCAAAAACTATCCATCGATGCACTACGGGCCAATGAGGACTTTTTTCTTATCATTTGTAATATTACGGTCATAATTATACTGAATAATCCCTTGTCATAATCATACCAAGTCCATTTATGCACTACAGGCCACAGATGACTTTCAACAAAATATAAACATGAGGATGATGACAATGATATAAGAATTCAATAAAACAAGTTCACGAATTAAATTATCCAGGAACTAATAACGTCCAAATTGTAAACATGATACTTTTTTGTAAAGTAAAATTCAAGAATGCTCAGAAGAATATTTCCATGAAAAGATACTGGATGAAGCGCAAATATCAAGAATATTCCACTAATTTCATGGAGTATAGATGTCAAAACTTTAACAAACTGAGTATAATAAAGAATGGAATAACAAAAGAAATCACCATGCATGTGGTACTTCGTATAGACAGGTTATTCCAACAGAATAATAAATAACGGAACCAGGTTAGGCGTAATACGCACCCACATGATGTTCCAACAGAATAATAAGGAATGGAATAACAACAGAAATCACCATGCATGCGATTTACAGATGTATAAAGTTATTCTAATGTATAATAAATAACGGAACCAGTCGTGTGAAATTCACACCGCATGCGATGTTCCAATGTAATAATAAAGAACGGAATAATAAAGATTTTAACAAGGTCCATGAGCGATAAACGATGCATGTGATATTCCAAATGTAATAATAAAGAATGGAATACGTAAGAATTTCACCAAGTATAGAATTACATCATGACAAGTTATTCCAATGTAATAATAAATAATGGAATAACAAGTTCTCTTCATGAATACGAAAGAAATAATACCCCTTACGAAGTACAATAAATAATACCCATGAATACACCGTAAAAAGAAACCTAATATAATAGTAGTTAAGTAGCGAATATTTTCTTCTTTCTCTCTACGCTTATCCTCTGTAGTTTCAAAGAAATTCGTAAGAAAATAATGAAGGAATGAGCTTCTATTTATAGAAGAATAGATTGCATAGTAATTAACTCACTGAAACGGTCCGTATTTGATTTACTTTAATCTGACGGTCCATAATTAAAGCAAAATCTTTTAAATAAAATATAATATATTCTATTTATAATCTAATAAAACGAATAACTTTTAAAAAGATTTTACTATGCAAATACTATGCAGTATATATGCAAATACTATGCATAATAAAATATAATATATTCTAATTATTATTTAATAAAATGTATAACTTTATAAAAGTATTCTATTTTATATAAAAGATTTTACTATTAGCCTAATAAAACGAATAACTTTATAAAAGTATTCTGCTTTATATAAAGTTTTTGTGTTTTATTACGTTAATAATACTGAATAAAACAAAACTTCATCATCATATAAACTATCGGCTAAATAATTGAATCAAACTGAGTGACTTCTCACATAAGCATTAATAATCAATATCGCAGCTACTATGCAACTTATGCCAGACATCGCATTTCTTTATACTTTTACTACCGAGTAGTTCAACAAGATCAACGAAAACTTCCGCCGTTATTTTTATAAAAATATTTTTGTCGCTTTTCAATACGACAATAATTACGCTAGGGGGTCCACTAATGATTGTCTTGATTGCATTTAATATTCCCCATTCCACGACCTGAAGAATATTTCTCGACCAATCGAATATAATATAACAACTTGCATACTTTGCAAAATTTATAAATATAACCCACAACTATAACATTATATTAAATCCTTACCACAATATTAAAAAAAAATATTTTGAGAAAATTAAATCTTTATTCGTAAAATTTGGGATTTTACAATCTCCCATCCTTATGAAATTTCGCCCTCGAAATTTACGTACGTACCTAGTATACTAAACATATGAGGACATTTCATCCGATTCTAACTCTTGACGTATAACCTTTGAGTGTTAATTACATTCCAGGATTTTAACAGGTACATCTTCATTCGTTAAATTATCCGCTATCTCATCTGATTCTAAATCAATAATGTGGTTTGGGTCGTCCACATATTTATGTAACATCGATACGTGTAAAACGTTATGAACACGCAGCATATTTGGCGGTAAAATGAGTCTATAATCCACAGTTCCTACTTAATCGAGGATTTCAAATGGGTCAATAAAATCGAGGGTTAAGATTTCCTCTCTTCGTCGATTCTTGCTTATAGAATAACGCCCTCTTGAACCTTCTTCTTCACATTCATCAGCTCCGGGTGTGTAGCTTGAGCGGCTTTAACTTTATCGATTAAAGTCGATTCTACTCGTATATTCGTTATCTTCATGTGGGTCCCTAGAGTCTTTAACTCTATCTTCATCATTTGTAAGTTATACGAAATGAGTCTTTGTGTCAACTACATCGCACTCGTAAACGCATACGATCTTCTACTCAACACGTCAGCTACCACGTTCGCTCTTCCACGATGATATTGAATAGTACGATCGTAATCTTCAATAGCTCGAGTCAACGTCTTTGGCGTATGTTACGTTCATTTTAGTTGAAGAAATATTTGAGGTTTTAGAAATGTGTTTTGTACTGGGGTCAATACAAAATTCAATTTCACGCTCTAGGGGTAGGCCAGGAAGTCTTCAAGAATACATCTGGAAATTTATTAACAATAGAAATATCATTCAAAACTGTGACTCTCATCCAAGACTTGGATAGTACGTCACATTGATACCTATCAACTTGCCACCATTATTCACTACGTCCCCTACGGATAGTCTGGCTTCGGTGCATTCCACACAAGGAAGTCAACAACGAAAGGATCGAGGCTTTTTACTTATGGCTTGATATGACAATGATTGACTTTAGTGCTTTGGTTGCTTGAATTCGCATAACATATTGGTTAAGAATATAAAAGCTAACAACCTTACGAAAAGTATGATGAGTAGTTAACTAATCGATTCCAAAAATCTCATCAAAGGCAAGTATTTTCAAAGAGATAAGATCGACAGGTAACGTGAAAGTGTCGATTTGAAACAAACAAGATTTATAAACAGTGGAGGTAACGAAGGTTTCTCCTAACTTAGTTTTAACAGATAAATCAAAGTTTAACTTCTCCGGAGTTAAATTCAAACATTGAACACAACTAGGTGAAATACAAGAGTGGGTAGAACCGGTATGGACTTCGCAAGAGCTTATGATTAACTTACCCGTGATAATTTTATTCAGGTTCCTCGTCACGAGAAAAAAAAAATGCTCTCTTTTAAACTACCGGCTTTGGCTTGTCTGGGACATCCTTCAACATCACTATCCTAGCTGGACTTGACTTCACCATACGATAAAATTGAGCTAGGTGACCTTCTCTTTCGTAATTAAAACACGCTTTGATTGTCACAGATGCTTGGACCGGATGTGTCCTCTTGTCCGCATTTGAAACATACGACCGGTGGTGGTCGCTCTTCTTCCTTTAAAACGGGTGTTGGTGCCGACGTCTTTACGTCATTGTTGAACCTTCTCTTCTTGAAATGTCCATTCTTGTTGTTTTAGCCATGATTACCTCCGAAGTGGTTACCATTTCTGGCATGTTGATTCCCTCCATTCTTATTGTCACCACTTTGATGACTGTTATCACCGATATTATCATTTTGTTAGCTGCTCTCTTTTGGTTGGGTTGACTCATTATCACGCTCCAATAACTGAGCCCTATTCACAATATCTGAATATAAACAAAGTTTGTGAGAAATGAGGTATTGACGTATATTGGATTTCAAACCTCGCAGAAACATTCGCGTCATTCACTCCTCATTATCAACCAAATGGGACGCAAATCGGGACAACTCGCAAACTTGGCTTCGTACTACGACACTGTCATGTTGTTTTGCTCCAACTTGATAAACTCCACCTCCTTCACGTGACGAATACTTTCGGGAAAGTATTTGTCATTGAACAGCTCTTGGAACTTCTTCCAAGACATCTTAAAGTCGTCAGTCGAGTACGCTTTTACGATTCCCACCAAGAATCTCTTTCACGCAACATAAAGGTGGCAAATGGAACCTTTTGCTCCTCTGAGCATCCCAAGACGTCAAATATCTTGGTGATCTGCTTTAACCACATCTCCGCCTTAAGTGGTTCTGGTTTTCCCAAAAACTCCGGTGGTCCCAGCTCCTTGAATTGCTTAGCGGTGACCGACCATGGGTTGCCATTATTTTTACCTTCATTATGAAAAGGAGCCGTCTTCGCCTGCTGTTGCATGAATTCTAAAAAACTCCTAAACGTACCGTCGTTCGTCAATTGATCAATGTTGTTGTTTACAGGAGGATTATCGTCATCTTGTCGCACATTGTCCTGGTTATTGATCTGTGGAGACTCAACGGTCTCCTGTGCTCCATTGATGTTCTCAACATTCTCTGATGCCATTTTTAAACACTGCCACAAAACAAGGGTTAATTAACATATCACATATTATCCTTATACTCTGACCGACCAATTAAATACCAAATAAACATAGGTAGGTCATACTAGCGAAGGAATTCCCCGTCTCTCCCTCCTAATTCTTATCTCAACATCTTAGCCAGGGATCATATCCTAAGCTTTGATATTAATCATGACGCCCCCAAAATAGGTATACATCACCTATTCTCGAAGTCGCCAAATACATGGTACAAAATTCAAATACAACTTATATAATACAACTGTGCGTAAAAATATGACAAAACATATGCGTGAGTTTAAATACAAATATTGTCATCTGTACAATATCCATTCTCAATTGAGTCCTCATGCACAAGATACAAACTCAAATTTAGTCCTCATTACATTTATTATCACACTATTTAATGTATTAGTGAGAGGACTACTAATGCTACTATCTGGATCATTACCCATTCCCCGACTAGTCCCTTGCCACGCTCTCATTTCCTCAAGAGAATAAAGTGAAAGAAAGGGTGAGCTCAACTAGCCCAAGAAGAAATATTATGACTAAGATAATGCAGAATAAATTATCATTAGCCTTCAACAATGTTAAACTGATAAAATATAATAGACATCAAGTTTAACTGCAGCGGAACAAGCAATCCACTAAAAGAATCAAGTAGAGAATAAAATATACTATCTTTTATGATTTAAAAAGGTTTTTCTTCACTTTTATCGCTGAGACTCAGCTAAAAAAAATAATCCATAGCATCAAATCATCCCTGCACTACAGGCCAAGGATATTATTTAGTATCACGACCATAAATTATCCATGCACTACAGGCCAAAGATAATCGTGTTTTCATCAACGGTCTTGATCATACCATAAAACAATTCATCTTTGCTCCCTTGGCCGAAGAGAATCCATAGCCATAATCATACCAAAAACTGTCCATCGATGCACTACGGGCCAATGAGGACTTTTTTCACATCATTTGTAACATTACGGTCATAATTATACCGAATAATCCCTGGTCATAATCATACCAGGTCCATCTATGCACTACAGGCCACAGATGACTTTCAACAAAATATAAACATGAGGATGATGACAATGATATAAGAATTCAATAAAAACAAGTTCACGAATTAAATTATCCAGGAACTAATAACGTCCAAATTGTCAACATGATACTTCTTTGTAAAGTAAAATTCAAGAATGCTCAGAAGAATATTTCCATGAATAGATACTGGATGAAGCACAAATATCAAGAATATTCCACTAATTTCATGGAGTATAGATGTCAAAACTTTAACCAACTAAGTATAATAAAGAATGGAATAACAAAAGAAATCACCATGCATGCGGTGATTAGCGAGACAAAGTTATTCCAATGTAATAATAAATAACGGATCCAGTCGGACGTAATACGCACCGCTAATGTGATGTTCCAACAGTAATAATAAGGAATGGAATAACAACAAAATCACCACGCATGCGGATTTCAGATGTATGTGTTATTCTAATGTAATAATAAATAACGGAACCCAGTCGTGAAATTCACACCGATAGGATGTTCCAATGTAATAATAAAGAACGAAATAATAAAGATAGAACCGTGTCCGTATATAGCAGAATGATGGATATTCCAAATGAATAATAAAGAATGGAATACAGAAGAATTTCACCAAGTATAGGGTAGACCGCGTATATAGGTTATTCCAAAAGAATAATAAATAATGGAAATAACAGAAGTTCTCTTCATGAATAAGAAAGAAATAATGCCCCTTACGGGTACAACAAATAATACCCCTTACCGTAAAAGAAACTGGATATAAGAGTAGTTAAGTAGCAGAATACTTTTCTTATTTCTCTCTACAGTTTATCTTTCTAGAGTTTCAGTGAATTCGTAAGAAAATAATGAAGGAATGAGCTTCTATTTATAGAAGAATAGATTGCATAGTAACTAACTCATGAACGGTCCAGATTGATTTACTTTAATCAGACGGTCCATATTTAAAGCAAAATCTTTTAAATAAAATATAATATATTCTATTTATAATCTAATAAAACGAATAACTTTTAAAAAGATTTTACTATGCAAATACTATGCATACCAATATGATAATAAAATATAATATATTCTAATTATTGCTTAATAAAATGATAACTTTATAAAAGTATTCATTTTATATAAAAAAGATTTTACTATTAGCCTAAATAAAACGAATAACTTTATAAATGTATTCTGTTTTATATAAAAAGTTTTTTTCTGTTTTATTACGTTAATAATACGAATAAAACAAAACTTCGTCATCATATAAAATATCGACAATAATTGAATCAAAATGAGTGACTTCTCACATAAGCATTAATAATCCATACCGCAAGGCTACTATTATACAACCACGCCAGACATCGCATTTTTTACTAATGAGTAGTTCAACAAGATCAACCAGAAAAACTTCCCCGTTATTTTCATAAAAATATTTTTGTCATTTTCTCAATCCGACAATAATTACATTGTGGGGTCCCACTAATGATTGTGCCATTGCATTTAATATTCCCTGACACAAAGAATATTTCCCGACCAATCGAATATAATATAACAACTTGCATACTTCGCAAAATTTATAAATATAACCCACAACTATAACATTATATTAAATCCTTACCGCAATATTAAAAAAAATATTTTGAGAAAATTAAATCTTTATTCGTAAAATTTGGGATTTTACAATCTCCCCTCCTTATGAAATTTCGCCCTCGAAATTTACGTACGTACCTGGTATGCTAAACATATAAGGACACTTCGTCCGATTCTAACTCTTGACGTATAACCTTTGAGTGTTAAATACATTCCAGGATTTTAAAAGGTACATCTTCATTCGTTAAATTATCCGCTATCTCGTCCGGTTCTAAATCAATAATGTGGTTTGGGTCGTCCACATATTTACGTAACATCGATACGTGTAAAACGTTATGAACACGCAACATATTTGGCGGTAAAACGAGTCTATAATCCACAGTTCCTACTTAATCGAGGATTTCAAATGGGTCAATAAAATCGAGGGTTAAGATTTCCTCTCTTCGTCGATTCTTGCTTCTAGAATAACGCCCACTTGAACCTTCTTCTTCACATTCATTAGCTCCGGATGTGTAGCTTCACCGACTTCTAGAATAACGCCCACTTGATTATTTTATAACCACTTGCTTATTTGAAATATTTGTGTATTTTACCCATAACTATCCACATTAATCAAATCAACCCTTACTATTTCAAAATAATAAATAGAGAAAATTTAATTTCATTAATAATAAGTTGGGGTCTTACAACCTCCCCTCCTTATGAAATTTCGGGTCTGTGGAATAGCACCTTCTTGCACTTTCTTCTTCATAATCATCAGCTTCGGGTCTGTGGCTTGAGCAACTTTAACTTTCTCAATTAAAGTTGGTTCTATACGTATACTTGACATCATTGCATGGGTCCCCGAAGTCTTGAATTCTATTCTCATATTTTGTAAATCACACAAAATGGGACTTTGTGTTAACAACATCGCACTCGTTCCCGCGTATGATCTTCTACTCAATGCGTCAGCTACCACGTTCGCTTTTCTAGGATGGTATTAAATAGCGTGGTCGTAGTCTTTCAATAGCTCGAGCCAACGTCGCTGCCGCATGTTGAGTTCTTTTTGAGTGAAGAAATATTTGAGGCTTTTATGGTCCGAATATATCTCCACTTTCTCCCCGTATAGATAGTGCCTCTGATCTTTAATAAAAAATAATCTGCCGCTAACTCTAGATCATGAGTCGGATAATTCCTCTCATATTCTTTAAGTTGTCATGAGGCATAGGCTATGACTTTCCCACATTGCATGAGAACACATCCTAACCCTTTGCCTCAAGCATCATTGTAGAGATAACAAATCCATCCGTACTCGGATGGTATTGTTGTAACAGTCTTGAAATGAGTCTCCTCGAGCTCTTGGAAACTCTTCTCGCATTCCTCGCTCCATACTGAATTTTATATCTTTCCGAGTCACCGAGTTATTAGAGTATCGATTCGAGAAAATCCTTCCACGAATCTCCGATAATAACCAAATAAGTCCGTAAAGCTATGTACTTGATCACCGACTTTGGTTGTTCTAACTTTGTATTGCTTCAATCTTCACGTCCACAGATACTCCATGTTTTGACACCATCGCGCCCAAGGAATGCTACTTCCTCAAGCCGTAACTCGATATAGTATGTAGTATGTTTTCACGAAGCCTTTGAGTACCAAATTTCAAATGGTGCTCATGATCTTCACGACTTTTGGAATATATGAGGATGTCATCAATAAAGACAACAACGAATCGATCCAAATATTCCTTGAATACTCGGTTCATCATATCCATGAAAGCAGCAGGAGCATTAGTCAATCCGAAAGACATGACTAAGAATTCATAATGCCCGCACCGAGTTCTCAAGGCGCCTTTGAATATCCTCGCCTTCTAATCTTCACCGATGATATCCGTAATCGAAGATCGATCTTTGAAAAGAATTGTGCTCCTTACAACCGGGTCAAACAGTCATCAATACGAGGTAGAAGATACCTATTCTTGATGGTGACATGGTTCAATTCTCGATAGTCAATACAAAGTCGCATACTACCGCTCTTTCTTCCTTACGAATGAAACAGAGCACCCCAAAGAGATGTACTAGACGAATGAAACCGATGTCCAACAATTCCTCAGTAGTTGGACCTTTAACTCCTCAAGTTCAATAGAGCCATTCGATATGGGATTTTAGAAATGGGCTTTGTATCGGTGTTCAAGATCAATAAAGAATTCAACTTCACGCTCCGGGGTAGGCGGAAGTTCTTCGAGAAACACGCCAGAAATTTACTAACAACAGAATATTATTCAAATCGACGTGTCTTTATTCAAATCCATAACATGGGCTAAGAAAGCTTGACATCCGCTTTTCAATAAACGAATAGCTTTATGACTAGATATGACAAATGATTGATTTTAATGGTTTTGTTGCTTGAATTGCATAATAGGTTGGTTAGGAATATAAAACTAACAACCTTACGAAAACAATCAATTTTGGCTTGATGAGTAGTTAACCAATCAATCCCTAAAATCACATCAAAAACAAGTATCTTTAAAGAGATAAGGTCAATGTAAGGTAATGGTGCCAACTTGGATTAAACAAGATTTATAAACAAAGGGATGTAATGAAAGTTTCTCCTAATGGAGTCTCCACGGATAAATCAAAGTCTAATTTCTCCTGATTCAAGTTTAAACGCTTGAGCACAAGTAGAGAGATAAATGAATGGGTAAAGACCCAGATCAAGTAAGGTATAAACTTCGTAATAATAATTACGATTAGCTTACCCGTGATCACCTCGTTCGGGTTCCTCGTGATTCGACCCGGGCCATTTACAAACACTCTTCCAGGAACCGTTGACTTTGACTTTTCTGGGACAACCTTTTAAGTCACTATCCCCTCTGGACTTGGTTTTGCTACCGTACACTCTCGAGCGATATGTCCTTCCTTTCCACAATTATAACATACCTTGAACTGTTGTGGGCGCTTGGGGTGATATGTCCTCTCTTCCGCAAGATTAGCATCTGACGACCGGGTGGTCGCTCCTCCTCGGAACCAACCATATTCACCTTGGTGTTGCTGCTTTTCACATTGTCGTTGTTGAATCTCCTCTTTTAAAATCTCCTCCCCGACTCGCTTCTTCTATTTTCATGGCCACGACTACCACCGTAGTGATTACCATTTTGTCCGCCTTTTTCTTTCTTCACCGGTTATCGTTATTCATTGATCATTATCTCCTAGATGATCCTCGGTTATGGTCCCCGGTTGAACGTGATCGTCGTATCTCGCTCTAACAACTAAGCCTTGTTGACAACATCCGAATAGAGAGAAAATTAATGAGAAATGAGATATCGACGTACGGCTTTTCAAACCTCTTAGAAACATCCGCATATATGCGCTCATTCTCCACCAAATGAGGTGCAAACTCGATAACTCCGCTGAACTTCGCCAGATCGGGACACCGCCATGTTATTCTCGCTTCCAGTCTAATAAACTCCACTTCCTTCATATACGACGAACACTTTCGTGAAAGTATTTGTCATTAAACAGCTTCAAATGTCTCCCAAGACATACGCCGAAAGCTGCACCGGATGGGTACGCTTACGCACTCCCACCAAGAATCGCCTCATTACGTAACATAAAGGTGGCGAATGGCACCTTCGCTTCCTCCGTGCATCCCAAGATATCAAATATCTTGGTGATTTGTTCAACCCACGCCTCTCGCTTTAATCGGATCCGGCTTTCCCAGAATTTTGGTGGTCCCAACTCTTTGAACCGCTTGTTGTGACAACCCGTGAATTACTATCATTTCCTCCTCAGATTTTGAACACGAAGTCTCCTCGTCTGATTTTGCATGAACCGCAAAAAGCTTTTAAACATCCCTCATTCATCATCTGCTTTCGGGTGTTGTTCACAGAAGAACATTGTTAGCATTAGACGCTTCTCCTCGTTGGTGAGTATAAAGGCGTCTCCACGGTCTCATTTACTCCATCATAATATTCTCTGTCGACATTCTCAAATATTGTCATAAAACAAGGGTTAATTAAGGAAATCAATATATCACATAATATCCCTATATACTCACCAACTAACAAATAAGCTTAGGTGGGACACACTAGCGAAGGATTTACTCATCTCTCCCCTCCTAGTTCTATTCCCCGATTTCCGCCAAAGATCATATCCCTAAGCTCTGATACCAACTGTGACGCCCTCAAAATAGGAATACATCACCCATTATGAGTTGTCAATACATGGTACAGAAACAACTACAACTTTATTATTACAACCGTAAAACTGTGAGTTTAAATACAAATATTATCTTCTAGACAATATCTATACCCAAATAAATCCTCATCACAATTATTTATACATTATTTTACAAAACTAGTGAGGACTACTAAACAACTCTCTCTATAACCATCATTCCATACCCCGACTCGTACTCGCTACATTCTTGCCTCCTGAGAAGAAAAATGGAACAAAAAGGAAAAGGGTGAGCTCAACTAGCCCAGTAAAGAACATTATGACTAAGATAATATAGAACAAATTATCGTTAGTCTTCAACAGGAAAAAATCTAATAGAATACAATAGACAATAAGTTTCAGATCAATATTCGCAGCGGAAATAATAATTCATAGAAGAGTTACGTAGAGAATGAAATCTACTATTATCTATGAATTTAAAAGTCCATCATCAATATTTTATCCCTGTAACATCAATCAATATACATCTTGAATCAAATATTCATCTTTTCACTGCAGGCCAAAGATATTCATCAGTTGGTCATGTTCATCTCAACACATGTACATCTTTTCACTACGGGTCAAAGATATTCATAATAAAATCAACCATCTTTGTACTACAGGCCAAAGATATTCAGTAATACCATCATTTAGGACTGAGGATGATGAAAAATATTTTAAAGAAAACGAATCCAGTGAAACAAAAGAATAAATATCAAGGATTTGTATTTCAGCTATTTCATGTCCAAAGATACCTCATAAATAATCATAGTGAAGTAAAAGTCAAGAATGATCAAAACATGGATACAATCAAAGCTAGTATCCATAATAGATATCTTCGACAAAAAATGAAAATTTAATTTTTCTATGAATAATTAATAAGTATTCGTGAATAAGTCTTGTAGATTCGTGAATAAAGGTCGATATCGTGAATAATGCCGTATAATCGTGAATAGTAACTCACACAAAAAGTTCCAAATTTGATTAAAAGTTCAAACCAATATTTCAAGATAATGATATTGAAGAAAATAATATCATTAAAAAAAATAACATCTCTTACCTCGAAAGATTAGTACTTCTAGCTGGAATACTGGGTATAGTGCTGAAGGGAACTTGCACCGTATAACAATACTCAAAGTATCAAAATCCTCACAAGAATACGCCAATATATAGAGAGAAAATAGAGAAAAACTTCAGTTTACGTGTAATTTTCAATTCTAACCTAAGCACCCTATTTATAGGAAAATGCTTAGAACACCAAAGCAGAAAATTTAATATAATATTAATATATATAAAAATTTTCCTACGCCCACTTAGACTTCTGATTTCAGCAACTCAACATGTGATTAATGAGGCTCACAAATGTAAAAAATGTTTTTGTTAATATAAATATTTAAAACTTCCAAAAATTAATTATTTCGAAGCTTCGTAACTTCAATAATTCATAATAAATAGCTTTTTTGTCAGAAAAATTCAAAACTCATTATTTTCCATAGGAAATTTCATTCTCTAACTCTTTGCAGAAGAAAGTTTTTTCAAATTCCAAACAGAAATTGACCGAAATCCACAAACGGACGATTTTACTGTGCTATAATCAATTTTCTAATTCGAATCAGTGTCCACCAACACATAAAACATGTGTTAAACATTTAATCCAACAAAAATACTCTTCCTCCTCATTTATTCATATTTCCCACATTCATTGTAAAGAATATCACCATTAATATATTATTAAAATAATATATTTAAATGAATTATTTTATCGTAAAAAGATAAAATATTAATCTTCAACAATTGTCACATTAAAATTTTCTCCATCTATATCTACATAAAATCAATATTTTCCTCATCATATAAATCAATAATTAATTATTCACCAATAATATTACGTAATCACAATCTCGACAACCGTGCGCCCCCCAAGAAAGAGGGGGCTTTCCAATAAGGATTTCTCCTCTTCGGCGCAAGCGAATTAGGTGACCAAACCTCTCCTTGACAAAACTTTCTGAGACATTGCCAATAATGTTATCTAATAATATTATTCAAATAATATGAATTATTGATCCGATAATGAAAATATCGTGTAGTGATAATTATTGAAATAACAATAATATAAAATATCAACGTAGCAATTATCAATCAATAAAATATAATATCAATAAGAATTACCGTAATAATTATTGAGTAGTGCCTTCTTACGTAAGAATCAATAATTGGTGCAATACCGCAATGCTATCGTATATTTTAACCACCTAGATTCTAACAAGATAACTCTGATAATAACTACGCCATTATTTATAACCAACTTATATTTGTCATTTTCCTTCATCCAATCGCTTTCCGTTATGGGCTCCACACAAGGTCAAGCGGCCGCATTTAATATTCCCCGACAAAGAAGAATATTCCATGACCAAACGAATATTTTATAACCACTTGCTTATTTGAAATATTTATGTATTTACCCATAACTATCCACATTAATCAAATCAACCCTTACTATTTCAAAATAATAAATAAAGAAAATTTAATTTCATTAATAATAAGTTGGGGTCTTATATGGGTCCTGCTCTTTAACTCTATCTTCATCATTTGTAAGTTATACGAAATGAGTCTTTGTGTTAACAACATCGCACTCAGAACGCATACGATCTTCTACTCAACACGCCGCCTACCACGTTCGCTTCTTCCACGATGATATTGAATAAGACGATCATAATCTTCAATGTTTCGAGTCAACGCTTTTAAGCGTGTTACGTTCATTTTAGTTGAAGAAATATTTGAGGGTTTTAGAAATGTGTTTTGTACTGGGGTCAATACAAAATTCGATTTCACCCTCTAGGGGTAGGCCAGGAAGTCTTCAAGAATACGTCAGGAAATTTATTAACAATAAAAATATCATTCAAAACTGTGACTCTCATCCAAGACTTGGATAGTACGTCACATTGATACCTATCAACTTGCCACCATTATTCACTATGTCCCCTACCGATAGTCTGGCTTCGGTGCATTCCACACAAGGAAGTCAATAATGAAAGGATCGGGGCTCTTTACTTATGGCTTGATATGACAATGATTGACTTTAGCGGTTTGGTTGCTTGAATTCGCATAACAGGTTGGTTAAGAATATAAAAGCTAACAACCTTACAAAAAGTATGATGAGTAGTTAACTAATCGATTCCAAAAATCTCATCAAAGGCAAGTATTTTCAATGAGATAAGATCGACAGGTAACGTGAAAGTGTCGATTTGAAACAAACAAGATTTATAAACAGTGGAGATAACGAAGGTTTCTCCTAACCTAGTTTTAACAGATAAATCAAAGTTTAACTTCTCCGGAGTTAAATTCAAACATTGAACACAACTAAGTGAAATACAAGAGTGGGTAGAACCGGTATAGACTTCGCAAGAGCTTATGATTAACTTACCCGTGATAATTTTATTCAGGTTCCTCATCACGAGAAAAAAAAACGCTCTCTTTTAAACTACCGACTTTGGCTTGTCTGGGACATCCTTCAACATCACTATTCCAGCTGGACTTGACTTCACCATACGATAAAATCGAGCTAGGTGACCTTCTCTTCCGCAATTAAAACACGCTTTGGATTATTGCGTACAGTTTGGACGGATGTGTCCCTCCTGTCCGCATTTGAAACATACGACCGGTGGTCGTTCTTCTTCCTTTAAAACGGGTGCTGGTGCCGACGTCTTTACGTCATTGTTGAACCTTTTATTCTTGAAATGTCCATTCTTGTTGTTTTGGCCATGATTACCTCCGAAGTGGTTACCATTTCTGGCATGTTGATTCCCTCCATGCTTATTGTCACCACTTTGATGACTGTTATCACCAGATTGATTCCCTCCATACAATTCCAGCCACTTTTCTGGTTGAAAATAACAAAAGAGTAATTAATGGTTACTTAACGGTACTATAGGTAACGGGATGAGAGCGTTTAAACATTGGGGTACGAATGGTAAAAAACTGTATACTTCATGGTATAATTTGTAATTATCCCTGATTGATTATTTGTGACGCCCCCAAAACAGGTATACATCACCTATTCTGAGTCGCCAAATACATGGTACAGAATACAAATACAATCTTTAATATACAACATGAGAGCTGTGAGTTTTAATACAAATATTGTCTTCTGCATAATATCCACTCGTAATAAGTCCTCATTACATTTATTGTCACACTATTTAATGTAATAGTGAGGACAACTAATACTATCATCCGACCGTCACTCCGCTCCCCGACTAGTCCCCTGCTATGTTCTCATTTCATGAAGAGAACAGTGAAAGAAAAGGTGAGCTCAACTAGCCCAGTAAGAAATATTATGACTAAGATAATGTAGAATAAATTATCATTAGTCTTCAACAATGTTAAACTGATAAAATACAATAGACATCAAGTTTAACTGCAGCGGAACTGTCCATCAATGCACTACGGGCCAATGAGAACTTTTTCCACATCATTTGTAACATTACGATCATGATTACACCGAATAATCACTGGTCATAATCATACCAAGTCCATTTATGCACTACAGGCCACAGATGACTTTCAACAAAATATAAACATGAGGATGATGACAATGATATAAGAATTTAATAAAACAAGTTCAAGAATTAATTTATCCAAGAACTAATAACGTCCATATTGTAAACATAATACTTCTTTGTAGAGTAAAATTCAAGAATGCTCAGAAGAATATTTCCATGAAAAGATATTGGATGAAGCACAAATATCAAGGATATTTCACTAATTTCATGGAGTATAGAAGTCAAAACTTTAACCAACTGAGTATAATAGAATATATGAAACTGTAAATGGATTTTCACCCGCCATGCGGTAATCCACGTATACAGATCATTTCCATAATTTAATAAGGAAAGAATACAAAGGATCATTCACCATGCATGTGGTAATCCACATAAAGAGTTATTCCAACAGTAATAATAAATAATAGAATAACGTAAGATTCACCATGCGCGCGATGATAGATCGCATGCATGTGTTATTCCCAATGTAATAATAAATAATGGAACTCAGTCCCACAGAACGCACACACGTGATATTCCTACGTAATAATAAATAATGGAACTAGGTTCGGTAAACGCATGCATGTGATATTATTCAATGAATAATAAATAATGGAACCAGTCCAACAGAAACCCACGTATGTAATATTTCGACATAATATTAAAGAACGAAATAATAGAAGAATTTCACCATGTATGTGGTACTTCGCATAAACTGGTTATTCCAACATAATAATAAAGAATGGAATAACGGAAGAATTTCATCATGTATGCGGTACTTCGCATAACAGGTTATTCCAACAGAATAATAAAGAATGGAATAACAGAAGTTCTCTTCATGAATACGAAAGAAAGAATACCACTTACGAGTACAACAAATAATATCCCTTACCGTAAAAGAAACTGGATATAGGAGTAGTGAAGTAGCAGAATACTTTTCTTCTTTCTCTCTATAGTTTCTCTATCTAGAGTTTCAGTAAATTCATAAGAAATAATTAAGGAATGAACTTCTATTTATAGAAGAATGGACTACATAGTAACTAATTCATGAACGGTCCAGATTGATTTACTTTTAAAATGACGGTCCAGATTGATTTAATAAAATATTCTAATAAAACAAAATCTTTTAAATAAAATATAATATATTCTATTTATAATCTAATAAAATGAATAACTTTATAAAAGTATTCTGTTTTATATAAAAAGATTTTACTATGCAAAACACTATGCAAGTACTATGCAACACTATGCATATTCTGTCCAGATAGTAGCATTAGTAGTCCTCACTATTCTGTTAAATAGTGTGATAATAAATGTAATGAGGACTGAATTTGAGTTTGTATACCGTCTATGAGGACTCAATTGAGAATGAATATTGTCTAGATGACAATATTTGTATTTAAACTCACAGCATATGTTTTGTCGTATTTTACACTACCGCTGTATTATTAAGTTATATTTGAATTTTGTACCATGTATTTGGCGACTCGAGTAATAGGTGATGTATACCTATTTTGGGGGCGCGTCACAATTAATATCAAAGCTTAGGGATATGATCCCAGGCTAAGATGTGAGATAAGAACTAGGAGGGAGAGACGGGGAATTCTTCGCTAAGACGACCTACCTAAGTTTATTTGGTATTTAATTGGTCATTTGAGTATAGGGATAATATGTGATATGTTACTTAACCCTTGTTTTGTGGCGTGATTTGAAAATGGCATCCGAAAATGTTAAGATCATCAATAAAGCACATGAGACCGTTGAGTCACCAACGATCAATACCCAGAATAATGTGCAACAGGAAGACAATAATCCTCAGAAAAATAACAACACTGATCAAATGACGAACGACGGTACGTTTAGGAGCTTTTTAGAATTCATGCAACACCAAACGAGAGAGACTCCTGTTCATAATGCAGGTGGAAACAATGGCAACCCACGGTTGGTTACCGCTAAACAATTCAAGGAGCTGAGACCACCGGAGTTTTTTGGGAAAGCCAAACCACTTAAGGCGAAGACGTGGTTAAAGCAGATCACCAAGATATTTGATATCTTGAAATGCTCAGAGGAGCAAAAGGTTCCATTCGCGACCTTTATGTTGCGTGAAGAAGCAGATTACTGGTGGGAATCTGTAAAATGTACCCAGCCTGACGCACTCAAGATGTCTTGGAAGAAATTCCAAGAGCTGTTCAATGACAAGTACTTTCCCGAAAGCATTCGTCACATGAAGGAGGTGGAATTTATCAAGTTAGAGCAAAACAACATGACCGTGTACCAGTACGAAGCCAAGTTTGCCGAGTTGTCCCGATTTGCGTCCCGTTTGGTTGATAATGAGGAGAGAATGACGCGAATATTTTTAAGAGGTTTGAAACCTGAGATACGTCAATATCTTATCTCTCATAAACTATGGTTGTATTCAGATGTTGCTAATAGGTCTCAGTTATTGGAGCGCGATAATGAGTCAGTAAAACCAAAAGGCAACGACCAACAACACGATAATAATCGTATTCAAAGGCAACGACCATCGAACAATGATAACCATCATGGGGAAATTATCATGCCAAGAATGGTAACCACTTCGGTGGTAATTATGGCCAAAACAATAAGAATGGACATTTCAAGAAGAGAAGGTTCAACAATGACGTGAAGACATCGGCACCAGCACCCATTTCAAAGAAAGAAGAAGGACCACCGGTCGTATGTTTCAAATGCGGACAGGAGGGACACATCCGTCTAAATTGTATGCAGCAATCCAAAGCGTATTTTAATTCCGGAAGAGAAGGTCACCTAGCTCGATTTTGTCGTATGGTAAAGTCAAGTTCAGCTGGGATGGTGATGCCAAAGGATGTCCCAGACAAGCCAAAGCCAGTAGTTTAAGAGAGAGCGTTTTTTTTTGTTTTTTTTTCAAGATGAGGAACCTGAATAAAATTATCACGGGTAAGTTAATCATAAACTCTTGCGAAGTCTATACCATGTTAGATACCGGTTCTACTCACTCTTTTATTTCACCTAGTTGTGTTCAATGTTTGAAGTGAACTCCGGAGAAGTTAGACTTTGATATATCTGTTTAAACTCAGTTGGGAGAAACCTTCGTTACCTCCACTATTTATAAATCTTGTTTGATTCAAATTAACACTTTCACGTTACCTGTCGATCTTATCTCTTTGAAAATACTTACCTTTGATGTGATTTTAAGAATCTATTAGTTAACTACTCATCATGCTTTTAATAAGGTTGTTAGCTTTCATATTCTTAGCCAACCTGTTATGCGAATTCAAGCAACCAAACCACTAAAATCAATCATTGTCATATCAAGCCATAAGTGAAGAGCCCCAAATCCTTTCGTTGTTGACTTCCTTGTGTGGAATGCACCAAAGCCAGATTTTCTGTAGGCGACGCCGGGAATGACGGTGACAAGTTGACAAGTATCAATGTGACGTGTTATCCAAGTCTTGGATGAGAGTCACGGCTGTGAATGATATTTCTATTGTTAATAAATTTCTTGACGTATTTCAAGACTTCGCCTACTGCTCGAGGCGTGAAATCGAATTTTGTCTTCGACCCCAAAGACAAAACCCCATTTCTAAAACCCTTAAATATTTCTTCAACTAAAATGAACGTAATATGCTACCAAAGACGTTGACTCTAGTCAAGAAGATTACGATCGTACCATTCAATACCATCGTGAAAAAAGTGAACGTGGTAGTGGTGACGCGTGAGTAGAAGATCGTATGCGTTTATGAGTGTGAATATACGAACCTACGTGAAGATAACGAATATACGAGTAGAATCGACTTTAATCGATAAAGTTAAAGCCGCTCAAGTTACACACCCAAATCTGATGAATGTGAAAAAGAAGGTTCAAGGAGGCGTTATCTCAACCCTCGATTTAATTGTCCCATTTGAAATCCTCGATCGAGTAGGAACTGTGGCCTATAGACTCGTTTTACCGCCAAGTATGTCGCGTGTTCATAACGTTTTTCACGTATCGATGTTACGTAAATATGTGGACAACCCGAACCACATTATTAAATTAGAACTAGACCAGATAGCAGAAGATTTAACGTATGAGGAGATACGTGTTAAAATCTTGGATAAGAATGATCGTATTCAACACTCAAAGGTTATACCTCAAGAGTTAGAATCTGAAATGAAGTCAAGGTATCCTCACCTCTTCGGTATACCAGGTATGTATGTAAATTTCGAGGGCAAAATTTCATAAGGAAGGGAGATTGTGAGACCCCAGATTTTATGAATAAATATTTAATTTTCTCGAAATAATTTTTTTCAATATTATGGAGTGAATTTGATATAATGTTATAGTTGTGGGTAATATTTTCAAATTTTGCAAAGTATGCAAGTTGTTATATAATATTCGATTGGTCGGGGAATACTTTTATAAAGTTATTCTATAAATAGAATATATTATATTCTATTATGCATAGTATTTTGTATAGTAAAATATTTTTATATAAAAAGCAGTAATACTTTTATAAAGTTATTCTATAAATAAAATATATTATATTTTATTATGCGTAGTGTGTTGCATAAAGGCTCATAGTGTTTTTGCATAGTAAAATCTTTTTTATATAAAATGTAATACTTTTATAAAGTTATTCGTTTTATTAGATTATAAATAGAATATATTATATTTTATTTAAAAGATTTTGTTTTATTAGAATATTTTATTAAATCAATCTGGACCGTCCATTTAAAAGTAAATCAATCTGGATCGTTCATGAATTAGTTACTATGAAGTCCATTCTCCTATAAATAGAAGCTCATTCCTTCATTATTTCTTACGAATTCACTGAAACTCTAGAGAGAAAAACTATAGAGAGAGTTCTTATTCTATAATCTTGAGCGTATTTCTTTAGAGTTTAAGAAAGCTTTGAGTATAGTGCAAGTTTTCTTCGAATATATCCTCGCTCTACCAGTCGGAGTACTCTTCTTTCAAAGGTAAGGGATATTATTTGTTATACTCGTAAGGGGTATTATTTCTTTTGTATTCATGAAGAGAACTTCTATTATTCTATCTTTATTATTCTGTTGGAATAACCTGTATACGCGGGCTACCCTATACTTGGTGAAATTCTTCTGTATTCCATTCTTTATTATTCATTGGAATATCCTTGCGTCAGGCTTTTACGCCGGGACTGGTTCCGCTCTTTATTATTCTATTGGAATATCTTGTTCAGCGTATTAACGCCAAACACGGTTCCGCTCTTTATTATTACATTGAAACATCCTGTTGGTGTGAATTTCACCTGACCTGGTTCCGTCATTTATTATTCTGTTGGAATAACCTGTCTATGCGAAGTACCACATGCATGGTGATTTCTGTTGTATTCCATTCTATATTATTCTGTTGGAATATCCTTTCGGTGCGCATTACGCCTAACCTGGTTCCGTTATTTATTATTCTGATGGAATAACCTATCTATGCGAAGTACTGCATACATGGTGATTTCTTTTGTTATTCCATTCTTTATTATACTCAGTTGGTTAAAGCTTTGACTTCTACACTCCATGAAATTAGTAGAATATCCTTGATATTTGTGCTTCATCCAGTATCTTTTCATGGAAATATTCTTCTGAGCATTCTTGAATTTTACTTTCCAAAGAAGTATCATGTTGACAATTTGGACGTTATTAGTTCCTGTATAATTTAATTCGTGAACTTGTTTTATTGAATTCTTATATCATTGTCATCATCCTCATGTTTATATTTTTTGAAAGTCATCTCGTATGTAGTGCATGCATAGATGGACTTGGTATGATTATGACTGTGGATTATTCAAGGTAATAATCATGGTAGTAATGTTACAAATGAGGTGGAAAAAGTCCTCATTTGCCCGTAGTGCATTGATGGACAATTTTTGGTATGATTATGGCTATGGATTCTCTTCTACCAAGGGAGCAAAGATGAATTATTTTATGGCATGATCGGACTGGTTGATGAAAACACGATTATCTTTGGCCCGTAGTGCATGGATAATTCGTGGTCGTGATACTAAATAATATCCTCGGCCGTAGTGCGAGGATGAGTTGATGATGTGGATTATTTATTGTCGAGTCTCAAATGATAAAAGTGATGAAAAGCTTTTAAATCATAAAAGATAGTAGATTTTATTCTCTACTGACTCTTTTAATGGATCAGTATGTTCATTGCAGCTTAAACTTGATGTCTATTGTATTTTATCGGTTTAACATTGTTGAAGGCTAATGATAATTTATTATGTATTATCTTAGTCATAATATTTCTTCTTTGGCTAGTTAAGCTCACCTTTTCTTTCACGTTTTCTTGAGAAATGAAAACGTGGCTTGGACTAGTCTGGGGAATGGAGTGACTATCCGATAAGAAGCATTAGTAGTCCTCACTATTCTACATTAAATAGTGTGATAATAAATGTAATGAGGACTGAATTTGAGTTTGTATACCGTCTATGAGGACTCAATTTAGAATGGATATTGTCTAGATGACAATATTTGTATTTAAACTCACAGCATATGTTTTGTCGTATTTTACACGACCGTTGTATTATTAAGTTGTATTTGAATTTTGTACCATGTATTTGGCGACTCAGAATAGGTGATGTATACCTATTTTGGGGGCGTCACAAGTCACGTAATCAACTTGTTCAAATAGAAAAAAAATCTCATTAATTATCATATATGTATGGTTCTATACACGTTAGCACATAGGAGCAAGTTACTGAAAAACTTGTCTTAAAGCGTTCCTCGCAAAGGTAGGATAACTCCTCCTTCAAAGATCCTACACAATTTAATTAGTAATAACATACTAATTAGTCACTAAAGGACTCTTCTTAATCGACTATGTAAACTTTACTTCACGTTTCATAATCATTCCTTTTAACCTTGACACACAATGTTCAATTTAGTTGATTGTGTTAACTACACCTCACATCTCATTACATTTTATCTTAGGCGACACTCGAAATTCCTTCAAGTGTTTAAGACTTGTCATGACTCTATAGTATGAGCGTAGCATTCAATAAAATTTATTGTAGTTGATTGAAGAAACTTTATCTTATTTTCCTTCATACTTCGCTTTGCTTGACCTTTAACTTTTAATTAAGTCATTAAGTTGACATTCATCCCGTATACCTTTATACTTCTCTTTTTAATCGATACTTAACGTTTAGTTAAGTCAATATAACTCATTACAACATCATTTTAATTAAATGTATTACATTTGTTAACACTCATTAAGTTAACATTCGTCTTCTAATTCTTTATACTTTTCTCTTAATAGACACTTAACGTTTGGATAACTCATCATATTTAACCTTACATCATATTAGATGTATTACATTTGTTAACATTAATTAACTTAACACTCGTCTTAGGTATATTCCTTCACGTTCCTCTACAATTGTCACTTAACATTCGATTAAGTCTTTAAAGTCTACTTTTATATTGCATTAAATGTATATTAGATTTATTCAATTTAATTAGGAACCTTTATATCATGCTTCTAAAATTCTTCTTTGAAAGTATTACTTCGGACATTTAGTTAAGTTTTTAAGATCTTCCATTTTATCACGTTATGTAAATAAGGTTTATTAATATTAATTAAATAGACATTTTCGCTATACTTTAAGTACATCTTTTAATTTGTTACTTAACATTTTGTTAAGTGTTCAAAGTTTCTAATTACACCTTATTAAGTATATAATATTCATTAGTATGAATTATAATCAATTTCCTTTAGCCATACCTTGTAGCCTTTTTTTACTGGGAAAAATTAGGGATTGGCGCTACGGCGCCAGGTTTGTTCTCACAACCGGTGTTGTGGCGCCGTAGTCAAACTTCAGTTGACCCAGTTCCCGACACTACGATGCCCGATATCAGTAGTACATTTCCAGCTTCATTTCCTTGCTCTATTTTCTTTAAATCTTAATATCTCCCTTATTCGTGGTTCAAATAAGTTCAGTTTTGATTCTATGAACTCGTTAAACACTGAAATACTCATTTATAAAATAATTATAACATTTCAGAAAATTTAACAAACCATTTTAAGGACTCAAATTCAACGTTCATCCTCTGTTTTTCATGTTTTGACACATTTTGCTAAATCTTTCACTACGGATTCATTTTAAGTCTGTTTTTGTTCATTCAAATTGGGAAATCTTTATCTCAGAGGTGTACAACATGAAACTTTCAAACTAAATCTTTAGACATAATAACACAACCATAATTGGTCTTAAAATAATCCAAAAATCATCCGTATATCCATTTATTCTCCTTTACGCATGATTTGGGATTTATTCATCTTAATTCCTCTTGTATGCTTTTATCAGTTTATTTAACACTAGAAATAACATAATTAAGCTCTTCATGACCTCATGTAGACAAAATAACATCTAACAAAGCACGACTTAAGAAATGAAAGTTTAAGCTCAAGGGTTGATTTCTTACCTCTTTAATTCTCTTAAATACTAGACAACCTTGCTAGAGTCCTCCTATCTCCTTCCTTAGTTCTTCCGAAGCTTTCTTCAACTTTCATCGAAACCCAATTCGATCTCTCTCTAGAAATTTGAGCTTTAATGGAAGTTTTGGAGATCAATGGAGGTTAGGGATGATATAAATGGTAACTTATGATTTCATTTTCTAGTTTAGCTTCTCTATTTCTTTCCTTGATAAGCCGTGGCCAAACTCTCCGTTTCCTTCGGATGGTTTTCTCTCAACTAGCTAGCTCTTTCTCTCTCTACAAGTATGCCTCCTTTCTTAGCAAAGTGAATGGAAGAGAGATTGAGAGATTAACATTAGAATTAACAGAGAAATTCTTGGGAGATGAAAGGTCAGGACGATCGGTCGGCGACGTTTGGTTTCTCCAGGAATTTGTTCATACAAGCTTCATTCTCTCTCTCTCTTTCTCCCCCTAATTGGATCAAAATTGTAGCACTAAATTCTAATTGGCTAAATCATGTTTGGTTGTCTGCAAATTAATTTATCTGATTCCCCATTCTTTCTAATAATGCTAGTATTAGCAGATAAAAATACTCACTTGCAGCAACACATAAGTCCCAAATACTAAAACTATATCACATTTATCCACCCGTTTGACAAATTTTGATTTTACAAATTAGTAGGTTTAAATTGGGTTTATTATGAAATTAAATTAGATATTTAATTCTCACATATTCGGAATATTTAATTCCTCACCTTCGAACTCTATAAATTTTATTAGAATCTCATTCAGCCATTTATTAGCCCAATAATTTAATTCTTTTAATGGGTCCATTCTAGTTTACCATAATTTTGTACCTAAATGTACATGTAACCCACAAATATTTGGTTAACACATTTACACCAAATAAATTATTTCCATAATAATTTTCATCAAAATATTTATTTCTTTTAACAAATAACATTTTTGGCATGAATAGTGCCCACGCGAATATTACTTCGTGAATAGTAAATGCACGTTATTTCTCGAAATCCCTCCTTGCTTCTACGAAACTTCAATACTTATAATCATCGCATGTGCGTAATCTAGGTCGTAATATAACCTTTGAATGCTTAACTCAGGATAATATTAATAAAAATCCATTTTATTCAACAATACTACACGTGAGTTATAATGATACTCATGATTCACGTTCGTTCCATAAGTTTTGACTAACTCTTTCGTTCTATATATATTTACTATAGAATAAAATTTGGCAAATAGTATCTCTATCATCCATTACAATTATCAACGACTTGGATTAAAACAAAAGCCTCGTTTAACAAATGAATGGTTGTGATTTGATTTAAGAACACAACGTTCGCTAGTTGTTTTAGAGGACGTGGTTAATCCAAAATTAAGACGCTTATGCCCCCATTTATGCCAAGTTTAGCCAAAGACAAATCAACTGCTAATTATCAGCATCCGCTAGTCTTACTAGGGGACAGATATTAACTCAAAATATCATAGGAAAAGGTAACAAAGGTAATACGCTATGGTGCTATTCTGCGAATTGGGTAATTGACTTATGCAAATTGGGTAATTGGCTAGAACCCAAGAAGCAAAATATAGTAAATCAGAAATAAGTTGTCGAAATTAATCGGTAAGTTTGTTGTTTAACCTCCAAAATGTGAAGGTGATGCGATTCTCCATTAATTCTCGGTCGAAACTATACTTGGACTCTCTGATGCTATTTTTGATTCGGCCTATAGGAGGTCAGGAGCTTCTAGAAACTAAATTATAGTTGTAATTGGCATTGAAACTTCAACAAAGTACTAATAAACAGGAAAGTCACAGCAAATCAAAGGTATGCTAAATGTTTATTTGAGATTTTCGTAAAATTGGTACAATACTAGAATTTTAGGGTTATAGTTGCACTATACTTGGACTATTGATTGGGATATATATAGTGGGGGACTAGTTGTTGTTTTGTGGAGTAATAAGAGAGGTAAATACATGGCTTGAAACATTTATCTATGTTAATGAAATATGTTTTTATATACAATACAGATAAGATGTTTGTAAAAGTGTCTCTTTGTGGAGTAATATCTCTGTTTTTTTCAATTTTGTACTTGCAGCTATGAAGTTTCATTAACATTCTAGATTGTTCAGATAGTTTTTTTAATCATTCTTACCAACTTGAAAGATTCTACTACTATACAACATTTTTATTTTTGTGCTTCAATGCCAAATACTACTATTGTTAGCTTCATATAACAGCCTAAAATTTGTATATGAAGTAGGAATTGACTGGATATGTTTATCTTTCGTGAGTATGAAATGAAATTGATAAACCAGACTAAATGGTTAGATATGAATTTCTCAGTAGTGTACATAGAGTTAGGTAGCATAGCAACCTTTATTGAGGACCGTTATTTGATCTGTTAATCGGGTGTTGCTGATCAAGAGGCAACTTCAGTAATTTGAACAACTGATGTTCTCCTTAATATTTTCTTTCTTAATTTGTCATATCCCCGTGTATGTGTTCATAAGTGTGTGTGTTCATGATAGCATATGAAGATTTTGTCACTGTACTATTGTAGATGGACTAGATCTGATTTTGTGTGTGTTCATGAGTTCGTGTGTGTTCATGAGTGTGTGTTCATGATAGCATGCGAAGATTTTGTCACTGTACTATTGAAATTAGTAGCAGCTTTTAGAATTCCATGATTTATTACTACTTTTGTGTTTTTCCCGATTACTACAAGTTAAACACTTAGATGGAAACTCTTGCAGGAACTGACAACTTTAAAGTTGGGTTAAGCACCTTTTAATTTCTCAACGCATTTGTAATGCTCATTTTTTTAAACTAAAAGATTGAGCACTTAATACTGCTTGCTTTAGAATTGTAGTCCATCAAGTGCAAAGGCTATTTGTACTCGACACTTTGAATCATGATATCAAGTATCAACATTTGATACCTTGGCTTGAAGTTGGAACATTTTATTTTCTCAACCTTAAATGTGTACATGATCTTCACTCTCAACATAGCCTGGGCATGGTCCAACATAATGCTGTAGGAATTGTTCAATTTACTGCCAGAATAAACATGTTGTCTTTTATAACTTTTAGATCTAGCATCCATGTATATAATGTGACGCCCCCAAAACAGGTATACATCACCCATTCTGAGTCGCCAGATATCATACTATAAAAATCAAATACAAACTTCATTTATACAACCTGTTGAACTATCGCATGCGAAATACGACCACGCTTAAACTATGAGTTTTAATACAAATGTATGTAACTCTCATGATATCTCGACCAATAACCTTACAATGGTACTTTACATAAAAGTCTTGTCAAAAACCTGCTTTTAGAAATTAAAATCTTTGGGAAGTGCTCAAGAAAACTTCTTCGTACATGGGAGGCCATGCGTCTAGGTTATGATAGATATCATATGTCCACAGAATTATCCTTGGTTAACCCATAGACCCCAAAGAAAAACGAGAAGATTACTATCATTTTCTTTCCAATGGTGAGTCTTCTCTTGACATATAACTATCTCTACTGTCTGCAATTGAAAATTATATTTCAACCAAACTCCAAGATCATATAGGTAGTGCTCGTAGATATACTCAGCAAGTGGATGTGCACAACCCTGTCTTATAATAACACGAGGTTGTATGTCATTAGACATCTTGTATGATAGTGGCAAAATACCCTTCCAAACTTGGGTTCACCTCACCCTATTCGGTTCACCAAAATTAAATATCAAATGACGTATACAATACGACACACTTATCTAAAGTTCTCAATAAAATTATTTCCATACTATTTAGGGAGAACCTCAACAAATTATAGACCAATCGCTTCTATTTTCCCCTGTTACCCGCGTCACCCAAATTTACACTCTTATTACGAAAAGAATTGTGAAGCAAAAGGGTGAAACCTGACTAGCCCATAAAAGAATATCATGACTAAAGATAAATTACATCATCAATAGCCTTCATCAGTAATAAATCAGAGATTTAGAACATATGGTAGATGATAAAACTTTTCAACCATAGTTACAGCGGAACGAGCAATCCATTAGCAGAGTCAAATAGACCATCAGGTCTATTATCTTCTCCATGTTAAAAGTCCGCCAATAATTTTTTATCCCTGTAACATCAATCAACAATTCTTGTCCACAATCATATGAATAACTCATAATCATAATTGTGATTTTAAATTCCTCTTCGCACCCAGGACGAAGATAATTTTCATCACCTATCTTCACCTGAAACATCAAAAATTATGGTTATACCAAATCACAATTCCTGCTCATAATCATACTAATAAATTCATCTTTGCACTACGGCCAAAGATATTCATTAACAATTCATCTTTGCACTACAGGCCAAAGACATACAATTGTATTTTAGAAGAATCAAGTAGAGCATGATATCTACTATCTTTTACGAATTAAAAGTGTATAATCAATATGTTATCACTGAGACTCAGCTTAATAAATAATCCACATCATCGAATCATCCCTGCACTACGGCCAAGGATAATTATGTAATCATCAATGGTCATGATTATACCGAAAAATCCCTGGTTATAATCATACCAATAACTGTCCATCAATGCACTACGGGCCAATGAGGACTTTTACCACATCATCTATAACATTACGGGTCATGATTATACCGAATGATCCCTGGTCATAATTATACCAATAAATAGTTCATCTATGCACATAAGCCAAAGATACTCATCAATCAATAGTTCATCTTTGCATGTAAGTCAAAGATATACAACTGTAAAACCAATAATAAACAGTCCATCTTTGCACGTAAGCTAAAGATATACAACTGTAAAACCAATAATCAACAGTCCATCTTTGCACGTAAGCTAAAGATACTCATCAATCAATAGTTCATCTTTGCACGTAAGCCAAAGATATACAACTGTAAAAACAAATAATCAACAGTCCATCTTTGCACGTAAGCCAAAGATAACTTTCATCATAATATAAGCATGAGGATGATGACAATGATATAAGAATTAATCAAACGAAATCAAGGATAAATATTAAAGACTTTAAATTTATCCAGAGTTTAAAAATAACCAAATTGTCAACATGATACTGCTTTGTGAAGTAAAATTCAAGAATAATATTCATATACCAAAAATAATTTGAACATAAAAGAAATATATTTTTTGGGTAAATAGTACCCCGCAATAGTACCCTATGAATAGTACATCGGGAATAAGACCTCAAATAAATAGTACCCCAAGATGAAAAGTACCCCAAATAATTAGAGTGAATAATATTCGGGTAAATAGTAATTTGGGTGAATAAGAACTCGTGAATAGTATTTCGACTCGAAAAAGTACCCCTAATACCCGAAAGTGAATAATACTAGAGAGTGAATAAGTAATCGGGTGAATAAGAACTCAGTGAATAGTAACTCATAAAAAATACCAAAGAAAATGATATTTCATGACGAGTACAAAAGAAATGATATCTCATACGAGTATAATAGAATATACTGAAATCTATGAATGGATTTTCACCCGCCATGCGGTAATCCACGTAGACAGATCATTTCCATAATTTAATAAAGAATAAATACGAAGGATCATTCACCATGCCTGCGGTAATCCACATAGATAGGTTATTCCAACAGAATAATAAAGAATGGAATCGAGTCAATGTAATCATCCGCATGCATGTGATATTCCAACGAATAATAAAGAATGGAACAAGTCAATGCGTAAATCCGCATGCATGTGATATTCCAAATGTAATAATAAAGAATTGAATAACAATGTAAATGCACCGTATGCGATAGAGCCGCGCATGCGAGGTTATTCCAATGTAATAATAAAGAATGGAATAACAATGAAATTCACCGAGCATGCGATAGACAAAGACAAGCAGCGTTATTCCAACGAGAATAATAAAGAATGAAATAATGTAAGAATTTCACCATGTATACTAAGTGCTTCTCATGAGCGGAGTTATTCCAACATAATAATAAAGAATGGAATAACAACCCTTACGAGTAATGAAAGAAAATAACTCTCTTCATAAATATGAAAGAATAATACCTCTTACCTTAGAAGAAACTGGATATTGGAATAATGAGGTAGCAGACTTCTCTTCTTCTTTCTCTCTATAATAATTTCTCTAAAGCTTTACTGAATTGGTGAAAAATAATGAAAGAATGAACTTCTATTTATAGGAAAATATAGTTTCCATAATTTCACATTTTGGGGCTCAAAATATTACCGTATAATACCTTCATCTTTTCCTTCATTTTTATTTTAGTCATGCAAGTATTATCAAACTTGCACCACCTCCCCTAATAGTAAATCATGTGAATCAATAGTAAATCATGTGACTCAATAGTTCTAAACATGTAAAAAAATTAATTATAGTATAGTACCTTCATCTATACCTCCATTTTTAACTTAGTCATGCAAGTATTATCAAATTTGCACCAACCCCCTAATAGTAAATGAATGTGATTCAATAGTACACACATGTGAACAAATAGTTATAATCATGTGAATTAATAGTAATTAATTACTCATTTATCCGATTAATTACCCGATAACTTTCAGACATCAATTATTATCGAAATAAATGCCGATTTCCACTAACACTAATAATTCTCACACAATGCAACTATCAATTTTATCTTTAATCAACATGAACTTATTCATCATTAATATTATAACTCACAATATTTAACAACCAGGTCATTCCCGGAAAGAGGGGCCTTTCCGATAAGGATTTCTACTTATTAGCACGCGATTAGGTGACCAAACCTCTCCTCGATGTAACGCGATCTGAGACATTGCCAATATTACAAATAATAATATAAATAACTTTGTCATCTCAATTATTGATTTAATAATATATCATATTATGCGAGATGATCTTGTGACAATAATTGAATCAATAATATGAGAGATATGATGCAAAGAATTCTCAGTAGCAATAATTGAGTATAACCGAGTGACTTCAACGTAAGCATCAATAATCAATACCGCAGTGCTACTACGCAACTAATGCCAGACATCGCATTTTTACTACCGAAGTAGTTCAACAGCTTTTAACGATAACACTTTTCATTTGTTATTTTTATAAAAGATAATTACGCGCTTTTCTTCTACTACGATAATACTTCCGTTGTGGGGTCCACCAATGATTGTGCCACCGTATGGATATTCCCTCGACAAAAAAAAATATTCCCGACCAAACGAATATTTATAACAACTTGCATACTTTGAAAAAAATTTACATATCACCCTTAACTTTAACCTTTTATCAGTTTAACCATTTAGTAAATAGAATAATTATAAGAAAATTGAATACTTTCATTTCATAAAATTCGGGATCTCACATATAAGTTCTTGTAATGTATAGCTATAAATTTCCTTGCTCTGATCTCTAATGATTTTCAAAATTGCTACAATGATATTAGGAATTTTTTGTGTATTCGCATTGGATGTGTGTAGCATTATTTCTTTGTTCATTAACCAAACACCTGAAACATATTCTAGCACACGAGCTTGGTTAAATATATAATATTATTTATTTTAAATCCTTTTATTTTGATTTTACTTATGGAGAAAAATATATTTAAATTCACAGCTCACAGAGATAGTCAATCAAGGGAAGTTGGTTTCAGATGAGATTATAATAAGCTTATTGTCAAAGAGACTTGAGGCTGGAGAATCTAAATGTGAATCCGGATTTATTCTTGATGGGTTTCCTCGTACAATACGACAAGCGGTAAGTATGTTCCTCATTTTCATCAAAATACCAATTGAATTATTTAATTACAATTATTTTATTTTGATTCACTACTTTCATTAGACAGAAGCTTTAGAAAATTATTTAGTGTTAAACTTAATGTGAGTGTGGAGAACAACTCAGAGCCATAGAACAAAGTTAATATAGTAGTCATACACGGAGAGCATATTTTTCAACCTTTTTAAGAGGATATATGGATGACTTTAAGTAGTTGGCCATTTTGTATTATTTTTTAATTGTGGGTTATCATCTGAATATTAAGTAATTATTCTTCTCTTATGTGGAGCATGTACTACGCTTTTATGTTTCCATTTATATTTTCTACCATATTATAGCTGCCAGAGTTATTACTTAAACATGGTTGCATTTTTAACTTATTAGGCAAAGTGGTTAATCCAACTAAAGTGTACATTGAAATATAGCAAGAATAGAATGCTTCATCAGTGCCTATCTGTTACTGTTCTGATTCCATTATGTTTAAATATTTTTCAAATAATGGTGTTCAACAGTAGCCTTTATTCCTTTTGTCTTTGGGAATACTTTGCCACTTTATGCATATCTTATTGGTATAGTTTCAATTTTGAAAATTTAGGTGTTTTGCAACCATGCTTGTGAAAAATCCTAGATGTATTGAAATGTAGAGATTATATACTCGAGAATTAAATTCATGGATTGAGGTAAAAGGAGCTTTAACTGCTTCTTTTCCAGTCAAATGGCTAGGCTTGAACTCCCGTGTTTGCCTTGTCAGTAACTGATCATATGAGTAATGATGTTGCATATGTTGGATAAATACTAATAAATAAAGGATTCAACTATCAAATAAAAGAAGGGCATAAATAAACTTATCAATTTAGAGTGAATAATTTTGAACAGAGAAATGGCAAATGCTGTCGTGTCTTAAGTAGAAATTTCACCCCTGGAGAACTTTTCTCGGTCTTTAAGGTCACCGACGTAAATCCTACTCCAGGATTCAACTACTTTTCACCCAACTAACCAAAGACTTGAAATAGTTGAATGACTCAAGAACAACTTCTAAATTTTCTTACTCAAACTCAAAATTGTATCATATATATATATATATATATATATATATATATATATATATATATATAAGTGGACAACTGCAGCTTTTTATAAATTATAATGGAAGAATATAATATATATAAATATGCTTTTTTAGTATGTAAAAAGTAACAATTTTTTGTTGAAATTGACAGAAGCACTAAATATATATATAGATATGTTCCAGCAAAAATTGAGATGAAACAAAGTGAGCTCAGCCTTTTATAGGAAAGAATTGCAACGGTAATGTCATGAACGGTAAAAGAATTGCAATGGTAACATCATGAATGGTAATCTATATTAATGCAACGGTAATGTCATGAACGGTAAAAGAATTGCTACGGTAACATCATGAATGGTAATCTATATTAATGCAACGGTAATATATTATTAATATCCCAATAATTAATATTTATTTTAACAGTTACAAATCTTCATAAATTAATATGTATATTTTATTTAACTTTGCAATATTTAACATAAAATACAACAATCTCCCACATATTACAAAGTAAAAATAAAATAAATTGAGTAAGAAATATAAGAATGCAGTGCATTAACACTGGTGTCTTTTGGACTATGAACCAATGTATAGAGTGAATATGACTTAATTCACAGGAATTTGGTGAAATAAAAATTTCTATGAACCTTATTCCTTATTATGAACCAGTAACCATATTACTCACACTACAAACTCTAATTAGAAGTTGTTCTACGCGATTTGGCACATTTTGGCTTTGCGCCATACCTGGAATTCATGAGCGCTCTAGAAAACCTGTCTTGTTTTCATAAGAGGCAGCCCCACCTCTACACTCATATAGGTGTTTTCATCAAATGTGTTCTACAATTAAACACATCACCCAATAGGACTATAAAAAACATTAAGAGTATATAACTCAACCTTTAACACCATAGAATTACACTATCCTACACCATAGGGATGAACTCAAATATTTATAAAATGGATAGTGTCTCAACCAATCAACTAATGACTTGTTGTTACCCATATGAACTTACTTCCTGGGATTACCATTCATATAAGTTGGGTTACCATCACTGTTGATTTCTGTAATAGACAGTAGTCCCATCGCCCTCGATGTATTGCTCACTAGCCTCTTGCTTAGTGGCTTTGTCAGAGGATCCGCAAGATTTAACTCTGACCTAACAAAATTAAGGGATATAATACCATCACATAACAGTTGTCTCACAATATTATGTCTTAGGCGTATATGCCTACTCTTGCCATTATAGCTCTTATTCTTAGCTCTGCCTATAGCAGCTTGGCAATCACAATGTAAAGACACAAATGGAACTGGTCTCATCCACAAAGGAATATTTCTCAAAAGATTTACGAGCCACTGCTTTGAAACACCGCTTTCTAAGGCAATAAACTCAGACTCCATAGTAGAGCGAGCTATACAAGTCTGTTTAGAAGACTTCCAGGAAACTGATCCTCCTCCTAAGGTAAATATGTAGCCACTAGTGGATTTGATTTCATCTGAATCAGAGATCCAGTTGACGTCACTATAGCCCTCAAGAACTGTAGGATTACCCGCAGTAATACAAATCAAATCCAATAGTACCTCGCAGATACTTGAGTATTCTACATAAAGCAGTCTAATGATCCTTATTAGGATTATGAGTGTATCTGCTGAGTCTATTAACTGCATAAGATATATCAGGTCTTGTGCAATTAATAAGATACATTAGCAACCTATGATTTGAGCATACTCAGATTGAGATACACTAGGTCCCTCATATTTTTTTAAATATAAACAAGAATCATACGGAGTACTAACAGGATTAACATTATAATGTCCAAATCTCTTAAGCATTTTCTCCACATAATGATCTTGAGAAATCACATACCCATTACAAACTTTTCTCAAATTAATTTCGAGAATAACATTTGCTTCTCCCAAGTCTTTCGTATAAAATTTAGTGGATAACATATTTTTAGTCTCATATATAACATCAATATTGGTTCCAAAAATAAGCAAGTCATCCACATAAATACATACAATAACACCACAATTCTTATTATTAAATTTGGTATATATATATCTATCTCCATCATTTATTATATATCCATTAGAAGTCATCACACTATCAAATTTATCATTCCATTGTTTAGGAGTTTGTTTAAGACCATATAAAGATTTAACTAATTTACAAACTTTATGCTCATTGCCTAAGGAAATAAATCCCTCAGGTTGGTCCATATAAATTTCCTCGTCTAAATCTCCATTAAGAAATGCAGTTTTAACATCCATTTGATGAATTATTAAATTTTTAATAGCGGCTAGAGCAATTAAAACTCTAATTAATGGATGATGTTCTTGCAACAGGTGAATAAGTCTCAAAAAAATCAAGGTCTTACTTTTGTTTATAACCTTTAGCAACAAGCCTAGCCTTAAATTTATCAATTGATCCATCAGGTTTTAATTTTCTTTTAAAAATCCATTTATAACTAATAGTTTTAGAACCAGGAGGAAGGTCCACTAATTCCTAAGTGTGATTAGCCATAATAGACTCAATCTCACTATTTATGTCATCTCTCCCAAAAGGAGCATCGGGAAAAGAAACTGCATCTCTAAAAGTTAAAAGGTCATTATCTAACAAAAACGTAAAAAAATTATCTCCTAGATTAGTGGGTTTTCTAGTACGCTTACTCCTCCTTGGTTCAATTTCAGATTCCTCAATTGGAACTATATAAGAGCTCGTAGGAAGCTCTACTACTGGTTGATCCACTTTAGATTTCAAAGGAAAAATATTTTCAAAGAAATCAACATTTTTTTACTCAATGATTGTATTATGATCTAATACATCACTTTTCAAAACAAGAAATCTATAAGCAGCACTATGTTCAGCATAACCAATAAACAAACAATCAGCAGTTTTAGAACTAATTTTTCTTTTTTTTAGGGTCGGGTAGCATTACCTTAGCAAGACACCCCCACGCTTTAAGATATTTCAAGTTAGGTAAATGATTTTCCCAAAGCTCATAAGGTGTTTTTCCAGTTTTCTTATAAATGATTCTATTTTGCAAGTGACAAGCAGAAAGAAGAGCTTCCCCCCACAAATTCGGTGGAGCCCCAGAACTTACTAACATAGCATTCATCATTTCTTTTAGTGTTCTATTCTTTCTTTCAGCAACCCCATTAGATTCTGGAGAATAGGGAGGTGTTACCTCATGTATAATTCCTTGTTCTTCGCAATATTTACGAAGAGGTCCGAAGTCATACTCTCCACCTCTATCGGATCTGAGTCTTTTAATCTTCTTTTCTAATTTATTTTCAACTTCGGCCTTATAAATTAGAAATTTATCTTCAGTTTCATTTTTATTTCTAAGAAGGTAAAATTTAGTATATCTAGAATAATCATCTATAAATGTCACATAATAATTTTTCCCACCCCTAGAAGTATTTCTAGACATATCACCCAAGTCTAAATGATTTAAACTGAGAAGTTCAGATTCTCTAACAAGTATTGGTTTACAAGTCTTTTTAGTAGTTTTGGCTTCTACACATACTTGACATTTATTAGTATTTGAAATTTTAACATCTTTTAAAATTTCCATAAGACCCAAAATTTTTTTAAATAAAAAAAGGAATTTCCTTTATTTATTATTTTGAAATAGTAAGGGTTGATTTGATTAATGTGGATAGTTAGGGGTAAAATCATGAAATATTTCAAAATAAGCAGTGGTTATAAAATATTCATTGTTGTCGGGAATATTAGTTTGGTGGTGGAATATTAAATCTTTGTCGGGAATATTAAATGCAACGGTAGCGACCATGTGTGGGCCCCATGTGAGCGATTGGATGAGGAAAGCGACAAATATAAGTTGTTTAAAAATAACAGGCGTAATTATTCTGGATTAATCTTTTTGGAATACCGGTTGGTTAAAACACACTAATCTGGCGTTGTTGAGCGATAGCACGCGGTATTGCATCGATTATTGATCCTTACGTGAAGGCCTTACTCGATAATTATTACGATAATTCTTTATTCGATATTTTATTTTATTGATTCAATAATTCTTTGCGTTGGTATTTTATATTATTCTTTGTTTGATAATTGTCCTTTGCTTGATATATTTCCCATTATCGGATCGATAATTCATATTATTTGAATAATATTATTAGATAACATTATTGGCAATTGTCTAGAAAGTTACATCTAAGGAGAGGTTTGGTCACTAATTGCGGCATGATGAGAGAGATCCTTATTGGAAAGCCCCTCTTTCTGAGGAGCTGCTGGTTGTCGTAATTGTGATTACGTAATATTATTTTTGGAATAATTAATTATTGATTTATATGATAAGAAAATATTTATTTGATATGGATATAAATGATGGATTTATTTATTATATGTGGTTATAATTGAAGGATTTAATGTTGAGGTGTTTTATCGATATTTTTGTGGGAATGGAGGTATTAAAAATCAAATCGGTATTTTTACGATATATTAAGTGAGTTATAATTTTTAATCGTAGTTGGATCGTTGCGATTTTTGGATATATTATACATATATAAGTTGAGTATATGTCTACAAATTTTGAGCCGTTAAAATGAGCGAATGATTTGTTATAAATTTTAAGAGGTGTTTGATTAGGAAAGTAGGGTTATAATTGATTTTGGTGGAAAATTCTAGAATTGAGTGGGCCCCACTTGTGGTTGGTGAAAAAATGTGCTGAATTTTATTTCAAATGTGGTGGGTGGCAATAGTAGCGAGTAAAAGCCATCGGTGTGCAATTCGAAATGCTTGGTAGGCTAACATTTTCTATAAATAGAAATTAAGTTAGAATTGAAAATCACACGAAAAAAAGTTTTCTCTCTTTCTCTCTCTATATTATTGGCGTATTTTGTGAGTATTTAGATACTTTGAGAGTTCTTTATTGATCTGAGTTTCATTCGACATCACTTAGATCTTTCCTTAGAAATCTTGATTCTTTGAGGTAAGGGATGTTATTTTCTTCTCGAATGATATTATTTCTTGATATCATTATCTTTGAAATATTGGTTGGAACTTTTTATCAAATTTGGAACTTTTTCATGGGTTCTATTCATGAGTTACTATTCATGAGTTCTTATTCACGAGTTCTTATTCATGAGTCTCTTATTCACGAGATTCTTATTCACGAGTACTATTAAGTGAGCGTGAAAATGTTTTTTGTGGAATTTCTATCTTTTGGTGTCGGATTCTTATTCACGTATCTCGGCCTTTATTCACGTATCTGACCTTTATTCACGTATCTGAAATTCATCGAAAAATAAAATTTCTTCTTTTAAGTCCAAAATATCTATTACGGATACTAGCTTTGATTGTATCCATGTTTTGATCATTCTTGAATTTTACACCACTATGATTATTTTGAGGTATTTTTGAACATGGATAAAACAAAGTCTGAATCCTTAATCCTTAATCCTTGTCATTTTGTTTCCTTTGGATTCGTTTCTTTAAAAATATTTTCATCATCCTCGGTCTTAAATGATGATATTATTGAATATCTTTGGCACATGTGTGCAAGATGAATGATTTCTGAAGAATATCTTTGGCTGAGTAGTGCAAAGAATATGAGCAGTGTTTAAATGAACATGACCAGTGATGAATATCTTTGGCTGTAGTGCAAAGATGAATATTTGATTCGGATGTTTATGGATTGTTATTACGAGGATAAAAGATGAGCGATGAACTTTTAAATTCATACATAGAAGATAGTAGTTTGCATTCTCTACTTAACTCTTCTAATGAATTATTATTTCATTGCGAATATTGATTTAAAATTTGTTGTCTATTGTATTATTAAATTTTTCCTGTTGAAGACTAACGATAATTTGTTGTATATTATCTTAGTCATAATATTCTTTCTTGAGCTAGTTGAGCTCACCCTTTTCCTTTTTTGTTCCATTCTTCTCGGGGAGGCGAGAATATAAGCGAGTGCAGTCGGGGTATGGAATGAAGGTTTTAGAAAAGGATTGTTTAGTAGTCCTCACCATTTTGTAAAATAATGTATCGATAAATGTGATGAGGATTTATTTGAGTATAGATATTATACAGAAGATAATATTTGTATTTAAACTCACGATTTCTTGTTGTAATAATAAAGTTGTAGTTGTTTACATACCATGTATTGACAACTCGAAATGGGTGATGTATACTATTTTGGGGGCGTCGCGGTTGGTATCGAGCTTAGGGATATGATCTCTGGCGGAGATCGGGAATAGAACTAGGAGGAGAGCAGTAAATCCTTGTTGGCTAGTGTGTCTACTAAAGCTTATTTGTTAGTTGGTCGATATATAGGGATATTATGTGATATATTGATTTCCTTAATTAACCTTTGTTTTATGGCGGTGTTTGAGAATGTCGTTGAGAATATTAACAATGGAAATGAGGCCAGTGGAGCGCTTTGTGTACTCACCAGCGAGGAGAGCGTCTGAGCAGTGGCAATGTTCCTCCTGTGAACAACACCATTGAAGCGAGATGATGAGCGAGGGGATGTTTAGAAGCTTTTTGCGATTCATGCAAAATCGAGACGAGGAGACTTCGTGTTCAAAATCTGAGGAGAAATGATAGCAATTCACGGGTTGTCCGCGATGAAGCAGTTCGAAGTTGGGACCACGAATTTAAGGGAAAGCGGATCCGATCATGGCGGAAACATGGGTCAAACAAATTACAGATATTCGATGTCTTGGGATGCGGAGGAGGAACGAAGGTTCCATTCGCCACCTTTATGTTAAAATGGCGAAGCGAGACTCTTTGGTGGGAATGCGTGAAGCGTACCCATCCGGTACTTTTCGGCATGTCTTGGGAGGCGTTTGAGAGACTATTTAATGACAAATACTTTCACGAAAGTGTTAAATCGTATGAAGGAAGTGGAGTTCATCAGATTAGAGCAAAACAACATGGCGGTGTCTCGATGCGAGGCAAAGTTTGCGAGTTATCGAGTTTGCACCTCATTTGGTGGAGAATGAGGAGCGTATGGCGGGATGTTTCTTAGAGGTTTGAAACACGGCGTACGTCGATATCTCATTTCTCATAAACTTTCTCTTTATTGAGATGTTGTAAGCAGGGCTCAATTATTAGGCGAGATATAGCGAAATGCAGTCGGCGAGGACCCTGACGACCGGGATCGTACCGAGAGATAGCGATCAGCGAGAATAATGATAACCCGGCGGAGAGAAAAGCGAGCGGACAAAAATGGTTTACCACTCTGGTGGTAATCATGATCGTAAAAAGAAGAAGAAGCGAGTCGGGAGGAGATTTTAAAGAGAGATTTAACAACGACTATGTGAAGGCAGCGGTCTTGGCGACAAGCGGGTTCTAAGGAGGAGAAACGACCACCGGTCGTATCTTCTAAAATCACGGAAAAGAGGGACATATCGGTCAAGCGCCCTAGCAGTTCAAGGTATGCTATAGTTGTGGAAAGGAAGGACATATCGCTCGAATTATGCGATGGCGAAACCTAGTTCAGCGAGGGCGGTGACTCAAAAACATCCCGTCCCGAAAAGTCAAAGTCAGCGATTAGGGAAGAAGCGTTTGTTGTGGTTGGTCATAATCGAGAAACCCCAAGCGAGGTGATCACGGGTAAAAATATTTATAAATTCTTGCGAAGTTTATACCTTACTTGATCTGGGTGCTACCCATTCATTTATCTCTCTGCATGTGCTCAGCGTTTAAACTTGACTCAGGAGAAATTAGACTTTGATCTATCTGTGGAAACTCAGTTAGGAGAAACTTTCATCACATCCTTTGTTTATAAATCTTGTTTGATTCAAGTTGGCACCATTACCTTACACATTGACCTTATCTCTTTAAAGATACTTGCTTTTGATGTGATTTTAGGAATTGATTGGTTAACTACTCATCATGCCAAAATTGATTGTTTTAAATGTAAGGTTGTTAGTTTTCATATTCTAACCAACTTTGTTATGCAATTCAACAACTAAACCATTAAAATCAATCACTATCATATCTAATCATAAAAAATTATTAGTTTATTGAAAAGCGGATGTCGAGCTTTCTTAGCCCATGTTATGGATTTGAATAAAGACACGTCAAATTTGAATAATATTCTGTTGTTATTGACTTTCTGGCGTATTTCTAGAAGAACTTCCGGTCTACCCCGAGCGTGAAGTTGAATTCTTTATTGATCTTGAACACAGTACAAAGCCCATTTCTAAAACCCATATCGAATGGCTCTATTGAACTTGAGGAGTTAAAGGTCCACTACGAGGAATTGTTGGACATCGGTTTCATTCGTCTGAAATACATCTCCTTGGGGTGCTCTGTTTTATTAAGTAAAGAAGAAAGGCGGGAGTATCGACTTTTTATTGACTATCGAAATTGAACCATGTCACCATCGAGAATAGGTATCCTCTACCTCGTATTGATGACTTGTTTGACCGATTCTGAGGGCCACATTCTTTTCAAAAATCGATCTTAGATTACGGATATCATCGGTGAAGATTAGGCGAGGATATTCAAAGGCGCCTTGAGAACTTCGGTATGGGCATTATGAATTCTTAGTCATGTCTTTGGGACTAACTAATGCTCCTACGGCTTTCATGGATATGATGAGCCAAGTATTCAGGAATATTTGGATCGGTTTGTTGTTGTCTTTATTGATGACATCCTTATATATTCAAAAGTCGTGAAGATCATGAGCACCATTTGAAAATTTGGTACTCGAAAGGCTTCGTGAAAACCAACTATATGCCAAATTGAAGAAATCGAGTTACGGCGAGGAAGTAGCATTTCTTGGGCGTGTGTGTCGAAACATGGAGTATCTGTTGATCGTGAAGATTGAAGCAATCTGAAGTTAGAACAATAAAAGTCGGTGGTGAAATCGTAGCTTTTGGGCTTATTGGTTATTATTATCGGAGATTAGTGGAAGGGTTTTCTCGAATCGCTACTCCATTAACTTCATTAACTTCGGAAGGATACAAAATTCGTTTGGAATGAAGAATCGAGAAGAGTTTCGAGAGCTTAGAGGAGACTTATTTATTTTTTTGTTCTAACAATACCATCTGGTTTGGATGGATTTGTTATCTCTGATGATGCTTGAGCAAAGGGTTAGGATGTGTTCTCATGCAGCGTGGGAAAGTCATAGCCTTTATGCCTCGCGACAACTTAAAAGTATGAGAGGAATTATCCTACTCATGATCTAGAGTTAGCGTGATCGTTTTCGTAAAAGATATGGAGCACTATCTATATGGGGAGAAAGTGGAGATATATTGAGACCATAAAAAGCCTTAAATATTTCTTCACTCAAAAAGAACTCAACATCTTGGCGGCGACGTTGGCTCGAACTATTGAAGACTACGACCACACTATTGATACCATCACGGTAAAAGCGAGCGTGGTAGGTGGCGCGTTGAGTAGAAGATCATATATGCGAGGAGCAGTGCGATGATGTCAAGTATCTGCGTAGAGCCCGACTTTAATAGAAAAAGTTAAGGTTGCTCGAGCCAGGGCCGGAGGCGATCGTATGAAGAAGAAAAAGTCTGAAGGAGCTATTAGGAGCGAGAATTGATGAAGAAGGAATACTTGAGTCCACTCTGAGACTTTGTGTTCTAACGACTCGATTTGAAGAACAAGATTATGATGGAGGCACACAATACCCATTTGCAATCCATCTGGAAGTACTAAAATGTATCGTGATCTTGACATACATTTTGGTGGAACAATATGAAGAGAGAGATTGCAAAGTTTATCTCGATGTGTTTAACTTGTCGGCGTGTAAAGGCGGACATCTAGTACCTAAGGTTCGTTGCAACCACTTGAGATTAGGAATGGAAGTGGGAACACATTACCATGGATTTAGTTCAGGTCTTCCTACGGTTTCTCAAGGCATCAATCTTTATTTGGGTTATTGTTGATAGATTAACCAAATCTGCTCATTTCTTGCCGATCACGGGAGACTTATTCCTTGAGCGTCTTGCTAGTATATGCGTAAATGAGATTGTGAGGTTGCATGGCATGCTGTATCCATAGTTTGGATCGTGACCCAAGATTCACTTCAAGATTTTGGGTTAGCTTGCAAAAAAAGCTATGGAGCGCAGTTTGCGATTTAGTTGACATACCATCCCCAAAGCAGACGGACAATCGAGAGGACTATTCAAACTCTTGAAGATTTATTAAGACTACTGTGTCCTAGACTTCAAGGCGGTTGGGATAAGTATTTACCATTGGTGGAATTCTCCTACTGACAACCGATTATCGAGCAAGTATATAGGTGTGGCTCCATTGAAGCATTATATGGGCCGAAAATGTCGTTCTCGATATGTTGGGATGAGGTGGGTGAAGCAACATTGTTGGGACAGAGAGTTAAATACGTATGACTCTAGAAAAGATCCAATGATTAACAAGCGTATACAAAGCGGCACAAGATCGACAAAAGAGTTATCACGGATCTTCATCGAAAGGGCGTGGAATTTAGTGTAGGGGATCATGTATTATTGCGAGTTGCTCCGTGGAAGGAGTTACAAGATTTGGGAAGAGAGAAAGCTCGATCCACGATTTATTGGTCCATTTCAAATTCTTGGCCAGAGTAGGAAATGTAGCTATAGACTTGCGTTACCTCAAGTATGTCTCGTGTTCATAATGTGTTTCACGTATCACGTACTTAAATAAATATGTGAAAGACCGAACCACGTTATAGAGTTAGAAGCAGGACGAGATAGCAGAAGACTTAGCGTGTGAGGAGGTACTGTCGAGATTTTGGATAGGAAGGAGCATGTCCTACTGCATGAAAATTCATACCACAAGTTAAAGTTTTGTGGAGGAATCATCTTTATAGAGGAAATGACACAGGAATTGAAGCGGAAATGAAAGCGAGGTATCCTCACCTTTTGAAACACACGGTCGTCGTCGATTTAGAGGCGAAATTTCATAAGGAGGGAGGTTGTAAGACCCAAAAATTTTTTAAATAAAAGGAATTTCCTTTATTTATTATTTTGAAATAGTAAGGGTTGATTTGATTAATGTGGATAGTTAGGGGTAAAATCATAAATATTTCAAAATAAGCAAGTGGTTATAAAATATTCATTGTTGTGGGGAATATTAGTTTGGTGGTGGAATATTAAATCTTTGTCGGGGAATATTAAATGCGGCGGTAGTAGCGACCATGTGTGGAGCCCATGTGAGCGATTGGATGAGGAAAGCGACAAATATAAGTTGTTTAAAAATAGCGGCGTAATTATTCTGAGATTATCTTTGTTGGAATACCGGTGGTTAAAACACACTAATCTGGCGTTGTTGAGCGATGGCACGCGGTATTGCATCGATTATTGATCCTTACGTGAAGGCCTTTACTCGATAATTATTCGATAATTCTTATTCGATATTTTATTTTATTGATTCAATAATTCTTTGCGTTGGTATTTTATATTATTCTTTGTTTGATAATTGTCCTTTGCGCGATATTTCCCATTATCGGATCGATAATTCATATTATTTGAATAATATTATTAGATAACATTATTGGCAATGTCTAGAAAGTTACATCTAAGGAGAGGTTTGGTCACCTAATTGCTTGCGCCCGATGAGGAGAGATCCTTATTGGAAAGCCCCTCTTTCTGAGGAGCTGCTGGTTGTCGTAATTGTGATTACGTAATATTATTTGGGAATAATTAATTATTGATTTATATGATAAGAAAATATTTATTTGATATGGATATAAATGATGGATTTATTTATTATATGTGGTTATAATTGAAGGATTTAATGTTGAGGTGTTTTATCGGTATTTTTGTCGGAATGGAGGTATTAAAAATCAAATCGATATTTTTTACGATATATTAAGTGAGTTATAATTTTTAATCGTAGATTGGATCGTTGCGATTTTTGGATATATTATACATATATAAGTTGAGTATATGTCTACAAATTTTGAGCAGATTAAAAATGAGCGAATGATTTGTTATAAATTTTAAGAGGTGTTTGATTAGGAAAGTAGGGTTATAATTGATTTTGGTGGAAAATTCTAGAATTGAGTGGGCCCCACTTGTGGTTGGTGAAAAAATGTGCTGAATTTTATTTCAAATGTGGTGGGTGGCAATAGTAGCGAGTAAAAGCCATCGGTGGCAGGTCGAAATGCCTTGTTGGCTAACATTTTCTATAAATAGAGGCTAAGTTAGAATTGAAAATCACACGAAACAAAGTTTTCTCTCTTTCTCTCTCTATATTATTGGCGTATTTTGTGAGTATTTAGATACTTTGAGAGTTCTTTATTGATCTGAGTTTCATTCGACATCACTTAGATCTTTCCTTAGAAATCTTGATTCTTTGAGGTAAGGGATGTTATTTTCTTCTCGAATGATATTATTTCTTGATATCATTATCTTTGAAATATTGGTTGGAACTTTTTATCAAATTTGGAACTTTTTCATGTCGGGGTTACTATTCATGAGTTCTTATTCACGAGTTCTTATTCATGAGTTCTTATTCACGATTCTTATTCACGAGTACTATTAAGTGAAAGCGTGAAAATGTTTTTTGTGGAATTTCTATCTTTTGGTGTCGAGATTCTTATTCACGTATCGGCCTTTATTCACGTATCTGACCTTATTCACGTATCTGGCCTTATTCATCGAAAAATAAAATTTCTTCTTTTAGTCCAAAATATCTATTACGGATACTAGCTTTGATTGTATCCATGTTTTGATCATTCTTGAATTTTACACCACTATGATTATTTTGAGGTATTTTTGAACATGGATAAAACAAAATCTGAATCCTTAATCCTTAATCCTTGTCATTTTGTTTCCTTTGGATTCGTTTCTTTAAAAATATTTTTCATCATCCTCGGTCTTAAATGATGATATTATTGAATATCTTTGGCACATAGTGCAAAGATGAATGATTTCTGAAGAATATCTTTGGCACATGGTGCAAAGATGAGCAGTGTTTAAATGAACATGTTTAAATGAACATGTTTAAATGAACATGATGATGATATCTTTGGCACATAGTGCAAAGATGAATATTTGATTCGGATGTTTATGGATTGTTATTACGGGGATAAAAGATGAGCGATGAACTTTTAAATTCATACATAGAAGATAGTAGTTTGCATTCTCTACTTAACTCTTACAATGAATTATTATTTCAATTGCGAATATTGATTTAAAATTTGTTGTCTATTGTATTACATTAAATTTTTCTGTTGAAGACTAACGATAATTTGTTGTATATTATCTTAGTCATAATATTCTTCTTGAGCTAGTTGAGCTCACCCTTTTCCTTTTTGTTCCATTCTTCTCGGGAGGCGAGAATATAAGCGAGTCTGCAGTCGGGTATGGAATGAAGGTTTTAGAAAGGATTGTTTAGTAGTCCTCACCATTTTGTAAAATAATGTATCGATAAATGTGATGAGGATTTATTTGAGTATAGATATTATGTATAGAAGATAATATTTGTATTTAAACTCACAGTTTCTTGTTGTAATAATAAAGTTGTAGTTGTTTACATGCCATGTGTATTGACAACTTTCGAATGGGTGATGTATACCTATTAAAAATGATATTGAAGACTTGATATAGATAATCAAATTTCATCGATAAATTTCCAGCCATAAAACACATACCATTCTAGAAAAGGTAAAGAAAAAACGTTTTCTAATTTTTAGAAATCTGATTTAAATATTTAAACTTCTTTCAAAAATTAATTGTTTGAACTTGGGCTTGATAATTCATAATAAATAGCCCTTTCATCAGAAAATTTCGTCCTACAACTTTACAGACATGTTTAACATGTTTTAAACATTTATTAATCAACAAAAATACTCTTCCTCTGTGTATACTTATCATATATCCCACATTCGTTGTAAAAATATTACCATTATTATATTATTAAAATATAATAATATATTTAAATGAATTATTTTCAATTTTCAACAATTGTCACATTAAAAATTTTCTCCATCTATATCCACATAAAATCAATATTTTCCTCATCATATGAATCAATAATTAATTATTCACAAATAATATTCTGAGAATCCACAATATTGACAACCGGTAGGTTCCCGAAAGAGGGGCTTTCGATAAAATTTCTCTTCTTCTTGTGGCCTTGATTATATGACCAAACCTCTCCTTGGCGCGAACTTTCTAGACATTGCAATAATGTTATCTAATAATATTATTATAATATGAATTATTGCTTGATAATGAAAAATCTTGTGTAATGACAATTATTGAAACAACAATGATATAAAATATCAACGCATGACAATTATTAAATCGATAAAATCTTTGAGCGATAATTCTTTGTAACCATTATTGAGTAGTGCCTTCTTACGTAAGAATCAATAATTGGTGCAATCACTGTCATATTTCTTGTGTTTTAACCACTTAAGTATTTTAACGATTATTACTTGATATTATAACTTCTGTTGTTATTTTAAACAACTTATATTTATGCGTTTTCTTCGTCGATCGCTTTCCGTTATGGGGCCCACACATTAATGCATGAGTCGTGCGAATATTCCCCAACGATGCGAATATTCCACAATAAGCGAATATTCCCAAGCAACAATGAATATTTTATAACCACTTTGCTTATTTTGAAGTATTTGCGTATTTTACCCTTAACTATCCACATTAATCAAATCAACCCTTATTATTTCAAAATAATAAATATAGAAAATTAAATTTTATTAATAATAAGTTGGGGTCTTACTGACCTCCCTCCTTATGAAATTTAGTCCTCGAAATTGGCGTATGTACACAGTGTTTGAAAAGGTGAGGATACCTCGCTTTCATTTCCGTTTCCAATTCGGTCATTTCCTCTATAGCATGATTCCTCCACAAAACTTTAACTTGTGGTATGACCTTTCTTGTAGGACATACTCCTTCTATCTAAAATCTTGGCGGTATCTAAATTCAATACGTTAAGTCTTGACTATCTCGTCAGGTTCTAACTTCGATAACGTGGTTTAGGTCTTTCACATATTCTGAAATGCGGATATGTGAAACATATTATGAACACTGAGAGACATACTCGGAGAGTAGCAGCGAGTCTATAGGCTACATTTCCTACTCGGTCGAGAATTTGAAATGGACCATAAATGTGTGAATTGAGCTTTCCTCTCTTCCCAAATCTTGTAACTCCCTTCCATGGAAGCAACTTCGCATAATACATGATCCCCACACTAAATTCCGTCCTTTCGATGAAGATCCGCATAACTCTTTTTATCGATCTTGTCTTGGTTTGTATCGTTGTCAAATTATTTGGATCTTTTAAAAAGTCATCATACGTACTTACTTCGGGTCCCAACGGTGTTGCTTCACCCATCTCGTCCCAACATCTTTGGAAGCGACACTTTCGTCCATATAATGCTTGAAATGGAGCTACACCTATACTTGCACGATAAGCTGTTTGTTGTAGGAGAATTCCACCGATGGTAAATACTTATCCCAAGCGCCTTTGAAGTCTAGGACCACGAGTCTTAATAAATCTTCAAGAGTTTGAATAGTCCTTTCGATTGTCCGTCCAGTTTGAGGATGGTATCTTGCGGCCAGATAAATAAATCCGTGCCCATAGCTTTTTGCAAGCTAACCCAAAATCTTGAAGTGAATCTTGGGTCACGATCCGAAACTATGGATCTACGGGCATGCCATGCAACCTCACAATCTCATTCACGTCGTCATACTAGCAAGACTTTCAAGTGAATAAGTCTCCGTATCGGCAAGAAATGAAGCGAGACTTGGTTAATCTATCAACAATAACCCAAATAGCATTGATGCCACGAGAAGCCGTAGGAAGACCCGTAACGAAATCCATGGTAATGTGTTCCCACTTCCATTTGGAATCTCAAGTGGTTCTGACGGACCCTTAGGTACTAGATGATCGCCTTTACGTTGACAAGTTAAACACATTGAGAAAAACTTTGCAATCTCTCTCTTCATATTGTTCCACCAAAATGTATGTCAAGATCACGATGCATTTAGTACTTCCGGGATGGATTACAAATGGTGTATTGTGTGCCTCCATCATAATCTTGTACTTCAAATCGAGTCGTTAGGAACCTGAAAGTCTAGAGTGGACTCAAGTATTCCTTCTTCATCAATTCTAAACTTAGGAATAGCTCTTTCTTGTACTTTCTTCTTCATACGCGCATCATTTCAAGATTGGTGGCTTGAAGCGACCTTAACTTTTCTATTAAAGTTGGCTCTGTCGTATACTTGACATCATCGCAGCGTTCTGCATATGATCTTCTACTCAACGCGTCATTACCACGTTCGCTTTTCGGGATGGTATTGAATAGTGTGGTCGTAGTCTTTCAATAGCTCGAGCCAACGTCATTATAGCGTGTTGAGTTCTTTTTGAGTGAAGAAATATTTAAAAGCTTTTATGGTGCGAATATATCTCCACTTTCTCCCCATATAGATAGTGCCTCCATATCTTTAGTGCAAAAGCATTTGCTACCAACTCTAGATCATGAGTAGGATAATTCCTCTCATACTCTTTAAGTTGTCGCGAGGCATGGCTATGACTTTCCCACGTTGCATGAGAACACATCCTAACCCTTTGCACGAAGCATCGTTTGTAGATAACAAATCCATCCGAACCGGATGGTATTGTGGCGCCCCAAAATTAGGTATCGTCACCCATCTTGGGTGCGCCACTTACATGGTACATAAATTCAAATACAACTTACTAATATAAGCGTAAGGTATACAATCTGACATAAACTATGAGTTTGAATACAAAATATTGTCTACTAGATATTATACAAACTCGAAAGGAGTCCTCATTACAACTATTATCACACTTATTTCACGAGAATAGTGAGGGGCTACTAATCTTATCCTCACGGACCATTACTTAGCCGTTCCCAGGCTAAATCCCGGCTATGTTCTCATTTCACAAGAAACGGTGAAAGAAAGGTGAGCTCAACTAACTAGTAAGAAATATTATGACTAAGATAATGCGAGAATAATTTATCATTAGCCTTGACGGTGTTAAAGCGATAAAATACAATAGAACAACAAGTTTAGCTGCGTGATGAATAAGCGATCCATTAAAAAGTCAAGTAGAGAATAAAGTCTACTATCTTTTAGGTTTTAAAAGGTTTTTCATCAACTGTTATAGTGAGACTCACTTTAATAAATAATCCACATCATCGAATCACCTACACTTTTCTGACGAGGATATTCATCAAATTATCAATGGTCACGACTATCTTAGAATCACCCAGTCATAATAATACCAAAAACTATCCATCAACTGCATTACGAACCCTTGAGGACTTTTATCATATCATTTATAACAAGCCGTGATTATTAGAATGATCCACAGTCATAATCATACTAAGTTCATCTATACACGTAAGCGAAGATAACATAATATAACATGAGGATGATGATGATGACATAATAATTCAATAAAACAAGTTCAAAATTATTTTATCCGAGAATTATTAACGTCCAAATTGTCAAAATGATCTTTGTTTTGTAGAGTAAAATTCAAGAATGATCGAAGAATATTTCCATGAAAAGATCTTTGGATGAAGCGCGAAATATCGAGGATATTCCACTAATTTCATAGAGTATAGAAGTGAAAGATTTAACTTGACTAGGTATAATAAAGAATGGAATAACAAAAGAAATCACCATGCATGCGGTACTTAGCATGGCAGTTATTCAACGAATAATAATAATAACGGAACCGGTCGGGTGAAATTCACACCAAAGCGGGATGATCAACGAGAATAATAAATCTTTGAATAATAAACAATGGAACCAGTCCTGTAAAACACACGACGAGATATTCCAGCGAAATAATAAATGCGGAATAATAAACAATGGAACCGAATTCGGTGTAAAACACAGACGAGGATATTCCAACGAATAATAAAGAATGGAATAACGAAGGAGATCACCAAGTATAGGGGATTAAAGCGTATCTGAGTTATTCAAATGAATAAATAAGAATGGAATAATATAAGGATTTCACCAAGTATAGGGTATCTGCGTGTCTGAGGTTATGTATAGGGTATACCACTTTTACGAGTTATTCAATGAATAATAAGCAATAGAATAACAACAGTTTTCTTCATGAATAAGAAAGAATAACACCCTTACGAGTACAACAAATAATATTCCCTACCTTAGAAGAAGGCGAATATTGGCAAGGTGAAGTAGCGAGAATACTTTTCTTCTTTCTCTCTATAGTTTCTCTCTCTAGAGTTTCGGTGAATTAAGTGAAAAATAATGAAGCACTAGGCCTCTGTTTATAGAAGATTTCTAGCTTACAGCGCTGCCATGTGAAAAGGCAAGTGGCTTGTATTATGGTGATGTGAAAAGAAAAGTGGTTTGGCGCTTGTAATGTGAAACGACAAGTGGTTCGGCCTTTTGTAATGTGAAACGACAAGTGGTTCGGCGCTTTATAATGTGAAACGACAAGTGGTTCGGCCTTTTGTAATGTGAAGCGGCAAGTGGTTTGGCGTCTGGTAAAGGTAATTACTATTGGCGAAGGTAATTACTATTCACAAGGTAATTACTATTGTGAAGGTAATTACTATTGTGAAGGTAAATCTTATTGTGAAGGTAATTACTATTCACAAAGGTAATTACTATTGGCGAAGGTAAATACTATTGTGAAGGTAAATACTATTGTGAAGGTAATTACTATTCACAAAGGTAATTACTATTGACGAAGAGACTCTTAGATAATGACATATGGGCCCCCCATAAAATAATCAAACTTAACCACAAACGTCTCATAATGAGACTCTTTATATACATCGAGGATTGAATAAATATTACCACAAATCATTTTATTTTTAATCAACACATATTTAATCTTTCAACAATTATTAATCATTTATAACTTAAGTCTCGATTAATAATATAACATATTATCTGAGATGATCTTGTGACAATAATTGAATCGATAATATAAGAGATATGATCACGGCCATTCTTTGTAGCAATAATTGAGCATAGGTTGAGTGACTTCTCACGTAAGCATCGATAATCAATCTTAGTGTGCTACTTATGCAACCCACAGCGTATTCTTTCAGTACTTTACCACCAAGGTAGTTCAGCGGTTTTAACGGTAACACTTCGTAGTTATTTTTATAAAATATTTTTATGTCGTTTTCTCGATCAAACAATAATTACATTATTGGGGTCCACCAATGATTGGTAGTTATGCGAATATTCCTAACAAAAGAATATTCCCAGACCAAACGAATATTTTATAACAACTTGCATACTTTTGCAAAATTTATAAATACTACCCACAACTATAATATTATCTCAAATTCACACCATAATATTAAAAATTATTTAAACAAAATTTAAATCTTTATTGATAAAATCTGGGGTCTCACAATCTCCTCTCTTATGGAATTTAGCCCTCGAAATTAAATTACGATACTAGTATGATAAAGAGGTGAGGATACCTTGAATACCTTTATCTTTGAAAACATTAAATTCATCTTTGCAATCCGAAGCGAAGATATTTATTCCTGATTCATCTTTGCCTTCTGGGCGAAGATATACAAGGCTATAAAACCAATAATCTTTGAGGCAGCGACTTAATAGTATCACGACCACGAATTATCCATTTACCCTTTGGCGAGGATATTAGTGTTTTTCATTCTGATCATGATTATCTTAGAATAATCCTTGGTCATAATCATACCAAGTCTATCAATGCACTTCTGACGAAAGATGACTTTTACCACATCCATGAATTAATATTTCATTCTTGAGACTCGGCTCGATAATTAATCCATATCATCGAATCATCCACTTTTCTACGGGCCGAGGATATTCATTAGTATCACGACCACTAATTATCCATTACCTACGGCGAAAGATAATCGTGTATTCATTAATATCACGACCACAAATTATCCATGCACTACTGCGAAGATAATCGTGTATTCATTAGTATCACGACCACAAATTATCCATGCACTACGGCGAAAAGATAATCGTTTATTCATTAGTATCACGACCACAAATTATCCGTACACTACGGCGAAGATAATCGTATATTCATTAGTATCCGACCATAAATTATCCATGCACTACTGACGAAAGATAATCGTGTTTTCAATTATGGTTATGATTATCTTAAACAATCCACGGTCATAATCATACCAAGTCCATCTATACACTACGAATGAGATGACTTTCAACGTAATATAAGCGTGAGGATAACGATATAAAGAACGATCAAATGAGATAAAGGATAAATATTAAACATTTATAATATAATTTATCCGAGGATTCAAGAATATCCCCATGTTATCAATCACTTAATAATCTCATAATCTAATATCATTAATATTATAACAATATTTTAATCACTTCTTAAATTTATAAACAATTTATCTCGATTGTTTACGCTTTACCATATAATGCATTTAATCATTCAAAATGCCATACTCTCATAAGATATCATCACCAATTATCAAATCTCTTATCAAAATATGCATATATTACATATAGGATTCTCTAGCCATAAAATCCTATTTTCAACTTTGTTACTTCACATAACATATTTAACTCATATGTTCAGAACTAAACTATTTTCATGAAAATACCAAATCAGTCCCAAAAATATTTCTTTTACTGGGTTTTAGCATAATATAGTCCCATAATGAAAATATATTTTTTCTAGAATTTTTAAAATTCATTTACTATTTTTCAAAAAATCAATTTCTAATTAATTCCTTAAGAAATTAGCTACCTCAAGTTTAACTCCAAAATTCCAAAATCATGGCAGGACCTTAACCATATTAACGTGAGCTTCAGTTTAAATTTCATGGTCATCGGAGTTATAGAACTCAGGTTATAGCGTTTTAAATCGGAAAAACCTAAATATTGAAATAGTCATAACTTGCTCATTTTAAGTCGAGAATGAGCTCATTTTTGGACAGGAGGTACTTTATACCATATACCTTCATGTCCCAAAAGGCCAGAATTTTCTCATAATTTAAGTGGCCGAAACAGCCCGTCTAAAATCATGGCAGCAGCTTTTTCGGTTTTGCAGCTTTGCACTCCTTTGCTAAAATCAGTCCACACAAAAATCTACAACACCTTTTCCAGTAATTCCACTTGGATTAGTTAGGTAACTCATAGATCTAACTCTAAGACTTGACCATACTCAAAAATTCAAAATATAATAGGAGATATGGTCAATTGAATTTTATATTCGTTTTTCACCAAAAATCGATTTTCAACTCTTTGTGATTTTAAGAAACTTTCATGTTTTCACATACTAACCAACATAACTCATCTTAAAACTTACTAATACTTCATATACCCATGATTTTCATCAGTTCTATACTTTTATTATGACTTTCATCATAATCCACGTAATGAGATCCTTTTAGTTGAAGAAATATTTGAGGTTTAAGAAATGGGTTTTTGTCTTTGAAATCAATACAAAATTCGATTTCACGTTCTAGAGTAGGCTAGGAAGTCTTCAAGAATCGCCAAGAAATTTATTAATGATAGAAATATCATTCAAAAGCTATTACTCTCGTCGAAGACTTGGATAGTACGTCACATTAATACCAAGCGTGACTTCATCCCTTAACTTGGATAACACCTCACAATGATACCTATCAACTTGCCATCTTGATCACGACGTCGCCTACAAAAAAAGGCTTGATTGCATTTCACATAAGGAAGTCAACAACAAAAGGATCGGGGCTCTTTACTTATGGCTTGATATAACGATGATTAACTTTAGGGTTTGGTTACTTTGAATTAAGTATAACGAGTTGGTTAGGAATATGAAAGCTAACAACCTTACAAAAAGAATAATGAGTAGTTAATCAATCATTTTCAAAAATTACCTCAAAAGGCAAGTATTTTCAAAGAGATAAGATCGACGAATTAGCGCAAAAAATGTTTATTTGAATCAAACAAGATTTAAAAATAGTAGCGGTAACAAAGGCTCCCTACTAATGAAGTTTGAAATCGATAAGTCAAAGTTTAACTTCTTGAGTCAAAATTTAAGCGTTGAACACAACTAGGTGAAATAAAAGAGTGGGTAAACGGTATCTAACACGGTATAGACTTACAAGAGCTTATGATTAACTTACAAGTGATAATTTTATTCGGGTTCCTCGTCACGAGAAAAAAAACGCTCTCTCTTAAACTAGGCTTTGGTTTATGCAGGACGACCTTTGGTGCCTCCATCCTAGTTGAATTTGTCTTGATGGCTTAAAAAATCGAGCTAAGTGACCTTCTCTTCCACAATTATAACATGCTTTGGGCGACATGGCGCGATTCGAATGATGTGTCCCTCTCCTCCGCATTTGAAGCATATGATAGGTGGTCTTTCTCCTTCCTTAACAAGCTGGTCTTTGGTCTTGGCGTCTTTCCATCATTGTTGAATCTCCTTTTCTTGAAATGTCCATTCTTATTATTTTGTACGATTACCACAAAGTGGTTACCATATCCGGCTTTGTTGATTCCCTCCACGCTTGTTGTCACCGCTTGATGACTACTACCATTTGATATTATAATTTTTAAATTTTGCTCTCTTTTAGTTGCGTTGACTTCGTTATCGCTCCACTAATTGAACCTATTTACAACATCTGAATAGAAACACGGTTTATGAGAAATAAGATGTTGGCGTATCTCTGCTTCAAACCTCTTAAAAACATTAGCGCCATTCTCTCTTCATTATCCACCAAGTGGAATATGAAACCGTGATAACTCATAAATTTTGCCTCGTATTGCGACACGGTCGTATTGTTTTGTTCGAACTTGATAAACTCCACCTCCTCATTCATGTGGCGAATACTTTCGGAAAGTATTTGTCGTTGAAACGACTCTGGAACTTCTCCCAAGATATCTTGATCTGACGAGGTTGAGTCGTTTCTGGATTCCCACCGATGTCCGCCTCTCAGCATGGCATAAAAAGCGTGAAAGGAACCTTTTGCTCCTCGAACATCCCAGACATCAAATATCTTGGTAATCTGCTTTATCCATGCTTCCACGAAGTGGTTTTGGCTCTCCCTTAAACTCCGGTGGTCCCAACTCCTTGAATTGTTTAGCGGTGGCCTTGAGAGTTTCCGTGTTTCCACCTACGTTTTGGGCGAAGTCGCTTTACTTTGATGTTGCATGAATTCTAAAAACTTCTTAAGCGTCTGAAATCGTTCGTCGATTGATCGGTGTTGTTGTTTACTGGTAGGATTATCGCCATCCTGTTGCACATTATCCACGATTATTGATCTGCATGGAGAATCAACGGTCTCACATGCTCCATTGTTATTCTCAACATTCTCGGATGCCATTTTCAAACAACGCCACAAAATAAGGGTTAATTGACATGTAACATATTATCACTATATACTCGTGACCAAACAAATACCAAATAAACTTAGGTAGGTCATACTAGCGAAGGTATTCCCGTCTCTCCCCTCCTAGTACTATTCTCACATCTTAGCGAGGATCGTATCCTAAGCTCGATACCAACCGTGGCGCCCCAAAATTAGGTATCGTCACCCATCTTGGGTCGCCACTTACATGGTACATAAATTCAAATCTGACTTACTAATATAAGCGTAAGTATACAATCGACATAAACTATGAGTTTGAATACAAATATTGTCTACTAGATATTATACAAACTCAAAAGGAGTCCTCATTACAACTATTATCACACTATTTCACGAATAGTGAGGACTACTAATCTATCCTCTGGGACCATTACTCAGTTCCCAGGCTTCGTCCAAATTATGTTCTCATTTCACGAAGAAACGATGAAAGAAAGAAAAGAGCTCAACTAGCCCGATAAGAAATATTATGACTAAGATAATGCGAGAATAATTTATCATTAGCCTTGACGATTGTTAAGCGATAAAATACAATAGACAACAAGTTTAATTGCGGCGGAATAAGCGATCCATTAAAAAAGTCAGTGGAGAATAAAATCTACTATCTTTAAGGTTTTAAAGGTTTTCATCAACATTATAGGCGAGACTCGACTTTAATAAATAATCCACATCATCGAATCACCCACCTTTTCTGGCGAGGATATTCATCAAATTATCAATAGTCATGACTATCTCGAATCACCCACGGTCATAATCATACCAAAAACTATCCATCAACGCATTCTGACAGCCCTTTGAGGACTTTTATCACATCATTTATAACAAGTCAAGCTGATTATACCGAATGATCCTCAGTCATAATCATACTAAGTTCATCTATACGTAATAGGCAGAAGATAACATAATATAACATGAGGATGATGATGATGACATAATAATTCAATAAAACAAGTTCAAGAATTATTTTATCCGAGAATTATTAACGTCAAATTGTCAAAATAATCTTGTTTTGTAGAGTAAAATTCAAGAATGATCGGAAGAATATTTCCATGAAAGATCTTTGGATGAAGCGCAAATATCGAGGATATTCCACTAATTTCATGGAGTATAGAAATCGAAGATTTAACCAATTTGGGTATAATAAAGAATGGAATAACAAAAGAAATCACCATGCATGCGGTGCTTGCGTGATGTAAGTTATTCAAATGAATAATAATAACGGAACCGGTCGGTGGATTTCACCCAAGCGGATGATCAACCAGAATAATAAATGCTGAATAATAAGCAATGGAACCAGGTCGGGTGTAAAACACATGAGACAGGATATTCAGCGAGAATAATAAATGCGGAATAATAAACAATGGAACCGGTCGGTGTAAAAACACACGAGATGAGGATATTCCAATGAGAATAATAAAGAATGGAATAACGAAGGAGATCACCAAGTATAGGGGTTTCAGCGTATCTGGAGTTATTCAACGAATAAATAAGAATGGAATAATATAAGGATTTCACCAAGTATAGGGTATCTGGCGTATCTGAGGTTATGTATAGGGTATACCATTTTTGAGTTATTCAGCGAATAATAAGCGATGGAATAACAACGATTCTCTTCATGAATAAGAAAGAATAACACCCTTACGGATGCACTGACAAATAATATTCCCTACCTTAGAAGAACCGAATATTGGCGAAGGTGAAGTAGCGAATACTTTTCTTCTTTCTCTCTATAGTTTCTCTCTCTGAGAGTTTGGGTGAATTAAGTGAAAATAATGAAGCACTAGGCCTCTATTTATAGAAGATTTCTAGCTTAGCACCATTGTGAAAAGGCAAGTGGCTTGACGATTTGTAGTGATGTGAAAAGAAAAGTGGTTTGGCCTTTGTAATGTGAAAATGTGAACGACAAGTGGTTCGGCCTTTTGTAATGTGAAAAACGGAGTGGTTTGACGTCTGGTAAAGGTAATTACTATTGGCGAAGGTAATTACTATTCACAAGGGTAATTACTATTGATGAAGGTAATTACTATTGATGAAGGTAAATACTATTGACGAAGGTAATTACTATTCATTCCTGTAATTACTATTATTGTGAAGGTAAATACTATTGATGTGAAGGTAAATACTATTGTGAAGGTAATTACTATTCACAAAGGTAATTACTATTGACGAAGAGACTCTTAGATAATGACATATGGGCCCCCATAAAATAATCAAACTTACCACAAATGTCTCATATGAGACTCTTTATATACATCGAGGATTGAATAAATATTACCACAAATCATTTTATTTTTAATCAACACATATTTAATCTTTCAACAATTATTAATCATTTATAACTTGTAGTCTCGATTAATAATATAACATATTATCTGAGATGATCTTGTGACAATAATTGAATCAATAATATAAGAGATATGATCGTGAATTCTTTGTATGATAATTGAGCGTAGGTGAGTGACTTCTCACGTAAGCATCGATAATCGATCAATCTGGTGTCTTCTTCTGTGACCACGCGTATTCTTTGTACTTTTACCATAGGGTAGTTCAGCGGTTTTAACGGTAACACCTCCGTAGTTATTTTTATAAAATATTTTTGTCATTTTCTCGATCGAATGATAATTACATTGTGGGGTCCACCGATGATTGGTAGTTGTCTGAATATTCCTAACACAAAAGAATATTCCCAGACCAAAAGCGAATATTTTATAACAACTTGCATACTTTGCAAAATTTATAAATACTACCCACAACTATAATATTATCTCAAATTCACACCATAATATTAAAAATTATTTCGACAAAATTTAAATCTTTATTGATAAAATCTGGGGTCTCACAATATTGTTAGAAACAGTGCCAAAATAAGTCTCCTCTTAAGCTCTTGGAAACTTTTCTCGCATTCTTCACTCCAAAGCGAATTTTTATCCTTAGAGTTAAATTTGAGTTAATGGAGTAGCGATTAGAAAACCCTTCCACGAATCTCAGATAATAACCAATTTAAGCCCAAAAAGCAACGTGCTTGATCAAGCGGTTGCTCCCAACTTTGTATTGCTTCAATCTTGGCGGATCAACGGATACTCCATGTTTTGACACCACGTGCCCGAGGAATGCTACTTCCTCAATAGGAACTCGCATTTCTTTAATTTGGCATATAGTTTGTTTTCCACGAAGCCTTTGGAGTACCGAATTTCAAATGGTGCTCATGATCTTCACGACTTTTGGAATATATAAAGATGTCATCAATAAAGACAACAACAAAGCCCGATCCAAATATTCCTTGAATACTCGGTTCATCATATCCATGAAAGCCATGAAGAGCATTAGTCGGTCCAGAAAGACATGACTAAGAATTCATAATGCCCGTCTCCAAGTTCTAAAGGCGGTCTTTGGAATATCCTCGATTCTAATCTTGGTGATGATATCCGAATCGAAGATCGATTTTTGAAAAGAATTGTGCCCTTGCAATCGGTCAAACAAGTCATCAATCGAGGTGAGGATACCTATTCTTGATGGTGACATGGTTCAATTCCCGATAGTCGTACAAAAATCGCATACTCCGTCTTTCTTCTTTACAAATAAAACAGGAGCACCCCAAAGAGATGTACTAGGGCCAGATGAAACCGATGTCCAACAATTCTGTAGTTGGACCTTTAACTCCTGAAGTTCAATAGGAGCCATTCGATATGGGGTTTTAGAAATGGGCTTTGTACGGGTTCAAGATCAATAAAGAATTCAACTTCACGTTACGGGGTAGGCCGGGAAGTTCTTGAAATCGTCGGAAAGTCAATAACAACGGGAATATTATTCAAATTTGGCGTGTCTTTATTCAAATCCATAACATGGGCTAAGAAAGCTTGACATCCGTTTTTCAATAAGCGAATAGCTTTATGATTAGATATGGCGATGATTGATTTTAATGGTTTAGTTGCTTGAATTAAATACAACGGGTTGGTTAGAATATGAAAACTATGACCTTACGAAAACAATCAATTTTGGTATGATGAGTAGTTAACCAATCAATCCCTAAAATCACATCAAAAGCAAGTATCTTTAAAGAGACAAAATTCGACATGTAAGGTGATGGTGCCAACTTGAATCAAACAAGATTTATAAGCGATTGGATGTGATGAATGTTTCTCTAACGGAGTTTCCACGAGATAGGTCAAAGTCTAATTTCTCCGAGTCGAGTTTAAGCGTTGAGCACATGCGGAGAGATAAATGAATGGTATGCACCCCAGGTATCAAGTAAGGTATAAACTTGAAGAATTTATAAATAGCTTACCCGTGATCACCTCGTTTGGGTTCTAGCATTATGACCAATCACAACAAACGCTCTTCCGGAATCGTTGACTTTGACTTTTACGAGACGATCTTTTGAGTCACCGTCCCCCATTGAACTAGGTTTATTCTTGTCTGATCTCGAAGCGATATGTCCTTCCTTTCCACAATTATAGCATACCTTGAGCTGTTGTGGGCGGTTTGGTGATATGTCCCTCTTTTCCGCATTTGTAGCATATAATGGGGTGGTCGTTCTCCTCCATAGAACCGATTCTTTGCAAACCTTTGTCGTCTTCACATAGGTCGTTGTTAAATCTCCTCTTTTAAAATCTCCTCTGACTCGCTTCTTCTATTTTCATGGCCATGATTACCACCGGAGTGGTTACCATTTTTGTCCGTCTGTTTCTTTCTCCATTTGGTTATCATTATTACATTGTTCTTTATCTACGGATGCGATCCTGGTTATGGTCCCTCGGTTGACCGATTACTCGTTATCTCGCTCTAATAATTGAGCCTGTTTTAACATCTGAATAGAGAAAATTTATGAGAAATGAGATATTGTGCGTATCTTGGGTTTCAAACCTCTCAAAAACATCCGCGTCATCGTTCCTCATTCTCCACCAAATGAGGTGCAAACACGGATAACTCTGCAAACTTTGCCTCGTCTTTGAGACAAATCATGTTGTTTTGTTCTAATCGATGAACTCCACTTCCTTCATATAGCCGAACACTTTCGGGAAAGTATTTGTCATTAAATAATTCTGAAATGTCTCCCAAGACATCTTTGAGTCTTGTTGGATGGAGTGCAACTTCACGGACTCCACCGATGAATGCGCCTCGCCACGGAACATAAAGGTGGCGAATGGAACCTTCTGTTCTTCCGTGCATCCCAGACATCGAATATCTTTGTAATTTGCTTGACCCGTGTTTCCGCCGTGATCGGATCGGCTTTCCCTTAAATTACGGTGGTCCCACTCTTTGAAGCTGCTTGGCTGTGACAACTTAGTAATTGCTATCATTTCCTCCTCAGTATTTTGAACACGAGTCTCCTCGTGCGATTTTGCATGAATCGCAAAAAGCTTCTAAACATCCTTCGTTCATCATCTCGCTTTCGGTGGTGTTGTTCATGGGAGGAACATTGCTAACACATTGCGTTCTCCTCGTTGGTGAGTCTGAGCGTCTCCACGGTCTCATTTCCATTGTTAATATTCTCGATCGACATTCTCAAATCTTGTAATAAAACAAGGGTTAATTAAGAAATCAATATATCACATAATATCCTTATATCTTGACCCAACTAAAAAAATAAGCTTAGGTAGGACACACTTAGCGAAGGATTTACTCGTCTCCCTCTAGTTCTATTCCCAGATCTCATGAGAAATCATATCCGAAGCTCGATACCAATTGTGGCCCCCCCAAAATAGGTATACATCACCTATTCTCGAGTTGTCAAAATATGAGTACAAACAACTACAACTTTATTATTACAACGAAAAAAGCGTGAGTTTGAATACAAATATTATCTTACAGACAATATCTATACTCAAATAAATCCTCATCACATTTATTGATACATTATTTTACAAAAATGGTGAGGACTACTAAACAATTCTTTCTAAAACCTTCATTCCATACCCCACTAGGCTACGTACTATATATTCTAGCCTCACGAGAAAAAAAATGGAACAAAAAGGAAAAGGGTGAGCTCAACTAGCCCGGTAAAGAATATTATGACTAAGATAATATACAACAAATTACCGTTAGTCTTCAACGGGAAAAAAAAATCTAATAGAATCAATAGGCAACAAATTTTAAATCAATATTACGCGTGAAATAATAATTCATTAGAAGAGTTAAGTAGAGAATGCAAACTACTATCTTACATGTATGAATTTAAAAGTTCATCGTCTATCTTTTATCCTGTAACATCAATCGATATACATACGGAATCAAATATTCATCTTTGCACTTTCACAGGCAAAGATATTCATCGATTAGTCATGTTCATCTAAACACTGTTCATCTTTACACTTTCTGACGAAAGATATTCTTGAAATCATTCATCTTTGCCTTTCTGAGCCAAAGATATTCAATAATATCATCATTTAAGGCGAGGATGATGAAAAATATTTTTAAAAAACGAATCCAATTGAAACAAAATGACAAGGATTAAGGATTAAGGATTAAGGATTTTACTTTATTTTATCCATGTTCAAAAATACCTCAAAAATAATCATAGTGGTGTAAAATTCAAGAATGATCAAAACATGGATCTGATCAAAGCTAGTATCCGAATAGTTATTTTGGACAAAAAGAAGAAATTTTATTTTTTGGTGAATAGTCTTTAGTATATCGTGAATAGTGTTAGTATCGTGAATAGTAACTCAGACACCAAAAGATAGAAATTTCCCAAAAAAACATCTTCACGCTTCATGAATAGTACTCGTGAATAGTAACTTTCGTGAATAGTAACTCATGAATAGTAACTCGTGAATAGTAACTCATGAATAGTAACTCATGAATAGTAACCCCCATACATGAAAAAGTTCCAAATTTGATAAAAAGTTTCAACCAATATTTCGGCATAATGATATTGAAGAAATAATATCATTTGAGAAAAAATAATATCCTTACCTAGAAAAGATTAGTACTTACTATTTGGAATCTAGGATTTAGTCTTTGAAGGAAACTTGCAGAAATCTAACAATACTCAAAGTATACTCAAAATACTCACAAGAATACGCTCGATAATATAGAGAAAACTTGATTTACGGTGTGATTTTCAATTCTAACCTAAGCACCTATTTATAGGAAATTGCTTAGAACACCAAAGCGAAAATTTAATAAATTAATAATATAATTATATAAATTTCCTCGCATGCCTAGAATCTGATTTCAGCCATCAAACACATGCCACATTCTAGAAAAAAGTAAGAAAAAACGTTTTCTAATTTTAAATATTTTAAACTTCCAAAAATCAATTATTTGAACTTTTTGGACTTCAATAACTCATAATAAATAGCCCTTTCATCAGAAAATTCGAATCTCGCGTGTTTTATAGGAAATTCAATTCTCTACAACTTTGGAAGAAAGTTTTCCAAATTCCAAATAGAAATTGATCGAAATCCACAAACGAAGCGATTTTACAAGTATATAATCAAATTTCGATCAATAAATGGGGTCCACTGAGCATGTTTAACATGTTTTAAATATTTATTGCAACAAAAATACTCTTCCTCCTCGTATATACTCATATATCCCACATTCGTTGTAAAAATATCACCATTATTATATTATTAAAATATAATAATATATTTAAATAATTATTTTCAAAGATTTTCAATTTTCAACAATTGTCATTAAAAATTTTCTCCATCTATATCCACATAAAATCAATATTTTCCTCATCATATGAATCAATAATTAATTATTCACAAATAATATTCTGAGAATCACAATATTGATGACCAAGACGGTTCCGGGAAAGAGGGGCTTTCGATAAAATTTCTCCTTCTTGGCGCATTGATTAGGTGACCAAACCTCTCCTTAGACGAGAACTTTCTAGACATTGCCAATAATGTTATCTAATAATATTATTCGGATAATATGAATTATTGCCGATAATGAAAAATCTTGTGTAATGACAATTATTGAAACAACAACAATATAAAATATCAACGCACAATTATTAAATCGATAAAATCTTTGAGCGGTAATTCTTGTAACCATTATTGAGTAGTGCCTTCTTACGTATGAATCAATAATTGGTGCAATCTCTGGTGTCTTCTTGTGTTTTAACCACAGAGTATTTTAACGATATTATCAGAAACAACTTCTGTTTGTTATTTTTAAACAACTTATATTTGTCGTTTTCTTCATCGATCGCTTTTTTAGTTATGGGGCCCACACATGGGCTGCTTGCGTAGTAAATACGAATATTCCCAAGCGATACAAATATTCCACAACCAAACGAATATTCCCCGACAACAATGAATATTTTATAACCACTTGCTTATTTTGAAGTATTTGCGTATTTTACCTTTAACTATCCACATTAATCAAATCAACCCTTACTATTTCAAAATAATAAATAGAGAAAATTAAATTTCATTAATAATAAGTTGGGGTCTTACAACATCTTTTTCATCGGTCATGTAAAAATTAAGAAAATTCCCAATTGCATACTTTTTGACACCAGCATCTTCCACAACATATTTCAAAACTAAAGCATCCCAAATTTCAGCAGCATGTTTATATAGACAATAGATATCAAAAAGTTCATTCGACAAAGAGTTGAGAATGATAGCCTTGCAAATTTTATCAGCAGAGGACCAAGTACTAACAGAAGAATCATATTCTTTCTTTTGTTCATCGGTAGCATCATAAGGGGGTTCAACTGGTTTTGGTTTGGTTAAACCATGGTCAACTTTAGCAATGTCCATAATCAAAAGTAATTTGGTCTGTCAACGTTTAAAATTGGATCCATCAAAAGGTTCAACTTTGGTCAAATCCGGGACAGATTTAGTGGCGATAAGTGTAAGACCCCAACTTATTATTAATGAAATTTAATTTTCTCTATTTATTATTTTGAAATAGTAAGGGTTGATTTGATTACTGTGGATAGTTAGGGGTTAAATACGCAAATATTTCAAAATAAGCAAGTGGTTATAAAATATTCATTGTTATTTGAGAATATTCGTTTGGTCGTGGAATATTAAATGATTTAATCGGGGAATATTCGTATTTGACGGCGCAGACCATGTGTGGACCCCATAACGAAAGCGATTGGATGAAGAAAAACGACAAATATAAGTTGTTTAAAAATAACAGGCGTAGTTATTACTGAATTAACACTATTAGAATACCCTTGGTTAAAACACAATGAATACGCGTTGTTGCAAGAAGAGAAGTGATACGGTATTGCACCAATTATTGAAGGCACTACTCAATAATGGTTACAGATAATTATCGCTCAAAGATTTTATTTTATTGAGTTAATAATTCATGCGTTGATATTTTATATTCTTTCAGTTGTTTCAATAATTGTCATTACACAATATTTTCATTATCGAAGCAATAATTTATATTATCCTAATAATATTATTAGATAACATTATTGGCAATGTCTAGAAAGTTCTGTCTAAAGAGAGGTTTGGTCACCTAATTGCGCTACCATGAAGGAGAAATTCTTATTGAAAGCCCCTCTTTCCTGAACCGCCTCGGTTGTCAATATTGTGATTACAGAATAATATTTGTGAATAATTAAGTATTGATTCATATGATGAGGAAAATATTGATTTTATGTGGATATAGATGGAGAAAATTTTAATGTGACAATTGTTGAAAATTGAAATTTTATCTTTAAGATAATGTATTATTATATTTTAATAATATAATAATGGTGATATTTTTACAACGAATGTGGATTTATGAGTATACGAGGAGAAAGAGTATTTTTGTTGCAATAAATGTTTAAAACATGTTAAACATGTTGGTGGACCCCATTTATTGACCGAAATTTGATTATAAATTTATAAAATCGCTTCGCTTGTGGATTTCATCAATTTCGATTGAAATTTGGAAAAACTTTCTTCTGCAAAGTTGTAGAGAATTGAATTTCCTATAAAAACACGCGAAATTCAAATTTTGACAAAAGGTCTATTTATTGTGAATTATTGAAGTTCGAAGTCAAAATAATTAATTTTTGAAGTTTTAAATATTTTAATAAGAAAAACGTTTTTTTTAGTTAGGCAAGGTGAGTCACTCTTGGTGGCTGATGGTTTGAATCAGATTTTGGTGCGAGGAATTTAATAAATATATATTAATATTTTATTAAATTTTCTGCTTTTGGTGTTCTAAGCAATTTCCTAAATAGGTTCTTGGGTTAGAATTGAAAATCACACCGTAAATCAAGTTTTCTCTCTCTATATTATCGAGTATTCTTGTGAGTATTTTGAGTATACTTTGAGTATTGTTAGACTATAAAGTTCCTTCAAAGACTATACCCTTGATTCCAAATTAGTAAGTACTAATCTTTCGAGGTAAGGATGTTATTTTCTTCTCAAATGATATTATTTCTTCAATATCATTATCTTTGAAATATTGGTTGAACTTTTTATCAAATTTGGAACTTTTTCATGCTCAAGTTACTATTCATGAGTTACTATTCACGAAGTTACTATATCATGAGTTACTATTCACGAGTTACTATTCACGAGTACTATTTATTTATGAAGCGTGAAGATGTTTTTGTGGAATTTCTATCTTTTGGTGTCTGAGTTACTATTCACGATACTAATTATTCACGATACTCAGACTATTCAATCAAAAATAAAATTTCTTTTTTTGTCCAAAATATCTATTCGGATACTAGCTTTTGATTGTATCCATGTTTTGATCATTCTTGAATTTTACACCACTATGATTATTTTTGAGGTATTTTGGCGTGGATAAAACAAAGTACTTAATCCTTAATCCTTAATCCTTGTCATTTTGTTTCAATCGGATTCGCTTTCTTTAAAATATTTTTCATCATCTTCACCTTAAATGATGATATTATGGAATATCTTTGGCACGTAGTGCAAAGATGAATGATTTCTCAAGAATATCTTTGGTAGTAGTGCAAAGATGAACAGTGTTTAGATGAACATGACCAATCGATGAATATCTTTGGCTCAGAGTGCAAAGATGAATATTTGATTCCGATGTATATCGATTGATGTTACAGGATAAAAGATAGACGATGAACTTTTAAATTCATACATGTAAGATAGTAGTTTGCATTCTCTACTTAACTCTTCTAATGAATTATTATTTCACGTCTGCGAATATTGATTTAAAATTTGTTGTCTATTGTATTCTATTAGATTTTTTTCCCCTGTTGAAGACTAACGATAATTTGTTGTATATTATCTTAGTCATAATATTCTTTACTTGAGCTAGTTGAGCTCACCCTTTTCCTTTTTGTTCTATTTTTCTCGTGGAGGCTAGAATATATAGTGACGAGCCTGAATATGGAATGAAAGTTCTAGAGAGAGTTGTTTAGTAGTCCTCACCATTTTTGTAAAATAATGTATCAATAAATGTGATGAGGATTTATTTGAGTATAGATATTGTCCTGAAGATAATATTTGTATTTAAACTCACGCTTTTCATGTAATAATAAAGTTGTAGTTGTTTCGCATCAGTATTGACAACTCGTAATGGGTGATGTATACCTATTTTGGGGGCATCACAATGGTATCGTAGCTTAGGATATGATCTCCATGAGATCGAGAATAGAACTAGGAGGGAGAGACGAGTAAATCCTTCGCTAAGTGTCCTACCTAAGCTTATTTGTTAGTTGGTCAAGATATAGGGATATTATGTGATATATTGATTTCCTTAATTAACCCTTGTTTTATGACAAAGATTTGAGAATGTCGATCGAGAATATTAACAATGGAAATGAGACCGTGGAGACGCTTGTACTCACCAACGAGGAGAACGCGTACAGTCGGGCAATGTTCCTCCCGTGAACAACACCATTGAAAGCGAGATGATGAACGAGGGATGTTTAGAAGTTTTTTGCGCTTCATGCAAAATCGCATTTAGGGAGACTCGTGTTCAAAATACGGGAGGAAATGATAGCAATCCACGAGTTGTCACAAACCAAGCGCTTCAAAGAGTTGGGACCACCGAAATTAAAGGGAAAGCCAGATCCGATCATGGCGGAAACATGGGTCAAGCAAATTACCAAGATATTCGATGTCTTGGGATGCACGGAGGAAACGTAGGTTCCATTCACCACCTTTATGTTCCTTGGCGAGGCGTATCACTGGTGGGAGTCCGTGAAGCGTGCACTCCATCCAAACGCACTCAAGATGTGTCTTGGGAGACGTTTGAGAACTATTTAATGACAAATACTTTCACGAAAGTGTTCGTCATATGAAGGAAGTGGAGTTTATTAGATTGGAGCAAAAACAACATAATCGGTGTCTCAAAGACGAGGCAAAGTTTGCAGAGTTATCCAGTTTTACCTCATTTGGTGGAGAATGAGGAACGATGACGCGGATGTTTCTTAGAGGTTTGAAACCCGGCATACGCCAAGATTCTCATTCTCATAAATTTTCTCTTTATTCAGATGTTGTAAAATGTGGCTCAATTATTAGAGCAAGATAACGAGTATGGTCAATCGAGGGACCACAACCAGATCGTACTCGAGATAGCGAACAATGTAATAATGATAACCAAATGGAGAAAGAAATGATTTTACAAAATGGTAACCACTCTGGTGGTAATCATGGCCATAAAAATAGAAGAAGCGAGTCGGAGGAGATTTTAAAAGAGGAGATTTAACAACGACTATGTGAAGACGACAAAGGCTTAAGAAGAATCGGTTCTAAGGAAGAGAACGACCACCCATTATATGCTATAAATGCGGAAAGAGGGACATATCACCAAACTATCCACAACAGTTCAAGGTATGCTATAATTGTGGAAAGGAAGGACATATCGCTTCGAGATCAGAAGTAGTGAAACCTAGTTCAATGGGAAGGCGGTGACTCAAAAGATCGTCCCGAAAAAGTCAAAGTCAACGATTCCGGAAGAGCGTTTGTTGTGACTAGTCATAATGCGAGGAACCCAAACGAGGTTATCATGGGTAAGCTATTTATAAATTCTTGCGAAGTTTATACCTTACTTGATACCGGTGCTACCCATTCATTTATCTCTCCGCATGTGCTCAACGCTTAAACTTGACTCAGGAGAAATTAGACTTTGACCTATCTCGTGGAAACTCCGTTAGAGAAACATTCATCACATCCACCGCTTATAAATCTTGTTTGATTCAAGTTGGCACCATTACCTTACCGCTGACCTTATCTCTTTAAAGATACTTGCTTTTGATGTGATTTTAGGGATTGATTGGTTAACTACTCATCATGCCAAAATTGATTGTTTTCGTAAGGTTGTTAGTTTTCATATTCCTAACCAACCCGCTTATGCAGGATCAAGCAACTAAACCATTAAAATCAATCATCGTCATATCTAATCATAAAGCTATTCGCTTATTGAAAAACGGATGTCAAGCTTTCTTAGCCCATGTTATGGATTTGAATAAAGACACGCCAAATTTGAATAATATTCTGTTGTTATTGACTTTCCCGACGTATTTCTCAAGAACTTCCTGGCCTCTACCCCGTAACGTGAAGTTGAATTCTTTATTGATCTTGAACCCGGTACAAAGCCCATTTCTAAAACCCCATATCGAATGGCTCCTATTGAACTTCGGAGTTAAAGGTCCAACTACGAATTATTGGACATCGGTTTCATTCGGCCCCAGTACATCTCCTCGGGGTGCTCCTGCTTTATTTGTAAAGAAGAAAGACGGGAGTATGCGACTTTGTATTGACTATCGAAATTGAACCATGTCACCATCAAGAATAGGTATCCTCTACCTCGTATTGATGACTTGTTTGACCAAATTCAAGGCACACAATTCTTTTCAAAAATCGATCTTCGCTACGGATATCATCACCAAGATTAGAACCGAGGATATTCCAAAGACGCCTTCGAACTTCGGTATGGGCATTATGAATTCTTAGTCATGTCTTTCTGGACTAACTAATGCTCCTACGGCTTTCATGGATATGATGAACCGAGTATTCAAGGAATATTTGGATCGCTTTGTTGTTGTCTTTATTGATGACATCCTTATATATTCCAAAAGTCGTGAAGATCATGAGCACCATTTGAAGTCGGTACTCCAAAGGCTTCGTGAAAACAAACTATATGCCAAATTGAAGAAATGCGAGTTCGCGGCGAGGAAGTAGCATTCTTTGGGCACGTGGTGTCAAACATGGAGTATCTGTTGATCCGTGAAGATTGAAGCAATACAAAGATGGGAGCAACCAAGTCGGTTGGTGATCAAGTACGAGCTTTTTGGGCTTAGTTGGTTATTATCGGAGATTCGTGGAAGGGTTTTCTCGAATCGCTACTCCATTAACTCATTAACTTTCGAAAGGATACTGTAAATTCGCTTTGGAGCGAAGAATGCGAGAAGAGTTTCCAAGAGCTTAAAAGGAGACTTATTTCAAAGACTGTTCTAACAATACCATCCGGTTCTGATGGATTTGTTATCTACGATGATGCTTCGGGCAAAGGGTTAGGATGTGTTCTCATGCAACGTGGGAAAGTCATAGCCTATGCCTCGCGACAACTTAAAGAGTATGAGAGGAATTATCCTACTCATGATCTAGAGTTAGCGCAAGATCGTTTGCAAGCTTAAAGATATGGAGGCACTATCTATATGGGGAGAAAGTGGAGATATATTCGCACCATAAAAGCCTTAAATATTTCTTCACTCAAAAAGAACTCAACATGCGGCGATGACGTTGGCTCGAACTATTGAAAGACTACGACCACACTATTCAATACCATCCCGGTAAAAGCGAACGTGGTAGGCGGCGCGTTGAGTAGAAGATCATATGCGGAAAACGAGTGCGATGATGTCAAGTATACGACAGAGCCAACTTTAATAGAAAAAGTTAAGGTTGCTCAAGCCACCAATTCGAGGCGATGCGCATATGAAGAAGAAAGTACAAGAAGGAGCTATTCCTAAGCGAGAATTGATGAAGAAGGAATACTTGAGTCCACTCTGAACTTTGTGTTCCTAACGACTGATTTGAAGTACAAGATTATGATGGAGGCACACAATACACCATTTGCAATCCATCCTGGAAGTACTAAAATGTATCGTGATCTTCGACATACATTTTGGTGGAACAATATGAAGAGAGAGATTGCAAAGTTTATCTCGATGTGTTTAACTTGTCAACGTGTAAAGGCGGAGCATCTAGTACCTAAGGGTCCATTGCAACCACTTGAGATTCCGAAATGGAAGTGGGAACATATTACCATGGATTTCATTACGGGTCTTCCTACGGTTTCTCAAGGCATCAATGCTATTTGGGTTATTGTTGATAGATTAACCAAGTCCGCTTCATTTCTTGCCGACACGGAGACTTATTCCTTGAACGCTTGCTAGTATGTGCGTGAATGAGATTGTAAGGTTGCATGGCATGCCAAGATCCATAGTTTCGGATCGTGACCCAAGATTCACTTCAAGATTTTGGGTTAGCTTGCAAAAAGCTATGGGCACGGATTTGCGATTTAGTTGACATAGCATCCCCAAACGGGACGGACAATCGTAGAGGACTATTCAAACTCTTGAAGATCTATTAAGACTCGTGTCCTGACTTCAAGGGCGAGTTGGGATAAGTATTTACCATTGGTGGAATTCTCCTACAACAACAGCTACTGTGCAAGTATAGGTGTAGCTCCATTTGAAGCATTATATGGACGAAAAGTGTCGCTCTCCAAGATGTTGGGACGAGGTGGGTGAAACAACATTTGTTGGGACCCGAGTTGGTACATATGACTACTAGGAAAAGATCCAAATGATTCGACAACGATACAAACGGCACAAGATCGACAAAAGAGTTATGCGGATCTTCATCGAAAGGACGTGGAATTTAGTGTAGGGGATCTTGTATTATCATGAAGTTGCTCCATGGAAGGGAGTTACAAGATTTGGGAAGAGAGGAAAGCTCAATCCACGATTTATTGGTCCATTTCAAATTCTTGACCGAGTAGGAAATGTAGCCTATAGACTCGCGTTACCTCCGAGTATGTCTCGTGTTCATAATGTGTTTCACATATCCATGACTTAAATAAATATGTGAAAGACCCGAACCACGTTATAGAGTTAGAACCCACGAGATAGCCAAGACTTAACGTATGAGGAGGTACCATCAAGATTTTGGATAGGAAGGAGCATGTCCCACGCCAGAAAGGTCATACCACAAGTTAAAGTTTTGTGGAGGAATCATGCTATAGAGAAAATGACCTGGGAATTGGAAACGGAAATGAAAGCGAGGTATCCTCACCTTTTCGAAACACCAGGTACGTACGTCAATTTCGAGGACGAAATTTCATAAGGAGGGGAGGTTGTAAGACCCCAACTTATTATTAATGAAATTTAATTTTCTCTATTTATTATTTTGAAATAGTAAGGGTTGATTTGATTAATGTGGATAGTTAGGGGTTAAATACGCAAATATTTCAAAATAAGCAAGTGGTTATAAAATATTCATTGTTGTCGGGGAATATTCGTTTGGTCGTGGAATATTCATACTGTCGGGGAATATTCGTACGACGGCGCAGCCATGTGTGGACCCCATAACGGAAAGCGATTGGATGAAGAAAACGACAAATATAAGTTGTTTAAAAATAACGGCAGAAGTTATTACTGAATTAACACTATTGGAATACCCTATGGTTAAAACAAGAATCTGGCGTTGTTGCACAAGAAAGCTTTACGATATTGCACCAATTATTGAAGGCACTACTCAATAATGGTTACGATAATTACTGCTTCGATATTTTTATTTTATTGAGTTAATAATTCTTTGCGTTGATATTTTATATTCTTTGTTGTTTCAATAATTGTCATTACACAATATTTTTCATTATCGAAGCAATAATTCATATTATCTGAATAATATTATTAGATAACATTATTGGCAATGTCTAGAAAGTTCTGTCAAAGGAGAGGTTTGGTCACCTAATTGCGGCGCCAAGAAGAAGAGAAATTCTTATTGGAAAGCCCCCTCTTTCCTGGGAACTGCCTAGTTGTCAATATTGTGATTTTGTAATAATATTTGTGAATAATTAAGTATTGATTCATATGATGAGGAAAATATTGATTTTATGTGGATATAGATGGAGAAAAATTTTAATGTGACAATTGTTGAAAATTGAAATTTTATCTGATAAGATAATGTATTATTATATTTTAATAATATAATAATGGTGATATTTTTACAACGAATGTGGGATTTATGAGTATATCGAGGAGGAAGAGTATTTTGTTGCAATAAATGTTTAAAACATGTTAAACATGTTGGTGGACCCCATTTATTGACCGAAATTTGATTATAAATTTATAAAATCGCTTGGTTTGAGGATTTCGGTCAATTTCGATTGGAATTTGGAAAACTTTCTTCCGCAAAGTTGTAGAGAATTGAATTTCCTATAAAAATGCGCGAGATTCGAATTTTCCGACAAAAGGTCTATTTATTGTGAATTATTGAAGTTCAAGTCTCAAATAATTAATTTTTGAAGTTTTAAATATTTTTAATAAGAAAAACGTTTTTTTTTTGAGTTAGGCAAGGTGAGTCACTCTTGGTGGTGATGGTTTGAATCAGATTTGGGTGCGAGGAATTTAATAAATATATATTAATATTTTTATTAAATTTTACGCTTTTGGTGTTCTAAGCAATTTCCTATAAATAGGTTCTTGGGTTAGAATTGAAAATCACACCGTAAACTCAAGTTTTCTCTCTATATATTATCGTGCGTATTCTTGTGAGTATTTTGAGTATACTTTGAGTATTGTTAGGCGGTGCAAGTTCCTTCAAAGACTATACCCATTCCAAATGAAATCTTAATCTTTCGAGGTAAGGATGTTATTTTCTTCTCAAATGATATTATTTCTTCAATATCATTATCTTTGAAATATTAGTTGGAACTTTTTATCAAATTTGGAACTTTTTCATGCTCAAGTTACTATTCATGAGTTACTTATTCACGAAGTTACTATTCATGAGTTACTATTCACGAAATTACTATTCATTTAGTACTATTTGTGACGCCCAAAATTAGGTATACGTCACCCATCTTGGTCGCCACTTACATGGTACATAAATTCAAATACAACTTACTAATATAAGCGTGCGTGTACAATATGACATAAACCGTGAGTTTGAATACAAATATTATCTACTAGATATTATACAAACTCAAAAGGAGTCCTCATTACAACTATTATCACACTATTTCACGTAATTGTGAGGACTACTAATGCTATCCTCGGACCATTACTCCGCTTCCCCAACTCGTCTCAAAATATGTTCTCATTTCACGAAGAGAACAAAGAAAGAAAAAAAAGGAGCTCAACTAGCCCAAAAGAAGAAATATTATGACTAAGATAATGCGAGAATAAATTATCATTAGCCTTCAACAAGTGTTAAACCGATAAAATACAATAGACAAACCGGTTTAATCTGCGGCGAATATGCAATCCATTAAAAAAATCAAGTAGAGAATAAAGTCTACTATCTTTTAGGTTTTAAAAGGTTTTCATCAATTTTTATCACGAGACTCAACTTAATAAATAAACCACCACATCTAATCATCCCCGTATTACCACTGGTCAAGGATTTTCATCAAATTATCAATGGTCATGACTATACCGAATCACCCCCGGTCATAATCATACCAAAAACTATCCATCAAACGCATTACAGAAGCCACCGAGGACTTTAGTCACATCATTTATATCAAGTCATGATTATACTGAATGATCCTCGGTCATAATCATACTAAGTTCATCTATGCACGTAAGCCAAAGATAACATAATATAACATGAGGATGATGACAATGACATAATAATTCAATAAAACAAGTTCAAGAATTATTTAATCCATGAATTATTAACGTCCAAATTGTCAACATGATCTCATGTTTCAGTGAGAGTAAAATTCAAGAATGATCGGAAGAATATTTCCATGAAAAGATCTTCGGATGAAAACGCAAATATCAAGGATATTCTACTAATTTCATGGAGTATAGAAGTCAAAGTTTTAACCAACCGGGTATAATAAAGAATGGAATAACAAAAGAAATCACCATGCATGCGGTATTGCAGATGACAAAGTTATTCCAACGTAATAATAATAACGGAACCAGTCGTGTGAAATTCACACCAAGCGGGATGTTCCAACAGTAATAATAAAGATGGAACCGGATCCGGTGTAAAACACACAGATAGGATATTCCAATGAGAATGATAAAGAGCGGAACCGAATCCGGTGTAAAACACATGAGCGTGATGTTCCAACGTAATAATAAAAAGCGGAACCGGTCGTGAAATTCACAAGCGAGGATGTTCCAATGTAATAATAAAGATGGAACCCGGATCCGTTAAAAACACGAGATAGGATATTCCAATGTAATGATAAAGATTTTAACCAGTCCTGTAAAAACACATGACGAGGTGATGTGTTCCAATGTAATAATAGAAGAATGTCACCAAGTATAGGGTAAACCGCATATATGAAAAGTTATTCCAATGTAATAATAAGCAATGGAATAACATAAGGATTTCACCAAGTATAGGGTATGTCATGCGTATACAGGTTATGTATAGGGTATGCCACTTTTACGAGTTATTCCAATGAATAATAGTGAATGGAATAATGTAAGTTCTCTTCAAGAAGAAAGAATAACACCCACTACCGTAAAAAGAACCTAATATAGAAGTAGTGAAGTAGCGAGAATACTCTTATTCTTTCTATAATTTTCTCTCTATAGCTTCTCTCTATAATTTCTCTCTCTAGAGTTTCAATGAATTAAATAAGAAAATAATGAAGGAATGAGCTTCTATTTATAGGAAAATGGAATGCATAAGTAACTAATCCATGAAATCGGTCCGTATTGATTTACTTTAATCGACGGTCCATATTTAAAGAAAAATCTTTTAAATAAAATATAATATATTCTATTTATATAAAAACATTTTACTATGCAAAACACTATATACTACGCAATACTATGCAAAACACTATGCAACACTATGCATAATAAAATATAATATATTCTATTTATAGAATAACTTTAATAAAGTATTCTATTTTATATAAAAGATGTTTCGCTTTTTATTACGTTAATAATACTGAATAAAACAAAACGTCATTATCGCTATAATAATTCATATTATTAATCGACAATAATGGAATCAAACCGAGTGACTTCTCACATAAGCATCAATAATCAATACCGGTGTGCTACTATGCAACCACACGTATTCATCGTACTTTTTACTACCTGAGTAGTTCAACAAAGAACTACGGTAAAACTTCCGCCGTTATTTCAATAAAATATTTTTGTCGCTTTTCTCGATCCGACAATAATTACATTGTGAGGTCCACCAATGATTGAGTAGTTATGCGAATATTCCTCGCTAAACCGAATATTCCCAGACCAATCAAATATAATATAACCACTTGCATACTTTGCAAAATTTATAAATACTACCCACAACTATAATATTATCTTAAATTCACACCATAATATTAAAAATTATTTCAACAAAATTTAAATCTTTATTGATAAAATCAGGGGTCTCATGATCTCCCTCCTTATGGAATTTAAGCCCTCGAAATTAGGGTGCGATACTGATATGATAAAGAGGTAAGGATACCTTGAATACCTTTATCGTTGAAAACATTAAATTCATTTTTGCAATCCGGCCAAAGATATTCATTAACAATTCATCTTTGCACTACAGGCCAAAGATATACAACTGTAAAACCAATAATCTTTGAGACTCACCAATAGTATCACAACCATGAATTATCCATGCACTACCATCGCTAAGGATATTCGTGTTTTCAATTACTGGTCATGATTATACCGAATAATCCGTGGTCATAATCATACCAAGTCTATCAATGCACTACGGCCAAAGATGACTTTTACCACATCCATGAATTAATATTTCATTCTTTGAGACTCAAATTTCAATAATTAATCTATATCATCGAATCATCCCCGCACTACTGGGCCCAAGGATATTCATTAAGTATCACGACCACGAATTATCCATGCACTACTACCAAAGATAATCGTGTATTCATTAGTATCACGACCACAAATTATCCATGCACACTGACTACTACCAAAGATAATTGTGTATTCATTAAGATCACGACCACAAATTATCCATGCACTACTAATCGCCAAAGATAATTGTGTATTCATTAAGTATCACGACCATAAATTATCCATGCACTACTACCAAAGATAATTGTGTATTCATTAGTATCATTCGACCATAAATTATCCATGCCTACTACCAAAGATAATTGTGTATTCATTAGTATCCGACCACAAATTATCCATGCACTGACGGAAAGATAATTGTGTATTCATTTACTGTTATGATTATACCGAAACAATCCTCGGTCATAATCATACCAAGTCCATCTACAGCCACGAGATGACTTTCTTTCAACATAATATAAGCGTGAGGATAATGATATAAAGAATCAATCAAATGAGATAAAGGATAAATATTAAACATTTATAATATAATTTATCCGAGATTCAAGAATATCCCCATGTTTTCAATCACTTAATAATCTCATAATCTAATATCATTAATATTATAACAATATTTTAATCACTTCTTAAATTTATAAACAATTTATCTTAATTGTTTACGCTTTTACCATATAATGCATTTAATCATTCAAAATGTCATACTCATAAAATATCATCACCAATTATCAAATCCTCATCAAAAAATATGCATATACTCTATATAGGATTCTCTAGCCATAAAATCCTATTTTCAACTTTGTTACTTCACATAACATATTTAACTCATATGTTCAGTAACTAAACTATTTTCATGAAAAATACCAAATCAGCCCCAAAAATATTTCTTTTCTGGGATTTAGCATAATATAGTCCCATAATGAAAATATATTTTTCTCGAATTTTTAAAATTCATTTACTATTTTTTAAAAATCAATTTCCACTTAATTCCTTAAGAAATTAGCTACCTCAAGTTTAACTCCAAAATTCCCAAATCTTGGCAGGACCTTACACATGTTAACGTGAGCTTCCAGTTTAAATTTCATGGTCATCGGAGTTATAGAACTCCTGTTATAAGCGTTTTTTTCGCGGAAAAACCTAAATATTGAAATAGTCATAACTTGCTCATTTTAAGTCAGAATGAGCTCATTTTTGGACAGGAGGTACTTTATACCATATACTTTCATGTCCCAAAAGGCCAGAATTTTTCTCATAATTTATGTGGCCGAAACAGTCCCTTAAAGTTTCTGGGCAGTAGCATTTTTGAAATTTACAGCTTTGGCCTCATTTGCTAAAATCAGTCCACACAAAAATCTACAACACCTTTTCCAGTAATTCCACTTGGATTAGTTAGGTAACTCATAGATCTAACTCTAGAACTTGACCATACTCAAAAATTCAAAATATAATAGGAGATATGGTCAATTGAATTTCTTGTTACGTTTTTCACCAAAATCTGATTTTCAACTCTTTGTGATTTCTAAGAAACTTTCATGTTTTCACATACCAACCAACATAACTCATCATAAAACTTACTAATACTTCATATACCCCTGATTTTCATTATTCCAATGCTTTTATTATGACTTTCATCATAAACCACGTAAAGCTGCTCATTTAGTTGAAGAAATATTTGAGGGTTTAAGAAATGAGTTTTTGTATCTTGGGTCAATACAAAATTCGATTTCACGCTCTAGGGTAGGCTAGAAATCTTCAAGAATACGTCAAGAAATTTATTAATGATAGAAATATCATTCAAAAGCTATTACTCTCATCCAAGACTTGGATAGTCGTCACATTGATCTGAATCGTGACTTCTATCCCTTAACCTAGATAGCACCTCACAATGATACCTATAAACTTGCCATCTTCATGTGACGTACGCCTCTCACAGAAAGTCTAGGCTTGATTGCATTCCACACAAGGAAGTCAACAACGAAAGGTTCGGGGCTCTTTACTTATGGCTTGATATAACAATTGATTAACTTTAGGGTTTGGTTACTTTGAATTAAGTATAACAGTTGGTTAGGAATATGAAAGCTAACAACCTTACAAAAAGAATAATGAGTAGTTAATCAATCGTTTTCAAAATTACCTCAAAGGCAAGTATTTTCAAAGAGATAAGATCGACAGTAAGCGTGAAAGTGTTTATTTGAAACAACAAGATTAAAAAAAATAGTAGCGATAACGAAGGCTCCTACTAACGAAGTTTCAACCAATAAGTCAAAGTCTAACTTCTCCTCAGAGTCAAATTTAAGCGTTGAGCGCAAAGCAAGAGAGATAAAAGAATGGGTAGAACCGGTATCTAACACGGTATAGACTTCGCAAGAGCTTATGATTAACTTACCCGTGATAATTTTATTCGGGTTCCTCGTTACGAGAAAAAAAACGCTCTCTTAAACTACGGCTCTGGTTTTATGCGGGATGACCTTTGGTGCCTCCATCCTAGTTGAATTAAATCTTGATGAAACGACAAAAATCGAGCTAAGTGGCCTTCTCTTCCACAATTATAACATGCTTTGGATGGCATGGCGCAGATTCGATCGATGTGTCCTCTCCTCCGCATTTGAAGCATATGATAGGTGGTCCTTCTCCTTCCTTAACAACAGTCTTTGGTCTTGACGTCTTTCCATCATTGTTGAATCTCCTTTTCTTGAAATGTCCATTCTTATTATTTTGGCCACCGATTACCACCAAGTGGTTACCATATCGGCCTTATTGATTCCCTCCACGCTTGTTGTCACCGCTTCGATGACTACTTTACCGGTATTATAATTTTGCTTGGTTGCTCTCTTTTAGTTACGTTGACTGACGTTATCGCGCTCCACTAATCGAGCCCTATTTACAACATCCGAATAAAAACACGCTTTATGAGAAATAAGATGTTGGCGTATCTCTAAACTTCAAACCTCTTAAAAACATTCGCACCATTCTATCTTCATTATCCACCAGTGGGGCGAAATCGTGATAACTCCGCAAATTTTGCCTCGTATTGCGACACGGTCATATTATTTTGTTCCAACTTGATAAACTCCACCTCCTTCATGTGGCGAATACTTTCGGAAAGTATTTGTCGTTGAAACGACTCTGGAACTTCTCCCAAGATATCTTCAAGATCAAAGAAGTTTGAGTACGTTTTCCGATTCCCACCAATGAATCCTCTCCGCCAAGCATAAAAGGCGTGAAAGGGAACCTTTGCTCCTCGGAGCATCCCAAGACATCAAATATCTTGGTAATCTGCTTTATCCATGCTTCCGCCGTAGTGGTTTTGGCTCTCCTTAAACTCCGGTGGTCCCAGCTCCTTGAATTGTTTAGCGGTGACCGCTTAGAGAGTTTCTCGTGTTTCCACCTACGTTTTGGACAGAGTCGCTTTACTTTGATGTTGCATGAATTCTAAAACCTTTTAAACGTCATCATCATTCATCAATTGATCGGTGTTGTTGTTTACAGGAGGATTATCGCCATCCTGTTGCACATTGTCCTCGATTATTGATATGTGGAGAATCAATGATCTCACATGCTCCATTGCTATTCTCAACATTCTCGGATGTCATTTTCGACATCGCCACAAAACAAAAGATTAATTGACATTTAACAATTACCTTTATATTCTCGACCGAGCCAATAAAATAGCACAAAAAACTTAGGTAGGTCATACTAGCGAAGGTATTCCCGCCTCTCTCCTCCTAGTACTTTTCTCACATCTTAGCCGTGGATCATATCCCTTAGCTCGATACCAACCGTGGCGCCCCAAAAATTAGGTATCGTCACCCATCTTGGGTCGCCACTTACATGGTACATAAATTCAAATACAACTTACTAATATAAGCATGTAGTATACATATGACATAAACCGTGAGTTTGAATACAAATATTATCTACTAGATATTATACAAACTCAAAAGGAGTCCTCATTACAACTATTATCACACTATTTCACGTAATTGTGAGGACTACTAATGCTATCCTCTCGGACCATTACTCCGCTCCCCAACTCGTCCCAAATATGTTCTCATTTCACAAGAGAAACGGTGAAAGAAAGGGTGAGCTCAACTAGCCCGATAAGAAATATTATGACTAAGATAATGCGAGAATAAATTATCATTAGCCTTCAACAAAGTGTTAAACCGATAAAATACAATAGACAACCAGGTTTAACTGCATTGAATATGCAATCCATTAAAAAATCAAGTAGAGAATAAAATCTACTATCTTTTAGGTTTTAAAAGGTTTTCATCAATTTTTATCATTTGAGACTCGACAATAAATAAACCACCACATCTAATCATCCACATACCACGGTCAAGGATTTTCATCAAATTATCAATGGTCAAATGACTATACCGAATCACCCCGGTCATAATCATACCAAAAACTATCCATCATTTGCATTACAGCCACCGAGGACTTTAGTCACATCATTTATATCAAGTCATGATTATACTTAGAATGATCCACGGTCATAATCATACTAAGTTCATCTATGCTGCGTAAGCCAAAGATAACATAATATAACATGAGGATGATGACAATGACATAATAATTCAATAAAACAAGTTCAAGAATTATTTAATCCATGAATTATTAACGTCCAAATTGTCAACATGATCTTGTTTTAGTAGAGTAAAATTCAAGAATGATCGGAAGAATATTTCCATGAAAAGATATCGGATGAAACGCAAAATATCAAGGATATTCTACTAATTTCATGGAGTATAGAAGTCAAAGTTTTAACCAACCGGGTATAATAAAGAATGGAATAACAAAAGAAATCACCATGCATGCGGTACTTGCGATAGAGCGAGTTATTCAATGTAATAATAATAACGGAACGGTCGGTGAAATTCACACCGGCGGGATGTTCCAATGAATAATAAAGATGGAACCCGGATCCGGTGTAAAACACACGAGATAGGATATTCCAATGTAATGATAAAGACGGAACCAGTCCTGTAAAACACATGCGATGATGTTCCAATGTAATAATAAAAAAAAGCGGAACCGGTCGGGTGAAATTCACACCGACGGGATGTTCCAACAGAATAATAAAGATGGAACCGGATCCGGTGTAAAACACACGATAGGATATTCCAACGAGAATGATAAAGAAAGCGGAACCGAGTCCGGTGTAAAACACACAGAGCAGGATGTTCCAATGAATAATAGAAGAATGTCACCAAGTATAGGGTAAATGGCATGATACACAGTTATTCCAATGTAATAATAAGCAATGGAATAACATAAGGATTTCACCAAGTATAGGGTATCTGCATTATCACAGGTTATGTATAGGGTATGCCACTTTTACGGGTTATTCCAATGTAATAATAGTGAATGGAATAATGAAGTTCTCTTCAAGAAGAAAGAATAACACCCTTTACCGTAAAAAGAACCTGAATATAGAAGTAGTGAAGTAGCGAATACTCTTATTCTTTCTATAATTTTCTCTCTATAACTTCTCTCTATAATTTCTCTCTGTAGAGTTTCAATGAATTAAATAAGAAAATAATGAAGGAATGAGCTTCTATTTATAGGAAAATGGAATGCGTAGTAACTAATCCATGAACGGTCCAGATTGATTTACTTTAATCGGCGGTCCATATTTAAAGAAAAATCTTTTAAATAAAATATAATATATTCTATTTATATAAAAACATTTTACTATGCAAACACTATGCAATACTATGCAAAAACACTATTTTAACACTATGCATAATAAAATATAATATATTCTATTTATAGAATAACTTTAATAAAGTATTCTATTTTATATAAAAGATGTTTCGCTTTTATTACGTTAATAATACGAATAAAACAAAACGTCATTATCGCTATAATAATTCATATTATTAATCGTGAATAATGGAATCAAACCGAAAATGACTTCTCATATAAGCATCAATAATCAATACCGGTGTGCTACTATGCAACCACCACATCGTATTCTTTGTACTTTTACTACCGAGTAGTTCAACAAGAACCACCAGTAAAACTTCCGCCGTTATTTCAATAAAATATTTTTGTCGTTTTCTCAATCCGAAAATAATTACATTGTGAGGTCCACCAATGATTGAGTAGTTATGCGAATATTCCCCGCTAAACCGAATATTCCCAATTAATCAAATATAATATAACCACTTGCATACTTTGCAAAATTTATAAATACTACCCACAACTATAATATTATCTTAAATTCACACCATAATATTAAAAATTATTTCAACAAAATTTAAATCTTTATTGATAAAATCTGGGGTCGCCTTATTCATGTAAGCGTGAAGATGTTTTTTGTGGAATTTCTATCTTTTAATGTCTGATTTACTATTCACGATACTAAGACTATTCACGATATCTGACACTATTCACCAAAAAATAAAATTTCTTCTTTTTGTCCAAAATATTTATTCGGATACTAGCTTTGATTGTATCCATGTTTTGATCATTCTTGAATTTTACACCACTATGATTATTTTTGAGGTATTTTGACGTGGATAAAACAAAGTACGAATCCTTAATCCTTAATCCTTGTCATTTTGTTTCACTTTGGATTCGTTTCTTTAAAAATATTTTTCATCATCTTCGATCTTAAATGATGATATTATGGAATATCTTTGGCACATAGTGCAAAGATGAATGATTTCTGAAGAATATCTTTGGTAGTAGTGCAAAGATGAGCAGTGTTTAGATGAACATGACCCTCATGATGAATATCTTTGGCCATGTAGTGCAAAAAGATGAATATTTGATTCCGGATGTATATTGATTGATGTTACAGGGGATAAAAGATAGAGCGATGAACTTTTAAATTCATACATAGAAGATAGTAGTTTGCATTCTCTACTTAACTCTTCTAATGAATTATTATTTCATTGCGAATATTGATTTAAAATTTGTTGTCTATTGTATTCTATTAGATTTTTTTTTCCCTGTTGTAGACTAACGGTAATTTGTTGTATATTATCTTCGTCATAATATTCTTTATTGAAAGCTAGTTGAGCTCACCCTTTTCCTTTTGTTCCATTTTTCTCAAGAGGCGAGAATATAACAAGTGCAGTTCAATGTGGTATGGAATGAAGGTTCTAAAGAGAGTTGTTTAGTAGTCCTCACCATTTTGTGTAAAATAATGTATTAATAAATGTGATGAGGATTTATTTGAGTATAGATATTGTCTGAAGATAATATTTGTATTCAAACTCACAGTTTCTTGTTGTAATAATAAAGTTGTAGTTGTTTCTGTACCTTGTATTGACAACTCAGAATGGGTGATGTATACCTATTTTGGGGGCGTCACAATAAGCATAGCAGAATCCATAGATTTTCTACTTAAGAATGTTGGATAAATATTAATAAATATAGGATTCAACTATCAAATAAAAGAAGGGCAGAAATAAACTTATCGATTTAGAGCGAATAATTTTGAGTAGAGTAGGCAATGCAAACAAGACCGTCGTCTTAAGTAGAAATTTAAGCCCTCTAGAACTTTTCTCGGTGCTAAAGTGACCAACGAAATTCTACTCCAGGATTCAACAGCTCTTCACCCAACTAACCAGCACTTGAAATAGTTGAATGACCCAAGAATAACTTCTAATTTTTCTTACTCAAACTCAAAATTGTACCATATATATATATATAAGTGGACAACTGCAGCTTTTTTATAAATTATAATGGAAGAATATAATATATATATATATATATAAATATGCTTTTTTAGTATGTAAAAAAGTAACAATTTTTTGTTGAAATTGACAGAAGCACTATATATATATATATATATATATATATATATATATATATATATATTCCAGCAAAAAGTGAGTTGAAACAAAGTGAGCTCAGCCTTTTATAGGAAAAAATTGCAACGGTAATGTCATGAACGGTAAAAGAATTGCAACGGTAACATCATGAACGGTAATATATATTAATGCAACGGTAACATCATTTTAATATATAGCAACGGTAATATATTACTCCCTCTGTTCCTAAAAGATTGTCGTTTAAGGTTAATGCACATAGATTAAAAAATATAATTAATATCTAGCGAAAATACTATACTACCCTTATTAATTGTCTCAACCAATTATTCACCTCCCAATGTTTCTTATTCAATTCAATCAATTACTTCTTATTCAATCAATTACTACTTAAATTATAGCATTAAATTGAATAAGAATCATTGGGAAGGGAATAAAACTTTAAATAGAAGAAAGCTTTAAATAAGGGTAAAGTAGAAAAAAAAAATAGTTAATGTGTATTGATAAACTCAAAACGACAATCTTTTTGGAACAAAAATTACTTCCTAAAACGACAATCTTTTATGAACGGAGGGAGTATTAATATCCCAATAATTAATATTTATTTTAACAGTTACAAATTTTCATAAATTAATATGTATATTTTATTTAACTTTGCAATATTTAACATAAAATACAACAGCATACAGTGCTTTTCATAGAGCTTACAATTTGCGCAGTAATTGATATTACTCGGCTTAATTTGGCTATCAATATTACTCCTTCCAGTGTTATTTAGCTTTTGTATTTGTTTGTTTTATATGTTGGCAGGTGGTGATGGACAATCTCCTTGAGGTGGGAGGGTCATAAATGTCAAGTGGCGGGAATACACTAGAAGAATTGGTATTGATGGAACTGCGATTGCAATCAAAGAGGCTATTAAATCAGCTTTTGGTTTACGAATTAGACGGGTATTCTGGTTGGAGGATGAAGATAATGTCATCAGGAGTCTTGACATAGCTGTGATGTTGCTTAACTGTTGATGTATTGGGGCTGGATTTGTAAATAGGGATAGTGAATATTACATATTGTAGATCAGAAGGATACTGATTGTTATATAAAAAATTAAAAAAATAATAAATGTTATTATGATTATCTAAAGCGGACGTCAGTATATTTTATTCTTTATTTTAAAAGCATAAAGTTGAGTTGTTCTTTTTGGAAGACTTCTTGCATAATGAGGTGTGCGTAGTCTTGTATAAAAATCAGATGATCCAAGAAATGGCAATATATGCTTGAGCAACACGTAATCCATTCTGAATTGGTCTAAACCATAAATAATTGAAGAACCGTGTGGAACAGTATTTGACAATGACTTTCTGATCATGACGACGCATCTTTGATCTTTTTGGAACAATCACAAGTCCTTCACCACGTGGTTCATAAATTGTCGTCCGCGTGCCTCATAACTACATTAAATAATATATATATATATATATATATACACGATCCCGATCTAAAGCTCACCCCTTATTTAGTTCACCTTATTCACTCCCCTTTAGCGACGGATCGGACGACGATTCGGTCCGTCGCTATATATATATATATAACGACGATTCGGTCCGTCGCTATATGTTCGGTCCGTTGCTATATGTAGTTTGTCGCTATATGTTGTATGTCGCTAAAAGTTTCAAGATTTACGGTTACATATATAAATAATCTTAATCAGAATCGTCATTTCTCATCATAGCTAAAAAGGGTGAAACAAGGTGAAATTTAGATAAAGGTTGAAATTTAAGATCCTGACCGATATATATATATATATATATATATATATATATATATATATATATATATATATATCTACCAAACTTAATTATCTATGTATGATTATTCACATAATTCACATAAATATGATTTATATATGAATTCACCGGAAATAATTCATAATCAGACTTAACTATGAATTATTCTCCCAAACCCTCCCAATATATATATTATATATAAAAGCAATACATTTTACTACACAGTATCCCTTTATTTTACTTTACTTCTTTTCCACCATTAGCGACAAACCGAAGCGGCGTCATCGTATATGAAACGAATAAACGGTTTTATATGTTATGGCGACGGTTCGATCGTTCTTAAAAAGTTAAGGCAGCGGTTACTTCGATATCTTTCGACGGATCGAATCGTCGCCTTACGTCGTTAAAGATGGTGAACAAGATATGTTAAATAAAGTAATATGCACTTGATACTCTCTGTATATAAAAGATTTTAGCAGCCTTTTATGTTATACAAAAAGAGTCCAAAATATATCAATATTCAGTTATATATCTTTGATGTTTCTAGGAAATGAAATGTGAGATGCTTATTGCTTGGTCATCAAGGATGTTTGACTTTTGGACTTTGATATGGTCATAGTGCCAATTAAAACATCAGGATGCATGCTTATTAACTAGGTGGTGTGCCTATATATAGCCTATAGGATGGGGAATGGAACTAACACAAGACCAAAGTCGAGTACTACTAGTATTATTACTATCACATAAATCTTGATATATATTCATGGCTTTGTTTTCTAGTTTCCTTGGTTGCTTTTCAGATACTGGGCGAGTTGCTGCCCAAGGAGATGATCATATTGTTACTGCTAGCAATACCACAAGAAGAAGCTCCAAACTGAAAACATCACATGATATTGATGCAGGAGCCAAGTCAAGAACTGCCCCAATTCCAGTTTCTTACTTCCCTATTGGATCCAGATTCTCTCAGTTATGAGAAAAACCTAGCTCTCTTAATTTGCTCCACTCAAAGGGCTACGGATCACTCTTACTTGTAAAAAAATATATTACTGCGCAGTGTTGTACGTGTTTCAATTAATATATTGTAAATTATTTTGACTCTTTGAAGTCAATTTCGATATTCTGGATTCTGATACGGACCGAGGGCACCTATTATTTTGAAGTTTTATTGTTATTCAAGTGTTTTTGTTAGCGTTTGTAAGATATATTGGCTCATTGCGGAATAGAGGTTTTGTATCAAGGGCTGAAATTTCAGTGAGTCTGGGTCAATTTTTAAAAAAAAAATTATTTGAAGGAGTGTTAAATAAATTTGTTATGTTTGATTTAAAAAGTAAAAATAAGTAGAATACTTAAACAAACTATTCTCAGTTCCCACTACTCCATTACTCCACAAAATAATTTTAAAAATAATCTCATTATCTCAAAACAAGACCAACAATTCCATTATCCCAGTTATAAGCAAGGGATATTGACGGAATGAAGAGAACTCCATCAAAAAAAAAAAAGTTCTTCAAGTATGTGTTTTATTTTATTTTATTTTATTTTCTCTAAATTTTGTAATTTATTTTATAATGTTACTTGTTAATTAATGGTTTAATTGAGAAAAAAGAACATAATAAATTAAAAGGGAACATAAATTTTTTTTAAAAAAAACTAAAAAGCGAAAAAGGAGTAAAAGAGATTTAAACAAACTTATAATTTGCATAGTAAATTAATGTTTAATGTTGATATTGTTTTGATTTTTATGTTTGTTGTTTTCATTTGGCTATACATTAGTTATTAATAATATACAACGGTGGATATTATTTCAGTTTTGAGCAAAACTCAGCCCCAATGAAACCTTTAGAATGGTACATTAGTAACTTACATTGAGCGTGATATTTCTGCAACTATTAAAAATGAGGTTTTCATGATGCAACAATTTCAAGTAATGATTTCTCGAACAATGTTATTGTAAATAATATTTGGGGATTATTTTGTTTTGTAATTCATGTTATTAATTTATTTTATTATTAAAGATTTTTTTTCCGAATTTGACCCCACTAAATTTCGCGGCTGGATCCGCCCATGTTTTGTTTGTTTGCGTTTTATTCGATTTTTTTATGTGGTGTAATTTTTATTGATTGTTACACATTTTCTATGTGGAGATTTTTAATTTTCGGAATATTAACGTAATGTTTTTCAACAATAAATTTTAATGGCTAAATTTTATTACCAGAAAAGATTACAACCAAATGTGTCCTTTGCAAAACGAATTTGTGCTCGAGTCCAACGTAGGTGCCAATTCTAATTTGAAATTTTTCACCCAAAAAATCATATGCATGTTTGTGTAGTCTAATTAGGTTTCGCCTCCCTCGTATGACAAAACAATAAAAAATATCATTGTTTACACTATTTTTTTAGGGAATTGGTATATATTTTTATAAGTGACGTCATTAATACATAAAAATATATATTATTAGTAGTTAATAAAATTTTAAAAAATCTCAATTTTTATGAACTAAAATATAACAAGGTTGAGTTACAATATTATTAAAAGTAATTAATTTTAATATTAAAAAAAAATTGGTACAAAAAAAAATCAGAATCACTGGGTCAATAATAAGTTTTTGTTCAAATTGGACCGAAATGACAACCGAGTCCAATTTTTAACAGTCAAATCGACGGTCCAGTTTACTTTTTAAAACCATGATTATTTTTATTTGTAAAAATATCAATTGGCGTCAAAGTACCCTTATAAATTGGTAAAACAAAATTTAATATAATGTTAACCAAAAAACGAGGAGTGATAAATTTATGAATTTATTATATTTTAAATTAACTTGAATCAATAAAAATAACTTATATTTGGAATAAAAGTACATTTTTATAATTTTTGAAAAAAGTATCCGAGTGTATTCTATTTATTTTTTATAAATCTTGAGGGTCTAAAGTATAAATGTTAAAATTTTATAGACTTAAAATAATCCCAGGGTAGCCCAAGCCCCCTGGGCCCTATACTCCCTTTGTCCCTAGTTGTAGAATGTTAGTAATGTTTGAGATTTATTTGAAATTTGAAAAGTATAATATGTTTATTATTATTTTTTAATTAATTTTCGAGCCGAAGTTACACCATTTGGAAATGCACCACACTAATCTAAGCAGTTTTATGTTGTAGTTTTTTATTTAACCAACTGCATCAAAGCGATTTCATGTGCGGTTTTTGTTCGTAACTACGTACATCAAACCGCACAATACTCACCCTTACACTATAATATAAGGGATTGTTTACACTATCTTCTTAGGGAATTTGTATATATTTTTCCTCAAGTGAAAATGAATTTCCACAAATGAGAGGTAGCTTTGGAAATTATTATTTTTATTTATAAAAATATTAATTGGCATCAAAGTGCCCTTATAAATTGGTAAAATAAAATTCAAATTGTACTCTTATTTCGTAGAGAAAAGTAGAGCTGTAAATAGGCATATTCGAATACAGTGATATCCGCATTCAAAAAAAATATTTTATACGTATTTGTATCCGATATTCGACGAATTTCTTAAGGCACCATTCAAATTCGATTTTCAAAAACTATTCAAATTCGAATAATATTTGTTTCCGAATAACTATCCGAATTCATTAGCATAATTAATTAAAATTAGTAAATAAATAATTAAAAAATTAAAAATTACTATTATTATATTAATAGAACATAACACAATCATCAACCATATGATTAAATTATAAAATTCTGAAGAGAAAAAAATTAATCACTCTATTTAATAAATATCTTTATGGAAGATATTAAAAATATTATAATATTATAATAAGACCCATTCGGGATTATGATACCACATATTTAATTCGATAAATATATTGACAGACAAATGTTAACGAATACAAATATACATGTATCCGTATTTGTATTCGTTTATTTACGAATATCTCTAATCGAATGCGAATAATATATGTTTAAGTCGAATACGAATAATAACCGCTTTAAATGAATATTCAGAATATGAATACGAACGAATATCATATTTTTTTATTACCATTTATAACCCTAGAGAAAATGACATTTGGGCTCGTTTGGCCATTCAGCTGAATATAATTGTACGGGTTAAGTTCAATATACTTATGTAACGTATTTATAGCCCATACTCGTATTATTAGCCTAATCCCATTTTAGCATTTAAAAATCATACAAAGTGCCCAATTTCCGCTCCTAGTCACTGGACACTAGCGAATTATGTTAGGGGACAAGGTTAGGAACTACTCCCTCAATTCCAGAATAAAAGTATTGATTAATTTTTTGCATATTTTAAAAAAGATGATAAAATGACAAAATTATTCATATTTAAATTCTCATTTAATTACGTAAGATTTTTATGCATTCTTAAATGATCTTTCATAAATATCACGTAGAGAATAGAAATATAACAATTAATAATAAGGGTATTATAGGCAAATTATTATAAAAAATAGATCATTTAAGGTAAGTAGATATTTAGCTAAAATAGTAATAAAGACTTTTATCCTAAGACGGATTTAATGAAAAATTATGAATGTATAAACCTATAAGAAATTGACTCAAAATTACTAGCGAGTGGAACCCATCCACATACATCAGTGCTAGATACGAGTGATTTAGAGAAGAAGAAAAAAGATGATTACTTTCAACAATTAACCTCAAGAAACCAATATTTTTAACAGAGTTGAGATTTCGGCACATTTCACTTCATAACCACCTATAACAACATCCACACCTACACTCAAAACTTTTCAGCCCAAAACCTTTAACATCACAATTCAATTTTAAAACTAATCTGGCGAATCATCATGAATACCAAAATTATGAATTAAATATCATTTTTCTGGCTCCAAACACTCCATTCAATCATTCCCACCAAACTTAAATGGATCTAAATCCAAACATTTGGCCAGCGCCTCAATTCAATCCAAGAATGTACCATTATCCACCCCCATCGCATCTCAATCCCAAGATGCTAATGATAAAATATCTAAATAAATATAAAGTGTATTTATCATTTACTAAAAAAATATGACTACTGATATTCTAAATACAAAAACAATATTGTAAAACTAATAAGCGTAATTTAATTTTAATATATTATATTAGTACACAAATACAATTGTAAAAATTTGTAAATATTATGTTGCTAAACGTAAAAAATATTATTTTTATTCTGACTATATCAACAACCTCTTAATTATTTTTCATTTATGTCCAATTATACATACTAGTAGTAGACATACACACATAAATGTACGTGTACACAGGAATTCAATCTGGTCATCTGTCTCCCTCCCCGCCGTCTCTGTCCCTCATTGCTAAGACTTCTCTCCCATTTTTCTCTCTCTAAACCTCTCTTTCCCTCCTTTGGTAAAAACGTGTCTCCAACATTCTGCTCACCTACCTCCGTTTTTCTCTCTTGAAATTCAACACCATATTCAAATCTCTCTCATTGAACAATGTGCCAATTGGGTTCTCCAAAATTCTCCAGAAAATCATAAAAGGTTCTGATTCTGTCGTGACTCTGGGTTTATATGACTCTTCACATTTGGAAAGTGTTGGGTATTGGTGTAATAAAACATGTCTTTAAAATCTGTACCAATCTGGGTTTGTACCATTCACTCCCATTCTCAATTGGGTATTTCAGATTTGGTTCATAAACGATCTGGGTTTCCTTTGAATTTGAGGGTTAATTTTGGGAGACACAGAAAAAGGGAGTGTTTTGCTTTGTTGTCTCAGAGGAAAAAAAGACCAGTTGAAGATGAGAAGCCTGTGTTGGGTTCTTCTGCTGGAATTGATCAGACACAGATCAATGAATCAATTGGGCTTCACAAAGATTTGAACTCTCTTCCAAGTGAGTTAACTCTATACAGTTCTTGAAAGTTTATAATTGCAATTGCTTTTATATTTTATTATGCACTTATGACTAGGAAATGCTTGCTGCAATTTGGGGCCTCGTAAAAGAAATATTTTTAATTGCAGAGCTGGTAGATTTGGCCTAATCAAAGTACCAAATATATGAGCCTGATAGTGCCTTTTGCTATTTGGTGCATTATAAAAGTTGCAATTTTTAATTGCCCAAATCATTGTCGGGCAATTGGAAACATAAAGATTGAATTTGCATACTATATTTAGAAGGACTGAAGATCAATTAAGAGAACATTTTCATTTGGGTTTTGATATGGTCGTGAGTAGAGTATTAGAGCAGGTTAATTAGTGCTTTTTCGGTGCCATTTACTACTCCAGTTATGGTGTTTGCAATACGGTGATAATCATGAACACATTTTTTAAGATTCTAGTTTTTGGGAAAAAAGGTAGAGCCACGGCGCCAAGGCGGTCCCAGGACGCCTAGGCGATAAGGCGCCCGCTATGGCGTCCGTATGGCGACAAGTCGTTGACAGGGTGTAATTTATACATTATTTATTTTATTTCAAAAGTATATTGCACAATAAAATTTTATATAATTTAAAACCCAAAACATAATAACTAACACTATGAAAAAGTCTCCACTTTCTACTCTGTTTTTAGTCATAGCTCAAGCAAAGTCATCAATTACGAAGTCATTGTTATTCTGTAAATATAGTAACATTTAATACACAGTAACAAAGTTATTTAAATTTAGTAAGCAAATCAGATTTAGAATGTAAAGTGTACTTGAAAAAATCGGAATCTGGGAAAAATAAGACAGATAAATCTGAGTCCTTTGAATTCACAAACTCTCCTTGAAGCAAATTTATTCCCTCACAGGTGCTAAAGGTTTTTGAATAATTACTTCTCAAGGTAAAACGGATTTTCAATTCTTAATTAGTAGCACTTCGAAATTAAGAATTTTTCGAACACAATTTCTATGTTTTGTACTTGAACCTTACTGTGATGATGAATGATATGAATGAAGGAAAAATACTGCAATCTGCAGAATGGGAAAATAGAATGATAAAGGAATGCTCTCGGATAAACTATTTATAGAATAATTCCGTGACTGATCAGATGGGATATGACCGTTGGCGCATCCATTCATCAAAACGACGTAGTATCCGTGACTATAATAAATTAAACAAATTTTGTCTAAAAAAGTATATATATCACCACCACGACCACGACCGGACGACTTTGCCACATACACCGGCCTATTTGGCGGCGGCAGCAGCGTGTGGGTTCGAACCAAGCTTTGGTTAGATCCTCTCCCTTCCACAAAAGTGGGGTGCCCCTTGGGGCCCTTCCCATTGTGTAAACATCCCATATATAAATTCTTCACCTTTCCCTTAAACTTTCTATGTGGGACAAGGCAAGTTACAACATTTCAAGTAGGTGAATTTGGAGTCAATTTTCTCATTCAATTCTTAATGGATTTGAACAAATAAGTATACCATGTTATACTTCTCGCGGAGGAGAACGCATTGGTTCATGGACCCGACATTTTCGGAGTGTGGGTTCCACATTAAATTGAGCCTCAAAATGCTCTAATATTTATTTTTCAAACTCATTTCCAACAATCAGCCCTTTCCATTGTGCAAGCATCCCATATATAAATTCTTCACCTTTCCCTTAAACTTTCTATGTGGGACAAGGCAAGTTATAACATTTCAAGTAGGTGATTTTGGAATCAATTTTCTCATTCAATTCTTAATGGATTTGAACAAATAAGTATACCACGTTACACTCCTCGTGGAGAACGCATTGGTGCATGGACCAGGACATTTTCGGAGTGTGGGTCCCACATTAAATTGAGCCTCAAAATGCTCTAATATTTATTTTTCAAACCCATTTCCAACAATCACCCACATGAATGTAAAATTGGCTTTACAGCATGAATTTTTTTTTATGAATATGCAGACACTAGTTCGATTATATGAGAAAAGATACTTTATCGGGTTAAGTAGCCTAGTGGCTTTGAACTTGCCTTAGTAAAGTCTATCGGATTTACTTGGCTAATCAGTAGACTTGATGTCTTTGAACTGTCAGCTTTTCGTGTAAACCAAGACAATAGAATTCAAAAAATATCTTTTCAGACATAGTTGATTCTCACGTTTGTCTTCATTTTGGCCTTAAAACACCTCTTGGTCCTATGAGTATATTATAGAATTCAGCCTTCAAAATTCTCACAGAAGTGGCCCCCTTCTTACTCACGTAGGTGACTTCTATTAAGAGTATCCTGCAATACCCCACTTGAACGTATTTCAAGATATAAAAGTCATTAAAAGCGTAACTTATCCTGATTCTCGCGGCAGATGTGCACTGTCTCATCATAGGAATGGTTAGGAGTAAATATCTCCTCAATGCTTTACTTAGTATTACATAGTTCGGTTTGCCCATTGAACATAGATCTTGGGATCTCCAAATAACTAGGTTGGCCACCACTTATATTTACTCTTATTTAAACAACAGACTTTAAACCTATTCCCTTCGATGAACTTTCCACTTGCTCTCTTGTTAAACCTTTCGTAAGCGGATCCGTAATATTATCTTTTGACTTTACATAGTCAATTGAGATAATTCCATTTGAGAGCAATTGTCTAATGGTATTATGTCTTTGTCGTATATGGCGTGACTTACCGTTATATAGATGACTTTGTGCTCTTCCAATTGCTAATTGGCTATCACAGTGTATATATATAGCTGGCACAGGTCTTGACCAATTTGGAATATCCTCTAAGAAATTACGAAGCCACTTTGCTTCTTCTCCAGCTTTGTCTAAAGCAATAAATTCTGATTCCATTGTAGACCTCACAATACACGTTTGTTTTGAGGATTTTTAAGATACCGTTGCACCTCCAAGGGTAAAGACATATCCACTTGTGGATTTCGAGTCTTTATTATCAGATATCCAATTAGTATCACTATATCCTTCCAATACTGCTGGATATCTTGTATAGTGCAGTCCATAATTTTGAGTATGTTTTAAATATCTCAAAACTCTCAAAATAGTTTTCCAATGATCTTTACCTGGATTACTCGTATACCGACTTAGCTTACTTACCGAATAAGCTATATCTGGTCTAGTATAGTTCATGACATACATTAAACTTCCTATTGTACGAGAATATTCTAATTGAGATATGCTATCACCTTTATTTTTGGCTAGATGAAGATTTATATCAGCTGGGGTCTTATTTAGAATTATATTATACTTATTAAAATTTTCAAGTATTTTTTCAATTTAATGTGTTTGAGATAATATAATTCCATCAGATGTTCTAGAAATCTTGATTCCTAATATTATATCAACAACCCCTAAGTCTTTCATATCAAATCTATTTGCCAACATACGTTTGGTAGAGTTGATAATTTCATTGTTGCTACCCATGATTAACATATCATCCACATAAAGACAAACAATGACATATTCCTTTTGAGTGCTTGACATAAACACATTTGTCACACTCATTGATTTTAAATTTATTTAATAACATAACATTATCAAATTTCTCATGCCATTGTTTTGGTGCTTGTTTCAATCCATACAAGGATTTAACAAGTTTGCATACCTTCCTCTCTTTTTCAGGAGCTATAAAACCTTCAGGTTGTTCCATATATATTTCTTCATCTAATTCACCATTTAAGAATGCAGTTTTTACATCCATTTGATGTATTTCAAGTCTATTTAATGATGTTATTGCTATTAGCATACGAATAGATGTGATTCTTGTAACTGGTGAATAAGTGTCAAAATAATCCAATCCTTCCCTTTGTCTATAGCCTTTAACAACAAGCCTTGCTTTATATTTATCAATTGAACCATCAGCTTTCATCTTCTTTTTGAAGATCTATTTATACCCTAAGGGTTTGGAACCAGGTGGAAGGTCCACCAATTCCCATGTATGATTTTGCATAATGGATTCAATTTCACTATTAAATGAGAAGCATCTGGAGAGGATAGTGCTTCCTTGCACGTTTGAGGATTGTTTTCTAACAAAAATGTTAGAAAATCCGGGCCAAAGGACTTTGAAGTCCTTGCTCTTTTGCTACGTCTAGGTTCATCCACTACAGACTCTTTGTCTATATTTTCAGGATTATTACTAGTAGCATTCAAAGGTCTTTTGTGTGAATGTAACTCTTTATTTATATTATATGGAAACACATTCTCAAAGAACGATGCATCTCTTGATTCAATAAAAGTATTAACATGAATATCAGGAATTTCAGATTTATGAACAAGAAAGCGATAAGCACTCATCATTATTCAGATAACCAATGAATACACAGTCAATGGTTTTTGGTCTTATCTTAACCTTTTTAGGTTTAGGAACCATCACTTTTGCTAGACACCCCCACACTCTTTAGTATGTATAGCAAGGTCTATGACCTTTCCATAATTCATAAGGTGTTTTGTGAGTTTTCTTATGAGGCACTTTGTTAAGAATATAATTGGCAGAAAGCAAAGCTTCCCCCCACAAATTTTGAGGTGCTCCAGAACTAGTTAACATGGCATTCAACATTTCTTTCAATGTTCGGTTCTTGCATTCAGCAATACCATTAGATTGAGGTGAATAAGGAGCGGTAGTTTGGTGAATGATACCATGAGTAGAACATAACTCTTCAAATGGTGATTCATATTCACCACCTCTATCGCTTCTTATAGCTTTAATCTTTTTGTTAAGTTGATTCTCAACTTCATTTTTATAATGTTGAAACATTTCTATAGCTTCATCTTTACTTCTCAGCAAATATACATAACAATATCTTGTGCAATCATCAATAAAAGTAATGAAATATTTTTTCCCACCTCTTAGTTTGCACAAACTTTAAATCACATATATCAATGTGAATTAAATCTAGATGTCCAGTTTTTCTTTCAACAGAATGAAAAGGTAATCTTGTCATTTTAGATTCCACACAAATTTCACATTTATGCTTTTGATTAATATCAAATTTAGGCAAGAATTCTAAATTAATTAATCTACGTATTGTATCATAATTAACATGTCCTAATCTAGCATGCCATAGATTTGAAGATTCTATCAAGTAAGCAGAAGAATTAATTTTATTATTATCAATAGCCTTTGGTACAACAGTCATTACATTCATCTTAAAGAGCCCATAAGACATATAGCCCTTTCCCACAAGCATATCATTTTTGGTAAATACAAATTTATCAGACACAAACACCAACTTGAAGCCATTTTTGCTAAGCAGTGACCCAGAACCTAGATTTTTGCGGATATCCGACACATGAAGCACTTCGTTGAGAGTCAGTTCTTTGCCAGATGTCATTTTCAGCACAATCTTTCCACATCCTTAAACTTTTGAACTTGAGGAGTTTCCCGTGAAGAGTTGCTCGTCATTTTCTACTGGTTTGTAGGTAGAGAACATCCATTTGTTAGAGCAAATGTGGTGTAAGCGCCAGTGTCCACCCACCATTCTTTGGTGTTTCCTACCAAGTTACATTCGGATACAACTGCAGAGAGATTAATGTCTGAAACATCTTCAGAAAAAAATTTCAGTTCTGTCTCATTTGCTTGAGCCTTTTGTTCTTTCTTGAATTTCTTTGGCCTGCGACATTTATTTGATTTATGTCCTTGTGCCACAGTTGAAGCACTTGTCTTTGAATTTTTTCTTGGCTTTGAAAGTACCTTCGCCTTCGCGCTTCCTTTTGTTGTTATTGTTTGGCCCTTGTTCTACCACATTAGCCTTTGCTTTAATGAAATTTTTCCCATTCTTTTTCTCAGATCCTCGATTGTCCTCTTCAATCCTAAGTCGCACAATCAGTTCTTCGAGATTCATCTCTTTGCATTTATGCTTAAGATATATGTTGAATTCTTTCCATGATGGTGGAAGTTTCTCAATCATTGCAGCAACTTGAAATGTGTCACTTAGTGACATTCCTTCAGAATGAATGTCATGTAGGATTACTTGTAATTCTTGAACTTGGGTGATGACTGCTTTAGAGTTTACCATCTTATAGTCAAGAAATCTACCGACTATGAATTTCTTCATACCAACATCTTCAGTTTTATATTTCTTGTCTAAAGATTCCCAAAGTTCCTTTGCCGTTTGAATTGTACAATACACATTATACATTGTATTGTCTAATCCGTTCAATACATAATTTCTGCAAAGAAAATCAGCATGTTTTCATGCGTCAACTGTAGCCACTTTTTTCTTGTCAGTTCCTCCTTCAACAAGAGTAGGACATTCCTCTTGAAGAAACCTTGCCAAGTTCAAAGTTGTGAGATAGAAGAACATCTTTTGTTGCCAATGCTTGAAATCAGTTCCATTGAACTTTTCAGGCTTTTCTCAATGAGACATACTCACAGCAGGGATGGTGCTAGTAGATGTCATTTCTGTTATACAAAGAAGAAAAAACATAAAATAAACAGAAACAAATTTCTGTTATATAAAGTAGAAAATTTAACAGAATTATGTGTATTGAAAATCTAATTTCCAGAAATTCAAACAACAAATTCTGTTTCTACAGAAAATTTCGTTTACCGAACTATTTTTCTGTTCAAATAAATAAAAAGTAATTTCCTTTTAAAAAGAGATACAAATTACAGAATGATATTAAATAAAACTATAATTACAGAAAAGATAAATTTGCCTCAAGATTGTTATTCTGTAAATATAGTAACATTTAATACACAATAACAAAGTTATTTAAATTTAGTAAGCAAATCAGATTTAGAATGTAAGGCGTACTTACTTGAAAAAAATCGGAATCTAGGAAAAACAAGACAGATAAATACGTGTCATTTGAATTCACAAAGTCTCCTTGAAGCAAATTTATCCCCTCACAGGTGCTAATAGGTTTTTGAATAATTACTTCCCAAGATAAAACGGATTTTCAATTCTTAATTAGTAGCACTTCGAAATTAAGAATTCTTCGAACACAATTTTATGTTCTGTACTTGAACCTTATTGTGATGATGAATGATATGAATGAAGGAAAAATACTGCAATCTGCAGAACGGGAAAATAAAATGATAAAGGAATGCTCCCGGAAAATAGAATGATAAAGATATGACCGTTGGCGCATCCATTCGTCAAAACGATGTAGTATCCGTGATTATAATAAATTAAACAAATTTTGTCCAAAAAATTATATATCCCCCGCCCGACCAGTCGGTCGGCGGCGGCACGCGTGGGTTCGAACCAAGTCTTAGCTAGGTCATCTCCCTTCCACAAAAGTGAGGTGCCCCTTGGGGCCCTTCCCATTGTACAAACATCCCATATATAAATTCTTCACCTTTCCCTTAAACTTTCTATGTGGGACAAGGCAAGTTACAACATTTCAAGTAGGTGATTTTGGAGTCAATTTTCTCATTCAATTCTTAATGGATTTGAACAAATAAGTATATCACGTTATATTCCTCGCGGAGGAGAACGCATTGGTGCATGGACCCGACATTTTCGGAGTGTGGGTCCCACATTAAATTGAGCCTCAAAATGCAATATTTATTTTTCAAACCCATTTCCAACAGTCATTTCCGTCTCCCTCACGAGCATTACTCTCATTCAAAGGAGTAGGGTCATGGGTTAGATTAAGGTCATGGATTGAGTTACTTGGGTAATTGAAAAAGTCCATGGGTTATGATGAGTCATGGTAAAAAATAACTTAATCACTTAAATTGAGCCCGCTACCAATGCGTGAGCCTTGGCAGCTCGGCGTCCAAGGCATTTCATTGCCCTTCTCCAACGCCAGGACGCCATGACAACTATGGGTAGAGCTTTTCTGTTTTTACAAAATTTAAAAAGAATGATGCCTTTTACTGTTTTGGAATCCTACAATTTTGAGGCAGTAATCAATTTATATTACTATATGCAATACTGAAAGACAATTGGGAAGTTTGTGGTTCTGAAATGTAGGATGTGGAATGCTTGTCATACAATTTAACTTATTTGAGATGGCTCCGAAAGTTTAAATCATGGTTGACAAGCATTAGTTGTATGCTGTGATGGTGTGTTATTCCAAACGTTCCATTCCTATTATAATAAATATAAAACATGATGATAATATGACTTTGTCTTTGTTCATGTACAACTTAGTGACTTTGGTACATCATAAATTACAGGGCCTTTATCTGCAACTGATCTTTCTTCTTCTCCTAATGAGGGTTTGAAGGTGCGGGTCGCATATCAGGTAATAGACTATCTTCTCCTAATTATTGGCAGCTTTAGTGTTATTCTTATGTTAGTTTTTTTTTTAGCGCAGGGGGTTCCAGGTGCATATAGTGAAGCTGCTGCACTTAAAGCATATCCAAATTGTGAGACTGTCCCATGCGACCAGTTTGAAGCTGCATTCAAGGTCCATATTTTTATACACAACTACTGAAATGTCTTGTACAAATATACATGTTATGACCATCTTCTAAGTTATGATTTTATTTTGCAGGCAGTTGAGCTGTGGTTGGTAGAGAAAGCAGTACTCCCCATTGAGAATTCTGTGGGCGGAAGCATCCATCGTAATTATGACTTACTACTTCGTCATAGGCTGCACATAGTAGGGGAAGTGCAATTGGTTGTTAACCACTGTCTTTTAGGTTTGCCTGGGATCAGGAAGGAGGAGCTAAAACGTGTTTTAAGCCACCCTCAGGTTGAGCTATCTTTTTTTGTATATATGAAGATTTCTTGTTAGTGAAGAGAATAGCGAATAATGTCCCATTTGAGTTATTCTTTGTGAAAAGGCATGACAAAATGTTTAGTTAAATGTTTTAAATGTGTTGCTTTAAATGCATGTCCATCACAGAGTCGAATTTTTTTTTTACATGTCATTGAAAAAGAGTTGTCGTTAACTACTATAGGTCGCATAACGGCTATAACGGATCATGTCAGCTCTTGGCATAATGATAATCCTATTTGGGTTCAACAGATTCCTTTGCTGATTTATTTCGTGGTTTAGCATGGTTTCTTGGGATGTGTTTTCTTGGGGTCAAGGGCCTCTAGGCTGTGTTCCTGTTTGTAGGGTTCACTGAGCTATTTAATGTGCTTTATGTATGTACTAGGATGGCATCACCTCCTGATGCCTTTTTATACAGGATTACTTATTGAAAATATGTTTAATGTTGGAAAAGTAAGTAACTAGATGCTGTATAAATGTTTTAAGGAATCACTTTGACTACTTGACATTTGTATATCTGGAATAAAAGATGCGTAATTGAGTTTCATATGCTATGGCCCTTATCTTTTCTTATTTTTAAATTTTATTCCTCTGCTTTGCTGATTTTCACGAAATTGCAAAAAAAAAAATATTTAAACCTCTCTTTCAGGCGCTTGAACAATGTGAGATGACATTAAACAAGTTGGGTGTTGTCAGAGTCAATGCTGATGATACTGCCGGTGCTGCTCAGGTACTTATGAAAGTCCTCATTTCCTGGTTTATTTTTGGTAAATAGTATTTAACTTTGGGACAGATTGTAGCCTCTGATGGTATAAGAGATACTGGAGCAGTTGCAAGTTCTCGAGCTGCAGAAATCTATGGGCTTGATATTATAGCAGAAAGAATCCAGGTATCATTATGTCTATCCTCATAACATAGATCTATAAGGGTTCCGGTCTATGCCAATGTAGGCTTCTTGGTGAAATATGGCTGTTTAATAGTAACAAATTAACAATATATATCAGACATGCACTGTTAGGCCAAGGTTAAAAAAGGGAAGTTGTTAGAATAATAAGCTTCTAGAATAGGGACTAAGAAGTTAGAGGTGTGCAGTGTTTTTCTCTGATACAGGTTAGATATATTGCTATTAGCTAATGTGAGCTACTAAGGCCCTAAATATGTTATGATTTAATGAGTTTGGGATATGCTGAATATTGAAATGAAACATAGAGCTCACATTTTGTGATGCTACTCCCTTGAACCCCTTCCTCACCTCCCTTCTTCCTTTTTCCTTTTTCTGCCCTTCTTCCCCAAGTTCTGTAAACTGAAATCTCTTTCTTTCCAAATTTATCTGTCAATTCAGTTAGGATCTCTCAAGGTCCTAAAACAAACACAGAGTAACACTATTCTTATGCAATAGCTATCCTGCTTGAGAGTCTGTTTTGTTTGTTTTTGAGATAATATGTCACGTTTTCACTATGGTTGGGTTGCCTCATGCCTGTAAAGTGTTCTCATTGACTATGATGTAATTTCTTTTAAGAGTCTTATGCTGAGTGCAATATTTGGTTCAAACTTACCAACGATAGATTTCTGAATCTGCCTCATCTGACTACTATATCTAGATTTGACAGCTCATCAATTCAGAGTGTCTAAGACTAGTTCATAAATGAAGTTTCTTTCAAAATATTTGTTCTTGAAAACATGGGCGGATCCACCTCAAGGGCAGAGGGACAATTGACCCCACTGAATTTTCAGGGTCAATTTGTCCTCCTTTCCCCCCTCCCCCCTCTCCCCTCTCCCCTCTCCCCTCTCCCCTCTCTATAAAGTGTGTACCAAAAAAATTAATGAATGTCTCAAATTTTTACCCACTTTGCTCTTTTTTTTTTCAGTCATCTAGCCACAAAGTTAACCCATCAAAGAAAAATTCTTTAAAGCATCTTGTAATTTTTCTTTTTATAATTTCACAAATTTAGTAATTGTTTGTGAATTTTTGCAATTGTTTAAAATGAGGCTATCATGATATTTTTGCAACAACGTCAACCCATAAAAAAAAAATTAAAAATGAATGGATGAATGATTGTTTAGTAACTTAGATTATTGAACATGATATTTTTGTTGCTACTGAAAATGATGCTATCATGCAACAATTTCAAGTTATGGAGTGTCGAAAAATGTTATTGTAAACAATATATGAGCATTATTTAATTTTGTGATTTATTGTATTATATTTTTATTTTTTATTGAGAATTTTTCTTCAAATTTGACCCTGAACCAAGGGGCTGGATCCACCCTGCTTGAAAATGAAGGTTAAAAATCACTTTCTACTAGTATTATTTCAATTCTTATATTCTTCTTTGTTTGCTTTGCGACTTTCAAAAAAAAATAAGTAAACTGACTTTGGAACTTGCAATCCTTCATATATAGAGATTTCAAGAAACTGTCAGATTTCTGTCCTTTCTGAAAAGGTGGCTTTCTTTAGCCAGGTGTTCAGATTAAAAGATCTGAACTAAAGCTTTGTTTTATTTCTTTCCTTTTATTCTTTTCTTTCTTGGGCCCTTGGTTGGCAGTCTTGAATACCCTTCATCTGGTACAAAAACTACAGTAAAAGTGGTACTTTTTTCTCGGACAAAGGGAGTAGTACTTGCAAAAGATATTTAGAGGAAAATGAAAATTTGAATTGCACCTTATGAAAAACTCTTGATTTGAGGGGGCTACCCAAACTAAAAATATAATTAAGGAGTACACTTATGTGGGTTAGTGTTGAATTGGAGTTTGCTATAGTAAATACGATATAGAATACGTTTATATTAAAAAACCACTTCATTTGTAATGGTAGAAGGTTTAAAAGTTTTGCTTTTACTCTTTTGGTTCTACATAAAAACTTTTTCAAGTCGGTTGCTAACTTTAGAAAGTATCGTGTATTGTATCGTTTCGTAAAAATCGTATCGAATCGTAGGATACGGTATCATTTTCGATTCACAGGTTCGAATTGTCTACGTGTATCGTAAGATTTTGACAACTATGAGTTTAGTAATATGATCAAAGACATAGCTGAAATTAATGTTAATAATAGCTTGAAGGGTAATTTAGGAAAGATTTAGTTATTAGTTTCTAGAATCAAGGCAACACATGCCATGTGAGTCAGTTAGGGGTACTTGAGTCTTTTTCTTTCTTTTATGTTGCTGAGCTAGTGTAATATTGTAATCACGCGCTTTGATATGAAATGAATTGAGAGAACTCATTTGAGTCTCCTTTATCTTCCCCAAGTTCTTCTATTTTCTCGGCCCCCATTCTTGCTTTTCTCAGTCCCATACTCTAATCTATCTCTCGTCTCATTCCCCATTCTCTAGTTATGGTTTGATAACTGAGTTGAGCTTCCATGGAGGCTTGACATCTTCCCATTTGTATGTACTCTTGTGTGTGTGTATTTGTGTTTTATATGTTACTGCTGTAAAGAGAACAAATGGACTGATATCCCACCTGGTAAAGCTTGTGTTACTCGTATTGTATCTAAAAGGTCAATTTTTTTGTAACTGTTTTATTAGTTTTTATATGCTTGTCATTTTGATTTAATATGACTAGTTCTTGATTTGGATGCATTGTACAATGCAATTGCCAGGATGACTCCGATAATATTACTCGTTTTCTGATACTCGCTAGGGAACCTATAATCCCAGGAATTGATAGGCCCCATAAGGTAGACGTCTTTATGTTTTTTTTAGTTTGGTTAACTCTATTCAAGCAGGTTAAACAATTTATGTATTTATTTTCTTTCAAGACAAGCATCGTCTTCACTCTTGAGGAAGGCCCTGGGATACTATTCAAAGCCTTGGCAGTATTTTCTTTGAGAGGCATTAATTTATCGAAGGTAACTTGAATTAAATTCCGTATACTTTGTTTCTGTAGAAATGACCTAAACAATTGTCTTTTATTTCAAATTCGTACTCAGATTGAGAGTCGACCTCAGAGAAAGCGGCCACTACGGGTTGTTGATGACAATAACAATGGGAGTGCCAAGTGAGTGTTCTTCTTCTCTTAGAATAGGAGTTTAAAGGTGGAAAGACATTGGTTTCAAGAAATATGTATGTTAAATGTGTTCGTACACATACACACCCATATGCTCCCTCCTTCCCACTTTACAGGACAAACTTTTGGGTGCTTCTAGACACGAATTTTAAGATGTCAATCTATTTGTATGTCTTATTTTATATTTAATACAGAAAGAATTTATAAACATGTTCAACGCATCTATAGTGCCTAGAAACATGTAAAAAAATATACCTCGGAATTTGGGATGGAGGTAGTATTATATATATATATATATATATATATGTGTGTGTGTGTGTGTGTGTGTGTGTGTGTGTGTAATGCTGTAAGACTAGTAAATGGGGTGCGATTGTCTGATAGATATTTTATTACGTACTATTAACGATATGATAAGACCCTGAAGAAGTCGAGAAGAAAATAATTAGCTACCAAAATACAGAAGGAAATTTAGATTGCACATTATTGAGAGCATATATTTATTCATGCATCTCATTTGCTAGGAATAAACCTAAGGCAAATCTTTTACTTTGTTATTAGAAGAGTATATTTTGTTATATGACCTCACATTGTCCATGCACGTGGTTGTTAGAGAGAGGATAAGATAAAAGCAAGTTACTGGCTCACTCTAGCATAGCTATCTATTAGTAAATAGTGGGAGAAGCATGTATTTCATTTCAAGTTTAATTTATATATATATATATATATATGTGTGTGTGTGTGTGTGTGTGTGTGTGTGTGTGTGTGTGTGTGTGTGTGAATTACTGAAATTGAGAGAAATTTTCTGTACCTATCTCTATCTGATTCTTCCCTATTTCTACCCTTTTCTGCCTTTTCTTCCTTCACCAACTCTAATCTATTTCTGAAATCTAACCCAAATTCTAATCATTGTTGAATCCTTGATCATAGCATCACTTTTGTATAAATTTCTACTGTTTGATCTATTAGCTTTCTATATTTAGATTGTAAAGCTGTAATTTCGTTTGGACTATAATTCTAGGTTCAAGGATGGGCATGCTGCAGCCAATTTTGCTCTCGCATTTGCAATTTATCTGTCAATTCTTCCCCCACCCCCTAATTAAAGGACGTATGGTTATAACTCCAATTTGGAAAAGAATGATATTATTTGTTCGGCTTTCTACCTCTTTCCTTCAATTAGCAATAAATTGAGAATTATGAAAATCATTCTTTTATATATTAAAATGAAAACAACTATACCATTTAGAAATATGTTTTGAGATTGGTTGAATTGACTGAATTCTGGTGGCAGGTATTTTGACTACCTCTTTTACATTGACTTTGAAGCTTCTATGGCAGAGCCTCGTGCCCAATATGCTCTGGGACATCTACAGGTTGGTCCTTTTGATTTGTGACATGATGAGATCAGAACCTTTTGTTGACATTTTGTTCTGTATATGAAATTCCTTATCTAAGAGTCTGATTAGATTATTCCTAGTTTTCAGCGAACAGGCGGCTAATTTATTGATGTCATATTTTCATAATTGCTGGTCTCATTTTGCATACAACTATAACACGTTCCATCATTTATCATTCTTTTTTTTGTTCTTATCAAGTTTTTTTCGAACTATAAGTTGTTTGGCAGTTTGTTAAATTTTCTTGCTTGTCCTACTCCTGCCTTTTATGTCTTTGTAATTCAGAATGTTTTGTCTGCAGATTTGTATGTGTAGAACTGTGACAATAGTTAAGAAGCAAACTTTTACAATTGCTAAAACAAACTGCAGATTTTGATTTTCTTTTCCATTTGGAGTCGTGTAGTTGCAAAAATGCTTTGTTCATTTTTGATGATCTGTTACACCATAGCTTTTTTTTTTTTGGTAAATTGTTACACCATAGCTTTGTCTAAAAGTAACGTATAATTTTATTTCAAACTGAACCCCTCATGCAAAATTACTCACAAGACACAGTTGTGTTTTTGCCCATCCATGTTGGTAAAATTTCCAGAAGTTCTTTGTTTAAATGGAAGTGTCTCCGTGATTGTTTACTCTGGAAAGAATTGTGTAGGCATTGATGTTTAACAAAGGCCCATATCTTGTGCATGTATCTAAGTTTAAGTATTTGTATCTTGTTCTTGCAGGAATTTGCAGGATTTATCCGGGTCCTTGGTTGCTATCCTATGGATATAGTTTATAGACAAATTATGCTCACCTCAAGTTAGTGACCCTCAACTAGCCTGCGCGAGAAAGTTGTATGTTGTGCATACATCTCTGATCCTGTTGAACCATTTTCGGAAATAATTTCCCCAAGAAATGGTGAGAGCTTAGCGACTTAGATAACATAATTCGGGCCTGATTCTTTGATTTTGTTCTGTATTCTTTTCACCTTCACTTTGATGGAGGCGTCTCTGCATGTAACGCTCTACTGCTACAATGAATAAAACCCGTAAATCTGAGGATCATTCTACATACAATTTGTAACAGATGTATGCAACCTCATGGTCAATTTTTGTGATTATAGAGACCCAAAGCCCCGGGAGAATTCGAATTCCTTATTAATATTGTAAAGTAGTTGACTAGGATGTTTGATATATGTTCTTTGAGTTGCTGTTATTTAAGTGGATTAGGATCCCTCAATTACACTTTTCTTTTCTTTCAGTTTCCCCTAATACACATTTAGCCACGCAAATATTACATTTAGTGACACTTCTAGCGACACAATTGTCTATGATAATTTTTGTTTTTTGGGTGACAATCTCAAATTTTAAACATTTCTTTTGTTTTTCAGAATATAAAATGTCATTTAGAAATTTAGGCAATTATAAATTAAGTTTTGATATAATTTTTTAAAATTTAAAAATTAATAAATTTATAATTAATCAAGTACTGTTATAAAACTTTAGCGAAGTGTATAAATATAATCTTATAATTGCTGCATAAATTTAGAGAGAATAAGTAAGAGAAAAGAGAGAAATTCTTTAGGGGAATTCTTCAGAGAAGTTTTTCTTATCTTTTCTTTCAGTAGTCATCCCTTTATATAGGGAATGAATGAGAGGAAGAAGAAGAGGAGGGAAGGAGGGATATCACGGGAGTGCAAGAGAATTCCCTCCATATGAGGGAATCACATGTATAATACTTCCCCTGATTCCCTACGATATAAGATTATGTCTCATAAAAAATCTTGTAAAGAAAACCCAGTGGGAAAAAACTTAACGAAGGAAAAAATAGTACATATCTTTTACATAAATATCTTAATTGACTGCCTCGTTAAAACCTTGTCAGGAAAAACTCATTGGGATAAAAACCGTGACTAAGGAAAAAGAGTACAGTCTTCCCCTCAAAAGTAATTCATTACTCCTTGATGAAATGTTGTCATAAGTCTTTCAGTCGACACATTCCGATTCTTTTCCGAAGTTTTTCAAACGTTGCATTTGGTAGCGACTTTGTGAATAAGTCGGCTAGATTATCACATGATCGAATTTGATGCACATCTATATCACCCTTCTTTTGTAGCTCATGTGTGAAGAAGAATTTAGGTTAAATGTGCTTTGTTCTATCTCCCTTGATGTACCCTCCTCTAAGTTGAGCAATGCCTGCAACGTTATCTTCATATAAAATTGTAGGAATGTCTTTGATTGATGGTAATCCACATGACTTTTGAATATGTTGAATAATTGATCTCAACCAAACACACTCTCTACTTGCTTTATGTATTGCGAGAATCTCGGAGTGATTTGAAGATGTAGCTGTCATGGTTTGCTTTGTGAATTTTCAGGATATAGCCGTGTCACAATATGTAAATACATAACCTGTTTGTGATATTCCATTGTGTGAATCTGATAAATATCCTGCATCGGCATATCCAACCAATTGCGACTTTGAATTTCTTGGATAAAATAACCCAAGATCTATACTTCCACGGAGGTATCTCAAAATGTGTTTGATCACATTCCAATGTCTCTTAGTCGGAGAAGAACTATATCTTGCTAACAAGTTGACAACAAAAGTAATATCAGGTCGTGTACAGTTTGCAAGATACATAAGAGCACCTATTGCACTTATGTAAGACCCCAGCTTTTATAAATAAAGATGAATTTTCTATAAATATTATTTTTGAATATTATGGAATAAATTTGATATAATGTCATAGTTGTGGGTAATATTTATAAATTTTGCAAAGTATGCAAGTTGTTATAAAATATTCGTTTGGTCTAGAATATTCTTTTTGTTAGGAATATTAAATCATAACTACTCAATCATTGGTGGACCCTACAATGTAATTATTGTCGGATTGAGAAAACGACAAAAATATTTTATAAAAAATAACGGCGGAGGTGTTACTGAATTAAAAGCGCTTGAACTACCCGAGTAAAAGTACGATGAATACGCCAGTAGTTGTATAAGAGCACACCAGTATTGATTATTGATCCTTACGTGAGATGTCACTTAGCTATACTCAATTATTACTACATGATTCTGCCGATCATATCTCTTATATTATTGATTCAATTATTGTCACAAAGATTATCATACATATAATATGTTATATTATTAATTGAGACGACAAGTTATAAATGATTAATAATTGTTGAAAGAGTAAATATGTGTTGATTAAAAATAAAATGATTTGTGGTAATATTTATTCAATCTTTGATGTATATAAAGAGTCTCATTATGAGACATTTGTGGTAAGTTTGATTATTTTATGGGGGCCCATATGTCATCATCTAAGAGTCTCTTCAATCAATAGTAATTACCTTTGTGAATAGTATTTACCTTCGTTAATAAGTAATTACCCTTGTAAATAGTATTTACCTTTGTCAATAGTAATTACCTTTGTGAATAGTAGTATTACCTTCGTCGATAGTAATTACCTTTACCAAAACGTCAACCACTTCACATTCGCTTCAACATTACGCTTTTCACATTACGAGCGTCGAACCACTTTTCTTTTCACATCACCGGTCGTCAAGCCACTTGCTTTTTCACATGGCGGTCTTTAAGCTAGAAATCTTCTATAAATAGAGGCCTAGTGCTTCATTATTTTTCACAAATTCATTCAAGCTATAGAGAGAGAAAGTATAGAGAAAGAAGAAGAATATTTTGTTACTACACTACTGCAGTATTCAATCTTCCACTAAAAGTAAGGGGTGTTATTCTTTCTTATTCATGAAGAGAACTGTTGTTATTCCATTGCTTATTATTCTGTTGGAATAACCTGTATACGTGGTTTACCCTATACTTGGTGACATTCTTCTATTATTCGTTGGAACATCCTGCGTGTGTTTTACACAGGACACTCGGTTCCGCTTTTATTATTATTCATTTGGAACATCCTCATGCATGTGTTTTACACCCGACCGGTTTCGCTCTTTATTATTCTCGTTGGAACATCCATGCGTGTGTTTTTACACCGACTTCGGTTCCGCTTTATTATTATTCATTGGAACATCACATGCATGTGTTTTACACCGACCGGTTCCGCCTTCTTTATCATTATGTTGGAATATCCTATCTCGTGTTTTACACCGGATCCGTTCCATCTTTATTATTCTGTTGGAACATCCCATTGCGTTGTGAATTTCACCGACCGTTTCGTTATTATTATTACGTTGAATAACTTTTATCATCTAAGTACCGCATGCACGGTAATTTCTTTTGTTATTCCATTCTTTATTATACCCAAATGGTTAAAACTTTGACTTTCTATACTCCATGAAATTAGTAGAATATCCTTGATATTTGCGTTTCATCCAAAGATTTTTCATGGAAATATTCTTCGATCATTCTTGAATTTTACTCTACAAAATAAAGATCATGTTGACAATTTTTGGACGTTAAAAATTCTGGATAAAATAATTCTTGAACTTGTTTTATTGATTTCTTATATCATTGTCATCATCCTCGTATTTTATTTTTTAAAGTCATCTGTGGCACATAGTGCGTAGATGGACTTGGTATGATTATGACCGAGAGACTATTCGGTGTAATCATGGCCGTAATGTTACAAATGATGTGGTAAAAATCCTCGATTGCCGGTAGTGCATTGATGGGCCGATTGTTGGCATGATCATGACCATTAATGAATACACAACTATTCTTGGCCCGTAGTGCATGAATAATTGTGGTCGTGATACTAAAGAATATCCTCGGTCGTAGTGCGTGGGGTGATTCGATGATGTGGAATATTTATTAAAGTCGAGTCTCAAATATAATAAAGTGATGAAAAACCTTTTAAATCATAAAAGATAGTAGATTTTATTTTCTACTTGACTCTTTTAATGGATTGTTGGTTCCGTCAGTAGTTAAACTTGATGTTCATTATATTTTATCGGGTTTAACCTTTGTTTGAAGGCTAATGATAATTTATTCGCATTATCTTAGTCATAATATTTCTTCTTTGGGCTAGTTGAGCTCACCCTTTCTTTCACTTTTTTCTCTTGTGAAATGAGAATATAAATTTGGGGACGAGTCGGGAAGCGAGTGATGGTCCCGAAGATAACATTAGTAGTCCTCACTATTCTGTGAAATAGTGTGATAATAATTGTAATGAGGACTCCTTTTGAGTTTATATAATATCTAGTAGACGATATTTATATTCAGATTCAAATCTCATTTATGTCGTATTGTACCACAGCAGCTTATGTTAGTAAGTTGTATTTAAATTACATACCATGTATCCGACTACCCATGATGGGTGATGTATACCCTAATTTTGGGGCGTCCACAGTTGGTATCGAGCTTGGGATATGATCCACAAGCTAAGATGTGAGAATAGTACTAGGAGGGAGAGACAGGGAATACCTTTCACTAGTATGACCTACCTAAGTTTATGTGCTATTTTATTGGTCGGTCGAAATAGGGATAATTTGTTACATGTCAATTAACCTTTTGTTTTGTGGCGATGTCTCGAAAATGACATCCGAGAATGTTGAGAATAGCAATGGAGCACAAAGCGATCGTTGATTCACCACATATCAATAATCGTGGATAATGTGCATCGGAAGGCGACAATCCTCATGCAAACGACAACACCGACCAAATGATGAATGATCAAATGTTCGGAGGCTTTATACAATTTATCAACAATGAAGAGCGAGAGCGACTCATCCAAAAACGTAGGTGGAAACACGGAAAACTCTCGGCACACCGCTAAGCAATTCAAGGAGCTGGGACCACCGGAGTTTAAGGGAGAGCAAAACCACTTCAAGGAAGCATGGATAAAGCAGATTACCAAGATATTTGATGTCTTGGGATGCTCCGAGGAGCAAAAGGTTCCCTTTGCCGCCTTTATGTTGTGCGGAGAGGCAGATTACTGGTGGAAATCGGTAAAACGTACTCAACTTGCTTTGTCTAAAGATATCTTGGGAGAAGTTCCAAGAGTCGCATTCAACGACAAATACTTTCCGAAAGTATTCGCCACACGAAGGAGGTGGAGTTTATCAAGTTGGAACAAAACAATATGGCCGTATCGCAATACGAGGCAAAATTTCTGCGAGTTATCACGATTTGCGTCCCCACTTGTGGATAATGAAGAGAGAATGGCGCGAATGTTTTTAAGAGATTTGAAGTCGGAGATATCGCCAACATCTTATTTCTCATAAATTGTGTTTGTATTCGGATGTTGTAAATAGGGCTCGATTAGTGGAGGCGATAACGAGACAACGAACTAAAAGAGAGCGCAACAACAAAATTATAATACCAAATGAGTAGTCATCGAGCGGTGACAACAAAAACGTGGAGGGAATCAATGGGCCGAGATATGGTAGCCACTTGGTGGTAATCGAGGCCAAAACAATAAGAATGGACATTTCAAGAAAAGGAGATTCAACAATGATGGAAAGACGCGTCGACCAAAGACCCGTTGTTAAGGAAGGAGAAAGACCACCTATCATATGCTTCAAATGCGGAGGAGAGGGACACATCGATCAAATCAAGCGTCATGTCCATCAAAAGCATGTTATAATTGTGGAAGAGAAGGTCACTTAGCTCGATTTTGTCGTTCAAGACAAATTCAATTTAAAGTGGAAACACCAAAGGCGGTCCCGGAAAATTCAAAACCCTAGAAATAGTGGGAGAGAGGCGTTTGTTGTGACCTCCCAAAGAGCAAGGAATCCGAATGAGGTCATCACGGGTAAGCTTATCATAAACTCTAATGAAGTCTATACTTTATTTGATACCGGGTTCTACCCATTCTTTTATTTCTCCTACTTACGCTCATCGATTAAATTTGACTTGAGAGAAATTAGACTTTGACTTATCTGTGGAAACTCCGTTGGGAGAAACCTTCATTACATCCACTTTATTATAAGTCTTGTTTGGTTCAAATCGGTACCCTCACATTACACTTCGATCTTATTTCATTAAAAATACTTGCATTTGACGTGATTCTAGGATTGATTGGTTAACTACTTATCATGCAAAAATTGATTATTTTCGTAAAGTTGTTAGCTTTCATATTCCTAACCAACCTATTATTCGAATTCAACGACCAAACCATTAAAATCAATCACGGTCATCTCAAGCCATAAAGTTATTCGTTTATTGAAAAACGGATGTCGAGCTTTCTTAGCTCATGTCACGATTTAAACAAAAATACGCCGGTTTTGAGCGATATTTCTATTGTTAATAAATTTCCGACGTATTCCCCAAAGAACTTCCCGCCTACCCCGTAGCGTGAAATTGAATTTTGTATCGACCTTGAACCTCGGTACAAAACCTATTTCCAAAGCCCCATATCGAATGGCTCTATTGAACTTCGAGGAGTTAAAGACCCAACTGCAGGAATTGTTAGACATTGGCTTTATTAAATCCCTAGTACTTCTCCTTGGGGGCTCTATTCTATTCGTGAAGAAGAAAGATGGGAGTATGCGACTTTGTATTGATTATCGAGAGTTGAATCATGTCAACATCAAAATAGGTATCCATTGCCACGTATTGATGACTGTTTGACCCGATTCTGAAGGAGCCAAATTCTTTTCAAAGATTGATCTTAGTTCCGGATATCACCAATTGAAGATTAGAACCACGACATTCCAAAGACTGCTTTTAGAACTTCGATGCGGGCATTATGAATTCTAGTCATGTCCTTTGGATTGACTAATGCTCCTATTTACCTTCATGGATATGATGAACCGAGTATTCAAGGAATATTTAGATCACTTTGTGGTCGTCTTTATTGATGACATCCTTATTTATTCCAAAAGCCGTGAAGATCATGAAAGCAACACTTGAGGTCGACACTCCAAAAGCTTCGTGAATATAAGCTTTATGCCAAGTTGAAGAAATGTGAGTTCGGCTTGAAGAAGTAGCATTCCTTGGGCACGTGGTATCAAGTCATGGAATATCTGTTGACCCAAAGAAAGATTGAAGCTATTCAAAGTTGGGAACAACCTAAATCGATGGCCCGAAGTACGTAGCTTTCTCGGTTTAGGCTGGTTATTATCGGAGATTCGTGGAAGGATTTTCTCGAATCGCTACTCCATTAACTCAAATGACTTTTGAAAGATACAAAGTTCGGTTGGAGCGAAGAATGTGAGAGGAGTTTTCAAGAACTCAAGAGGAGACTTATTTCAAAGACTGTTACGTGATACCATCTCGGCTCGGAGGATTTGTCATCTACAAAGTGATGCTTCGAGCAAAGGGTTGGGATGTGTTCTCATGCAACATGGAAAAGTTATAGCTTTATGCCTCGCGACAACTCAAAGAATATGAGAAGAATTATCCTACTCTCGATCTGAGTTGGTATTTATTATCTTCTTCACTTAAAATTTGGAGGCATTACTTGTATGGGGAGAAAGTGGAAATCTTTACGGATCATAAAAGCCTCAAATATTTCTTCACTCAAAAGGAACTCAACATGCGACAATGACGTTGGCTTGAACTATTGAAAGATTATGATCGTACCATCCAATACCATCCTGGAAAAGCGAGCGTGGTAGTGCGGCGCGTTGAGTGAAAATCATATGCAAATCGAGTGCGATATTGTCAACGCAAAGGCCCATTTTGTGTGACTTGCAAAGGATGGAGATAGAGTTAAAGACTCCAGGAACGCATGTGATGATAGCGAATATACGAGTAGAACCGACTTTAATCGATAAAGTTAAAAGCTGCTCAAGCTACAGACACTTGAGTGATGCGTATGAGGAAGAAAGTGCAAGAAGGTGCTATCTTAGGGAAGCAAGAATCAATGAAGAAGGAATACTTGAGTCAACTCCGGACTTTGTGTTCCTAACGACCACGATTTAAAGTATAATATCATGATGGAGGCACACAACACACCATTTGCAATCCATCTCGGGAGTACCAAATGTATCATGATATTAAATCATACATTTTGGTGGAGCAATATGAAGAGAGAGATAAGCGTTTGTTTATCTCAAGGTGTCTAACTTGTCAACGAGTTAAAAGCGGGCATCAAATACCAAAAGGTCCATTGCAACCACTTGAAATTCCAGAATGGAAGTGGGAGCACATTACCATGGATTTCGTTCTGGGTCTTCCTAAGGTTTCTCAAGGCATTGATGCGATTTGGGTCATTGTTGATAGATTGACCAAGTCTGCTCATTTCTTCTGGAATCGAGAAACTTATACACTTGAACGTCTTGCTCAGTATGTACATAAACGAGATTGTAAGACCGCATGGTATCTGGGTATCCATAGTTTACGATCGAGACCCAAGATTCACTTCACGATTTTGGGTTAGTTTGCAAAAAAAACTATGGGCACAGACTTACGATTTAGCTTCGGCATATCATCCTCGAGACGGACGGACGATCGGAGAGGACTATTCAAACTCTTGAAGATCTATTAAGACTCTGTGTCCTTGATTTCAAGGGAGTTGGGACAAGTTCTTACCATTGGTGGAGTTTTCCTACAACAACGATTATCAAGCAAGTATTGGCATGGCTCCATTCGAGCGTTGTATGGAAGAAAGTGTCGTTCTCCGGTATCTTTGGGATGAGGTGGGTGAAGCAACGTTGTTGGGGCCGGGAGTTGGATACGTATGACTACGAAAAAGATTCAAATGATCCGACAGCGTATAAAAACCTCACAAAATCGACAAAAGAGTTATCTTGATCTTCATCGAAAGGGCGTGGAATTCGATATAGGAGATCATGTGTTGTTAAGAGTTGCTCCATGGAAAGGAGTTACAAGATTTGGAAAGAGAGGAAAACTCAATCCTCGATTCATCGGTCCATTTTAATCCTCGATCGGTAGGAACTGTGGCCTATAGACTACGCTTCTGCCTTGAAGTATGTCTCGTGTTCATAACGTTTTTCACATATCCATGTTACGTAAATATGTGAAAGACCAATCATATTATTGAGTTAGAACAGGACGAAATAGCGGAAGATTTGGCGTATGAAGAGGTTCTGTTCAAATTTTGGATAAGAAGGAACATGTTCTACGCTCCAAGAGTTATACCTCAAGTCAAAGTTTTGTGGAGGAACCATGATGTTGAGAAATGACTTGGGAGTTAGAATCAAAATGAAATCAAGGTATCCTTACCTCTTGACATACCAGTGCGTTACCTAATTTCGAGGGCAAAATTTCATAAGAAGGGAGGTTGTAAGACCCGACTTTTATAAATAAAGATGAATTTTCTATAAATATTATTTTTGAATATTATGGAATAAATTTGATATAATGTCATAGTTGTGGGTAATATTTATAAATTTTGCAAAAGTATGCAAGTTGTTATAAAATATTAGTTTGGTGCAGGAATATTCTTTTTGTTAGGGAATATTAGACAACTGCTCAATCATTGGTGGACCCCAATGTAATTATTATCGGATTGAGAAAAGCGACAAAAATATTTTATAAAAAAATAACGGCGGAGGTGTTACTGATTAAAAGCTGCTTGAACTACCCGGTAGTAAAAAATGCGATGAATAAGCGTGAGTTGTATAGTAGCACACCAGTATTGATTATTGATGCTTACGTGAGAAGTCACTTAGCTATACTCAATTATTACTACGATAATTCTTTGCATCATATCTCTTATATTATTGATTCAATTATTGTCACAATTATCATCCAGTATAATATGTTATATTATTAATTGAGACGACAAGTTATAAATGATTAATAATTGTTGAAAGAGTAAATATGTGTTGATTAAAAATAAAATGATTTGTGGTAATATTTATTCAATCCTTGATGTATATAAAGAGTCTCATTATGAGACATTTGTGGTAAGTTTGATTATTTTATGGGGGCCCATATATGTCATCATCTAAGAGTCTCTTCGTCGATAGTAATTACCTTTGTGAATAGTATTTACCTTCGTCAATAGTAATTACCCTTGTGAATAGTATTTACCTTCGTCAATAGTAATTACCCTTGTGAATAGTAATTACCTTCGTCAATAGTAATTACCTTTACCTTCGACGTCGAACCACTTGTGCGTTTCACATTACGACACATCGAACCACTTGTCGTTTCACATTACAAGCGTCGAACCACTTGTCATTTCACATTCAAAAGCGTCGAACCACTTTTCTTTTCACATCACCAAATCGTCGAGCCACTTGCCTTTTCACATGGCGGTCTTAGCTAGAAATCTTCTATAAATAGAGGCCTAGTGCTTCATTATTTTTCACAAATTCATTCAAGCTATAGAGAGAAAGTATAGAGAAAGAAGAAGAATATTTTGTTACTACACTCTGCGAGATTCAATCTTCCACTAAAAATAAGGGGTGTTATTCTTTCTTATTCATGAAGAGAACTGTTGTTATTCCATTGCTTATTATTACATTGGAATAACTCGTATATCGTGGTTTATCCATATACTTGGTGACATTCTTCTATTATTCATTGGAACATCCTCATGCGTGTGTTTACCTGACCTGACTGGTTCCGTCTTTTATTATTATTCTGTTGGAACATCCTGTCATGTGTTTTACACCCGACTGGTTCCGCTCTTTATTATTACATTTGGAACATCCTATCATGTGTGTTTTACAATTAGACTGGTTCCGTCTGATTCGTCTTTATCATTCTCATTTGGATATCCTATCTCATGAATTTCACCCGACTGGTTCCGCTTATTATTATTATGTTGGAATAACACATGCATGGCGCCCCCAAAATAGGTATACATCACCCATTACGAAAGTTGTCAAAATATGGTACGAAACAACTACAACTTTATTATTACAACAATAAAAGCGTGAGTTTGAATACAAATATTATCTTACAGACAATATCTATACTCAAATAAATCCTCATCACATTTATTGATACATTATTTTACAAAATGGTGAGGACTACTAAACAATCCTTTCTAAAACCTTCATTCCATACCCAGGCTAAATACTTTCGCTATATTCTAGCCTCTTGAGAAAAATGGAACAAAAAGGAAAAGGGTGAGCTCAACTAGCTCAATAAAGAATATTATGACTAAGATAATATACAACAAATTACCGTTAGTCTTCAACGGGGAAAAATTTAATAGAATACAATAGACAACAAATTTTAAATCAATATTACGCAGTGAAGTAATAATTCATTAGAAGAGTTAAGTAGAGAATGCAAACTACTATCTTCATGTATGAATTTAAAAGTTCATCGTCTATCTTTTATCCACCGTAACATCAATCAATATACATCTGGAATCAAATATTCATCTTTACACTCTGAGGCCAAAGATATTAATCGATTAGTCATGTTCATTTAAACACATGTTCATCTTTGCACTTTAAAGGCCAAAGATATTAATCAGATTAGTCGTGTTCATCTCAACACTGTTCATCTTTGCACTCTGGGCCAAAGATATTCTTCGAATCATTCATCTTTTACACTACGGGCCAAAGATATTCTTTAATATCATCATTTAAGACTAAGGATGATGAAAATATTTTTTAAAAACGAATCCAAAGTGAAACAAAATGACAAGGATTAAGGATTATGGATTCGTACTTTGTTTTATCCATGTTCAAAACTACCTCAAAATAATCATAGTGGTGTAAAATTCAAGAATGATCAAAACATGGATCTGATCAAAGCTAGTATCCAAAATAGATGTTTTGGACAAAAAGAAGAAATTTTATTTTTAGGTTGAATAGTCAGATATCGTGAATAGTCTTGGTATCGTGAATAAATCTTGATCGTATCATGAATAGTAAATCAAACGCCAAAAGATAGAAATTCCACAAAAACATCTTCATGCTTCATGAATAGTACTAAATGAATAAGTAACTCGTGAATAGTAACTCATGAATAGTAACTCATGAATAGTAACTCATGAATAATAACCCCGACATGAAAAAGTTCCAAATTTGATAAAAACTTCGAGATCAACATTTCAAAGATAATGATATTGAAGAAATAATATCATTACTGAAAAAAATAATATCCCTTACCTCAAAGAATCGATTGCTTGGAATGAAAGGTCGGAAGTGATCTTTGAATGAAACTTGTCTTGAATAAACAACTCTCAAAGTATCTAAATACTCACAAAATACACTCGATAATATAGAGAGAAAGAGAAAGCTTATGTTTACGGTGTGATTTTCAATTCTAACTTAGCCCTCTATTTATAGGAAAATTTTAGCAGACTTGACTGCTACACGATGGCTTTTACTGCGACTATTCCCACCCACCACATTTGAAATAAAATTCAGCACATTTCTTCACCAACCACAAAGTGGGGCCCACTCAATTCTAAATTTTCCACCAAAATCAATTATAAACCTAATTTTCGAATCAGCCACCTCTTAAAATTCATAACAAATCATTCGTTCATTTTAACGGTTCAAAATTTGTGGACATATACTCAACTTATGTATGTATAACATATCCAAAAATTACAATGATCCAACGGTCGGATTAAAAATTATAACTCACGCAATATATCGTAAAAAATCTTGATTTGATTTTAATACCTCCATTCAAACAAAATTACGATAAAACACCTCAACATTAAATCATTCAATTATAACCACATAAAACAAATAAATCTATCATTTATAAATATTTTCTTATCATATAAATCAATAATTAATTATTCACAAATAATATTACTGAATCACAATTATGACAACCGGTAGTTCGGGAAAGAGGGCTTTTCAGATAAGGATTTCTCCTTCTTGGGCATGATTAGGTGACCAAACCTCTCCTTGACGTAACTTTCTGAGACATTGCCAATAATGCTATCTAATAATATTATTCAAATAATATAAATTATTGATCCGATAATGGAGATAATAATGCGGTGACAATTATTGAACAACAATAATATAAAATATCAACGCAAAGAATTATTGAATCAATAAAATAAAATATTGAGCAGTAATTCATCGTGAAAATTATTGAGTAGTGCCTTCTTACGTAAGGATCAATAATTCAACAATCTTTACTGCAATCTGAGTGTACTCTTTATGCGACCACGCGTATTCTTTGTATTTTAACCATCCAGGGTATTCAACAGTCTTAACTTAACGGTAACAACTACGCCTGCGTTATTTTTAACCAACTTATATTTGTCGTTTTCCTCATCCAATCGCTTTCCGTTATGGGACCCACACATGGGTCATGCTACAGTGCATTTAATATTCCCCGACGATCTGAATATTCCACGACCAAACGAATATTCCCGAATAACAATGAATATTTTATAACCACTTGCTTATTTTGAAATATTTGCGTATTTTACCCTAACTATCCACATTAATCAAATCAACCCTTACTATTTCAAAATAATAAATAAAGGAAATTCCTTTTATTTAAAAAAATTTGAGGTCTTACAACCTCCCCTCCTTATGAAATTTTGTCCTCGAAATTGGCGTCACGTGCACAGTGTTTGAAAAGGTGAGGATACCTCGCTTTCATTTCCGTTTCCAATTCCCGGTCATTTCCTCTATAGCATGATTCCTCCACAAAACTTTAACTTGTGGTATGACCTTTCTTGCAGCGTAGGGCATGCTCCTTCCTATCCAAGATCTTGGCAGTACCTCCTCATACGTTAAGTCTTGGCTATCTCGTCCGGTTCTAACTCTATAATGTGGTTCGGTCTTTCACATATTTACTGAAATCTTAGATATGTGAAACACATTATGAACACGAGACATACTTGGAGGTAACGCAAGTCTATAGGCTACATTTCCTACTCGATCAAGAATTTGAAATGGACCAATAAATCGTGGATTGAGCTTTCCTCTCTTCCCAAATCTTGTAACTCCCTTCCATGGAGCAACTCATGAACAATACATGATCCCCTACATTAAATTCCACGTCCTTTCGATGAAGATCCGCATAACTCTTTTGTCGATCTTGTCTTGGTTTGTATCGTTGTCGAATCATTTGGATCTTTTTCGGTGAGTCATACGTCTTAACTCGGGTCCCAACAATGTTGCTTCACCCACCTCATCCCAACATATTGGAGAACGACATTTTCGTCCATATAATGCTTGAATGGAGCCACACCTATACTTGCTTGATAAGCTGTTGTTGTAGGAGAATTCCACCATGGTAAATACTTATCCCAACTCGCCTTGAAGTCTAGGACACAGAGTCTTAATAAATCTTGAAGAGTTTGAATAGTCCTCTCGATTGTCCGTCTCGGTTTGGGGATGGTATCTTGAACTAAATCACAAATCCGTGCCCGTAGCTTTTTGCAAGCTAACCCAAAATCTTGAAGTGAATCTTGGGTCACGATCCAAAACTATGGATACTGGGCATGCCATGCAACCTCACAATCTCATTTACGTACATACTAGCAAGGCGTTCAAGGAATAAGTCTCCAGTATCGGCAAGAAATGAAGCGATTTGGTTAATCTATCAACAATAACCCAAATAGCATTGATGCCTTGAGAAACCGTAGGAAGACCCGTAATGAAATCCATGGTAATGTGTTCCCCACTTCCATTCCGGAATCTCAAGTGGTTTACAGCGGACCCTTAGGTACTAGATGCTCTCCCTTTACACGTTGACAAGTTAAACACATTGAGATAAACTTTGCAATCTCTCTCTTCATATTGTTCCACCAAAATGTATGTCGAAGATCACGATACATTTTAGTACTTCGAGGATGGATTGCAAATGGTGTATTGTGTGCCTCCATCATAATCTTGTACTTCAAATCAGTCGTTAGGAACACAATGTCTAGAGTGGACTCAAGTATTCTTTCTTCATCAATTCTAAGCTTAGGAATAGCTCCTTCTTGTACTTTCTTTTTCATACGCATAAGCTCTGCCTGGTGGAGGCAACCTTAACTTTTCTATTAAAGTTGGCTCTGTCGTATACTTGACATCATCGCTTTTCGTTCCGCGTATGATCTTCTACTCAACGCGTCAATTCTACCACGTTAAGCTTTCGAGGATGGTATTGAATAGTGTGGTCGTAGTCTTTCAATAGCTCGAGCCAGCGTCATTTGCTTAGCGTGTTGAGTTCTTTTTGAGTGAAGAAATATTTAAGGCTTTTATGGTGCGAATATATCTCCACTTTCTCCCCATATAGATAGTGCCTCCATATCTTTAAGCGCTTATCAATGCTGCTTGACTCTAGATCATGGTAGGATAATTCCTCTCATACTCTTTAAGTTGTCGCGAGGCATAAAGGCTATGACTTTCCCACGTTGCATGAGAACACATCCTAACCCTTTGCACGAAGCATCGTTTGTAGATAACAAATCCATCCGAACCGGATGGTATTGTTAGAACAGTCTTGAAATAAGTCTCTCTTAAGCTCTTGGAAACTTTTCGCGTTCTTCGCTCCAAATGAATTTTGTATCCTTAGAGTTAGGCGAGTTAATGGAGTAGCGATTCAAGAAAACCCTTCCACGAATCTCCGATAATAACCAATTAAGCCCAAAAAGCTACGTGCTTGATCACTCGACTTTTGCTCCCAACTTTGTATTGCTTCAATCTTGGCGGATCAACGGATACTCCATGTTTTGACACCACATGCCTAAGAAATGCTACTTCCTCAAGCGAACTCGCATTTCTTCAATTTGGCATATAGTTGGTTTTCACGAAGCCTTTGAGTACCGACTTCAAATGGTGCTCATGATCTTCCGACTTTTGGAATATATAAGGATGTCATCAATAAAGACAACAACGAATGATCCAAATATTCCTTGAATACTCGGTTCATCATATCCATGAAAGCAGCGAGGAGCATTAGTTAGTCCGAAAGACATGACTAAGAATTCATAATGCCCATACTGGAGTTAAGGCGGTCTTTGGAATATCCTCGATTTTAATCTTGATTTGATGATATCCGAGCGAAGATCGATTTTGAAAAGAATTGTAACCCTTGCAATTGGTCGAACAAGTCATCAATACGAGGTGAGGGATACCTATTCTTGATGGTGACATGGTTCAATTCCCGATAGTCAATACAAAATCGCATACTCCGTCTTTCTTCTTTTTACGAATAAAAGCAGGGAGCACCCTAAGGAGATGTCTTAGGGCGAATGAAACCGATGTCCAACAATTCCTGTAGTTGGACCTTTAACTCCCGAAGTTCAATAGGAGCCATTCGATATGGGGTTTTAGAAATGGGCTTTGTACGGGTTCAAGATCAATAAAGAATTCAACTTCACGTTACGGGGGTAGGCGGGGGAAGTTCTTGAAATCGTCGGAAAGTCAATAACACGAGAATATTATTCAAATTTGACGTGTCTTTATTCAAATCCATAACATGGGCTAAGAAAGCTTGACATCCGTTTTTCAATAAGCGAATAGCTTTATGATTAGATATGGCGGTGATTGATTTTAATGGTTTAGTTGCTTGAATTAAATGAACGGTTGGTTAGGAATATGAAAACTAACAACCTAACGAAAACAATCAATTTTGGCATGATGAGTAGTTAACCAATCAATCCTAAAATCACATCAAAAGCAAGTATCTTTAAAGAGATAAGGTCAACGGGTAAGGTAATGGTGCCAACTTGAATCAAACAAGATTTATAAGCAATTGGATGTGATGAAAGTTTCTCTAACGGAGTTTCCACGAGATAGATCAAAGTCTAATTTCTCCTGAGTCAAGTTTAAGCGTTGAGCACATGCGGGAGATAAATGAATGGGTAACCCGGTATCAAGTAAGGTATAAACTTCCCAAGAATTTATAAATAGCTTACCGTGATCACCTCGTTTGGGTTCTCGCATTATGACCGATCTACAACAAACGCTCTTCCGGGAATCGTTGACTTTGACTTTTACGGGGGACGATCTTTTGAGTCACCGTCCCTCATTGAACTAGGTTTATTCTGCATAATCTCGAGTGATATGTCCTTCCTTTCCACAACTATAGCATACCTTGAACTGTTGTGGGCGGTTTGACCGATATGTCCCTCTTTTCCGCATTTGTAGCATATAATGGGTGGTCGTTCTCCTCCACTAGAACCGATTCTTTGCCGCCTTTGTCGTCTTCACATAGTCGTTGTTAAATCTCCTCTTTTAAAATCTCCTCGACTCGCTTCTTACATTTTTCATGACCATGATTACCACCGAGTGGTTACCATTTCTGTCCGTCTGCTTTTCTTTCTCCGCAGTTATCATTATTACATTGTTGCGCTATCTACGAGTACGATCCACGGTTATGGTCCTCGGTTGGTAGTACTCGTTATCTCGCTTTCTAATAATTGAGCCTGTTTTTACAACATCTGAATAAAGAGAAAGTTTATGAAAATGAGATCTTGGCGTATCTTAGGGTTTCAAACCTCTAAGAAACATCCGCGTCATCGTTCCTCATTCTCCACCAAATGAGGTGCAAACCTAGATAACTCTGCAAACTTTGCCTCGTCTTGAGACACCGTCGTCGTTGTTTTGCTCTAATCGATGAACTCCACTTCCTTCATATAGCCGAACACTTTCGGAAAGTATTTGTCATTAAATAGTCTCTGAAATGTCTCCCAAGACATCTTTGAGTCTTAATTTGGATGGAGTCGCTTCACAGACTCCACCAGAAATCTCCGCCGCCACGGAACATAAAGGTGGCGAATGGAACTTTCTGTTCCTCCGTGCATCCCAAGACATCGAATATCTTGGTAATTTGTTGACCCATGTTTCCGCCGTGATCGGATCCGGCTTTCCCTTAAATTTTGGTGGTCCCAACTCTTTGAATCTGCTTGGGCGTGACAACTTCCGTGAATTCTATCATTTCCTTACGTATTTTGAACACGAGTTTCCTCGTCGATTTTTGCATGAGCTATGAAAAACTTCTAAACATCCCTCGTTCATCATCTGCTTTCAATGGTGTTGTTCACGGGAGGAACATTGCCCGACTGTTGCACATTCTCCTCGTTGGTGAGTACAGGCATCTCCACGGTCTCATTTCCATTGTTAATATTCTCGATCGACATTCTCAAATCATCGTCATAAAACAAGGGTTAATTAAGGAGATCAATATATCACATAATACCCTATAAATGACCAACTAACAAATAAGCTTAGTAGGACACACTTAGCGAAGGATTTACTCGTCTCTCCCTCTAGTTCTATTCCCCGGATCTCCGCGAGAGATCATATCCTAAGCTCGATACCAACCCGTGGCGCCCCAAAATAGGTATACATCACCCATTACGAGTTGTCAAAACATGATGCGAAACAACTACAACTTTATTATTACAACAAGAAATCGTGAGTTTGAATACAAATATTATCTTCTAGACAATATCTATACTCAAATAAATCCTCATCACATTTATTGATACATTATTTTACAAAAATGGTGAGGACTACTAAACAATCCTTTCTAAAACCTTCATTCCATACCCCGACTACTTCTCGCTATATTCTCGCCTCCCGAGAAAAATGGAACAAAAAGGAAAAGGGTGAGCTCAACTAGCTCGATAAAGAATATTATGACTAAGATAATATATAACAAATTACCGTTAGTCTTCAACGGGGAAAAATTTAATAGAATACAATATACAATAAATTTTAAATCAATATTCATGCAATGGAAGTAATAATTCATTAGAAGAGTTAAGTAGAGAATGCAAAACTACTATCTTACATGTATGAATTTAAAAGTTCATCGTCTATCTTTTATCCTGTAACATCAATCAATATACATACGGAATCAAATATTCATCTTTTGCACTTTTCTGGGCCAAAGATATTCATCATTAGTCATGTTCATTTAAACACTGCTCATCTTTGCACTACTGAGCCAAAGATATTAATCCGTTAATCATGTATTCATCTCAACACTGCTCATCTTTACTTCTGAGGCCAAAGATATTCTTCAGAAATCATTCATCTTTGCTCTACTGGGCCAAAGATATTCTTTAATATCATCATTTAAGACTAAGGATGATGAAAAATATTTTTAAAGAAACGAATCCGAAGGAAACAAAATGACAAGGATTAAGGATTATGGATTAGGTACTTTGTTTTATCCATGTTCAAAACTACCTCAAAATAATCATAGTGGTGTAAAATTCAAGAATGATCAAAACATGGATACAATCAAAGCTAGTATCCAAAATAGATGTTTTGGACAAAAAGAAGAAATTTTATTTTTAAATTGAATAGTCTTGATATCGTGAATAGTCTTGGTATACGTGAATAATCCGTATATCATGAATAAATGTAACCAAACACCAAAAGATAGAAATTCCACAAAAAAACATCTTCACGCTTCATGAATAGTACTCGTGAATAGTAACTCGTGAATAGTAACTCATGAATAGTAACTTCGTGAATAGTAACTCATGAATAGTAACCCAGAGCATAAAAAGTTCCAAATTTGATAAAAACTTCAGATCAACATTTGACGTAATGATATTGAAGAAATAATATCATTACGAAAAAAATAATATCCCTTACCTCAAAGAATCGATTTCTTGAATAAAAGGTCGGAAGTGATCTTTGAATGAAACTTATCTTGAGCAACAACTCTCAAAGTATCTGAATACTCACAAAATCGCTCAATAATATAGAGAGAGAAGAGAAAACTTATGTTTACGGTGTGATTTTCAATTCTAACTTAGCCCTCTATTTATAGGAAAATTTTAGCGGACTTGACACGCAACTTTGATGGCTTTACCTCGCTACTATTCCCACCACCACATTTGAAATAAAATTCAGCACATTTCTTCACCAACCACAAGTGGGGCCCTCAATTCTAGAATTTTCCACCAAAATCAATTATAAACCTAATTTCCGAATCAGCCACCTCTTAAAATTCATAACAAATCATTCGTTCATTTTAACGGTTCAAAATTTGTGGACATATACTCAACTTATGTATGTATAACATATCCAAAATTACAACGATCCAGCGGTTGGATTAAAAATTATAACTCACATGATATATCGTAAAAATCTTGATTTGATTTTTAATACCTCCATTCGGCTAAAAATTACTTGATAAAACACCTCAACATTAAATCATTCAATTATAACCACATAAAACAAATAAATCCATCATTTATAAATATTTTCTTATCATATAAATCAATAATTAATTATTCACAAATAATATTACGAATCACAATTATGACAACCAAGTAGTTCCCGGAAGAGGGGCTTTCCAGATAAGGATTTCTCCTTCTTGGCGTAATTAGGTGACCAAACCTCTCCTTGTGAAACTTTCTAGACATTGCCAATAATGCTATCTAATAATATTATTCAAATAATATAAATTATTGATCCGATAATGGAGATAATGTGCGTTGACAATTATTGAACAACAATAATATAAAATATCAACGCAAAGAATTATTGAATCAATAAAATAAAATATTGAGCGATAACTTCATGTGAAAATTATTGAGTAGTGCCTTCTTACGTGAGGATCAATAATTCAACAATCTTTGTGCAATCTGGTGTGCTCTTTGTGCAACGACCAGAGCATATTCTTGTATTTTAACCACCGGGTATTCAAACGGTCTTAATTGTAATAACTACGCCGTTATTTTTAACCAACTTATATTTGTCGTTTTCCTCATCTAATTGCTTTCAGTTATGGGGCCCACACATTTTTAATATGCATTTAATAATATTCACAAATGATAATATTCCACGACCAAACGAATATTCCCAAACAATGATGAATATTTTATAACCACTTGCTTATTTTGAAATATTTATGTATTTTACCCTAACTATCCACATTAATCAAATCAACCCTTACTATTTCAAAATAATAAATAAAGGAAATTCCTTTTTATTTAAAAAAATTTGGTCTCTTACACCATTGTCTGTCATGCAATCTGCATGCATTGCGTGGTGATTTCTTTTTGTTATTCCATTCTTTATTATACCCAATTGGTTAAAACTTTGACTTCATACTCCATGAAATTAGTAGAACATCCTTGATATTTACGTTTCATCCAATATCTTTTCATGGAAATATTCTTCCGATCATTCTTGAATTTTACTCTACAAAACAAAGATCGTGTTGACAATTTGGACGTTAAAAATTCTGGATAAAATAATTCTTGAACTTGTTTTATTGAATTCTTATATCATTGTCATCATCCTCATGTTTATTTTTTTAAAGTCATCTGTGGCACGTAGTGCGTAGATGGACTTGGTATGATTATGACCGAGACTATTCGATTATAATCATGGCCGTAATGTTACAAATGATGTGGTAAAAATCCTCGATGGTAGTTGTGCATTAATGGACGATTGTTGGCATGATCATGACCATTAATGAATACACAACTATTCTTGGCCCATAGTGCATGAATAATTGTGGTCGGTGATACTAAAGAATATCCTTGGGCAGTAGTAGTGGGGGTGATTCGATGATGTGGAATATTTATTAAAATGAGTCTCAAGCTATAACTTGATGATGAAAAACCTTTTAAATCATAAAAGATAATAGATTTTATTTTCTACTTGACTCTTTTAATGGATTCTTTGGTTCATTGTAGTTAAACTTGATGTTCATTATATTTTATCGGTTTAACATTGTTAAAGGCTAATGATAATTTATTCTGCATTATCTTAGTCATAATATTTCTTATTGGGCTAGTTGAGCTCACCCTTTCTTTCACTTTGTTCTCTTGAAAATGAGAATATAAATTTGGACGAGTCGGAAGCGAGTGATGGTCACGAAGATAGCATTAGTAGTCGTCACTATTCGTGAAATAGTGTGATAATAATTGTAATGAGGACTCCTTTTGAGTTTGTATAATATCTAGTAGAGCGATATTTGTATTCAAACTCACGGTTTATGTCGTATTACACTGACGAGTTATGTTAGTAAGTTGTATTTAAATTACGTACCATGTATCGACTACCCATGATGGGTGATGTATACCTAATTTTGGGGCGTCCAACTTTGGTATGGAACTTGGTCCAAGAACTTCTTCCCCACTTTCTAGAGGCGAAATGGATCTTTATCAACTTCTAAATATCGAACAACCATCGGGGTAGTCAAAGGATGAGCTTTATCCATATGAAAGCGGTAAAAATTTTTCGGCATATGTGGATTGATGAACAAAATTCCGGATGCTAAATGCTCCACTTGTATTCCCAAAGCGAATTTTTGTCTTTCCAAGATCTTTCATTTCAAATTCATCTTTTAAATAAGTAGCGAGTTCTTGTGAGTTCTTGAGTACCTACAAGATTCAAATCATCCACATATACAACAATGATGGAAAATCCACTTTGTGATTTCTTAATAAAACACATGGGCATACTTGATCATTTATATATCCATCTTTTATTAAATAATCACTAAGTCGATTATACCACATATGACCCGATCGCTTCACCCCATACAATGAGCGTTGTAACTTGATTGAATATATGTGGCGTGGCCTTTGTGATTCACCATTTTCAATCCTTGAGGATTCTCATGTAAATCTCACTATCAAGTGAGCCATATAGGTATCTTTGTTACAACATCCATCGACGTGTTTCCAAACCTTCTATGGTTGTCATACCTATCGAAAAGCGAAAAGTGACTCCATCCATTCTTTGAGAGTATGTATCCTCGATAATCAATACCGTGTTTTGTGAAAACCCTTGAGCTACTAAGTCGGGCTTTGTATCTCACAATTTCATTTTTCTCATTTCGCTTTCGTACAAATACTCATTTGTTTCCAACCGGGATTGCACCCAGCGGTGTTTGGACTACTGGTCCAAATACTTCTCTTTTCAATAGAGATCGTAGCTCGGTTTGAATAAAGATCTTTCCATTTTGACCAATCTTTTCTTTTTCACATTCTTCCACGTTTTTGGTTCAGGATCCGTGTCAGGAATCAAAGTAATATCTGATGCTATAGAGAAAGCAAATATGTCATCAATCATGACTTTGCTTCGATCCCATATTTTTTTCATCATGAACATAATTTATTGCGATCTCTTGGTGTTCATCTCTTATCCATTCACTGAGATTTTAAACCTCTTCTGGGGCTATTCCTACTCTTGGAATAAGTGCTACTTCTGGAACGGGTATTCCTTCTGGAATTTCTTTATTTGCTTTTGATTTTCGTGGTTCAATGTCCTTTGTACCAACTGGTCTTCCACGCTTCTGGCGTGGTTTAGATTCTTCTATTACCTTATTCGTCAATTCTTCAGGAATTGATTTTTCAATAGGTATTTCTATCCTTGCTGGAGTATTCACTGTAGGTGTATGTGACTTTATCACTTTTCTAGCATCATTAAATGCATCTGGTATTATATTTGCAATATTTTGTAAATGAATAATTCTTTGAACTTCAATTTCACATTGTCCTGTACGAGGATCAAGTGAATTTAAATCTAATGCATTCCATGATATTTCAGAGGGTTTTTTATTTAAAACTTTCCCTCATCCTAATGTTGGAAATACAGATTCATCAAAATGACAATCTACATAACATGCAGTAAAAACATCTCCAGTTAAAGTTTCAAGATATCTGATAATAGAAGGAGAATCAAAACCAACATAAATACCTATTCTTCGTTGGGCTCCCATCTTAGTTCTTTGTGGAGGTGAAATTGGAACATATACTGCACTTCCAAAAACTCGAAAGTATGATATGTTAGGTATATGTCCAAGAACTAACCGTAGAGGAGAAAATTTATGAAGAGCCGTTGGTCTTACTTCGAATGATGGTCGCTAAGACGTGAAGAATTGCATGACCCCAAACCGAGGTAGGTAAGTTAGCCCTTAACATTAATGGTCGTGCAATTAGTTAAAGTCTTTTATTAAAGATTAATTAAACCATTTTGTGTATGAATATGAGGAACAGAATGCTCAATAGAGATTCCAATAGTCATACAAAAATCATTAAAAGGCATTGATAAAAATTCAGTTGCGTTATCAAGTCAAATTGACTTGATTGGATGATCTGAGAACTGAGCCCGTAACTTGATTATTTGAGCAAGAAGTTTTGAGAAGATAAAATTTCGAGAAGAGAGAAGACAAACATGAGACCATCTAGTTGAAGCATCTATTAAAACCATGAAATATTGAAATGGGTCAGACAATGGGTGAATAGGTCCACAAATATCTCCTTGAATTCTCTCTAGGAATTTTGGGGCTTCTTTATAAACTTTTACTGGTGATAGTCGAACAATTAATTTTCCTCGAGAACACGCAACACAAGGAAATTCACTACTAGGAAACACCTTCTTATCTTTGAGAGGATGACCAGTAGAATTTTCAATAATACGACGTATCATAGAAGTACCTGGATGACCGAGTCTTTCATGCCAAAGTGTAAAACCCCAAATTTTACGAATAAAGATTTAAATTTCCCGAAATATTTTTTTTAATATTATGGTGTGGATTTGATATAATGTTATAGTTGTGGGTAATATTTATAAATTTTACAAAGTAAGCAAGTGGTTATATAATATTCGATTGGTCGGGGAATATTCATTTTAACAGGGAATATTCATACGATAGCACAATCATTGGTGGATTCCACAATGGAAGTATTGTCGTAGTAAGAAAACGACAGAATTATCTTTTATTAAAAATAACGGCGGAAGTGTTACCGTTAAAACTGTTGAACTACCCGGTAGTAAATGTATAGTAATACACGTGGTTGCATAGTAGCACACAGTATTGATTATTGATGCTTACACGAAAGTCACTCGATTATACTCAATTATTACTACGATAATTCTTTGCATCATATCTCTCATATTATTGATTCGATTATTATCATAAGATCATCTCGCATTATATGATATATTATTAAATCAATAATTGAGATGACAAAGTTATTCATATTATTAAATTGCAATATTTACAATGTCTAGAAGTTACATCGATGAGAGGTTTGGTCATCTAATTTAATTGCAATAAGGAGAAATCCTTATCGGAAAGCCCTCTCTTTCCTGGGAACGACCTGGTTGTTAAATATTGTGAATTATGATATTAATGATGAATAAGTTCGTGTTGATTAAAGAGAAATTTGATAGTTCCATTGTGTTGGGATTATTAGTGTTAGTGGAAATCGACATCTATTCCGATGATAATTGATGTCTGGGGTTATATTGATAAATCGGGTAATTAATCGGATAAATGAGCAATTAATTGCTACTAATTCACATGCTTATATGACTATTTGTTCATATATGTGTACTATTGAATCACATTCTTGTACTATTAGGGGAGTTGGTGCAAGATTGATAATACTTGCATGACTAAGTTAAAAATGGTGGTATAGATGGAGTACTATCTTTGTAATTAGTATTTTCACATGATTATAACTATTGATTCACATTATTTACTATTAGGGGAGGTGGTGCAAGTTTGATAATACTTGCGAAACTAAATTAAAAATAAAAGAAAAGTTGAAGGTATTGTCTTTGTAATATTTGAGCCCCAAAACGTGCAATTATCAAAACTATATTTTCCTATAAATAGAAGCTCATTCTTCCTTCATTTCTCACCAATTCACTAAAGCTATAGAGCAATTATTATAGAGAGAAATTATAGAGAGAAAAAAGAGAAGTATGCTACCTCACTATTCAAGTATCCAGTTTTCTTCTAAGATAAGGGATATTATTATTATAGTAAGGGGTATTATTTCTTTCGTATTCATGAAGAGAGCTTACATTATTCCATTCTTTATTATTATGTTAGAATAACTTTGTCTGTCACGTAAGTACCGCATACATAGTGAAATTCTTACATTATTCCATTCTTTATTATTATGTTGGAATAACTTTTGCTTTATCTTAATCTGCGCATACACGTGGTGAAATTCTTCCATTATTCCATTCTTTATTATTCATTGGAATATCCACATGCTGCGGCGATTACGCTAGACACGGTTCCATTCTTTATTATTACATTTGGAATATCACATGCATGCGGATTACGCTGTGCACTGGTTCCATTCTTTATTATTACGTTGGAATAACACATGCATGCGATCTATCGCATTTATGATGAAATCTTTGTTATTCCATTCTTTATTATTACATTTGGAATATCACATGCATGCGGATTACGCTGAACACAGTTCCATTCTTTATTATTCTGTTGGGATAACTTTATGCATGCGATCTATCGCATGCGTGGTGAATTCTTACATTATTCCATTCTTTATTATTACATTTGGAATATCACATGCGTGCGGATTACGCATGACTAGGTTCCATTCTTTATTATTACATTGGAATAACTTTTATCATGTGGATTATCACATGCATGGTGAATGATCCTTCGTATTCATTCCTTATTAAATTGTGAAAATGATCTATCTACGTGGATTATCGCATGGCGGTGAAAATCCATTTGCGCTTTCATATATTCTATGATACTCATTTGGTTAAAGTTTTGGCTTCTATACTCTATGAAATTAGTAGAATATCCTAGATATTTCAAGGCTTCATCCAAAGATCTTTTCATGGAAATATTCTTCCGAGCATTCTTGAATTTTACTCCACAAAAGCGATGATCGTATTGACAATTTGGGCGTAATTGATTTCAAGATAAATTAACTTATAAATCTTTAAAATTTATTCTTGAATTTGTTTTATTGAATTATTATGTCATTGTCATCATCCTCATGCTTATATTGTGATGAACGTCATCTTTGGCTTACGTGCATAGATGGACTTGGTATGATTATGACCAGGGATTATTTGGTATAATCATGACATGTAATGTTATAAATGATGTGGTAAAAGTCCTCAGTAGCCTGTAGTGCATTGATGGACAATTTTTGGTATGATTATGACCAAGGATTATTCAGTATAGTCATGACCATTGATGATTTAATGAATATCCTTGGCCCGTAGTGTAAGACCCCGGATTTTATGAAATAAAAGTATTCAATTTTTTATAATTACTATTCATGAGTTACTATTCACGAGTTACTATTCACGAGTTACTATTCATGAGTTACTATTCACGAGTTACTATTCACGAGTACTATTCATGAAGCATGATAATTTTTTTTTTAAGTGAAGAAGGCATTACTCGATAATTGTTACGATAATTCTTTATTGATATTTTATTTTATTGATTCAATAATTGCTACGTTGATATTTTATATTATTGTTGTTTCAATAATTGTCACGTACGCGATATTTTCTATTATCGGACAATAATTCATATTATCTGAATAATATTATTGGATAACATTATTGGCAATGTCTAGAAAGTTACATCTAAGGAGAGGTTTGGTCACCTAATTGCGGCTAGATGAGGAGAAATTCTTATTGGAAAGCCCCGTCTTTCTGAGGCTGCACAATTTGTCAATATTGTGATTATGTAATATTATTTGTGAATAATTAATTATTGATTTTTATGATGAGGAAAATTTTGATTTTATGTGGATATAGATGGAAAAATTTTAAAATGACAATTGTTGAAAATTAATATTTTATCTTTTTACGATAAAATAATTCATTTAAATATATTATTTTAATAATATATTAATGGTGATATTTTTACAATGAATGTGGAATATATGAGTATATAAGGAGGAAGAGTATTTTTGTGGCATTAAATGTTTAACACATGTTTTGTGTGTTGGTGGACACAATTATTGAATTAGAAATTTGATTATAGCTTGTAAAATTGCCCGTTTTGTGGATTTGGGTTAATTTACATTTGGAATTTGGAAAAACTTTCTTACGTAAAGTTGTAGAAATTGAATTTCCTATAAAAAGTCACGAGATTCGAATTTTACTGATAAAAGAGCTATTTATTGTGAATTATTGAAGTTTGATATATCGGGTGTGAATTGATTTTGGAGTTTAAATTATTTTTGTTAGAAAAACGTTTTTGTATTTTTTGGACATCATTAACATGTGTGGCTGGTGTTTTTGACCAAAAGGTGGGCTAAAGAAAATTTGTATAATTATATTAATATTATATTCAATTTTACGCTTTGGTGTTCTAAGCAATTTCCTATAAATAGGGTGCTTGGGTTAGAATTGAAAATCACACCCGAAATGAAGTTTTCTCTCTATTTCTCTCGATATTTTGAGCGTATTCTTGTGAGTATTTTGAGTATACTTTGAGTATTGCTATCTGGTTTGAAGTTAGTTTCGGTATATTATTCCGTTCAAGTCTTCTTTCTTTTGAGGTAAGGGATAGTAAGGGATTTTAAGGGTTATTATGTTTTAGTTTCGAAATTTTCTGAACCTTCAAAAATTCTAGAAAAATTTGAAATGATATTTTGATGAGTTTTGTAGATTGTGTCCAAAAATGGCGATTTTTGGACGTATAGATTAGGAGTTATGGATTTTATGAGAAAAATTATTTTAAAAGTAACCGCTTATAACTCCTTGTGATTAACTCCAAAATTGATGAAATTTTTATTGGGAGTACATCTATATAATATCAGTATACCGTGTAAATTTCAGAATTTTTGGACAAAAGTATAATTTATGATAAATGTTTAAATATTCGGTGGTTTTGGCCATATAAAAAATAGTAAATGAATTTTTAAAATTTTGAGAAAATATATGTTCAATATGGGACTATGTTATGCTAAATCCCAGAAAAGAAATATTTTTGGAACTGATTTGGTATTTTCATGAAAATATTCTAGTTATGAGTAAATGAATTAAATATGTTATGTGAAGTAAGAAAATTGGAAAATATGATTTTATGGCTTGAGAATCATATATATGAGGTATATGCAGATTTTGATGAGGGTTTTGGTTATTGGTGATGAAATCTTATGAGTTTGGCATTTTATGATGATTAAATGCATTAATTAGTAAAGTGTAAACAATTTAATTAAATTGTTTATAAGTTTAAGAAATGATTAAAATATTATTATAATATTAATAATATTAGATTATGAGATTTCTAAGTGATTTATAACATTTGGATTAAGGTGTTATAAATATGGATATGAATTTTATTATGAAACTTTATCTTTTCGTATCGAGGTTACTTACGCATGATACTCACGGTCTATGTCACGAATCTGAGGTACTATTCACGAAAAATTGGTTTCTTCTCCGACCAAATTATCGTTGATTTATGAATCTTACTCTTGAAATTAAAACCATGTTTTGATTATATTGTTTTTATAACATTCTTATAACCCTAATGATGATATTTCTCTTTGACTTGAGTGTAAAGATGGGTAGATTATTGGTATGATCGTGACCATAGGTTCTCTTTGGCCGATGGTGCAAAAGTTGAATTGTTGATCGGTATGATCATGACCATTGAATTTACAATTGAATATTTTTAGCTTAAGTGCAAAGGTGAATTGATCAACATGGTTATAATTATTGTTATATAACTTCGAAATGATTATGTATTTCTTTGATATATGAATATCTTTGGCTCGTTGTGCAAAGATGACTTGTTGATGAATATCTTAGCTTCAGTAGTGCAAAAGATGAATTATTGATGAATATCTTTTTGCTCGTGTCTGAAAGATGACTTGTTGATGAATATCTTTAGCACATAGTCTGAAAGATGAATTATTGATGAATATCTTTGGCTCGTAATGCAAAGATGACTGTTGTTGAATATCTTTAGCTTGTAGTGCAAAGATGAATTATTGATGAATATCTTTGGCTCGTAATGCAAAGATGACTTTTGTTGAATATCTTTAGCTTTGTAGTGTAAAAATGAATCTGTTGATGAATATCTTTGGTAGTGATGATTTATAAAGATGAATTTATTAAGCGTGATTATGAATATGAATCGTGATTTGGTATAACCATGATCTTTGATGTTTCGAGGTAAAGACAAGTGATGAAAATTATCTTTGTCTTGGATGAGGAAAGGAATTTAGAACTACTGATTATGATTATGAGTTATCATGTGATTGTGGGCGGAATTGTTGATTGATGTTACGGGGATAAAACATTCTTTGGTAGACTTTTAATACGGGAGAATGTGGCGCCCCCAAAATAGGTATACATCACCTATTACGAGTTGTCAATACATGATGCAAACAACTACAACTTTATTATTACAACAAGTGGCGTGAGTTTGAATACAAATATTATCTTACATACATATCTATACTCAAATAAATCCTCATCACATTTATTGATACATTATTTTACAAAAATGGTGAGGACTACTAAACAATCCTTTCTAAAACCTTCATTCCATACCCCAGACTAAATACTTCATTATATTCTAGCCTCCCGAGAAAAATGGAACAAAAGGAAAAGGGTGAGCTCAACTAGCTTTCGATAAAGAATATTATGACTAAGATAATATCTGACAATTTATCGTTAGTCTTCAACGAGGAAAAATATAATAGAATACAATAGACAACAAATTTTAAATCAATATTAAGCAATGAAATAATAATTCATTAGAAGAGTTAAGTAGAGAATGCAAACTAATATCTTACATGTATGAATTTAAAAGTTCATCGTCTATCTTTTATCCTTGTAACATCAATCAATATACATCCGGAATCAAATATTCATCTTTTACTCTGAGGCCAAAGATATTCATCGATTAGTCATGTTCATTTAAACACTGTTCATCTTTTTACTACAGGCCAAAGATATTCTTCGAAATCATTCATCTTTTTTACTCTGAGCGAAAGATATTCTTGAAAATCATTAATCTTTGCACTTCTGGGCCAAAGATATTCCATAATATCATCATTTAAGGCGAGGATGATGAAAATATTTTTTTTTAAAAACGAATCCGGTGAAACAAAATGACAAGGATTAAGGATTAAGGATTAAGTACTTGGTTTTATCCACGTCCAAAATACCTCAAAAATAATCATAGTGGTGTAAAATTCAAGAATGATCAAAACATGGATACAATCGAGTTAGTATCCGAAATAGATGTTTTAGACGAAAAGAAGAAATTTTATTTTTCGGTGAATAGTAATCAGATATCGTGAATAGTCTTGTATCGTGAATAGTCTGAATAAGTAACTAGTAACTCAACACCAAAAGATAGAAATTCCACAAAAACATCTTTCTTACGACTCGTGAATATGAATGAATAGTAACTTCGTGAATAGTAACTTCGTGAATAGTAACTCATGAATAGTAACTTCGTGAATAGTAACTTGAGCGTGAATTCCAAATTTGATAAAAACTTGAGATCAACATTTCGATTATAATGATATTGAAGAAATAATATCATTCGAAAAAAAAAAATATCCACTTACCTCGAAAGATCGGTACTTACTAGCTAGAATACAGGTATAGTCTTTGAAGGAACTTGCACCGTCTAGCAATACTCAAAGTATACTCAAAATACTCACAAGAATAAACTCGATAATATAGAGAGAAAAACTTGATTTACGGTGTGATTTTCAATTCTAACCTAAGCACCTATTTATAGGAAATTGCTTAGAACACCAAAACAGAAAATTTAATATAATATATTATAATTATACAAATTTTCCATAGCCCACCTTTTGGTCAAAAACACCAGCCACACATGTTAATGATGTCCAAAAAATACAAAAACGTTTTTCTAACAAAAATAATTTAAACTCCAAAAATCAATTATTTGAGATATGAAAAACTTCAATAATTCACAATAAATAGCCCTTTCATCAGAAAATTTCGAATCTCACGAGTTTTTTATAGGAAATTCAATTCTCTACAACTTTGCAGAAGAAAGTTTTTCAAATTCCAAATAGAAATTGACCAAAAATCCACAAGCGGTTGATTTTACATTATAATCAAATTTCGATCGATAAATGTGGTCCCACCAGACATGTTTAACATGTTTTAAACATTTATTGCAACAAAAATACTCTTCCTCCTCGTATACTCATATATCCCACATTCGTTGTAAAAATATCACCGTTAATATATTATTAAAATAATATATTTAAATGAATTATTTTATCGAGAAAAAGATAAAATATTAATTTTCAACAATTGTCATTTAAAAATTTTCTCCATCTATATCCACATAAAATCAATATTTTCCTCATCATATAAATCAATAATTAATTATTCACAAATAATATTACGAGAATCACAATATTGACAACGAGGCGGTTCAGGAAAGAGGGGCTTTCCAATAAAATTTCTTCTTCTTGGCGGCGCGATTAGGTGACCAAACCTCTCCTTAGGCAGAACTTTCTAGACATTGCCAATAATGTTATCTAATAATATTATTGGATAATATGAATTATTGCTTGATAATGAAAAATCTTGTGTAATGACAATTATTGAAACAACAACAATATAAAATATCAATGCGGACAATTATTAACTCGATAAAATCTTGAGCGATAATTCTGTAACCATTATTGAGTAGTGCCTTCTTACGTAAGAATCAATAATTGGTGCAATCTGGTATCTTCTCTTGTTCAACAACGCGTATTAGTGTGTTTTAACCATAATTATTCAACAATATTAATTGTAACAACTACTGCAGATTATTTAAAAACAACTTATATTTGTCGTTTTCTTCATCCAATCGCTTTTTCGTTATGGGGCCCACATGGGCATGCCGTCGTCTGAATATTCCCACAACGATGTCTGAATATTCCACGACCAAACGAATATTCCCCGACAACAATGAATAATTTTTATAACCACTTGCTTATTTTGAAATATTTGCGTATTTAACCCTTAACTATCCACATTAATCAAATCAACCCTTACTATTTCAAAATAATAAATAAAGGAAATTCCTTTTATTTAAAAATTTGAGGTCTTACAACCTCCCTCCTTATGAAATTTAGTCCTCGAAATTGGCGTGCGTACTGGTGTTTGAAAAGGTGAGGATACCTCGCTTTCATTTCCGTTTCCAATTCCCGGTCATTTCCTCTATAGCATGATTCCTCCACAAAACTTTAACTTGTGGTATGACCTTTCTTGGCGTAGGACATGCTCCTTCCTATCCAAGATCTTGGCAGTACCTCCTCATCGTTAAGTCTTGGCTATCTCGTCCGGGTTCTAACTTCGATAACGTGGTTGGGTCTTTCACATATTTACTGAAATACGGATATGTGAAACACATTATGAACACGAGACATACTCGGAGATGTAACGCAAGTCTATAGGCTACATTTCCTACTCGGTCGAGAATTTGAAATGGACCATAAATGCGTGGATTGAGCTTTCCTCTCTCTTCCCAAATCTTGTAACTCCGCTTCCATGGAGCAACTTCGCAACAATACATGATCCCCTACATTAAATTCCACGTCCTTTCGATGAAGATCCGCATAACTCTTTTGTCGATCTTGTGCCGGTTGTATCGTTGTCGAATCATTTGGATCTTTTCGGTGAGTCATACGTACTAACTTTCGGGTCCCAACAATGTTGCTTCACCCACCTCATCCCAACATATTGGAGAGACGACATTTTCGTCCATATAATGCTTGAAATGGAGCCACACCTATACTTGCTGATAACTTTTTGTTGTAGGAGAATTCCACCAATGGTAAATACTTATCCCAGCTACCCTTGAAGTCTAGGACACGAGTCTTAATAGATCTTCAAGAGTTTGAATAGTCCTCTCGATTGTCCATCCGGTTTGGGGATGGTATGCGAACTAAATCGCAAATCCGTGCCCATAGCTTTTTGCAAGCTAACCCAAAATCTTGAAGTGAATCTTGGGTCACGATCCGAAACTATGGATACTGGGCATGCCATGCAACCTCACAATCTCATTCACGTACATACTAGCAAGGCGTTCAAGGGAATAAGTCTCCGTGTCGGCAAGAAATGAAGCGGACTTGGTTAATCTATCAACAATAACCCAAATAGCATTGATGCCTTGAAAAACCGTAGGAAGACCCGTGTGAAATCCATAGTAATGTGTTCCCACTTCCATTCAGGAATCTCAAGTGGTTGCAAGCGGACCCTTAGGTACAAGATGCTCGCCTTTACGTTGGCAAGTTAAACACATCGAGATAAACTTTGCAATCTCTCTCTTCATATTGTTCCACCAAAATGTATGTCGAAGATCACGATACATTTTAGTACTTCGAGATGGATTGCAAATGGTGTATTGTGTGCCTCCATCATAATCTTGTACTTCAAATCGAGTCGTTAGGAACACAAAGTCTAGAGTGGACTCAAGTATTCCTTCTTCATCAATTCTAAACTTAGGAATAGCTCCTTGTACTTTCTTCTTCATACATTTCGCATCTCGATTGGGTGGCTTGAGCGAACCTTAACTTTTTCTATTAAAGTTGGCTCTGTCGTATACTTGACATCATCGCTTTTCGTTCCGCGTATGATCTTCTACTCGATCGTCGGCTACCACGTTAAACTTTACGGGATGGTATTGAATAGTGTGTGGTGCGTAGTCTTTCAATAGCTCGAGCCAGCGTCATTGCCGCGTGTTGAGTTCTTTTTTGAGTGAAGAAATATTTAAGGCTTTTATGGTGCGAATATATCTCCACTTTCTCCCCATATAGATAGTGCCTCCATATTTTTAGCGCAAAACGATTGCGCCAACTCTAGATCATGAGTAGGATAATTCCTCTCATACTCTTTAAGTTGTCATGAGGCATAGGCTATGACTTTCCCGTTGCATGAGAACACATCCTAACCCTTTGCACGAAGCATCATTTGTAGATAACAAATCCATCCGAACCGGATGGTATTGTTAGAACAGTCTTAGAAATAAGTCTCCTCTTAAGCTCTTGGAAACTTTTCTCGCATTCTTCGCTCCAAGCGAATTTTGTATCCTTCCTAGTTAGGCGAGTTAATGGAGTAGCGATTAGAAAACCCCTTCCACGAATCTCAGATAATAACCGGTAAGCCCAAAAAACTACGTGCTTGATCATGCGACTTGGTTGCTCCCCACTTTGTATTGCTTGATCTTGGCGGATCAGCGGATACTCCATGTTTCGACACCACGTGCCCAAGAATGCTACTTCCTCAAGCGAACTTCGCATTTCTTCAATTTGGCATATAGTTGGTTTCACGAAGCCTTTGGAGTACCGACTTCAAATGGTGTTCATGATCTTCACGGCTTTTGGAATATATGAGGATGTCATCAATAAAGACAACAACGAATTGATCCAAATATTCCTTGAATACTCGGTTCATCATATCCATGAAAGCCGCGGGAGCATTAGTTAGTCCGAAAGACATGACTAAGAATTCATAATGCCCATCTAGGAGTTACGAAGGCGGTCTTTGGAATATCCTCGATTCTAATCTTGGTGATGATATCCGAAGCGAAGATCGATTTTGAAAAGAATTGTGCCCTTGCAACCCCAGTCAAACAAGTCATCAATACGAGGTGAGGATACCTATTCTTGATGGTGACATGGTTCAATTCCCGATAGTCGATACAAAATCGCATACTCCGTCTTTCTTCTTTACTGAATAAAACAGGAGCACCCCGAGGAGATGTCTTGGGGCGAATGAAACCGATGTCCAATAATTCACGTAGTTGGACCTTTAACTCCTGAAAGTTCAATAGGAGCCATTCGATATGGGGTTTTAGAAATGGGCTTTGTGCAGTTCAAGATCAATAAAGAATTCAACTTCACGTTACGGGGTAGGCCAGGAAGTTCTTGAGAAATCGTCGGGAAAGTCGATAACAACAGAATATTATTCAAATTTGGCGTGTCTTTATTCAAATCCATAACATGGGCTAAGAAAGCTTGACATCCGTTTTTCAATAAGCGAATAGCTTTATGATTAGATATGATAGTGATTGATTTTAATGGTTTAGTTGCTTGAATTAAATACAACACGGTTGGTTAGGAATATGAAAACTAACAACCTTACGAAAACAATCAATTTTGGCATGATGAGTAGTTAACCAATCAATCCCTAAAATCACATCAAAAGCAAGTATCTTTAAAGAGATAAGGTCAACGGGGTAAGAGTAATGGTGCCAACTTGAATCAAACAAGATTTATAAGCGATGGATGTGATGAAAGTTTCTCTAACGGAGTTTCCACGAGATAGGTCAAAGTCTAATTTCTCGAGTCGAGTTTAAGCGTTGAGCACATCACGCGGGAGAGATAAATGAATGGGTATACACCGGTGTCAAGTAAGGTATAAACTTCGCAAGAATTTATAAATAGCTTACCCGATCACCTCGTTTGGGTTCCTCGCATTATGACCGATCATAACAAACGCTCTTCCCGAAATCGTTGACTTTGACTTTTACAGGGACGATCTTTTGAGTCACCGTCCCATTGAACTAGGTTTCGCTACCGTCTGATCTCGAAAGCGATATGTCCTTCCTTTCCACAATTATAGCATACCTTGAGCTGTTGTGGGCGGTTTGGACTGATATGTCCCTCTTTTCGCATTTGTAGCATATATGGCCGGTGGTCGTTCTCCTCCACTTAGAACCGATTCTTTGCAGACCTTTATCATCTTCACATAGTCGTTGTTAAATCTCCTCTTTATAAAATCTCCTCTGACTCGCTTCTTATATTTTCATGGCCATGATTACCACCAGAGTGGTTACCATTTACTGTCCGTCTGTTTCTTTCTCCATTGAGTTATCATTATTACGTTGATGCTATCTCTCGACGTCGATCCTGGTTGTGGTCCCTCGATTGACCGTAGTACTCGTTATCTCGCTCTAATAATTGAGCCCTATTTACAACATCTGAATAAAGAAAATTTATGAGAAATGAGATCTTGGCGTATCTTAGGGTTTTCAAACCTCTAAGAAACATCCGCGTCATCGTTCCTCATTCTCCACCAAATGAGGTGCAAACACGGATAACTCTGCAAACTTTGCCTCGTCTTTGAGACACTTGTCGTGTTGTTTTGTTCCAATCGATGAACTCCACTTCCTTCGTATAGCGAACACTTTCGGGAAAGTATTTGTCATTAAATAGCTTCTGAAACGTCTCCCAAGACATCTTTGAGTGCGGTGGATGGAGTGCGCTTCCACGAGACTCCACCATGAATCTACCTTCGCGCCACGGAACATAAAGGTGGCGAATGGAACCTTCTGTTCCTCCGTGCATCCCAAGACATCGAATATCTTGGTAATTTGTTTGACCCGTGTTTCCGCCGCGATCGGATCGGCTTTCCCTTAAATTCTGGTGGTCCCAACTCTTTGAATGCTTTGTTGTGACAACCCGTGAATTGCTATCATTTCCTCCTGTATTTTGAACACGAGTTTCCTCGTCGATTTTGCATGAATCGCAAAAACTTCTAAACATCCCTCGTTCATCATCTGCTCAATGGTGTTGTTCACGGGAGAAACATTGCCCGACTGTTACACGTTCTCCTCGTTGGTGAGTCTGAGGCATCTCCACGGTCTCATTTCCATTGTTAATATTCTCGATCGACATTCTCAAATCTTCGTCATAAAACAAGGGTTAATTAAGAAATCAATATATCACATAATATCCCTATATATCTTGACCAACTAACAAATAAGCTTAGGTAGGACACACTAGCGAAGGATTTACTCGTCTCTCCCTCCTAGTTCTATTCCCGATCTCATGGAGATCATATCCTAAGCTACGATACCAACTGTGGCGCCCCCAAAATAGGTATACATCACCTATTACGAGTTGTCAATACATAGTACGAAACAACTACAACTTTATTATTACAACAATTAAAGCGTGAGTTTGAATACAAATATTATCTTCTGAGACAATATCTATACTCAAATAAATCCTCATCACATTTATTGATACATTATTTTACAAAATGGTGAGGACTACTAAACAATCCTTTCTAAAACCTTCATTCCATACCCAGGCTAAACTTACTACTATATTCTAGCCTCACGAGAAAAATGGAACAAAAGGAAAAAGGTGAAGCTCAACTAGCTTCGATAAAGAATATTATGACTAAGATAATATACAACAAATTATCGTTAGTCTTCACGAGGGAAAATATAATAGAATACAATAGACAACAAATTTTAAATCAATATTACATGAAAATAATAATTCATTAGAAGAGTTAAGTAGAGAATGCAAACTACTATCTTCTATGTATGAATTTAAAAGTTCATCGTCATCTTTTATCCTGTAACATCAATCAATATACATACGGAATCAAATATTCATCTTTGCACTACTGAGGCCAAGATATTCATCGATTAATCATGTTCATTTAAACACTGTTCATCTTTTCTTTCTGGGCCAAAGATATTCTTGAAATCATTCATCTTTGCTACTGGGCGAAAGATATTCTTAAGAAATCATTCATCTTTTTTACGAGGCCAAAGATATTCCATAATATCATCATTTAAGGCGAGGATGATGAAAATATATTTTTTTTAAGCGAATCGAATCGATTGAAACAAAATGACAAGGATTAAGGATTAAGGATTAGTACTTGGTTTTATCCACGTCAAAAATACCTCAAAAATAATCATAGTGGTGTAAAATTCAAGAATGATCAAAACATGGATCTGATCGAGAGTTAGTATCCAGAATAGATATTTTGAGACGAAAAGAAGAAATTTTATTTTTATGAATAATACCAGATATCGTGAATAGTGCCAGATATCGTGAATAGTCTTATATATCGTGAATAGTAACTCAGACACCAAAGATAGAAATTCCACAAAAACATCTTCACGCTTACATGAATAGTACTAAATGAATAGTAACTAGTGAATAGTAACTTCATGAATAGTAACTTCATGAATAGTAACTCATGAATAGTAACTCATGAATAGTAACCCGGACATGAAAAAGTTCCAAATTTGATAAAACTTCAGATCAACATTTCGATTATAATGATATTGAAGAAATAATATCATTACAAAAAAATAATATCCACTTACCTCGAAAGATCGATTACTTAGCTTTGAATCTAGGATATAGTCTTTGAAGGAACTTGCAATTATCTAGCAATACTCAAAGTATACTCAAAATACTCACAAAATACTACTCGATAATATAGAGAGAAAACTTGATTTACGGTGTGATTTTCAATTCTAACCTAAGCACCTATTTATAGGAAATTGCTTAGAACACCAAAAGCGAAAATTTAATATAATATATAATATAATTATACAAATTTTCCATAGCCCACCTTTTGGTCAAAAACACCAGCCACACATGTTAATGATGTCCAAAAAAATACAAAAAACGTTTTTCTTAAAAAAAATAATTTAAACTCAAAAATCAATTATTTGAAGATAATCTTTAAACTTCAATAATTCATAATAAATAGCCCTTTCATCAGAAAATTCGAATCTCGCTTGAGTTTTTATAGGAAATTCAATTCTCTACAACTTTGCGAAGAAAGTTTTCCAAATTCCAAATAGAAATTGGCCAAATCCACAAGCGGTCGATTTTACATTTATAATCAAATTTGATCGATAAATGGGGTCCATGAGACATGTTTAACATGTTTTAAACATTTATTGCAACAAAAATACTCTTTCCTCCTCGTATACTCATATATCCCACATTAGATTGTAAAAATATCACCGTTAATATATTATTAAAATAATATATTTAAATAAATTATTTTATCGAGAAAAGATAAAATATTAATTTTCAACAATTGTCATTTTAAAATTTTTTCCATCTATATCCACATAAAATCAATATTTTCCTCATCATATAAATCAATAATTAATTATTCACAAATAATATTACAGAATCACAATATTGACAACCAGTGGTTCCCAGAAGAGGGGCTTTCGATAAGAATTTCTTCTTCTTGGGCGGCGCAATTAGGTGACCAAACCTCTCTTGAGAGCGAACTTTCTAGACATTGCCAATAATGTTATCTAATAATATTATTCGAGATAATATGAATTATTGCTTCGATAATGAAAAATCTTGTGTAATGACAATTATTGAAACAACGACAATATAAAATATCAACGCAGACAATTATTAACTCAATAAAATAAAATTGAGCGATAATTCTGTAACCATTATTGAGTAGTGCCTTCTTACGTAAGAATCAATAATTGGTGCAATATCTGGTGTCTTCTTGTTTCAACAACGCGTATTAGTGTGTTTTAACCACCGGGTATTCCAACAAGATAATAACGGTAACAACTACGCCTGTAGATTAATTAAAAACAACTTATATTTGTCGTTTTCTTCATCCAATCGCTTTCGTTATGGGGCCCACACATGGTCAGCTATAGTAAATCTGAAATATTCCCAACGATGACGAATATTCCACGACCAAACGAATATTCCCAAACAATAATGAATATTTTATAACCACTTGCTTATTTTGAAATATTTGCGTATTTAACCCTTAACTATCCACATTAATCAAATCAACCCTTACTATTTTCAAAATAATAAATAAAGGAAATTTCTTTTTATTTAAAAATTTGAGGTCTTACAAATGACATACAAACTCGTGTTATCATAAAACGAAGGTTGTGCGTATCCACTGCTTGAGTATATTTACAAGCACTACCTATATAATCTTGGTGTTTGTTTGGAGTATAATACCCAATTAGAGACAAAGGAGATAATGATATGTCAAGAAAAGACTCACCATTGGGAAGAATATGATAGTAATCTTCTCGTTTTTCTTTGGGGTCTATTGGGTCAACCAAGGATAATTACATGGCCATATGATATCTACCATAACCTAAAAGCATGGCCTCCCGTATGAAGGTTTCTTGAGCACTTCCCAAAGATTCTAATTTCTAAAACAGCTTTTGACTATACCTTTATGTAAGGTGTCATTGTCGTACTTCTGATTGGTATATATTTGTATCCAAACTCACAAAGATATGTGTTGTTGTATTTTGCACGACAATTGTTGTAATAAAGTTGTAGTTATTTTCATATATCATATACTTGGCGACTCGAGAATGGGTTGGATGGAATGGACCTATTTTGGGGTTAGAATTACATTTAATATCGAGCTTAGGGACATGATCTCTGGCGGAGATCGGGATTAGAACTAGGAGGAGAGATGAGTAAATTCTTCGCTAGTGTGTCCTACCTAAGCTTATTTGTTGGTCGATCATAATATCGGGGTATTATGTGAGATGTTAATTTGTTAAATTAACCCTTATTTTGAAGTCAGATTCTAGATTGATATCTCAATTACGGAGATGAAAGAATGGAGAAATTATGAGGACGGAAAGTTGGAATCAAAATGAAAGCAAGGTATTCTCAACTTTTTGAAATACTGTGTACGTCCAATTTCTGGGACGAAATTTCATAAGGAGGGAGATTGTAAGAAGACCGGATTTTATGAAATAAAAGTATTCAATTTTTTATAATTACTTATTCATGAGTTACTATTCACGAGTTACTATTCATGAATTACTATTCACGAAGTTACTATTCACGAGTTACTATTCACGATACTAAGATATTATTCATGAAGCATGATAAATTTTTTTCGTAAGAAGGCATTACTCAATAATTATTACGAAGAATTCTTTGCTCAATATTTTATTTTATTGATTCAATAATTGCTACGTTGATATTTTATATTATTGTTGTTTCAATAATTGTCACGTACAAGATATTTTCCATTATCGGAGCAATAATTCATATTATCTGAATAATATTATTGGATAACATTATTGGCAATGTCTAGAAAGTTCTGTCTAAGGAGAGGTTTGGTCACCTAATTGCGCGCCAGTAAGGAGAAATTCTTATTGGAAAGCCTCCTCTTTCCTGGGAACTGCCTGATTGTCAATATTGTGATTATGTAATATTATTTGTGAATAATTAATTATTGATTTATATGATGAGGAAAATTTTGATTTTATGTGGATATAGATGGAGAAAATTTTTAAAATGACAATTGTTGAAAATTAATATTTTATCTTTTTCTGATAAAATAATTCATTTAAATATATTATTTTAATAATATATTAACGGTGATATTTTTATAATGAATGTGGAATATATGAGTATATGAGGAGGAAGAGTATTTTTGTGGCATTAAATGTTTAACACATGTTTTGTGTGTTGGTGGACACAATTATTGACCGAAATTTGATTATAAATTTGTAAAATCGCCTGGTTTGTGGATTTGATTAATTTATGTTTGGAATTTGGAAAACTTTTCTTCTGTAAAGTTGTAGAGAATTGAATTTCTTATAAAAAGTCGCGAGATTCGAATTTTCTAATAAAAGAGCTATTTATTGTGAATTATTGAAGTTTGAATATATCTGGTGTGAATTGATTTTGGAGTTTAAATTATTTTTGTTAGAAAAATATTTGTTGTATTTTTTGGACATCATTAACATGTGTGGCTGGTGTTTTTGACCAAAAGGTGGGCTAAGGAAAATTTGTATAATTATATTAATATTATATTCAATTTTCTGCTTTGGTGTTCTAAGCAATTTCCTATAAATAGGGTGCTTAGGTTAGAATTGAAAATCACACCCTAAATTGAAGTTTTCTCTATTTCTCTCTCGATATTTTGAGCGTATTCTTGTGAGTATTTTGAGTATACTTTGAGTATTGCTATACGGTTGCAAGTTCGATTCAAATAAGTTATTCCGGTCAATCTTGCTTTTTTGAGGTAAGGGATATAGTAAGGGATTTTAAGGGTTATTATGTTTTTAGTTTCGAAATTTTTCTGAACCTTCAAAATTCTAGAAAAATTTGCAATGATATTTTGATGAGTTTTGTAGATTGTGCCCAAAAATGGCGATTTTTGGATGTATAGATTAGGAGTTATGGATTTTATGAGAAAAGACTATTTTAAAAGTAACTGCTTATAACTCCTTGTGATTAACTCCAAAATTGATGAAATTTTTATTGGGAGTACATCTATATAATATCAGTATACCGTGTAAATTTCAGAATTTTGGACAAAAGTACAATTTATGATAAATGTTTAAATATTCGGTGGTTTTGGCCATATGAAAAATAGTAAATGAATTTTTAAAATTTTGAGAAAAATATATGTTCAATATGGGACTATGTTATGCTAAATCCCAGAAAAGAAATATTTTTGGAACTGATTTGGTATTTTTATGAAAATATTCTAGTTATGAGTAAATGAATTAAATATGTTATGTGAAGTAAGAAAATTGGAAAATATGATTTTATGACTTGAGAATCATATATGAGGTATATGCAGATTTTTGATGAGGGTTTTGATTATTGGTGATGAAATCTTATGAGTTTGGCATTTTATGATGATTAAATGCATTAATTAGTAAAGTGTAAACAATTTAATTAAATTGTTTATAAGTTTAAGAAATAATTAAAATATTATTATAATATTAATAATATTAGATTATGAGATTTCTAAGTGATTTATAACATTTGGATTAAGGTGTTATAAATATGGATATAAATTTTATTATGAAACTTTATCTTTTTAAGTGTATAGAGGTTCTTACGCATTATACTGATACTATGTCACGAATCACGAGGTACTATTCACGAAAAATTGGTTTCTTCTCGACCAAATTATCGTTGATTTATGAATCTTACTCTTGAAATTAAAACCATGTTTTGATTATATTGTTTTTATATAACATTCTTATAACCCTAATGATGATATTTCTCTTTGACTTGAGTGTAAAGATGGGTAGATTATTGGTATGATCGTGACCATAGGTTCTCTTTGGCCGATGGTGCAAAAAGTTGAATTGTTGGTTTGGTATGATCATGACTATTGAATTTACAATTGAATATTTTTAGCTTAAGTGCAAAGGTGAATTGATCAACATGGTTATAATTATTGTTATATAACTTCTGAAATGATTATGTATTTCTTTGATATATGAATATCTTTGGCTCGTTGTGCAAAGATAACTTGTTGATGAATATCTTAGCCTGTAGTGCAAAGATGAATTATTGATGAATATCTTTTGCTCGTAATGCAAAGATAACTTGTTGATGAATATCTTAACACAAAGTGCGAAGATGAATTATTGATGAATATCTTTGGCTCGTAATGCAAAATGACTGTTGTTGAATATCTTTGCTTTGTAGTGCAAAGATGAATTATTGATGAATATCTTTGGCTCGTAATGCAAAGATGACTGTTGTTGAATATCTTTATCACATAGTGTAAAATGAATCGTTGATGAATATCTTTGGTAGTGGTGCAAAGATGAATTTATTAGTGTGATTATGAATATGAATCTGTGATTTGGTATAACCATGATCATTGATGTTTCAGGTAAAGACAAGTGATGAAAATTATCTTTGTCTTGGATGAGGAAAGGAATTTAGAACTACAATTATGATTATGAGTTATACATGATTGTGGATAGGAATTGTTGATTGATGTTACGGGATAAAACATTGTTTGGTGGACTTTTAACATGGAGAAGATAATAGATTTTACTGGTCTATTTGAATCTTCTAATGGATTGCTCATTCCACTGCAACTATGGTTGAAAAGTTTTGTCATCTACCATATGTTCTAAATCTACGATTTATTCAATGATGAAGACTATTGATAATTTATTTATCTTTAGTCATAATATTCTTTCTTGAGCTAGTTGTGCTCACCCTTTTGTTTCACAATTCCTTTCGAATTAATAAAAGTGTAGTTTTGGGTCGGCGGGGATAGCGAGGAATAAAGTGGTGGTATATAGATGTTGAGGGTGAGGTGAATTTAACTTTGGAAGGGTGTTTTGCCACTATATCATACAAGATGTCTAATGATATACAAACTCGTGTTATCATAAGACAAGGTTGTGCAAATCCACTTCTTTGAGTATATTTACAAGCACTACCTATATAATCTTGGTGTTTGTTTGGAGTATAATACTCAATTAGAGACAATGGAGATAATGATATGTCAAGAAAAGACTCACCATTGGGAAGAATATGATAGTAATCTTCTCGCTTTTTCTTTGGGGTCTATTAGGTTGAACCAAGGATAATTACGTGGCCATATGATATCTACCATAACCTAAAAGCATGGCCTCCCATGTATACGAAGGTTTCCTTGAGCACTTCCCAAAGATTCTAATTTCTAAAATAATTTTTGACTATACCTTTATGTAAGGTGTCATTGTGACGTCGCTACTGATTGGTATATATTTGTATCCAAACTCACAAAGATATGTGTTGTTGTATTTTTGCACGACAATTGTTGTAATAAAGTTGTAGTTGTTTTTCGTATCATATATTTGGTGACTCAGAATGGGTTGGATGGAATGGACCTATTTTGGGGTCGTTACACGTAGTGCAGGGATGACTCGATGATGTGATTTATTTATTAAGCTGAGTCTCAGCGATAAAAATTGATGAAAATATTTTAAATCATAGAAGATAGTAGATATCATGCTCTACTTGACTCTTCTAATGGATTGCTTATTCCGTTGTAGTTAAACTTGATGTCTATTGTATTTTATCAGTTTAACATTGTTGAAGACTAATGATAATTTATTCTGCATTATCTTAGTCATAATATTTCTTACTGAGCTAGTTGAGCTCACCCTTTCTTTCACCTTATCTTCTTGAAAAATGAGAACGTAGTCGGGACTAGTCGGGGAACGTTGTGACGGTCCAGATGATAGTATTAGTAGTCCTCACTATTCTGTCAAATAGTGTGACAATAAATATAATGAGGACTCCATTGAGTGTGGATATTGTCTAGATGACAATATTCTTATTAAAACTCTTAGATTATGTTTTGTCGTATTTTACACGACTGTTATATAATTAAGTTGTATTTGAATTTTGTACCATGTATTTGGCGACTCAAGATGGGTGATGTATACCTATTTTGGGGGCGTCACAGTTGGTATCAAAGCTTAGGGATATGATCCCTAGCTGAGATGTGAGACAAGAACTAGGAGGGGAGAGACGGGGAATTCCTTCGCTAGTATGACCTACCTAAGTTTATTTGGTATTTAATTGGTCAGTCAGAGTATTGGTATAATATGTGATATGTTAATTAACCCTTATTTTGTGGCAGTATTTAAAAATGGTGTGAGACCCCAAATTTTATGAATAAAGATTTAAATTTCTCGAAATATTTTTTTGAATATTATGGTGTGGATTTGATATAATGTTATAGTGGTGGGTAGTATTTATAAATTTTGCAAAGTATGCAAGTTGTTGTATTATATTCGATTGGTCGAGAAATATTCTTTTTGTCGGGGAATATTCGTACGATGGTACAATCATTGGTGGACCCCACAACGGAATTATTGTCGGATTGAGAAAACGATAAAAATATTTTATGAAAATAACGGCGGAAGTTTTACCGTTAAAACCGCTGAACTACCGGTAATAAAAAAAATGCACAAGAATACGCGTGGTTGCATAGTAGCTTACTGTATTGATTATTGATCTTACGTGAGAAGTCACTCGATTTTGTTCAATTATTGCTACAGTAATTGCTGTATAGTATCTCATGTTATTTGATTCAATTATTGTCGATATTTTATATATTACTAAATCAATAATTGAGATGACAAAGTTATTAATATTATTATTTGCAATATTAACGATGTATGCCAAGGAGAGGTTTGGTCACCTAATTGTGTACCAATAGGGAGAAATGCTTATTGGAAAGCCCCCACTTTCCTCGGAACGACCTGGCCGATTAATATTGTGAATTATAATAATGATGATAAATGTTGTTAAATATATTAATGTGTCTTTTTATGAAGTCACGAATGTTTATATATATATATATTATATATATATAAATTTTGTTTTATTAGTATTATTAATATAATAAAACAGAAAATCTTTTATATAAAAAAGAATACTTTTATAAAGTTGTTTGTTTTATTAGACAATAATTAGAATATAATATATTTTATTATGTATAGTGTTTGCATAGTACTGCGTAATGTTTTGCATAGTAAAATCTTTTTATATAAGCGAGAATACTTTTATAAAGTTATTTGTTTTATTAGATTTTAAATAATATATATATATATATTTTATATTTTATTGCATAGTATCCTTTCTATTTTCCTATAAATAGGATGCTTAATTAGAATTGAAATCACACCGTAAAATTAGGAGAATTCTCTTCATAATCTTGAGCGTATTTCTTTAGAGTTTAAGAAAGCTTTGAGCGTAGTCTGAGTTTTCTTCAAGTATATTTCCATACTCTTACCCGTTAGAGAACTCTTCTTTATAAAGTAAGGGATATTATTTGTTGTACTCGTAAGGGGTATTATTTCTTTCGTATTCATGAAGAGAACTTATGTTATTCCATTCTTTATTATTATGTTGGAATAACTTTTGTATGTCTAAATCTGCATACATGGTGAAATTCTTACATTATTCCATTCTTTATTATTACATTGGAATAACCTTTGTTTATGCAAAGTACTGCATACATGGTGAAATTCTTCATTATTCCATTCTTTATTATTATGTTGGAATAACTTTGCCTACATCAAGCAATCTTTATATACGGTGAAATTCTTCTATTATTCCATTCTTTATTATTCTGTTGGAATATCTGTTTGTTTACGCATGACCTGGTTCCATTATTTATTATTCTGTTGGAATATCCTGTATGTGCGGTCTATCGCATGCATGGTGAATTCTTCTGTTGTTCCATTCTTTATTATTCTGTTGGAATAACATGTCTATGTGGATTACCACATGCATGGTGAATGACCCTTCGTATTCATTTCTTATTAAATTGTGAAAATGATCTGTCTACGTGGATTACCGCATGACGGGTGAAAATCCATTGCAGTTTTATATATTCTATGATACTCATTTGGTTAAAATTTGGCTTCTATACTCCTTGAAATTAGTCTTTTATCCTTGAAAATTTTGACGTTATTGGTTCCTGGATAAATTAATTTATAAATCTTTAAAATTAATTCTTGAACTTATTTTATTGAATTATTATGTCATTGTCATCATCCTCATGTTTATATTATGTTGAAAGTCATATGTGGCCTGTAGTGCATAGATGGACTTGGTATGATTATGACCAGGGATTATTCGGTATAATCATGACCGTAATGTTACAAAACATGTGGAAAAAGTCCTCATTGGCCCGTAGTGCATTGATGGACAATTTTTGGTATGATTATGGCTATGGATTCTCTTCGGCCAAGGGTGTAAAAATAAATTATTTTATGGCATGATCAGGACCGTTGATGAAAACACGATTATCTTTGGCCCGTAGTGCATGGATAATTCGTGGTCGTGATACTAAAAAATATCCTTGGCCTATAGTGCAGAGATGATTTGATGATGTGGATTATTAGTTAAGCTGAGTCTCAGCGATAAAGGTGATGAAAAACTTTTTAAATCATATAAGATGCTAGATTTTATTCTCTACTTGACTCTTCTAATGGATTGCTTGTTCCACTGCAGTTAAACTTAATGTTTGTTATATTGTATCAGTTTAACACTGTTGAAGGCTAACGATAATTTATTCTGCATTATCTTAGTCATAATTTTTCTTACTGGGCTAGTTGAGCTCACCCTTTCTTTCACTGTTCTCTTCAGGAAATGAGACTATAGCTGGGACTAGTCGGGGAATGGATTGACGGTCCAGATGGTTGCATTAGTAGTTCTCACTATTCTGTGAAATAGTGTGATAATAATTGTAATAAGATTGAATTTGAGTGTGGATATTGTCTAGAAGACAATATTCGTATTAAAACTCCCAGTTTATGTTTTGTCGTATTTTACATGATTGTTGTATAATTAGTTTGTATTTGTATTCAGTACCTTGTATCGGCGACCCAAGATGGGTGATGTGTACCTATTTTGGGGCGTCACAATTGGTATCAAAGCTTAGGGATATGATCCCTGGCTAAGATGTGAGACAAGAACTAGGAGGGGAGAGACGGGAATTCCTTCGTTAGTATGACCTACCTAAGTTTATTTGGTATTTAATTGGTCAGTCAGAGTATAGGGATAATATGTGATATGTCAATTAACCCTTATTTTGTGGCAGTGTTTGAAAATGGCAGCTGAAAATGTTAACAATGGAGAGAATGACGCGAATGTTTCTAAGAGGTTTGAAACCTGAGATACGTCAATACCTCATTTCTCACAAACTTTGTTTATATCCAGATGTTGTGAATAGGGCTCAGTTATTGGAGCGCGATAATGAGTCAGCACAACCAAAAGGTAATGACCAGCAACACTATAATAATCATACCGGTGGCAACATCCATCGGAACAATGATAAACATCGTGGAGGAAATTATCATGCCAAGAATGGTAACCACTTCGGTGGTAATCATGACCAAGATAATAGAAGTGGAAATTTCAAGAAGAGAAGGTTCAATAATGATGGAAAGACAAACACCAAAGACCCGCGTTTCAAAGGAAGAAGAACGACCACCGGTCGTATGTTTAAAATGCGGACAGGAGGGATACATCAGTCCAAACTATACGCAGAACCCAAAACGTGTTTTAATTGTGGAAGAGAAGGTCACCTAGCTCAATTTTGTCGTATGGTGAAGTCAAGTCCAGCTGGGATAGTGACGCCAAAGTATGTCCCAGACAAGTCAAAGCTCGGTAGTTTAAGTGAGAGCGTTTATTGAGGAACCCGAACGAGGTTATTACAGGTAAGTTAATCATAAACTCTTGCGAAGTCTATACCTTATTCGATACCGGTTCTACCCACTCTTTTATTTCTCCTATTTGCGCTCAACGTTTAAATTTGACTCCTGAGAAATTAGACTTTGACTTATTTGTTGAAACTTCCTTACCTCCACTGTTTATAAATCTTGTTTGATTCATATCGATACCCTCACGTTACCTGTCGATCTTATCTCTTTGAAAATACTTGCCTTTGATGTGATTTTAGGAATCGATTCGTTAACTACTCATCATGCCAAAATTAAATATTTTCGTAAGGTTGTTAGCTTTCATATTCCTAACCAACCTGTTATGCGAATTCAAGCAACCAAACCACTAAAGTCAATCACTGTTATATCAAGCCATAAGTAAAGAGCCCCGAGCCTTTTCATTTGGTGACTTCAAGTCTTGGAATACACCGAAGCTAGAATATCCATAGGGGGCGTCGTGAATAACGGTGGCAAGTTGATAGGTATCAATGTGACGTGTTATCCAAGTCTTGGATGAGGGTCACAGTTTTGAATGATATTTCTATCGTTAATAAATTTCTAGACGTATTCCTGAAGACTTCTTGGCCTACCCCAGAGCGTGAAATCGAATTTTGTACTGACCCTAGTACAAAACCCCATTTCTAAAACCCTTAAATATTTCTTCAACCAAAACGAACGTATAATGCGCCAAAGACGTTGGCTCAAGCTGTTGAAGATTACGATCGTACCGTTCAATACCATCGTAAAAAAGCGAACGTGGTAGCTGACGAGTTGAGTAGAAGATTGTATGCATTTACGAGTGCGATGTTGTTAACACAAAAACTCATTTCGTATAACTTACAAATGATAAAGATAGAGTTAAAGACTCTAAGGACCCACGTGGTGATATCAAATATACGAGTAGAATCGACTTTAATCAATAAAGTTAAAGTCGCTCAAGCTACATACTCAGAGCTGATGAATACGAAGAAGAAGGTTCAAGAGGGCGTTATTTTGAACAACAAGAGTTGCTGAAGAGAGGAAATCTCAACCCTCGATTTAATTGGCCCATTTGAAATCCTCGATCGAGTAAAAACTGTGGCTTATAGACTCGTTTTACCGCCAAGTATGTCGCGTGTTCATAACGTTTTTCACGTATCGATGATACGTAAATATGTGGATGACCCGAACCATGTTATTAAATTAGAACTAGACGAGATAACAGAAGATTTAACGTATGAGGAGATACGTGTTAAAATCTTGAATAAGAAGGAATATATTCTACACTCAAAGGTTATACCTCATGAGTTAGAATCTGAAATGAAGTCAAGGTATCCTCATCTCTTCGGCATACCAGGTACGTACGTAAATTTTGAGGGCGAAATTCCACTTTTTGTTCCATTTTTCTTCTCAGGAGGCGAGAATGTAGCGAGTACTAGTCGGGGTATGGAATGAAGGTTCTAGAAAGTCGTTTTAGTAGTCTTCACCATTTTTGTAAAATAATGTATGAATAATTGTAATGACAACTTATTTGGGTGTGAATATTGTCTAGATGACAATATTTGTATTTAAACTCACAGTTTATATGTTGTATTAATAAAGTTGAAGTTGTTTCTGTACCATGTTATTGACGACTCAAAATGGGTGATGTATACCTATTTTGGGGGCATCACATCAGTGATCGATTATGGAAGATAACTCAGTCTTCACTCTCTCCCTCTTCATATTTTCTCTCTCTAAATATGTCTTTTTCTTCAATTTAACTACGTTCTCTATACTCTCTAAACAATGAAATACCTTAAACCGGACAGAGAGAGGAGAATGGGGCAAATAATTTTAAAAAAACTAAGACAACGAGTCCAAATTAGTTTTGATGATTTGTCTGTTGATGAAAAGAACAAATTTCAAAGAGTAGTGAATTCTGGAGAGCTAAGCAGTTTGATTGAGCCATGGGAACCTTACCTTGGTTGCTAAAGCCTTTCGCTAGAACAATATATATCTCTGAGCCAAGAAGGAATCCAACTTGTTCAACCACTTGTGAAACATGAAATGACAGCATCACTTATTATTCACAATAATAATTAGAGGAAATTTGATTTTATTTATAAAAAGTTGGGGTCTTACAACCTCTCCTCCTTATAAAATTTCGTCCTCGAAATTGACGTACGTACCTGATGTTTCAAAAAGGTGAGGACACCTTGTTTTTATTTCCGATTCCTAATGCATTAGTGGACAACTTAACTTTGAGGTTTCGTGGAAAAGACAAGACCAAGGGCGGACTTGGGGCAGGGCAGTGGGGGCAAGTGACCCCACTGAATTTTTAGGGGGGTTAGGGGTCATATATATTATATGTACTAAACAGTAAGTCACCCATGCGGGCCATGCCTTTTTTGAGTTTTTCTCCACTAACTCTAAGTCAATATCCTCTATCCCAGCTTTTCCAATAATCCAATCCCTTTTCTATTCCACCTTTTCGCCCCTAACTTTCACTATCCCACCTTTTCTTTTTGAATTGGTGAATTGGCTCAAATGTTGGTTCAGAAAAGAAAGGATGATGTGTATCCCCAAGTCTATTTGTTGCTGAAATTGGTTCTACTTTTTCCCGTTGCTACTGCAACTGTTGAAAGGACATTTTCAGCCATGAATATCGTGAAGAATGAACTCCGTAACCAAATGGGAGATGAATGGATGAATGATTGTTTAGTAACATACATTGAGCGTGATATTTTTGTAATTATTAAAAATGAGGTTATCATGCAACAATTTCAAGCAATGAAACCTCGAAAAATGTTATTATAGTTAATATTTGAGGATTGTTTGAGAAATTTTTATTTGTAAGAAATTTTTTTTGGCTTTATGTAAGTTATTTTATGAAATTTTATTTGTAAGAAATTTTTTTTTTTTGGCTTAAATATGAATTATTACCTGAAAATCATCAATATACGCTAGTACTGTGAATAGTATTAATAATAACTTTCATGAATAGTAACTTCGTGAATATTAACTCATGAATATAACCCGTGAATAAAGCGAGCATGAAAAAGTTCCAAATTTATAAAACTTCGGATCAACATTTCAAAGATAATGATATTGAAGAAATAATATCATTCACGAAAAAATAATATCCTTTACCCTCGAAAACGGATTATAGTTGAAACACCTGATATAAAGGCGACTTGAACTTGCAGACCGTGTAATACTCAAAGTATACTCAAAATACTCACGAAGAATACTGATAATATAGAGAGAGAAAACTTGATTTAAAGTGTGATTTTCAATTCTAACACAGACTTATTTATAGAAATTGCTTAGAACATTAATAATATTAAATATAAACAAAATTCACACGCCCACATCTTGAATCGAATTCAGCCACCATGCACATGTTAAATGAGTTTCAAAAATGGAAAAAACGCTTTTGTAATTAAAATATTTAAACTTCAAAATCAATTATTTGGAACTCTCTGAACTTCAATAATTCACAATAAATGGTCTTTTATCGAAAAATTCGAATCTACTTCGACTTTTTTATAGAAATTCAATTCTCTACAACTTCTGAAGAAAGTTTTACCAAATTCAAAGCGAAATTGAAAATCTATTAATCAAATTTCATCGAGAAATGGGGTCAACACACACAAAACATGTGTTAATCATTTATTGCAACAAAAATACTCTTCACTCCTCATATCACCGTTAATATATTATTAAAATAATATATTTAAATGAATTATTTTATCGAAAAAGATAAAATATTAACTTTCAACAATTATCATTTTAAAAATTTCTCATCTATATCCAAAATAATATTACGAATCAATTGTAACTTTCTAGACATTGCCAATAATGTTTTCTAATAATATTATTGAGATAATATGAATTATTATATAATAATAAAAATACCGCAGTGTGGCAATAATTATCAAGGTTAAATATCTGAAATATTTCAAAATAAGCAGTGGTTATAAAATATTCATCATTGCTTCTGGGAATATTAGTTTCGTGGCGTGGAATATTATCTTTGTGGAATATTAAATGATAATAACGAAAGCGATTGGATGAAGAAACGTTATTTTAAATAATCTACGTAGTTATTACCATCAATTGGAATACAATTCATAGTTAAAACACACTAATACGCGTTGTTGAAGAGAAGACACCTTGCGGTGTTGCACCAATTATTGATTCTTACGTGAAGGCACTACTCAATAATGGATTCGGTAATTCTTACCGTCAAAGATTTTATTGAGTTAATAATTGACGCGTTTATTATCTCAATAATATTATTAGATAACATTATTGGCAATGTCTAGAAAGTTACATAAGGAGAGGTTTGGTGCATCTAAATTACTTGCTTGTATTATTGTGATTACGTAAAAATAATTACAATTGTTGAAAATTAATATTTTATCTTTTTCCGATAAAATATTCATTTAAATATATTATTTTAATAATATATTAACGGATATATTTACAATGAATGTGGGATATATGAGTATATGAGGAGGAAGAGTATTTTGTGGCATTAAATGTTTAATTACATGTTTTTGTGTGTTGGTGGACACAATTATTAATGAAATTTGATTATACTGATTTGGAATTTGAAAAACTTTCTTCTGCTAAAGCTGTAGAGAATTGAATTTCCTATAAAACTCACTTCAATATCATTATCTTTGAGATTCAATTTTTCTGATGAAAGGCTATTTATTATGAATTATTGAAGTTAAAGCTCAAATAATTGATTTTGGGAGTTTAAATTATTTTTGTTAAGAAAAACGTTTTTTGTATTTTTTTTGGACATCATTAACATGTGTGGCTGGTGTTTTGATTAAAAGAAGGGAGGTAAAAAATACTTTTAAATATGGATTAAACAATTCTGATTAAAATTTTCTCTAATTCAGACGAAATTAAACAAGGGACCGTAACCGTGGATTAAATAGCGGTCATCGAATAACGATCTTCAGATCAAGAGATAACAACAATGGATGGGCCATTATCATTACAAATGCGGGGAAGAGGGACATATCTCATTGAAGCCCCTACAACAATTTAGGTATACGCTATAGTTGTGGAAAGGAAGGACATATCGCTTCGAGATTATGCAGTAGCGAAACCTAGTTAGTGAGATTATGACTTCAAAGATCATCTTGAAAAGTCAAAATCAACGATTAGGAAGGCGTTTGTTGTGACTAGTCAAAATGCGAAACCCGAACTAAGTTAACACCGTTAAGGTCATTATAAATTTTCGCTAATATATACCTTACTAGAATATCAGTTCTACCGTTTCTTTTATTCTCTCTACTTGCGCTTCGGCGCTTAAACTGACTCTAGAAATTAGACTTTGACACATGCTTGTGGAACTCCATTGGGGAAACTTTCATTACATCAGTTATTTAAATATCTTTGCTTGATTCAAGTTAGCCTTATCACATTACGTTAACCTTATTTATGTAGATATTTGCTTTTGATGTGATTTTAAGGTTAACTACTCATCGTGCAATTAATTGATTGCTTTGTAAGGTTGTTAGTTTTTCATATTCTAAACAACTATTCAATTCAAGCAATCAAACCATTGTAATCAAACATTTTCATATCGCAATGATGAAGTCGTTCGTTTGATTACGGAGTGTAACAATTTCTTAGTCCGTAGTATGGATTTGAATAAAGAACCGATTTGAATAATATTCCTGTTGTTATTGATTTTCGCGGCGTATTTCAAGAATTTCTTAACTTACTCCCAAGCCCGATATTAAATTTTGTATCGACTTTGAACCCTGCAGATCTGGCTCATTTCTAAATCTCATATCGAATGGCTTATTGAACTTCGCGAGTTAAAATTCAACTATAGAATTTGGTACTGAGCCTTTATCTTGTGAAACAGCTTGTGGAATTCACTAAGCCGATCTCCATGGGGGACGTCATTCGATGCGATAAGAAATCGATAGGTGTCATTTGTGACGTGCTTATCCAAGATTGGGATATGAATGCGGTTGAAAGCAACTGAAATCGGGATTATCGAAAGACGTGGCTTTTCTGAAGCTTGTAGTTATTATCGGAGATTAGTTGAAGGATATTCTCGAATCGCTATTCCATTAACGCAGTTGGTACTCGTAGAGATACAAATTCGAATGGAGCAAGGAATGTTGGAAGAGGCGAAGAACTTCGAGGGAGACTATTTCGACCACGTATTACATTCTTACCATCATGGAAAAGCTGAGCGTTAGTAGTGACGCGATGAATAGAAGATCATTATCATACGAGAACGAAGTGCGATAATGTCAAGTATACGCGCAGTATGAAACCCTGACTTTAATAGAAAAAGTTAAGATTGCTCCAAGCCAGAGCTTGAAACGATGCGTATGAAGAAGAAAGTACTGAAGGAGTTATTAGGAGCGAGAATTGATGAAGACCGAATCCACTTGACCACTCTGTACTTTGTGTTCCCACTTGACTAAGTTTGAAGATTGGAGATTAGGCATGTACAATACACCATTTGCAATCCATCTCGGGGGTACCAAATGTGTTATGATCTTGAACATACATTTGGTGGAGCAATGATATGAGAGAGAGATCGCACGTAGTTTATCTCGATGTGTTTAACTTACCAACGTGTAAGGCGAGCATCTTGTACTAAGGTCCCAAGGTGCAACCACTTGAGATTCTTGAATGAAAGTGGGAACACATTATTATGGATTTACATTACATCTCTTCATGCGGTTTCTCGGCATCAATCTTTATTTGGGTTATCGATTGATAGATTAACTGATACACTTCATTTTCAATGTATCTGAGACTTTATTCCTCGAGCGTCTTTACCGTATGTACGTAAACGAGATTGCGAGATTACGGCATGCCAAGATCCATAGTTTAGATCGCGACCAAGATTCACTTCATGATTTTGGTTAGTTCAGCAGAAAACTATGGGCAAATCTACCGATTCAGTTTGGCGTCTAATCAACTCAAACGGATGGGCAATCGAAAAAGAACTTTCTCAGCTCTCGAAGATATATTAAAACTCACCATGTCCTAGATTTCAAGGAAGTTGGGATAAGATTTTGCCATTGGTGGAATTAAATACAACAATAGTTATTAAACAAATATAGCAATGTGGATTCATTCGAGCATTATATGGGATGAAAATGTCGTTCTCCGATATGTTGGGATGAAAGTGGGTGAAGAAAGCATTGTTGGGAATGGAGCTAAGCCATGTATGTGAACGTGATTCGACAACGATATCCTGAAGCGAAGCGCGAAGATCGACAAAAAGAGTTATGAGATCTTCATGAAAGGGATTTGGAATTTAGTGTGAGGGATCATGTATTGCCTGCGAGTTTTCCATGGAAGAAGTTATAAGATTTGGGAAGAGAGAAAGGCTCAATCACGATTTATCGGCCCATTTCAAATTCTCGCCAAAGTAGAGAATGTAAGGCATAAACTTGCGTTTCTCCAAAAGATGTCCTCGATTTTTGCGTAATGTGTTTAAATATCGCCTTACGTAATATGCGAAAGTTAACACGAACCACGTTATTGAGTTAGAAGCCATGACGAGATAGTCAAAACTTAACGATGAGGATAAGATTTTGGATGGGAAGGGCGTGTCACGCGTCTTGAAGATTATCTGTGAAGTTAAAGTTTGTGGAGAATCGTCTTATAGAGGAAATGACGCAGAATTTAAACTTGAAGCTTGAAATGGGCGGTATCACCTTTTTGAAAAGACACCGAAGACGTCGATCAATTAGGGCGACAGAAATTTACTGGCAAGGAGGGGAGGTGTATGAAGAATTCGAAATTTTTAAATAAAAGATTTTCCTTTAATTATTATTTTGAAATAGAAGTTGATTTGATTAATGTGGATAGTTAAGGGTTAAATATGCCAAATATTTGAAAATAAGCAGTGGTTATAAAATATCTATCATTGTAATATTGCTTCTAAGAATATTACCGTTTGGTGATGGAATATTCAGACGTGAGAATATTTAATGCAGTGGTGCCAAATATAACATGGTATATGAGCGATTGGATGAAGAAAAGCAGCGAATATAAGTTGTTTTTTAAATAATTGAGGCGTAGTTATTGCCGTACATTTGGAATACCGTTCAAAAACAACTAATTGTCACAGCGTTGTTGAGCGATGTTGAAACGGTATTACAAAGAAGAATGATTAACTACGTAAGAAAGTAAAAATGGTCACAACAAAAATTAATTCAGACAAATTAAACAAATTAAAATCTTCAGATCAATAACAACAATGGATCAAAACCAAGTCCCAAAATCGATAGGCCAAACTCGATCGAAAAAAACCCTAGCTCAAGAATCAACGATTTCGGCATGAACACCATCCACCACGAACAAAACCATCGCCTCCCAAAACCAACACAGAAAAATTAATGGTACCAAAATTTTCAGCAAAATTCTTTCTCACTCCTCCCAACAATATAATCATCAAAACCCAAATATTTCTTCGTCTGCTACTGCCGCCATGGAGTCAGTTTACCCAAATATTTTTTCTATTTTGTTGCATAATTGCACTTTTTGATTCATTTGCGTGTGCAATGAAAGGCGTTGAGTCGGTGAAAGGAGTCGACGGCGACATGAACAAGCTCACGGTCATCGGAACTGTAGATTCGTCGAAATTCCGGGAAAAGATCGAACAGAAAACTAGGAAGAAAGTTGAAATTATCTCTCCGGTGCCGAAGAAAGACAAAGACAAACATCATCACCACCCTTTCTGTCGTCCACTCTCTTCCCATCCTTTCCAGTTCCCCCACCACTCTCCGCCGCCACCACCATCACCACCTCCACCTCAACCACCAACACCCTCCATTTCAGCCTGACAAGTCTGGCCTCTCCGCTGCTTTGACCGATGACCACCACCCTCTCGTTCGCCGGAAATCTGCTCTCAACCCGTCGGTGTCGGCAGCCACGGCCGCGAGGACTATACCCCCGGTGCCACTGGCCCGTTATACCCCTGGTGCCGCTATACCCCCGGTGTTATCAGATCTGATAGAAGAGGAGGAGTCGGAGATGGTTCTGGTTCAGATCTGAAATTGTGGCAGAGTTTTGATTTGGTGAATGGATAATGGAAAGGGACAATCGATTCTTATGTTTTGATAATGTTGATGTTTTTTTATTACTCTGAATGTATAACAGATTGTTGTGTGACGATTTTACCCTCAAATATATCAAAAATATTTAATAACAAAATAAAAAATAATTTTTTTTATACACATCAGGTTAGTTATACTTTATTTCAGGACAACCACATCAAGATGATCTGAGTTAAGTCCCCTATGGTTTACTGAATTTCAATTAGATCTAAGCATCTTCAATTAGTTTACTGAACTTCAATTAGATCTAAGCATCTCCTTGTTAGATCTAAGCGATCGATCTTCATATAATTGCTAGAGCTGAGCTATCTTCATTCAATGGAAACTTTGAGAGCCCAAGAAGCCTCCTCTTCTGCCTCTAGATGTAGTTATCACGTGTTCTTGAGTTTTAGAGGCACAGACACTCGTAAAACCTTCACCGATCACCTCTATACAGCTTTGGTGCAAGCAGGATTTCGCACATTTAGAGATGACGAATGGCTAGAGCGAGGAAAACATGTCAAATCTGAGTTAAATAGAGCAATTCAACAGTCGAGGCTTTCAATAATTGTGTTCTCGAAGGACTATGCATCTTCCAAATGGTGCCTGGATGAGCTGTTGATGATACTTGAATGCAAGAAGATGTCTGGGCATCTAGTTGTTCCAGTCTTCTATCACGTGGAACCATCCGATGTTAGGTACCAAACAGGAAGCATCAAGGAAGCATTTGATAGGTACGAAGAGAAATTGATGGCAAAAAATGATGATGATGATGATGATGAAAGTAAAAAGGAATGGATGGACAGGGTAAATGGTTGGAGGGCAGCATTGAAAGAAGTAGCAGACTTGAGTGGCATGGTCTTGCAAAACGTAGCTGATGGGTAAGTGACTAAATATTTATATTCTTATATATAAATATTTTTACTATTTTGTTTCTCGGAATGCTTTGTACAAGAAGAACAGAACTTTATTTGTTATCCCAAATTACCACCCTAATCTAATTGCTTCACATCACAGCATCAGTAGTACAAGAAGAAAGGACTTCTAGACTTTGCTTTATTGTTAACAATTAATTAGCATCTGGAAGTGAATTGTGTAGCTGAAGGGATATTCTTTCAATAGCATATTCTTCTCCAGGCACCTCTTGTAGCAGAAGGGATCCCTGTCCTTCAAATGATTCGACATAATACTTACTCTACCTGGAAGCTAAATTGGTTGGTTAATTTAAATTATACTTGTAGGCTACTTGATCATATTATACTGAAAATATTTAGAAGAAATACATGAAAACTAGCACATATATGAATATTTTTTTTGTAATAGAAAAGCTTATCAAACCGGAATTTATTAACCCAGTGATAGAGATTTTGCAATTTAATATACTCTTTCGATTTCCTATGCCTTTCCATAAGGTTTCAAATACCCTGTATTTCCTTTTTTGATTTGATAATTCCACGAGAACATTGACAAATTTAGTATACATTCAACAATTTTCTTCATCTGAACTACTTTTGTTTTTCAATCTATTTTCAGGCACGAGTCAAAGTTCATCCAGGAAATTGTTAAAGTAGTCACTGCTAAAGTAAATCGCCCAGCCTTGAAAATTCCTCAATTCCCTGTCGGATTACATTCTCGAACCAAAAGTATTAATCTTTGGCTAAATGATGGTTCAGCTGATATTGACATGTTAGTAATTTTTGGTATGGGTGGAGTGGGTAAGACAACTATTGCCAAAATTGTTTATAATTTAAACCATCACATATTTGAAAGAAGCTGCTTCCTTGCAAATATTAATCAGTCAAATGATTTACGTACTTTACAAATGCAGCTTCTTTCTAACATTCTAAAGGGACAAAAGGAGAAGATATACAATGTCGATGAGGGTACTGTGAAGATTGAAGATGCCATACGCTGTAATAAAGTTTTCATTGTTCTGGACGATGTTGATGATGTGAACCAATTAGATATCCTTATCGGAACACAAGATTTCTATCCCGGAAGTAAGATCATCATAACAACTAGGAACAAGTGTTTGTTAAGGGCTCGTAAAATTCATAAGTTGCATGATGTTGAACTATTGGATGATGATGAATCCTTGAAGCTTTTCAGTTGGCATGCTTTTAGACAAGACCATCCCTTGGAAGGGTACAGCGACAAAGCAGTAAGGGTCCTACAACGATGTGGAGGGCTTCCATTGGCCCTTGAAGTTTTGGGGTGCTCTCTAACCGGAAAAAGTATAAATGTATGGAAAAGTGCATTACAGAAATTGGAAGCAATTCTAAATGCTGATATCCTAAAGATACTAAAAATCAGCTATGATTTATTGCAAGATGACCAGGACAGAAATTTATTTCTGGACATCGCTTGTTTCTTTGTCGGAGAGGACGAAAGTTATATAGTTACTAGATTGGATAAGTGTGGTTATTTTACAGAAGTTGGAATGCAAAATCTCATTGAAAAAAGTTTCTTAATTACTGGCAGAGGGAAGCTGGAAATGCATCAACTGATTCAAGAGATGGGAAGAGAAATAGTTCGCCAAGAATCACCTAAGGATCCTGGAAAGCGTAGTAGACTCTGGCATCATGAGGATTCTTTTAATGTGATGAAAGGAAATGAGGTAAGAAAAATACTTATCATGTGCATTTTATACTTATTTGGTCTCACATGCTCATAACTTGTATTCTTTCGTTTGACTTTTTCTTTCATTTCATTGTCTCTTAGGGTACAGAATCAATTGAAGGACTTGCCCTTGACTACTCTGTGAAGTCATCCTTTAGTTCTAATTTTCCTAATTCATTGGGTTTCAACAAGGTCACTTCACTAGTAAAACCGTATTTTAGCTTCTTGTCAAGGCTGTCAGAACATACAGCTTTAAGAGGTCCAAGTGGGGTAGAGCTGTCAATCAAAGCCTTTGAAAGGATGAAACGTCTAAGACTACTCCGGCTCAAGCATGTACAATTCACCGGAAGTTATGAGCATTTTCCCGGAAATTTAGCATGGTTATCTTGGCATGGATTCCCTTTGTACTATATTCCCACAGACTTACCTTTGTCAAATCTGGTTGCTCTCAACCTGCGTTATAGCATGTTGGAACAAGTTTGGGAGAGAACTATGGTATGCCATCTTCTATTCCTATTAACAATTTTTAGCTAGCTTTTGATCATATGTTTAGAATTAACCACCCATTACTTGTTTTCAAAACAGGATCTTCGATCACTTCAAATCCTTGACCTCAGTCATTCTCGTAGGCTTGGTAAAATAGTTAACTTTTTTGGGCTCCGCAATCTTGAGAGATTAATTCTAAAAGGTTGCGTGAGTTTGGTTGATATTTGTGAATCAATTTGCACCCTTGAAAGACTTGTTGAACTGGATCTAGAAGGTTGCAAAAAACTTGAGAAGCTTCCAAGGAATATTCGGTTGCTAGGATCTCTCGAAACACTTGTAATCTCTAGTTGCTCAAATCTTGCTGAGTTTCAAGATGAAGGAACTGTCATGAACACGTCACTAAGTTCGTCTAGAGAGCTCAAACCATGGAATGTCATTTTTTGGTCTTGGTTGTTTAAACCCAAAAGAAATCCAGAAATCATCAACCTTTCTTTACCACGCTCTTTAGTAAATTTAAACCTTACAAACTGCAATATTTTTGAAAATTCTTTTCCTAAGGACTTGAGTCAGTTATCCTTGCTAAGGGAATTGCTTTTGGACGAAAATCCGATTGAAGCCCTTCCAGAATCTATCGAAACTCTTCCAAATCTTGAGTATCTCTCTGTAAGTTATTGTAATAGACTACAATCTATGATAGGTCTGCCATGTAGTGTACGATATTTGTTGGCGCTAAATCACGTCGCTGGAAAGGGTAACCTTTAAATCAAAACCTCAGCTGTTATGCTATGCGCTTGGCATCACAAGACTAAGAGAAATGCAAGGATTCTTCCGGTTAGAACCTATTGGAGCCGTTGATAGTGATTTAATAAACGATTTGGATCTGATCAATGTAGAATCACTGGGAGACCTTGAAGTATTACTTTATTATAGGTTTCCACATTCGGGAAAAATCAGGTGGCCCATCCAGGTAGGTGTTTTCTCTGTTTCTCTTTCTTCTCTCTTATCATCTTTTGTGGAATTATTTTTTGACATTATGGTTCATGTGATACAGGGATTACATGAATTTGGCATATTTAGTACGTATATTCCTGTGAGCAAGGTTCCTGGTTGGTTCAATGATGAAAATAGGAGGTTATCGTCCTCGTTTACTGTGCCTTCACTTAATTTGAGGATCTGAGGATTGAACGTATGCGCTGTTCATGGAAAAAACTATTCCTATTGGGATGTATATCCAACAATTACAAAAATCCATAACAAGACCAAGAATCTAACTTGGATATACCGTCCTATGTACTTTGGAACTCAAATATATAGAGACGGTGAAGATTTGGTATGGTTAAGCCTTTGGAAGTTTGGTAATCAGTTGGAGGGTGGGGATGAAGTCAGTGTTACTGTATTTATTTGTGGAGAGCTTGTCCAGGTAGAGAAGATTGGTATCAATCTTGTGTATGGTGACATAGAAGATAATGTGTCTGAAAATTTTGATGAGATAGAGAGTGATGAAGTCGTCGGTGGAGACTTGACAAAATATCAGCTGAGCACAGGACCCTACTTCCTCTCCCACGATAGCCTGGTATATGACCCAAACGATATTAGACGGAGAGTATTCGGGGACAATGTAAATATTTTAGGTGTGTTTTTTTAACTAAATTATTTTCTTATTTTCTTTAATATCTTGACGAAAAATAAATATTCTTTGGACGTAATAATTTCCTAACTTGTATGGTGGCAGAGTTAGATAATTGGACTTGGACAGGTCGTTACATTCTTAGTGAGACAAAGTACTCAAATTATGGAACAGAGTAAGTACTAATTATAGTATTTATTGTTGATAATTTTAATGAATCTTATCAATTTTGAGTTTGAAAAGTGTCAAATTAACTTTCAAAGGTCCATAATGATTTTATGTTTATGCAATATTATGTAGTTTATTAAAATGAAATATACACCATATATATATATTTGTGTGTCTGTGCTCCTGCTAATTTTAGTTCAACATGTTTGCAGTAGTTATAATTGCTCTGCAATATTATGTAGTTTATTAAAATAAAATATACACCATATATATATATATCAACAAGTGCCCAATGGATATTTAAGTTTGTGTTTTGCATTGGTTTGTATTGTTGTGGTATTCATATTTCAAAACCATCATTTCGGCTAAGAATTTTTACTGCTAGAATCTTATTTAGTTATTTAACCTTGAATCACATGTATATTGCTGATGGTCATCCTGCTTTATCAATTTGGGCCACCAATAAATACATGGTAAGCCTATTATAGTACTTATGTCCTAAAGTTCTTTGTGCAGAATCAAGCAGTGGCGCAGCCTAGTCCAACTAAGCCGGACAGCAGTAGAGTTGAAATCTCGGCAAGGTCAAGAAGTGCAGGTACTGCCTTATCGATCACCTGCATAATGTATCATTTAAGAGAATTTTAAGAATGGCTACAAGAAGTTCTGAAGTGAACGTTTTTGAACCATAACTACATTATACATATAGGTGTAAAGTATCAATCTTGACTGACAAATAGTCATTTAATAAGCTGGTATTATTGGTTAGAATTCATAAACTGATACACCTGATTTATCAACGGATACAAATAAAAAGCTTTATATTTTGATAACTAAAGCTTCTAAGTGCTAAAACTTCCCATAATCTAGATACAAAAACAAATTCAAAAAGGTCTTGTGATCCAATATATAAGAAATATTTGCCAGTTTATCTCTCTATACCTGTACAAGAATCTAATGAGTAGAAGTAATTTACAAATTTATTCCCTCCATCCCAATTTAAGTGATAGGTTTTATTTGGTATATTTTGGTTGGCATGGATTACATGGCATATGCGAAAACAGATACTAATTGTCTGGTTGTTGCAGTCTGAGAAAGTTCTTTCTTTGCTTAAATTGGCATGTGGGTGACAAAGTACCAGCAGATATGAGAATTGCAGTTTTGAAAACTTCTACCTTAAGAGTTGAGCAGAGTTCCTTGACAGGGGAGGCAATGCCTGTTTTGAAAGGAACCAAAACTATAGGGTATAAGGTTAAGTTCAGATGACCACCTGGGGTTTGAGCGGTTTCCCACTTAACCACACTACAGTAAAGCTACATTTAAACTCCCGACTTTTTAAGTTAAAGTGAAAAAGTGTTTTCCGTCTTAACTCCGTTACTTTATTTGGCTAAAGACTTAATTACCCTCACTTTAGTCTAGCTGCAAAATCATTTATAAAAACAACCAAAAATAGTTGAGAGATAAGATCATATATATACCCTGGTGAAGAACTGACGATTTACTTTCCATTAAACAAAATATTGCCTTTTCATTTCAAATTAATATAAACAGATTGAAGTGCATAATTATGAATAATTTAGTGGTTTATAACTAGCTAGTATATTCCTGATTTAAGGTCTGTAACATGTACACTAAAAGGTTAGCACCTTTTTAAACCTTCCAAAACCATATTGTGAGAGACATTAGATTATTCTTTCATATGTCACACTGATTTCGGAAATCTTCCCTGTTAGCCTATCAACCTCCAAGCTGATTTCGGAAATCAATTTCCAAGAGGCATTCTGTAACTTCTTTCAAAGAATCAAATGAGAGTGCTCGAACCTCGACCCCAACTGCCAGAGTATTGATTACATGACTTGTGCGAGCTTGTAGAGTTGTGTCAATGGATTGTAAATCCTTGTCAAGCCTGCAGGCGGCTTCATATGAATTCAGCTGAGTTGTGAGATTAATTGCTGCAGCAGCTGAAGTTTCAGCAGATTTCTTGCTCATAAGACTTCCCATTGTTACAAATCAGATCTATTACACAAAGCGAACAAAAAAAATCAATAATAACTTCAATTCCCCCAATTTATGATGTTTAAAAGCAACACAAAAACACACCAAGTTCCAACTTCAATAATATCCACTGATCTTCAGTGATTATAATTCCAAGTTCAGTAAAGAAAATGTAACCAAATTTGACATAAATCAAGAAAAAACTAAGAAAAGCAAATTCAATCCCAGCTAATCTAAACAACAAATGACGAAACTAGAACACACCCACATGTAAAAAACCAATAAATTTGCTAACTTTCATACACTAATCATCACAAATCAGCAAGAAATTCACTACAACTAATTCAACCCTATGAGACCCAGAACAGAATAATAACCAGAGTTTTGAAAGATTATTACGGCGAATCAGCAAGAACACAGAGATCCAAGCAAAGGAGAGAAAGGGAGTAAAATTATCAAACACCTAATCTGCAACATAGCATAATTTATAGTTTGCATTGAGGGTCATCCATTTTTTACGGAAACCATAATTTATAAGTAAAGACTAACATTTAGAAAATAACAAATCATTGAAAGTAAACGCACATATATATATATATATATATATATATATATATATATATCAAAAATCCCAAAAAATCACTGTAATTGAGCATAAAATTGAAAATTTTCTTAGATAGACTCAACTGAAGCATAGAAAAAGGAACAAATTTATATGGGGATTCCTTAAGACTTACTGAATGGCATAAATCGAGAAGCTTTATTTTTAATTCCGGTTCTTCGAAGAGTGCGAGAAGAGGATGAAGTAGATTTGTTGGCAAATCGTTACCAAAACAGAGAGAGGAAGAGTTATATCACCCGGATAAAACCCGAACTAATCCGGACGAAATCTTAGGTTGGTTGATTGATTGTTTGGTGTAAAAAAATTGGAATCTTTCGTTATAATACATATAGCATTGTGTCCATCAGAAATATGGATGACCAAGTTAGACGACGGTATAGTTGATTACTGGGTGTAGACTTTATACCCGTGGGCGTGACGGAGGAGTAGCTTCGGTGGCCATCGAGGGGGAGGGAGTCGATAGGAGAGAAGAGCTTGCCCTAATCATAGATAAAGGAAAAACTGATCGGGGAGGAGAAGAAAACGAGAGGTATGGGGGGTATTTCAGTCTTTTTAAATCGTTAAAGTCCCTTTTCACGCGCTTTTGGCGTGTGATATACACGCACAGTTAAAAAAATGACGTTTTCACTTTAACTCAAAAAGTCGGGAGTTTAAATGTAGCTTTACTGACTACAGGTGGTTAAGTGAGAAACCGCCCAAACCCCAGATGGTTATGTGAACTTAACCCAAAACTATATTCATGGATGACTGTGAATTGCAGGCCAAAGAAAATATGGTTTTCGCAGGCACTACAGTAGTAAATGGAAACTGCAACTGCAATTGGTTTTGTTTGTCTTGTTGTGTGGGTTATCAACTATAAATATTTTCTCACTTGGGATTTGGTTAATGGATGGCCAACAAATATTCGATTTTCATTTGAGAAGTGCACATATTATTTCAAGATACCCGTTGCCCTTGCTGTAGTTGCAATACCAGAAGTGCTGCCAGCTGTAATAACGACTTGTTTAGCTCTGGGTACAAGAAAAATGGCCTTACTGCATGTTACTTTTGGCTATTTAGCAACTGAGTATGCAATTGTTAGGGAAAAATATAAATATAATGAAATTAGATCATTGTAACATTGTATATGTAACACCCCCTTTCCGAAAAGGAAAGGGAGGTCACGTGCAAAGCACAACAAACCTCAAAATAAGAAAATAGAGCACTAATAATCTCAAAATATTAATAGTGGTGATCCATTAATAAAGTACTAAATACAATTTTCCAAACAAAGTCAAAATAATCAAAACTTAAAATTTGAATCAACCTAGATGGTCAAAGGCAACACTCTCATCACACTAGCTCTGAATCACCCCTGCAAAACTGTCGAAAGAAAAACACAGCATGAGCCAATTGCCCAGTACGGATACAGATATATAAAAGATATACAACTGATATACGAAAACAATTGAGACAAAATACTGAACAAAGCCTCAAGTGTAAATACTGACAAAAATATAATCTCCAAAGATCTGAATGGAATATATCTGAATCAACAGAAGAGTAAAGAAATAACGAACTGAAGTAACTAACTCAATGAATTAAACTGAATAGAAACAAACAAAACCAATACAATGAGATAATATGCTGAATCAAATGGCTGGAGTTATTTCATACCGAGCGAGCTCAAAAATATATCTTGCCACACAGGCAAGTCAAACTAATGCCACACAGACAAGTCAAAATAATGCCACACAGGCAAGTCAAATGATGCAACACAGGCAAGTCAAAATAATGCCACACAGGCAAGTCAAATGATGCCACACAGGCAAATCACACATTGGACCGCGAATCCAAATGTATGCAAATCGGATAGGTGTGTTTGGCACAACATCACCAATCCATGAAACGTAAAACTAGGGTTAACCCATACGCCTCCCACAACAAAACACCAAATGGCCCACTTCCTCCTAGAGCCCAAAAGCGGAGGCGTGGGACTAATCACACCACCACGGAAAGTGTCATGTCTCTCGTACCAAGACGACATGCCTGTGGTACCCCCACAGGTGGTTATAGCTCAGGTATACCCTAAGGTACATTCTAACAAAAATACCATGTCACAACACATGCGACATAATACCAACAAAAAGGGTTCTATATGTACATGTTGAACCAAATCAAATTCTAGTCACAAGATTTCAAAAAGAAGGTAGCAACATGTACCGCTCTACAATTATCAAAATAAATACTATACATGATAACCTGATTCAAAGAGTACAAGTACGAGTCCAATGTGTCAACTCCAAATTGAAACAAATATATTAATTTCACAAGAAACAATTATGTGAAATAATAACAGAAATTCGAAATGAGGAACAAGACGAACAATTTAAATTTAACAAAAGTATCGCTGAAAGAGTACGGAATCCGTACCTGATACTTCCAAACCATTTATAGCACACTCCACAAAATCTTACCCTCAATTGCCAACGATATCAAATACAAAACGTTATTCGCAACCTAAACATATTCACCTCAAATTAAAACAATCCAAACTTATAATTCCAAAGTAATTTATAATCTATTCAAGGTACATTTAATCATCGCCTTAAATCAATTAATAATACTCCAAAATTTATATACTAAGTATAACTCCTTAAATTCTCTCCGCTCAATTCAAATAATTTAATAAGATTTTATTACAATCCAATCATTAATAACATAATACTATTAAATTTATTATTAAGAACTTTTTACTTATGTCGGTAAAAGTAATTAATTTAAATTAATATACAAACTTCAACTTGATGTAATCATTCGGTTTATACATTTCATGGCCAAAATAAAATTTATTAACATATATATATATATATATATATATATATATATATATATATATATATATAACGCCATATAGTGCAGGCCTGCATATCCTAGGCTACATATCCTACATGTCAAGAACCAACAGGTAATATAATCCTTATATAATAATACTATATATATATATATATATATATACTAACGACAGGACATGTAGCCAAAATTGAAATCTTTACATATCCTACTAAATATATATAGGGTTAAGTTCAGATGACCACCTGGGGTTTGGGCGGTTTCCCACTTAACCACCTGTAGTCAGTAAAACTACATTTAAACTCCCGACCTTTTGAGGTGAAGTGAATAACTGCTTTCTGTCATAACTCTGTTACTTAAGTTGGATAAAACTTAATTACCCTCCTCTTTCTCAGGGAGGACAATTCCAATAACTCCACTGCCTAGTGAAGGGAAGAAATAATCAAAAGACAATATAAAATGTAATTCATCAAGCTGAAAGAGTATGTAAATGTGTACTCGTTGTTAGACAAATTTGTGTTCTTCCATATATATATATATTGAAAACGCATTTAATGATCCTACCAAAGAAACAGGCGTGTATATATAGAAAAGACAGGGGCTACTCAAACCACAATCCCCAATTCAAGCTTCTTTAACTCGTTTCTACAAAGATGATTGTCAAGACGATTTAAGTAGGAACAAATTTCATAACACATAGCTACTTTAAATAACAGCCACGAAAGCTTAGATTAATTGTCAATCTATATATAAAAATAACCAAAAGGTAGCTAATACAAGAAAAAAAAGAAAAATTGGTATATTGCAGATATAAAGAATTAAGTACTTGATCCGGCCAAGGACAAAGACATACCAAATCACAAAAGACTCTTCCTTTGTTTTCATATCTCTTGATGCCATAGCCAACTCAATCCCAAAGAAACAACAACAAGACCTTCTAATATCCCGATTGGGAATTGACCCAAAATCCTCACAAATGAATTCCCAAAAACCAACCCAGAACCCCCAAGGTCAAATTGTATTCACCTTCTCTATAACTAGGTTGCAAAACTTCCCCATACGTCTCCTTTCCTAAATCAAGAGAAACAATAATCCACGAATGTGGAGAACTAGAACAACTATCGCGACTAGCAGCCCAATGAAGAGCTCCATTTGCGAGCAAACTTACCATATTCATCCAACGGAAAACCAAAAGGAAAATCCTCAATCATTCTCCAACAATCAGCCTTTGAGCTATAAACCTTCACCTTAAATTCACAATCACTCGCCGCATTACAAAAGACACAAAAGATCCCAACTACTTTAAAATCATCACTACATTCATCATAACCAAACCCATATACTGGATAATACCCAAATCCCTTATTAATATCCGCGATACGCAGTCTTCTTGATTTTCTAGTAGATGGGTTCCACAAAAATATAGAATCTTCCTCAGAAACTAAACAATCCAACCCATTACAAGAATCCACCACCACCACAACTAAACTATGTGGAGTTTGCATAGGATAATCAAGCTCAATAGCATAAGTACTGGGCTCATTAAACAGAGAGTACATAGAACAACTCTTGAGGTTAAAGTGAGGATGTATAGAACTGAAAATGAGTCTATGATGGGTAAATTTGCCGTCTCCAATTGATTTAGTGAGGTGGGTTTTGATGAATTGAGTACTGGAAATCAAAGAGAGCCATGACTTTGAAACAGACCTGAATTTCAAGAGAGACTTCACGGGGAGCCTAGAGAGTATCTCGGATATAATTTCTTCAGGAAGAGTAGGATTTGGGCTTGAATTCTCCGAGAAATTGGAGCTAATTTCATGGGTTTTGTTCATTCTATTGCGTTGACGGTGAGTTGTGTTTCATCCATTGTTCATTGAGAATTAATGGAGGTCTTCTTGATCTTTTGTTTTGGGGTTCGTTTCTGAGAAGAAAATTTGGGGGGTGAAAATGTGAAATGGAAATGAAGGAAATAGCGAGTGTCTCGGGTCGATTTGATATTTTGGGATGGGTTAATATTCAATTGGGTTATCAAGTTGAATGGAATTCATAACAAATCGGGAAACAAATCGGCAGACAATTTACAGTAACTTTGGTCACAGGAATGACAGCTTTGACAAACCCAGTTTTCCAATCCTGTATCACCCAAATCACCAGACCCAGTTGATAAAGTAAGGAAACAAAGAGAAGAAATTGCGAGAATTAGGCTGTCAAGGCCGAGCCCCCTGGGCTGCCTGATTTGTTGGAGGATGGTGGTAACAGTACATATGCTGGCGGCGGCGATTTGGGAGAGAGGATTGAGAGAGAACAATTATTAAAGAAGCTTGAATTGGGGATTGTGGTTTGAGGAGTGAGAAATGAGAGAGAGGCTATCGAATGAGAAAGAAGAGGGTATTTTGGACATTTACTATTTTTTTTTGACCGTTACAGCCCTTTTCACGCGCTTTTGGCGTCTGACATACACGCACAGTTAAGTTGGATGGAAAAGGTGACATTTTCACTTCACCTCAAAAGGTCAGGAGTTTAAATGTAGCTTTACTGACTACAGGTGGTTAAGTGGGAAACCGCCCAAACCCCAGGTGGTCATCTGAACTTAACCCATATATATATATGCCATCAGCTGAAGCCAGAAGTCACTTTTAAATCACTATATAGCAATTCACTTTAATCATTTTATATATATATATATATATATATATATATAATATATATATATATACATAATATATGAACAAAGAATTTACCTCATCCTCCGATAACAATTACAGTGAAAGTCATAGCCGCCGCCTCTTGCGCCTCTTGCTATTGCTTTTTTTTTTTTTCCCCAATTCGTATAAAGAGTATGCGAGTTAAATTAGGTTTTATTTATTTATTATGTTTTACTAACTCTCCTAATTTTAATAGAATTTTAAAATTATAAATTTATAAATTAGATCCACTTAGTTTTAAAGCCCAATTTTACCAATTTAATTTATCCAACACTTATTAATACATTAGCCCACAAAAATTAAATAACTAGTTTGAAATGACAAAGTCCAATTAATATGTTTTAAAATAAAATTAATTTTTATTATTTAATATATTTTTTTTCCGAATATTACAGTATATAATTTTTTTTGTAATATTACATATTAATATATTCTAAGTAAAATATTTCTTTTTCTTTTTGTAATATTATTTTCTCGTTACGATTGATGTTTGGACATACAAGCTCTAAATCATACAGTAATTGTGAGTAATTCATCTTATGTAATTATTGTGATTTGGACTTGATTGCATATTCGATTGCATGGCTAATTGACGTTTATGTGATTTTTATTTTATCCCTTCTGTAATTTTAATTTGATTGCATAATGGATTGTTATAGCCAACGTCAAGTTGATATGGATTTAAAAAATTTTTGGACTGTTGCTTTGATTTGATTGCATATTGGTGAATTCCTATTGCATGACAAATTTTGGACTGTTGCTTTGATTTGATTGCATATCGGTGGATTCCTATTGCATGATGCGTAGATAGTTGCCTTATCAAGATTAAACAATTGCCTGGCTTATACGCGTTGACTGTTGCCTTATCAAGATTAAACAATTGCATGACTTATACATCCGCTTGGGGGTATTTTGGGCAGCGAATTTTTGTTTTTAACCATCTGCTTATTCGTCTGGCGGACGGTCCTTATGATTTTTCACCTTCCGCTATTTCGTCTGGCGGACGACCAATTACCATATTTAATCTGCGCCCTTGATTATTGGAATGGATGGTTATGATGTTATTTGCCCATTTTTCATCCATAGCAAATACTTACTATGGATCATTTCCCTATATATATATATAGGGGAATGATCCATAGCATCTATATGCTATGGGATAAAAAGTGGCATATAGGCTCTAAACCGTCCATTACATTGATGAAAGGCTGAGATTTATTATTGTAACTCCCCGTCCGCTAGTAATACTAGCGGACGTTTAAAACATAAATTCTGGACGGTTATGCCCCCTTATACACGGCACTTGTCCAACAATATCAATACATTATAAAACTTGTAATATGGCACTCATAGCAACTATATGCAAATTCAGAAATCTTCATATAGAACTTTATTAACTTGAGTAAATGAGAAAGAGAGCAATGGCGATTTAAATAAACAGACGCTGTAGTGAAACAAGTAAAAAGAGAATACCTCCATAAGAGAAAGCATAGTCAAATCATCCTGAAGAGACGACTTCTTAGATTTTAAACTTTTTATTTCAGTAAATGAGAAAGAGAGCAATGGTTTATTTGTCTAGAGGTGTTGGCCTAAATTCATAGTTCTCTAAAAGCTCGCGATTATACTTTTGCAGTTTTGCACTAAATTCATAGTTCTCTAAAAGCTCGCGATTATACTTTTGCAGTTTTGCACTAAATTCATAGTTCTCTAAATTCATAGTTCTCTAAAAGCTCGCGATTATACTTTTGCAGTTGTCCAACAATAAGTGGTTTATTTCCGTGAACGTCATTTGTATCCTAGTTGTCTTTTTGTAATATCTCCAAGATTTCTGTTCTGTTGGTTGCTTTTGTACTGGTATTCTAGTTCCTGTTTTTCAGGAAGGTGCCGGTTTAATACTTGTTTGTTTGATTTTGTGAACAGACGTTTTAAGAAGCTGATGTAAATCGGGACGCAAAGATTGATAGATCAGAAATTCAGAATGGCTCAATTTTGTGACAAGAAATCCTTCATTATTGAAAATAATGACCCTTCCATATTTAAGGTATTTTTTATTATAATGTCCGTCATGTAAATTGTCGATCACTCAAGTAAGCTGACACTTGGATATTTTATTCTCGTAAAAATGCAGGGACATTACCTCTACTTTTCCAAGTTTTGTCTTTAATTCCGAGGTCAATGAGATTGCTGCATAATTGGAAGATCGATTTTTATGCCATTTGTTAAACTAGTATTGGTTGATTTTTTCCCACTGAAACTAAATGCTTGTATTGAAGAGGAGAAAAGTATGCTCTGCTGATACTAAAGATGGAAGGCATCAACATTGATTGACACAGTTTCTTGTTAACTTTACCATCCGCTAGTATGACTAGCGGACGCTGGCCATTTTGGTTTGGTTTGGTTTGGTCTGGTTTGGTCTACTGTCTCTGAATTGGCCATTTGGGGGGCATAACCGTCCAGAATTTATGTTTTAAACGTCCGCTAGTAATACTAGCGGACGGGGAGTTACAATAATAAATCTCAACCTTTCATCAATGTAACGGACGGTTTAGAGCCTGTATGCCACTTTTTATCCAATAGCATATAGATGCTATGGATCATTCCCCATATATATATATATGTCAAATGTGCAAAAATACCCCTGATGTTTACCTCGAAGTCCCACTTTCAACTTGAACTAATTTTTTTTTCTTTCAAAAGTACACTTAATGTTACAAATTTAAGTTCAGCTATGCCCCTGCCCCTAACAGACATGCGAACGGAGCTGACACCTCATCTAATTTTGCTGACGAGGCTGAAAAGAGAAATTTAACTCCTAATTAAAACAAAGTAAACAATTATACTAACACTACTATAAATTAATTATTTTTAGTATAATTAATATTAAAAAATTAAATACAAAAATACTAAATAAAGAAATTAATTAAGGCTTAAATATAGAACATTTTCTAATAAAACAAAATATATCATTTAATCAAACCAAAAAGAAAAACTCTAAAATTCAAAAATAAAAATAAAAATAGAACATATCTGAATAGAGGAAGAAATGCAAAAATGTTCAATAAGACTCTGTATCGGTACTGAATAGAGGAAGAACACCTTTCACAACAACGAATACAGTCCTTTATGTTTGCTTCAGTAGGGATTAGCTTCTCCTGCTTTAAGGAATCAACCCCTATAAGGCCTTGAATGTATTCAGAAGGAAGTTGGAATTCTTGACCTTCATGAATGCCATTAGTCGAAGTAGTGTTAGAAGAGAAGGATGATGATATGGGTGCGAGGATTCCTATTGCTCAGCATATCATGTGATGGCTGTCTTGTCATGTGCAAGGTACGTTGGGGCAGCTAAATTTGGAGCCTCAATAGATTTGGGTTTGGAGGATTTCGAGAATAGTGGCTGGTCCCTGACATACTCAGCTTACCATTATTAGGCATCAGGTTTTTGTGTTATTAGGCACGAGCGGAAAGAGAGAGGAGAATGGGGCAAATTATTTTTAAAAAGAAAAAAGGCAAAACAAGTGGAAAGAGAAAGGAGAACGGGGTAAATAATTTTAAAAAAAATAAAGGAAGTAAAACGACTAAACTTGTTTTGTTTCGGGAAGGAAGATGGAGAATAGATGTATTACTCTTAAATGTTTCCTTTTATACTCCTCCTTATCTGAAATTGAAAGGTGGGGGTGGTTTTTTAACTTTTTATTGCACACAGAGTATACCTAGTTTGTTTGTTTGTTTGTTTGTTTGTTTGTTTGTATGTGTACGTGTGTGATTAACAGAGAGGGGGGAAATGGCCAGGCCTAATAGGCATTTGGGAATCACCCAGAACAAATTTAAGTGGTAAGTATGAAGCTGATTTTGGTTAATTAATTAATACAATATTAATACGCATGTCGAGAGGTGATTTTTTTATCTACGTGTCAATACTGTATTAGTCAATTGATCAACTTATCATGAAGTTAATTTCATGGTAACCAGATCCCTAAACACCATACTCACTCCATTTCTAAATTTTAGAAATATTTTAGCTAAAAATTTGTAAGGTAATAATATTTTTTATAAAACATTATTTTTTTAAACATATCCCTAATATTAAAATGTTAGAAATTTGAAATATATCTGTCTAACATAAAAATATATTATAAATTTTTGTAGATAAACATAAAAATTTTCAGTAGTATCAGAATAGTACTAAGAAAAGAGCAGGTTTATAAATAATGATTGGGAAACCTATATATGCAAAAATATATACATATATAGGTCAAAGGTGCAAAAAACCCTAATATTTATCCCAAAATCTCACTTCCATTCAAAACTATTTTTTTTTTAAAAGTACATTTAACGTTACAAAACGTAGCCCAAATATACCATTCTTGTTAAAAAAAATGTCAGCTAAACAAACAGATGTTAATTTATTTTTGATATGATTGACACGTGTCAAAAATAAAAGTTAATAAAATAAATAAATTCTTTTTTCTCCTTCCTCTATTTTTTTCATTGGCCGAAACCTCCATATGATCACAAAAAAAAAAAAACCAAATCAAAACCCCACCAATTAAGATTTGTATACAAATCAAAGTCGCATCAGTCTTTCCCCGCTTACTCCTCCTCCTCGTGCCTGAATTAATAAGGGCTTCTATTTTGGAGTCGACTGCCGCAAACATCTATTTCCCCGCGTCCATTTTTTCCCTCTCAGCTTGTGCGTTGCTTTTTCTCCTCCTCCTCCTCCTCCTCCTCATCATCATCATCATCATCATCATCATCATCATCATCCATAAGCCTGTATATATAAGGCTCATCATCATCATCATCATAAAACATGTTGAACTAAAATTAGTAGGAGTGCGCGAGCGCACACACACACACACATATATATATATATATATGGTGTATATTTTATTTTTAATAAACTACATAATATTGCATAAATTATAATTTACCCATTCAAAATTATAAAATCATTATCGGCCTTTGAAAGTCAATTTGACACTTTTTCAAACTCAAAATTGATAAGATTCATTAAAAATTATCAACAATAAATACTATAATTAGTACTTACTCTGTTCCATAATTTGAGTACTTTGTCTCACTAAAAATGTTACCTGTCCAAGTCCAATGTTTTAACTCTGCCACCATACAAGTTAGGAAATTATTACGTCCAAAGAATATTTATTTTTCGTCAAGATATGAAAGAAAATAAGAAAATAATTTAGTTAAAAAAACACACCTAAAAATTTTACAAAATTTTAAAGTACTCTGTCTCACGACCTGTCCAAGTCCAATGTCTTAACTCTGCCACCATACAAGTTAGGAAATTATTACGTCCAAAGAATATTTATTTTTCGTCAAGATATGAAAGAAAATAAGAAAATAATTTAGTTAAAAAAACACACCTTCAATTTTTACATTGTCCCCGAATATTTGCGGTATATTGTACGGGCTAAAAATTGGATTACCGTGGTTGAGGTAGTAGGCTCCTGTGCTCAGCTGATATTTTGTCAAGTCTCCACCGACGACTTCATCACTCTCCATCTCATCAATATTTTCAGACACATTATCTTCTATGTCACCATACACAAGATTGATACCAATCTTCTCTACCTGGATAAGCTCTCCAACAATTAATACAGTAACAGTGACTTCATCCCCACTCTCCAACTGATTACCAAACTTCCAATGGCTTAACCATACAAAATCTTCACCGTCTCTATCGTCTACTCGAGTTCCAAAGTACACAGGTTGGTATATCCAAGTTAGATTCTTGGTCTTGTTATGGATTTTTGTAATTCTTGGATATATATTCAATTGCCAATCGGAAAAGTGTTTTCCATGAACAGCGCATACGTTCAATCCTCGGATCCTCAAATTAAGTGAAGGCACAGTAAACGAGGACGATAACCTCCTATTTTCATCATTGAACCAACCAGGAACCTTGCTCACAGGAATATACGTACTAAATATGCCAAATTCATGTAATCCCTGTATCACATGAACCATAATGTCAAAAAATAATTCCACAAAAGATGATAAGAGAGAAGAAAGAGAAACAGAGAAAACACCTACCTGGATGGAGAACCTGATTCCACGATATGGATACCTATTATAAAAAAGTAATACTTCAAGGTCTCCCAGTGATTCTACATTGATCAGACCCAAATCGTTTATTAAATCACTATCAACGGCTCCAATAGGTTCTAACCGGAAGAATCCTTGCATTTCTCTTAGTCTTGACCTGCCACGCACATAGTATAACAGCTGAGGTTTTGATTTAAAGGTTATCCTTTCCAGCGACGTGATTTCAAACGCGTCCAAATGTCGTACACTACATGGCAGACCTATCATAGATCGTAGTCTATTACATTTATTTACAGAGAGATACTCAAGATTTGGAAGAGTTTCGATAGATTCTGGAAGGGCTTCAATCGGATTTTCGTCCAAAAACAATTCCCTTAGCAAGGATAACTGACTCAAATCCTTAGGAAAAGAATTTTCGAAAATATTGCAGTTTGTAAGGTCTAACTTTACTAAAGAGCGTGGTAAAGAAAGGTTGATGATTTCAGGATTTCTTTTGGGTTTAAACAACCCTGACCAACTTAGTGACGAACTTAGTGACGTGTTCATGATAGTTCCAAGATTTGAGCAACCAGACATTACAAGTGTTTCGAGAGATCCTAGCAACTGAATATTCCTTGGAAGCTTCTCAAGTTTTTTGCAACCTTCTAGATCCAGTTCAACAAGTCGTTCAAGGTTGCAAATGGATTCACAAATATCAACCAAACTCACGCAACCTTTTAGAATTAATCTCTCAAGATTGCGGATCCCAAAAAAGTTAACTATTTTACCAAGCCTACAAGAATGACTGAGGTCAAGGATTTGAAGTGATGGAAGATCCTGTGTTTGAAAACAAGTAATGGGTGGTTAATTCTAAACATATGATCAAAAGCTAGCTAAAAATTGTTAATAGGAATAGAAGATGGCATACCATAGTTCTATCCCAAACTTGTTCCAACATGCTATAACGCAGGTCGAGAGCAACCAGATTTGGCAAAGGTAAGTCTGTGGGTATATAGTACAAAGGGAATTCATGCCAAGATAACCATGCTAAATTTCTGGGAAAATGCTCATAACTTCCGGTGAATTGTACATGCTTGAGCCGGAGTAGTCTTAGACGTTTCATCCTTTCAAAGGCTTTGATTGACAGCTCTACCCCACTTGGATCTCTTGAAGCAGTATGTTCTGACGGCCTTGACAAGAAGCTAAAATACGGTTTTACTAGTGAAGTGACCTTGTTGATACCCAATGAATTAGGATAATTAGAACTAAAGGATGACTTCACAGAGTCGTCAAGGTCAAGGGCAAGTCCTTCAATTGATTCTGTACCCTATGAGACAATGAAATGAAAGAAAAAGTCAAACGAAAAAATACAAGTTATGAGCATGTGAGACCAAATAAGTATAAAATGCACATGACAAGTATTTTTCTTACCTCATTTCCTTTCATCACATTAAAAGAATCCTCATGATGCCAGAGTCTACTACGCTTTCCAGGATCCTTAGTTGATTCTTGGCGAACTATTTCTCTTCCCATCTTTTGAATCAGTTGATGCATTTCCAGGTTCCCTGAGCTAGTAATTAAGAGACTTTTTTCAATGAGATTTTGCATTCCATCTTCCGTAAAATAACCACACTTATCCAATATAGTAACTATATAACTTTTGTCCTCTCCGACAAAGAAACAAGCGATGTCCAGAAATAAATTTCTGTCATGCTCATCTTTCAATAAATCATAGCTGATTTTTAGTATCTTTAGGATATCAGAATTTAGAATTGCTTCCAATTTCTGTAATGCACTTTTCCATACATTTATACTTTTTCCAGTTAGAGAGCACCCCAAAACTTCAAGGGCCAATGGAAGCCCTCCACATCGTTGTACGACTCTTACTGCTTCGTCGCTGTACTCTTTCAAGGGATGGTCTTGTCTAAAAGCATGCCAACTGAAAAGCTTCAAGGATTCATCATCATCCAATAGTCCAACCTGATGCAACTTATGAATTTTACGAGCCCTTAACAAACACTCGTTCCTAGTTGTTATTATGATCTTACTTCCGGGACAGAAATCTTGTGTTCCGATAAGGATATCTAATTGTTTCACATCATCAACATCGTCCAGAACAATGAAAACTTTATTACAGCGTATGGCTTCTTCAATCTTCACAGTTCCCTCATCGACATCGTATATCATCTCCTTTTGTCCCTTTAGAATGTTTGAAAGAAGCTGCTTTTGTAAAGTAAGTAAATCATTTGACTGATTAATATTTGCAAGGAAGCAGCTTCTTTCAAATATGGGATGGTTTAAATTATAAACAATTTTGGCAATAGTTGTCTTACCCAATCCACCCATACCAAAAATTACTAACGTGTCAATATCAGCTGAACCATCATTTAGCCAGAGATTAATACTTTTGGTTCGAGAATGTAATCCGACAGGGAATTGGGGAATTTTCAAGGCTGGGCGATTTACTTTAGCAGTGACTACTTTAATAATTTCCTGGATGAACTTTGACTCGTGCCTGAAAATAGATTGAAAAACAAATGTAGTTCAGATGAAGAAAATTGCTGAATGTATACTAAATTTGTCAATGTTCTTGTTAGAATATATGAAAATATATTCTGGTATATTGTAATCCTTTAATTATGCTAAGTTTAGATATTAGTCAAATATTGTTAGCAAATGTTTAGCAAATGTACCGGCTAGTTTAGCAAATGTACCGGCTAGAATATCTCATAGTTGCCGAATTGTAGGCCGAAGAAATCGATGTACATGTATATATAATTGTCAAAGATTAATGGGAAAAGACAGGGAATTAATCTCTTTCATGGTATCAGAGTATATCTTGATCCTCTCTCTCTCAAAACAACCTCTTCTGCTGCAATGGCAACCGGCGACAAAGCCAACCCCACATATCATCCTCGCCTCTCTATCACCAATGTTAAATCCTCATACCTATTACATTGAGGCGACACCGATTTGTACCATTCATGGGCGGCTTTATTCACTTGCTCATGTCAAAATTCACGATTTATATCCCCACATCGTCCCCCTAAGAACGGCATTACGTAGGCGGCGACATACGCTGCTTCTAAGGCTGCGAACCTTCCCCTATGGAAGCGTCTTGATGCGGTAGTTCTTCAGTGGATTTACACGTCTATTTCCACCGAACTTCTACACGCCATTCTCCTAAAGGATGACACCGCTCAAGGAGCATGGGCTCGCTTAGAGTCTATGTTCCAAGACAATAAAGTGTCGCGTGCAACCCACCTTGAAGAGGAACTTTCAGATCTCGTGTTTGAAAATTTTACCTCCATTGATAGCTACTTTAACAAAATTAAATCTCTCATGGATAGATTTCACGATGTCGACGCACCCATCTCAAACAATCGTCTGGTAGTCAAACTTACAAAGCAGCCTTCCCGCTTATGCGTACATGAGATATCATACAAAATCAGAAACCGTTGCCTCTCCTTTCGAGAGTTGTTGCCTCGCTTGAACTCGCAGAATCTGGACTATCAAGAACCGCTTGTCAAAAGAAGGTGCTTTTTGAGTCGCACCTAACCGCCGCCTTATCACGTATATCGATGCTTCTCAAAAATCTACCCAAGCCTCACATTCAGCCCTAAGGGTAATAAAATAATAAAATGCTTCAAGAAGAAATCAGTAAAGGACGCGGATCCGCCCACAATCGACTCCACAACAACGACACTAATATCGATGGTGCGTTTAATCAGGGCATCTTGGCACCGCGGCTTTCCACAAAGGCCTACACCGCCACCGCGCCTATATCCCGCTTCTGCTTGACTCCACGACCCACTAGTGGTCGGGCTTCCACGCCTCCGGACCCAGATTCGGGTGCTCTACCAAGTATTCACCGCTTCTCATCCCGGTGCATACACACCAACCGATATCGGGCCGCCATGCACGCTTTCTCCTACCCCCTCGCCCCGATGGAAATTTCTATACGGACACCGGTGCCACTTCATACGATACGACGGACCAAGGTACACTCTCCTCCTATGTTATTTCGAGCATTAAAAATAACAACATCAGAGTTTCAGAGGGTCATCAGATACCCATTCTCGGTCACGCAATCTTACATTGCCGCCTTTACCCACCCTTTTCTACCCAATGTTTTCAGATGCTCCAAAACTAATTAAAACCTCATATCATCCGAAAATTTACCACCGATAACTCCGCTTCATTAACTTTGAATTCGCTTTGGTTTTTCTCAGGCTTGATTTACGACGGAGCCAAACTAATGAGATGTAATAAGACCGGTGACCTTTATCCTCTATTTCCACACGTCCAAGCTGGTTCCTCCGTCAATCCTTCAAATTTTTCAGCTATCACTTCTGGTCTTTGGCATAATCGTCTCGGACACCCCGGATCGACCAGTATATTTATCCCTTCATAGAAAAATTTTTATCGATTACAATAAAGCTTCAGACTATTTTTTGCTCTTCCCACAATTAGGGAAACATTCAAACTTCCTTTTTCCAAGTCTATGTCGTTAATCGCTTCTCCATTCGATATTATTCACAGCGATATTTGAACTTCCCCGTTGTTAGCTCTTTCGGGCCATTGTTATTATGTTTTATTTCTTGATAATTATAGCAAATTTCTATGGACTTTTTCCAATCGCAAAGAAATCACAAGTCAAACACCTTTTCATTTCTTTTCACTCATTCGTCCAAACTCAATTTGCACGTAATATCAAGACTTTTCAATGTGATAATGGTACCGAATACGCCAATAACACTTTACAAAGCTTCTTTGATACCCACGGCATGGTGTATCGCTTATCATGTCTCTATACATCACAACAAAATGGCAAAGCGAACGACATATAAAATCTATCAACAACATCATCGTAATCGTTATTAGCTCACGCTCGATGCCCTCTCCTTTTCGCATCATGCACTTGAAATGGCAACGTATCTTCTAAACATATTACCAACTAAAGTTCTAGGATTTCAGCCTCCTACTCAAATTCTTTATCAATGCGACCCCATCTTTTCGCCACTTAAGGTCTTTTGGTCATGCTTATGTTACCTCTCTTTTTCCTCCCCCACTATACACAAATTACAAGAACGCTTCTACTCCGTATGCTTATCTCTTCGCCCAAATACAAACCATCGTGGGTCTAAGTGCTTCAATCCATCAAGTGGTAAAATTATAATTAGTCGGCATGTGAAATTCAATGAACATGAATTTCCTTTTTCCAAAACCAAACCTCCTCCCCTTACTGACTATGAACTATTAGACCCGACTCCATATCCACACCACTTACAATTTCCTAGCCTAACTCCGTCAGACAACCACACTGACCCTCCCCACGACATTCCTAACTCCCCACCTCAAATACAAATTGCACTTCATCGCGGCTTCAACAAATTCCACACGCTGCTTCTTCCACCGCTACACTGCCCTCCCCTGCATCATCCCCTACGCCACACAACGTCTACCACTGACCCGCCTACACTTTCACAAAATCCTCCTATCAATATCACTTCTCATTCCATGACAACTCGCGCTTAAAGACTCAAGCATATATACAAACCCAACTCAAAATACTTCTCTAGCCTCACACAACACAATCGCCTTCGATATCCCTCTTCCTCGGCCACCTATCGATGCTTTACGTGACCCGAATTGAAAAACCGCAATGTTGATGAATTTAATGCTCTTATTAGCAATGGAACATGGGAATTAGTACCTCTACTCTTAATGTGAATGTTATCCTGCCTATGTGGATTTTTCGTCATAAACGAAATCGATGGTTCATTCGAGAGGCATAAAGCCCGCCTTTGTAGGTGATGGAAAACGCAGCAGTTAGGCATCGATCAGTGATGAAACGTTTAGTCCCGCTTGTCAAACCGGCTACTATTCGCACTGCGCTCTCATCTCGCACTTTCAAGTCTTGGTCAATTCATCAATTAGATGTCAAAATGCATTCTTACATGGACATCTACACGAGATACCTATATGCATCTACCGATGGGTTTCGCGACAAAGTTCATCCACATCATGTACGCTTGCTTAAAAATCTCTTTACTACTAAAACAAGCCCCTCGAACTTGGTATCGCCGATTCACCGATTTTGTGGCGACGTTAGATTCTCTCTCACGTAAGTGTGACCATTCTCTTTCATATACAACAACGGTCGCCACACTACATACATATTATTATACGCCGATGATATTATTTTTTGACTACATCTTCCCACCAACTTCGTAAGTGTTTTACGACTAAGCTAAGTGATGAATTTGCTATGAAGGATCTCTTTACCACTAAGTTTTTTCGGTATTGGCACGACTAGACACGCTAATGGTCTATTTTTATCGCAAAAACAATATGCTGCTGATATAGTTGAAAGGGCTGGAATGACCAACTGTAGTCCAAGCCACACTCCTGTCGACACTAAGTCAAAATTGAGTGGCGCTTCTGATTCTCCTTACGATGATCCGACTCGGTATCGTAGTCTTGCTGGTGCATTACAATATCTCACCTTTACTGCACTGATATTTCCTATGTCATTCCAAAGAGTATGTTTACATATGCATGATCCTAAACAGGAGCACATGAACGCCCTGAAGCGTATTGTGCGTTATGTGAAGGGCACGTTATCCTACGGCCTTCATTTATATCGGTCTCCTACACACACTCTTCTCTCAGATAATCGATGCGACCGGGTGGTTGCCCGTGATACTGGACGCCTACTTCTAAGTTACTCGTGTGTTCTTAGGTGACAATCTCATCTCTCGTCACAAAACGACAACCTACTTTGTCTCTCGATCAAGTGCGTAAGTCAAATACAAGGCGCTGCCTATGTGGTTTTTTGACACTCACCGGTTTCGCAATCTACTTGTTGAATTACATTGTCCCATTTCTCATGCTACTTTGGTATATTGTGACAATGTCGCCATCTACTTATCCTAAGAATCCAGCTTCAACATCAACTACCAAACACATTGAAATGGATATTCATTTTGTCCGAGAAAAAGTTGCTAAAGGCGTAAGTCCGTGTTTTACATGTACCTTCCCGCTATCTAATAGCGGATATCTTTACTAAAGGGCTACCACACATATTATTTGATGATTTCAAATCCAGTTTTAGCGCTCGTGAACCTCCCGATATGATCATGGGGCGTGTTAATATATGAAAATATATTCGGTATATTGTAATCCTTTAATTATGCTAAGTTTAGATATTAGTCAAATATTGTTAGCAAATGTTTAGCAAATGTACCGCTAGTTTAGCAAATGTACCGCTAGAATATCTCATAGTTGCCGTAATTGTAGGTCAAGAAATCGATGTACATGTATATATAATTGTCAAAGATTAATGAGAAAAGACAGGGAATTAATCTCTTTCAGTTCTCGTGGAATTATCAAATCAAAAAAGGAAATACAGGGTAGTTGAAACCTTATGGAAAGGCATAGGAAATCGAAAGAGTATATTAAATTGCAAAATCTCTATCACTGGGTTAATAAATTCCGGTTTGATAAGCTTTTCTATTACAAAAAAAAATCATATATGTGCTAGTTTTCATGTATTTCTTCTAAATATTTTCAGTATAATATGATCAAGTAGCCTACAAGTATAATTTAAATTAACCAACCAATTTAGCTTCCAGGTAGAGTAAGTATTATGTCGAATCATTTGAAGGACAGGGATCCCTTCTGCTACAAGAGGTGTCTGGAGAAGAATATGCTATTGAAAGAATATCCCTTCTTCTTGTACTACTTACTCATTATTCACTTTCAGATGCTAATTAATTGTTAACAATAAAGCAAAGTCTAGAAGTCCTTTCTTCTTGTACTACTGATGCTGTGATGTGAAGCAATTAGATTAGGAAATTTGGGATAACAAATAAAGTTCTGTTCTTCTTGTACAAAGCATTCCGAAAAGCAAAATAGTAAATGACACCGATTAATATATATATATAAGAATATAAATATTTAGCCACTTACCCATCAGCTACGTTTTGAAAGACCATGCCACTCAAGTCTGCTACTTCTTTCAATGCTTCCCTCCAACCATTTACCCTGTCCATCCATTCCTTTTTACTTTCATCATCATCATTTTTTGCCATCAATTCCTCTTCGTACCTATCAAATGCTTCCTTGATGCTTCCTGTTTGGTACCTAACATCGGATGGTTCCACGTGATAGAAGACCGGAACAACTAGATGCCCAGAGATCTTCATGCATTCATGTATCATCAACAGCTCATCCAGGCACCATTTGGAAGATGCATAGTCCTTCGAGAACACAATTATTGAAAGCCTCGACTGTTGAATTGCTCTATTTAACTCAGATTTGACATGTTTTCCTCGCTCTAGCCCTTCGTCATCTCTAAACGTGCGAAATCCTGCTTGCTTCAAAGCTGTATAGAGGTGATCGGTGAAGGTTTTACGAGTGTCTGTGCCTCTAAAACTCAAGAACACATGATAACTACATCTAGAGGTAGAAGAGGAGGCTTCTTGGGTTCTCAAAGTTTCCATTGAATGAAGATAGCTCAGCTCTAGCAATGATATGAAGATTGAAGATGCTTAGATCTAATTGAAATTCAGTAAACTACATATAGGGGACTTCACTCAGATCATATGAGTGTAAACTCATTTTACACAGTATATAAAAACAATGCTACTTGATATCATACCAAATTCCACGGAAGCTTCCTACTCATTTTCCACGGTATATCATACCAAATTCCACGGAAACTTCCCACTCATTTTCCACGGTATAAAAACAATGCTACATGATATCATACCAAATTCCACGGAAGCTTCCTACTCATTAATTTGCACGGTATAAAAACAATGCTACTTGATATCATACCAAAATTCCACGGAAGCTTCCTACTCATTCTCCGCGGTATATCATACTCCTCCGCTCTTTAATATAAGCCGTTTTTAGAGCTATGCACAAAGATAAGAAAATTATCAGAAACATTAAATATACTATCAATCGTCTATATCGCTTACGGATTGAAAAAACGAGTAATTATTATTTATCGCAAAAAATGTAGAGAGAACCAAAGTTATATTTATTACTTTAATATTGAAATCAAGAATTAATACTTACTTGAAATTCTCAAACGACTTATATTTAAGAACAAAAATATTTTTCTAAAACGATTTATATTAAAGAACGGAGAGAGTAACATATAAGCACATAGAAAAGTACTTTTTTGCTTGAATTATTTGCCCTTTTGTTTTTGTAGATAAGTAGGGTATTCAATTGTGAACCCCAAAGTTAAGTTGTCCACTAATGCATTATGGTCCCCAAATTCCACCCAAGTCACTATCAACCCCCACCTCCACAAACTTTGTCTCAAACTATCATTCCACCATTATTATTCGTTGGTTTCCTCTCAATGCCAGGAAGAGATTAACAAAATTTCATGGATATTAATAAGATAATATATATTTCATGGATATTAATAAGCCAAGAGATGACAAGTGATAAATATAAGGAATTGATATTTTCACAAGTAAAAATGTTAATTTCATATGGTCTTTCTCACATCAATAGTAACTAGGGTCCACTCTCACGCTGTGAGAGAGGATATTGTGAATTAACATTTTTACTTGTGAAAATATCAATTCCCTAAATATAAATGGCAAGTCTTTAAAAGCACTTAATGCACTAGGAAAATGAAATGAGAATATTGTGCAAAAATGAAATGAGAATATTGTGACTTTCTGCATTTTACCATCAAAATACGTATGCTGAACGTATGGTATGTGGCTTTTATATGATAATGACTTTATCAGAAAATTTTCTATACTTATGGGGATCAGATTTAAAATTGAACAATTTACCTATAAATTCTTTCACCGATCTCTTCTATTTTCTCCACACCCAAATACTCATCATCCGCTCTTTCAGATTATTTCGCTTTGTTTTGTGTTTTAAATTTTCGAGTTGTACTAAATAAATGTCTAATAATACTAGTTCGGATGTTGATCATATTAATGTCAGATTAGAACAAAAAGATCCAAATGTACTATTAATCGTGATAATGAACAAGTAGAAAATTACCAAAGACCAAAGACCAAAGAATAACAATAACTAATATATATATATATATATATATATATATATATATATATATCGGGATCAATCAGATACTTTTCTTTACTCACCCGTGTTTCCCCCTTTAGCGATGGACGTACGACGTTATATCATACAACCGTCGCTCATACTTTTAATGACGCTTATATGTTGTCTGTCGCTAAAAGTATGTATTTACTATTGATGATCAAATCGTCACGGTCCGTCGCTAAAAGGGGAATGTACTGAAGAAGATAAGTGACAGACTGACTCGATTCTCTCTCTCTCTCTATATATATATATATATATGAGAATTAATCCATGGCAAACATGTGCTATGAGCACTGTTCAGTAAACAAGTTTATATCCGTTGATCATTGCAATGAAAGGCTCAGATTGGTTGGTTTTCCCCGCCACATAGCCAGGCGCAATTCATCCGCTTGTTAAATGATGGTTTATTACATTACTGCCCCTAATAATTTAATCCACCCCTTTTACAAGCTCCTACGGTAGGCATGAAGGATAAATTGACCACCTTTTCAACTTTATGACAAAGGTGACCGGCTTTTTGACCACCTTTTTAACTTTATGACAAAAAGGTAACCGACTTTTATGATAATTTGAAAGCTTTTCACCTTTCATGGATTTTGATGTAATGCCGCTACAAGCTGTAGCGGCAGGGACATTTTTTTTAAATACCATGCTCACTTCTTCCGTTCTTGAATTATCTCTCCAACCTTTCCTCTCACAGATATCATGTCTTAGTTTCCTCTCGATATTTCTTTCCTTTTTTACAGCTTTGGTTTTTTTGTTGATGTAGTTGCCCACTTTTAATCTCAAGTCCAAGTTGAAATTTTTATCTGGCGTTTTTTCCTTCTTATTTCAGAATGGCACACAACATACCTGCTCTTAAAAGGTTTGTATCAAGTTTTTCAGATTCTGTTGCTAGCTTAAATTATGAAAATACATCTGAGTTTGTAAGTGAAGTTGAAAGTAGTAAATCTGAATTGGTGCCATACGTTGGTCAATTATTTTCTAAGTTGGAAGAAGTTAAATTTTTTTACAGGTCGTATGCTAAAAAAAATGGTTTTGAGATTAGAATTACAACTAGTCATAAACATGTTGGTATTAATGATGTGTTATCTAGGTTGTATGTTTGTAAAAAAGCCGATACACCAAATTCTGTAAAGAGTTTGCCTGATGATGAAGATGGTAGTAAGAAAATAACTAGGCATCGAGACTCTATAGGACCCACATTATGTAAAGCTAGAATATTTGTTGTTCATAATAAGAAAGAAGACAACAAGATTTTCATCTTTTGAATTAGAGCACAATCGTCACCTAATGACCCCTACCAAGTAGATTTGATCGAGACACATAGAAATATTACTTCATTGTAAGAAAATTAATCGACACTTTAAATAAGTCCGGTATTGGACCTAGTAGGATGATGAACATTTTGAGCACAATGGGAGCCGGGTTGCAAAATATTCCTTTTTCTAATGTTAATGTTCAGAATGTGGTGAGGGATTTAAGACGTGATTTTGCAGATGAAAATGATGCACAAGCTGCTGTAAATTATTTGCAAAAACTTGCATCCAAGAGTTCGAGTAAATTTTTTTATCGTGTCAAACCAGATGCAACAAATCGCATAGCATGCATTTTGTGGGTTGACGCCCGATCAAGGTCCATGTATCAACATTTCAGAGATGTTGTTACATTTGACAGTACGTATAGGACAAATAAGTATGACATGCCGTTTGTTCCTTTTACCGGGGTTAACCACCATTTTTAGTCTATATTGTTTGGATTTGCATTGTTAAGGGATGAGACAGAGGACACTTTTGTTTGGGTATTAGAGACATGGCTCGAAGCCATGGACTACAAGATGCCTATAACCATCATCACTGACCAAGACAAAGCCATGAGTAATGCTATTGCCAAGGTACTCCCTTCTACTTATCACTTATCAGTTCTCGGCATATTAGCAACAAATTTCTTGAGAAATCGGATCATGTTTATTCTCGAGCACCCATCCTTCAAAGAGCATTTTAACAATCAGGTGTATAATTCGCTATCCATTGGGAGTTTGAAGAGCGTTGGCAGATTCTGTTGAGAAATTATGAATTGTATAACAATGAGTGGATTAGAAGTTTGTATGATGTACGAGAGAAATGGATTCCAGCATATACAAAGAGATATTTTTCCGCGAGAATGACAACCACTGGAAGAAGCGAGGGCATGAATCATTTTTTTGATGAGTTTGTCAATGCTTCAACGGGCATGAAAGAATTTGTAGTGCAGAGTCAGAAGTGTGACGCCCCAAAAAATAGGTATACATCACCCATCTTGAGTCGCCAAATACATGGTACAAAAATACAAATACAACTTAATTATACAACAGTAAATTATTGATTTAATAATATATCATATTATGCAGATGATACTGTGACAATAATCGAATCAATAATATGAGAGATATGATGCAGCAATTATTATAGCAATAATTGAGTATAACTGAGTGACTTATCACGTAAGCATCAATAATCAATACCGTGTGCTACTATGCAACCACGCATATTATCGCATTTTTTTACTAATGGGTAGTTCAACAAGATAATTCTGTAAAACCTCCGCCGTTATTTTCATAAAATATTTTTGTCGTTTTTTGACTACGACAGTACTTTCGTTGTGGGGTCCACCAATGATTATGCCGTCGTACGAATATTCCCCGACAAAAAGAATATTCCCCGGCCAAACGAATATTATATAACAACTTGCATACCTTGCAAAATTTATAAATACTACCCACAACTATAACATTATATCAAATCCACACCATAATATTAAAAAAAAATATTTCGAGAAATTTAAATCTTTATTCATAAAATTTGGGGTCTCATAATCTCCCCTCATGAAATTTCACCCTCAAAATTTATGTACGTACCTGGTATGATGAGGATACCTTGACTTTATTTCAAATTCTAACTCTTGAGGTATAACCATTGAGTGTCAAATATGATCCTTCTTATCCAAAATTTTAACACGTATCTCCTCATACGTTAAATCTTCTGCTATCTCGTCTAGTTTAATTCAATAACGTGGTTCAGGTCATCCACATATTTACGTAACATCGATACGTGAAAAATGTTATGAACACGCGACATACTTAAGCGGTAAAAGCGAGTCTATATGCCACGCTCCTACTCGATCAAGGATTTCAAATGGGCCAATAAAATCGAGGGTCGAGATTTCTCTCTTCATCGATTCTTGCTTCTAGAATAACGCCTCTCTTGAACCTTCTTCTTCACATTTATCACCGAGTATGTAGCTTGAGCGGCTATAACTTTATCGATTATAATCGATTCTATTCAGATATTCTTTATCTTCACGTGGGTCCCAGTAGTCTTTAACTCTATCTTCATCATTTGAAAGTTATACGAAATGAGTCTTTGTGTTAACAACATCGCACTCAGAACGCATACGATCTTCTACTCAACACGCCGCCTACCACGTTCGTTCTTCCAATGATATATCAATGGTACGATCATAATCTTCAATGTACTCAAGCCAACGCTTTTGGCGCATTTATACGCCTCGCTTTTGGTTGAAGAAATATTTAAGGGTTTTAGAAATGGGTTTTGTCTTTGAATCAATACAAAATTCGATTTCACGCCTAGTAGGCCGTAGAAGTCTTCGAGAATACGTCAGAAATTTATTAACAATACAAATATCATTCAAAACTGTGACACTCATCCAAGACTTGGATAGCACAAAGGAAGTCACCAGATAAAGGCTCAGGTACCAAATTCTATAGTTGAATTTTTAACTCCTGAAGTTCAATAGGAGCCATTCGATATGAGATTTTAGAAATGACTTTTGTACCGGGTTCAAAGTCGATACAAAATTTAATATCAGTCTTTGGGAGTAAGCCAAGAAATTCTTCAGGAAATACGTCAGGAAACATCAATAACAACAGGAATATTATTCAAATCTGACGTGTCTTTATTCAAATCCATAACATGGACTAAGAAAACTTGACATCCGTAATAAACGAATGACTTCATGGCTTGATATGAAAATGTTTAACTACAATGGTTTGATTGCTTGAATTCGAATAACAGGTTGCTTAAAATTATGAAACTAACAACCTTACGAAAGTAATCAATTTCGGCATGTGAGTAGTTAACCTTAAAATCACATCAAAATCAAATATCTCTATAGAAATAAGGTTAACAGGTAATGTGATAGTGCCAACCCTGAATCAAGCAAGATTTATAAACAATTGGATGTGATGAAAGTTTCTCCCTAACGGAGTTTCCACAGATAGTCAAAGTCTAATTTCTCCGTAGTCAAGTTCAAACGTTGAGCGCAAGCAAGAGAGATAAAAGAATGGGTAGAACCGTGTTCTAGTAAGGTATAAACTTCGCAAGAATTTATAATTAACTAACCCATACTAACTTCGCTCGAAGTTCCTCGCATTTTGACCGGTCACGACAAACGCTCTTCCGTGAATCGCCGACTTTGACTTTTCTTGGACATCCTTTTGAGTCACCATTCCCTACATTGGACTGGGTTTCGATATCGTCATAATCTCGAGTGATATGTCCTTCTTTTCCACAATTATAGCATACCTTAAACTGTTGTGGGCGGGTTTGGTGATATGTCCCTCTTTCCCGCATTTGTAACATACGACCGATGGTCTTTCTCCTCCTTGGAACCAAGTTACTTGCTACCGACGCCTTCACATGGTCGTTGTTGAATCTCCTCTTTAAAATCTCCTCCCGACTCGCTTTCTTCTATTTTCATGGCCACGATTACCACCGGAGTGAGTGGTTACCGCTTTGTCCGTATTCTTCTTTCTCCGCCGGTTATCGTTATTTTGTTGATCGCTATCTTCAGTTATGATCCTCGGTTATGGTCCCTCGGTTGAACGTACTTTCGTTATCTCGCTTTCTAACAACCGAGCCCCTGCTGACAACATCCGAATAGAGAAAATTTATGAGAAATGAGATATCGATGTATGCCGGGGTTTCAAACCTCTCGAAACATCCGCGTCATACGTTCCTCATTCTCCACCAAATGAGGTGCAAACTGATAACTCCGCTGAACTTCGCCTCGTCTTTGGGACACCGCCATGTTATTCGCTTTCTAGTCTAATAAACTCCACTTCCTTCATATGATGAATACTTTCGGGAAGTACTTGTCATTGAACTGCTTTCTGAATGTCTCCCACGACATACTTTGAGTGCGGGTGGATGGGTACGCCATAGACTCCCACCAGTAGTCCGCCTCACCACTAACATAAAAGTAGCGAATGGAACCTTCATTTCCTCCGTACATCCCAAGACATCGAATATCTTGGTAATTTGCTTGACCCATGTTTCCGCCATGATCGGATCTCGCTTTCCTTAAATTCGTGGTCCCAACTCTTTGAATCGCTTGGTCAGTGACAACCCGTGAATTGCTATCATTTCCTCCTGTATTTTGAACACGAGTCTCCCTCGTCGATTTTGCATGAACTTCAAAAAGCTTCTAAACATCCCTCGTTCATCATCTCGCCAAAGGGTGTTGTTCACAGGAGGTACATTGTCACTGTTGTTGCGCTCTCCTCGTTGGTAAGTACAGACATCTCCACGGTCTCATTTACTCCACTGTTAATATTCTCAGTCGACATTCTCAAATACTGTCATAAAACAAGGGTTAATTAAACAAATTAACATACCACATAATATCCCGATATTATGACTGACCAACAAATAAGCTTAGGTAGGACACACTAGCGAAGGATTTACTCGTCTCTCCCCTCCTAGTTCTATTCTCCGATCTCCGCCAGAGATCATATCCCTAAGCTCGATATTAAACCGTGATTTACCCCAAAATAGGTCCATTCCATCCAACCCATTCGAGTCGCCAAATACATGGTATGCTAAAACAACTACAACTTTATTATTACAACGGAAATCTGTGAGTTTGAATACAAATATTATCTTCTGCATAATATCTATACTCAAATAAATCCTCATCACATTTATTGATACATTATTTTACAAAATGGTGAGGACTACTAAACAATCCTTTCTAAAACCTTCATTCCATACCCAGACTAAATTTTCGCTATATTCTCGCCTCCGAGAAAAATGGAACAAAAAGGAAAAGGGTGAGCTCAACTAGCTCAGTAAAGAATATTATGACTAAGATAATATACAACAAATTATCATTAGTCTTCAACAGGAAAAAATTTAATAGAATACAATAGACAACAAATTTTAAATCAATATTCGCAGCGGAAATAATAATTAATTAGAAGAGTTAAGTAGAGAATGCAAACTACTATCTTCTATGTATGAATTTAAAAGTTCATCGTCTATCTTTTATCCCTGTAACATCAATCAATATACATCTGGAATCAAATATTCATCTTTGCACTACAGGCCAAAGATATTCATCAGTCGGTCATGTTCATCTCAACACCTGTTCATCTTTGCACTAAAGGCCAAAGATATTCATCGATCATTCATGTTCATTTAAACACTGCTCATCTTTTGCACTACAGCCAAAGATATTCTTCAAAATCATTCATCTTTGCACTACATGTGCCAAAGATATTCAATAATATCATCATTTAAGACCGAGGATGATGAAAAATATTTTTAAAGAAACGAATCCAAAGGAAACAAAATGACAAGGATTAAGGATTCGTACTTGGTTTTATCCACGCCCAAAAATACCTCCAAACATAATCGCGTGGTGTAAAATTCAAGAATGATCAAAACATGGATACAATCAAAGCTAGTATCCGAATAGATATTTTAGACGAAAAAGAAAAATTTTCATTTTTCTATTGAATAGTCTTGTATTCGTGAATGAATAGTCAGATATCGTGAATAGTCCGTGATATCGTGAATAGTAACTCACACCAAAAGATAGAAATTCCACAAAAAACATCTTCACACTTCATGAATAGTACTTTCGTGAATAGTAACTCGTGAATAGTAACTCATGAATAGTAACTCGTGAATAGTAACTTATGAATAAGAACTCATGAATAGTAACTCCGACATGAAAAAAAGTTCCAAATTTGATAAAAAGTTCCAACCAATATTTCAAAGATAATGATATTGAAGAAATAATATCATCTCGAGAAGAAAATAACATCCCTTACCTCAAAGAATCGATGATTTCTAAATTTGAAACACCTGATATAGGCTATGACTTGGACTTGCAATCAGTATAGCAATACTCAAAGTATACTCAAAATACTCACAAGAATACGCTCGATAATATAGAGAGAGAAAGAGAAAACTTGTTTACGTGTGATTTTCAATTCTAACTTAGCCTCTCTATTTATAGGAAAATGTTAGCACTTGCTTACGAAGCGAGACTTGACTCAAGCACCGATGGCTTTACTCGCTACTATTGCCACCCACCACATTTGAAATAAAATTCAGCACATTTCTTCACCAACCACAAGTGGGGCCCACTCAATTCTAGAATTTTCCACCAAAATCAATTATAAACCTAATTTTCGAATCACCACCTCTTAAAATTCATAACAAATCATTCGTGCATTTTTAACGGTTCAAAATTTGTGGACATATACTCAACTTATGTATGTATAACATACCCAAAAATTACAACGATCCAACTCGGGATTAAAAATTATAACTCACGCAATATATCATAAAAATAATGATTTGATTTTTAATACCTCCATTCCGGCAAAATTACTGATAAAACACCTCAACATTAAATCATTCAATTATAACCACATAAAATAAATAAATCCATCATTTATATCCATATCAAATAAATGTTTTCTTATCAATAATTAATTATTCACAAATAATATTACGTAATCACATTTATGACAACCAGTCATTCTCAGAAAGAGGGGCTTTCCGATAAGGATTTCTCCTCTTCGGCGCCAAGAATTAGGTGACCAAACCTCTCCTCGATGTAACTTTCTAGACATTGCCAATAATGCTATCTAATAATATTATTCAAATAATATGAATTATTGATCCGATAATGGAGATAATAATGCGGTGACAATTATTGAACAACAATAATATAAAATATCAACGCAGCAATTATCGAATCAATAAAATAAAATATTGAACAAGAATTCACTGTGAAAATTATTGAGTAGTGCCTTCTCTACGTAAGGATCAATAATTCAACAATACTTGTAATACCGCATGCTCTTCAAGAAACTAACGCCAGACATCAGATTTTAACCACCGGTATTCCAACAATCTTAACTCAGGTAACAACTACGCCCGTTATTTTTAACCAACTTATATTTATGCGTTTTCTTCATCCAATCGCTTTCAGTTATGGGGCCCACATTGGTCATCATTGTCGCATTTAATATTCCCAACAATGATTTAATATTCCACGACCAAACGAATATTCTCAAACAACAATGAATATTTTATAACCACTTGCTTATTTTGAAATATTTGCGCATTTTACCCATAACTAACCACATTAATCAAATCCACCCTTACTATTTCAAAATAATAAATAGAGAAAATTAAATTTCATTAATAATAAGTTGGGGTCTTACAAATGGAACCAGGTCCGGCGTAAACGCACAGACAGGATATTCCGATAGAATAATAAAGAATTGAATTAAAGAAGAATTTCACCATGTATGCGGTACTTTGCATAAACAGGTTATTCCAACATAATAATAAGGAATGGAATAACAGAAGAATTCCACCAAGTATAGGGTAGCCCGCATATACAGGTTATTTCAACAGAACAATAAAGAATGGAATAACAGAAGTTCTCTTCATGAATATAAAAGAAATAATACCCCTTACAAGTACAACAAATAATATCCCTTACCTTAGAAATAATCTGGATACTGGAGTAGAGAGGTAGCAGACTTCTCTTCTTCTTTCTCTCTATAATTTCTCTCTATAATAATTGTTCTATATCTTTAGTGAATTGGTGAGAAATGAAGGAAGAATGAGCTTCTATTTATAGGAAAATATAGTTTCGATAATTGCACATTTTGGGGTTCAAAATATTACAGTATAATACCTTCCTCTTTTTCTTCCCTTTTAATTTAATCCTGCAAGTATTATCAAACTTGCACCACCTCCCCTAATAGTATATCATGTGAATCAATAGTAAATCATGTGACTCAATAGTTTTAGACATGTAAAAATATAAATTACAGTATAGTACCTCCATCTATACCTCTATTTTTAACTTAGTCATGCAAGTATTATCAATCTTGCACCAACTCCCCTAATAGTAACAAGAATGTGAATCAATAGTACACACATGTGAACAAATAGTTATAATCATGTGAATTAGTAGCAATTAATTGCTCATTTATCCGATTACTTACCCGATTTATCAATATAACCCCCAGACATCAATTACCATCGGAATAGATGTCGATTTCCATTAACACGAATAATCCCAACACAATAGAACTATCAAATTCATCTTTAATCAACACGAACTTATTCATCATTAATATCATAACTCACAATATTTAAAAACCGAATCGTTTCTCGAAAGAGGGGCTTTCAATAAGGATTTCTCCCTATCATGCGCAAAGCAATTAGGTGACCAAACCTCTCCTCGATGTAACTTCTGGACATTGTAAATATTGTAATTTAATAATATGAATAACTTTGTCGTCTCAATTATTAATTTAATAATATATCATATTATGCAGATGATACTGTGACAATAATCGAATTAATAATATGAGAGATATGTTGCAGCAATTACTGTAGCAATAATTGAGTATAACTGAGTGACTTATCACGTAAGCATCAATAATCAATACCGTGTGCTACTATGCAACCACGCATATTACTGTACTTTTACTACTGGGTAGTTCAACAGTGTTAACGGTAAAACCTCCGCCGTTATTTTCATAAAATATTTTTGTCGTTTTTTGACTACGACAATACTTCCGTTGTGGGGTCCACCAATGATTATGCCGTCGTACGAATATTTTCTGACAAAAAGAATATTCCCCGGTCAAACGAATATTATATAACAACTTGCGTACCTTGCAAAATTTATAAATACTACCCACAACTATAACATTATATCAAATCCACACCATAATATTAAAAAAAATATTTTGAGAAATTTAAATCTTTATTCATAAAATTTGGGTTCTGACAAGAAGGTTATAGCAAAACTGTGACGCCCCCAAAATAGGTATACATCACCCATCTTGGGTCGCCAAATACATGGTACATAAATCAAATACAAATTTAATTATACAACTGTCGGGTAATATACGACAAAACATAGCTGAGAGTTTAAACAAGAATATTGTCTTTTAGATAATATCCACTCTCAATGGAGTCCTCGTTACAATTATTATCACACTATTTCATAGAATAGTGAGGACTACTAAAACAACCATCTGGACCGTCAATCCATTCCCCGACTAGTCCCAGCTATATTCTCATTTCCTGAAGAGAACAATGAAAGAAAAGGATGAGCTCAACTAGCCCAGTAAGAAATATTATGACTAAGATAATGCAGAATAAATTATCCTTAGCCTTCAACAAAGATAACAACTGATAGAATATAATAGACAACAAGTTTTAGATCAACAATTGCGGTGAATAAGCAAACCATTAGAAGAGTCAAGTAGAGCATGATATCTACTATCTTCTATGATTTAAAATATTTTTCATCAACTTAATCATTTGAGACTCAACTTTTAATAAATAAACCACATCATCGAATCATCCCTGCACTACGGGCCAATGATATTTGTGTAATCATCAATGGTCATGATTATACCGAATAGTTCTTGGTCATAATCATACCAATAATTGTCCATCAATGCACTATGGGCCAATGAGAAATTTTACCACATCATTTATAACATTACGGGTCATGATTATACCGAATGATCCCTGGTCATAATCATACCAATCAACAGTCCATCTATGTACGTAAGCCAAAGATGACTTTCATCACAATATAAGCATGAGGATGATGACAATGATATAAGATTTCAATTAACAGAAACAAGGGATAAATTTTTAAAGATTTATAATTTAATTTATCCAGAATTCAATAATGATCAAATTGCCAATATGATACTGCTTTGTGGAGTAAAATTCAAGAATGATATTGTATCAAAAATAATTTAGACCGAAAAAATCAATTTTTGTCATGAATAGTATTTCATGAATAGTACCCCATGAATAGTACTTTGTGAATAGTACTCTTGAATAGTACTTTGTGAATAGTACTTTCTAAATAGTACCCGTGAATAGTACTTTGTGAATAGTAACGTATAAATAAATAGTAGTCATGGACAATAGTTTGGTATGAAAAGCTTAAAATTTAACAAGAATGTGCATAAAATATTCTTGTGAAACGATACTAGATGAAGCACAAATTTTAAAGATATTCTACTAGTTTCACGAAGTATAGAAGCAATACTTTAACAAAATGAGGGTATAATTAGGAATACGAGACAAAATAATATTACTCACATACTACAAAGTATGGAAGAAAATATTATTCCTTATAAATTTTGAACAAAAATAATATCCCTTACAACTGTTGAATGAAAATAATATTCCAACGAATATTTAACGAAGGTAATATTCCTACGAATATTGAACGAAGATAATATTCTTTATGAATATTGAACAAAAATAATATTCATACGAATACAAAAAATAATATCTCTTCAGAATATGAAATAAATAATACCCTTTACCTTAGAAGAAGATGATACTTTATATAGTGAAGTAGCGGACTTACTTTCTTCTTTCTCTATAACTTCTCTCTATATAGCTTCTCTCTCTATAAATGCTCTTGTGAGTCTTAGTGAATTGGTGAGAATGAAAGAAGAATGAGCTTCTATTTATAAGAAAACATAGTTTCGATAATTGCACGTTTTGGGGCTCGAAATATTATAGTATAATACCTTTATCTTTTCCTTTATTTTTAATTTAGTCCTGCAAGTATTATCAAACTTGCACCACCTCCACTAATAGTATATCATGTGAATCAATAGTACAATCATGTGACTCAATAGTTCTATATATGTGTAAAAACTAATTACAGTTTAGTACCTTCATCTATACCTCCATTTTTAATTTAGTCATGCAAATATTATCAATCTTGCACCACCTCCCCTAATAGTACATGCATGTGAATTAATAGTAAACACATGTGAACAAATAGTTATAAGCATGTGAATTAATAGCAATTAATTGCTCATTTATCCGATTAATTACCCGATCGGTCAATATAACTTCCAGACATCAATTATTATCGAAATAAATGTCGATTTCCACTAACACTAATAATCTCAGCACAATGAAAATATCAATTTCATCTTTAATCAACACGAACTTATTCATCATTAATATTATAACTCACAATATTTAACAACTAAGTCATTCCCAAGAAAGAGGGGGCTTGACAGAACTTCTATACATCGTCAATATTGTAAATAATAATATGAATAACTTTGTCGTCTCAATTATTGATTTAATAATATAAAATATTATGCAGATGATACCGTGATAATAATTGAATCAATAATATGAGAGATATGATGCAACAATTACTGTAGCAATAATTGAGTATAACTGAGTGACTTCTTACTTAAGCATCAATAATCAATACCGTGTCTACTACTTGTGAAACCACGCCAGACATATTCTTTTACTTTACTCTACCGGGTAGTTCAACGGTTTAACGAAAACTTTCATTTATTATTTTTATAAAAGATAATTCTATTGTTTTCTAAATACGACAATACTTCCGTTGTGGGGTCCACCAATGATTGTGCCATCGTACGAATATTCCCCGACACAACGAATATTTTATATCAACTTCCTTTCTTTGTAAAATTTTCAAATATTACCCTTAACTTTAACCTTTTATCAATTAACCATTTACGAAATAAAATAATAATTATAAGAATATTGAATACTTTCATTTCATAAAATTCGGGGTCTTACAAAAATAATTTATCAGAGAGAGGAAGGCCGACTACATAACACAACATCAGAAAAGGAATATGGTACTTGGGTCATCTTTGGAAGTGCATGCTGCGCAAGTGTACACAAAAGAGATGTTTAGATGTTTTTTAGCGTGAATTCGTCGATTCAATGAAGTACAATGTTAGTAAAGTTTGTGACGCCCCCAAAACAGGTATACATCACCCATCTTGGGTCGCCAGAAAATATATGGTACAGAATACAAATACAATCTAGAAAACTCATCAAATTATCATTTCAAATTTTTCCAGAATTTTTGAGGGTCAAAAAAATTACAAAACTGCCCCTAGCAGAAACCCCTTTTGAATGAAAATACTATTCATATGAATACAAAGGATCATTCACCATGCATGCAGTAATCCACACGATGACGAGTTATTTCAATGTAATAATAAAGAATGGAATAACGAAGAATTCACTGTACGCGATAGGCCGCATGAGACGGTGTTATTCCATAAGAATAATAAATAACTAACCAGTCACGGGTAATTCACACGCATGTGGATATTCCAATGTAATAATAAAGAATAGAACCGTGTCATGCAATTACATGTATATAGGATATTCCAATAGAATAATAAAGAATGGAACCGTGTAATGCGTAATACGCATGCATACGATATATTCCAAATGTAATAATAAAGAATGGAATAATGTAAATTTCACCATGTATACGATGAGTCGCGTATACAAAGTTATTCCAATGTAATAATAAGGAATGGAATAACAATAGCTCTCTTCATGAATATGAAAGAAATAATACCCCTTACCTTGGAAGAAACTAAATATTGGAATAGTGAGGTAGCAGACTTCTCTTCTTCTTTCTCTCTATAATTTCTCTCTATAATAATTGCTCTAAAGCTTTAGTGAATTGGTGAGAAAAGAAGGAAGAATGAGCTACTATTTATAGGAAAATATAGTTTCAATAATTGCACGTTTTGGGGCTCGAAATATTATAGTACAATACCTCCAACTTTTCTTTCATTTTTAATTTAGTCATGCAAGTATTATCAAACTTGCACCACCTCCCTTAATAGTAAATAATGTGAATCAATAGTTCAATCATGTGAATCAATAGTTATAATCATGTGAAAATACGAATTACAGTATAGTACCTCCATCTATACCTCCATTTTTAACTTAGTCATGCAAGTATTATCAATCTTGCACAAACTTCCCTAATAGTACAAGAATGTGATTCAATAGTATACACATGTGAACAAATAGTTATATAAGCATGTGAATTAGTAGCAATTAATTGTTCATTTATCCGATTAATTACCCGATTTATCAATATAACCCCCAGACATCAATTATCATCAGAATAGATGTCGATTTCCACTAACATTAATAATTCCAACACAATGGAACTATCAATTTCATCTTTAATCAACACGAACTTATTCATCATTAATATTATAACTCACAATATTTAACAACCATGTCGTTCCCAGGAAAGAGGGGGCTTTCCGATAAGGATTTCTCCTTATTGGCGCTCAATTAGATGACTAAACCTCTCCTTGACAGAACTTCTAGACATTAAAAATATTGCAATTTAATAATATGAATAACTTTGTCGTCTCAATTATTGATTTAATAATATATCATATTATGTAGATGATACTGTGACAATAATCGAATCAATAATATGAGAGATATGATGCAGCAATTACTATTGCAATAATTGAGTATAACTGAGTGACTTCTTATGTAAGCATCAATAATCAATACCGTGTGCTGCTATGCAACCACGTGTATTACTGTACTTTTACTACCGGGTAGTTCAACAGTTTTAACGGTAACACTTTCGCCGTTATTTTTATAAAAAGATAATTTTGTCGTTTTCTAACTATGACAATACTTCCATTGTGGGTCCACCAATGTTTGTGCCGTCATACGGATATTCCTCGATAAAAAAATATTCCCCGACCAATCGAATATTATATAACCACTTGCTTACTTTGCAAAATTTGTAAATATTACCCACAACTATAACATTATATCAAATCCACACCATAATATTCAAAAAAAATATTTCAAGAAATTTAAATCTTTATTCATAAAATTTGGGGTCTCACAATCTCCCCTCCTTATGAAATTTCGCCCTCGAAATTTACGTACGTACCTGGTATGCTGAAGAGATGAGGATACCTTGACTTCATTTCAGATTTTAACTCTTGAGGTATAGCCTTTATGTGTTAAATACGATCTTTCTTATCCAAGATTTTAACACGTATCTCCTCATATGTTAAATCTTCTGCTATCTCGTCTAGTTCTAATTTAAGAATGGGGTTCGGGTCATCCACATATTTACGTAACATCGATACGTAAAAAATGTTATGAACACGCGACATACTTGGCGGTAAAATGAGTCTATAGGCCACAGTTCCTCTACTCGATCAAGGATTTCAAATGGGCCAATAAAATCTTGGGTTGAGATTTTCTCTCTTCATCGATTCTTGCTTCTAGAATAACGCCCTCTTGAACCTTTTTCTTCACATTCACCAGCTTTGAGTATGTAGCTTGTATGGCTTTAACTTTATCGATTAAAGTCGATTCTACTCGTATATTTGATATCACCACGTGGGTCCTTAGAGTCTTTAACTCTATCTTCATCATTTGTAAGTTATACGAAATGGGTTTTTGTGTTAACAACATCGCACTCATAAATGCATACGATCTTCTACTCAACGCGTCAGCTACCACGTTCGCTCTTCCACGATGATATTGAATAGTATAGTCGTAATCTTCAACAGCTCGAGCCAACGTCTTTGGCGCATTATTCGTTCATTTTGGTTGAAGAAATATTTAAGGGTTGAAGAAATGGGTTTTGTACTAGGGTCAATACAAAATTTGATTTTACGCTCTAGGGGTAGGCTAAGAAGTCTTCAAGAATACGTTAGGAAATTTATTAACGATAGAAATATCATTTAAAAACTGTGACTCTCATCTAAGACTTGGATAACATATGAAATTAAGGTTTCTCCTAACGAAGTTTCAATCGATAAGTCAAAGTCTAACTTCTCTAGAGTTAAATTTAAACGTTGAGCGCAAGCAAGTGAGATAAAATAATGGGTAGAACCGGTATCTAATAATGTATAGATTTCGCAAGAATTTATAATTAACTAACCCGTGGTAACATCATTCAGGTTACTCACTTTTTGAGAAGTCACGAAAAACGCTCTTCCTGAAACCACCGACTTTGTTTTGTCCGTATCCTCCTTTGAAGCCACCGTCCCAGCTGGACTTGACTTTAGTGCACGACAAAATCGGGCTAGGTGACCTTCTTTTCCATAATTGTAATATGCTTTGGACTGCATCACGCAGTTTGGACTGATATGTCCCTCCCCTCCGCATTTGAAGCATACAATTGGTGGTCATTCTCCTTCCTTAAAAATGGGTGTTGGTGCTGCTGTCTTTCCATTGTTGTTGAACCTTCTCTTCTTGAAATTTCTACTTCAATTATCTTGGCCATGATTACCACCGAAGTGGTTACCATTCTTGGCATGATAATTTCCCCCACGATGGTTATCATTGTTCCGATGGCCGTTGCCACCGGTACGATTATTATCGTGTTGTTGGTCATTGCCTTTTGGTTGTGCTGACTCATTATTGAGCTCCAATACTCTATTCACAACATCTGAATATAAACAAAGTTTGTGAGAAATGAGGTATTGATGTATATCGGGTTTCAAACCTCTTAGAAACATTCGCGTCATTCGCTCCTCATTATCGACCAAATGGGATGCAAATCGGGATAACTCCGTAAATTTAGCCTCGTATTGCGACACGGTCATATTATTTTGCTCCAACTTGATGAACTCCACCTCCTTCATGTGACGAATACTTTCAGGAAAGTACTTGTCGTTGAACAACTCTCGGAACTTCTCCCAAGACATCTTGAAAGTCGCCGATGGGAGCGTTTACGATTCCCACCAATGAATCTGCGCTTCTTCACGCAACATAAAGGTGGCAAAGGGAACCTTTTGCTCCTTGGAGCATCCCAAGACATCAAATATCTTGGTGATTTGCTTTAACCACGTCTCCGCCTTAAGTGGTTTTGGCTTTCCCAAAAACTCCGGTGGTCCCAGCTCCTTGTACTGCTTAGTGGTAACCAACCGTGGGTTGCTATTGTTTCCACCTGCATTTTGAACAGGAGTCTCTCTCGCCTGATGTTGCATGAATTGCATAAAGCCTCTGAACATCTCATTATTCATCAGCTGATCGGTGTTGTTATTTACCTGAGGATTATTGTTTTCCTGTTGCACATGATCTTGGGTATTGATCGTTGGTGACTCAATAGTCTCATGTGCTTCATTGCAGATCTCAACATTTTCAGATGCCATTTTCAAACACTGTCACAAAATAAGGGTTAATTGACATATCACATATTATCCCTATACTCTGACCGACCAATTAAATACCAAATAAACTTAGGTAGGTCATACTAGCGAAGGAATTCTCTGTCTCTCCCCTCCTAGTTCTTGTCTCACATCTCGATCGGGATCATATCCCTAAGCTTTGATACTTAATCATGACCGCATCCAAGACTTGGATAAGCACCTCACAATGATACCTATCAACTTGCCACCGTTCCTCACGGCGTTCCCTACGGAAAGTCTGGCTTCGGTGCATCCCAAGACTTGAAAGTCACCAGATAAAGGCTCGGGGATCTTTTCTATGACTTTGATACCAACTGTGACGCCCCCAAAACAGGTATACATCACCCATCTTGGGTCGCCAGAAAATACATGGTACAGAATACAAATACAACTTAATTATACAACAGTCGTATAAAATACGACAAAGCATAGCTGAGAGTTTAAACAAGAATATTGTCATCTAGACAATATCCACACTCAATGGAGTTCTCATTACAATTATTATCACACTATTCCATAGAATAGTGATGACTACTAATGCTATCATCTGGACCGTCAATCTGTTTCCCGACTCGTCCCAGCTATATTCTCATTTCCTGAAGAGAACAGTGAAAGAAAGGGTGAGATCAACTAGCCCAGTAAGAAATATTATGACTAAGATAATGCAGAATAAATTATCATTAGCCTTCAACAATGTTAAATTGATAAAAATACAATAGACATCAAGTTTAACAGTAGCGGAATAAACAATCCATTAGAAGAGTCAAGTAGAGCATGATATCTACTATTTTCTATGTTTTAAAATGTTTTCATCAATTTTTATTGCTGAGACTCAGCTTAATAAATAAACCACATCATCGAATCATCCCTGCACTACGGGCCAAGGATATTCATTAAATCATCAATGGTCATGATTATACCGAATAATCCCTGGTCATAATCATTCCAAAAATTGTTCATTAATGCACTACAGGCCACGGAGGACTTTTACCACATCATTTATAACATTACAGGTCATGATTATACCGAATGATCCCTGGTCATAATCATACCAAGTCCATCTATGCACGTAAGCCAAATATGACTTTCATCGCAATATAAGCATGAAGAGGATGACAATGATATAAACATTAATCAAACGAAAATAAGGATAAATATTAAAGACTTTAAATTTATCCAAATATTATCAATCACTTAATAAACTCATCATCTAATATTATTAATATTATAATAATATTTTAATCACTTCTTAAACTTATAAACAATTTATTTCAATTGTTTACACTTTACCAAATAATGCATTTAATCATTCAAAATGTCATACTCATAAGATTTCATCACCAATGATCAAATCCTCTTCAAAAATTATGATACCCTATATACTTCCCAAAATCATATTTTTCAATTTTGTTACTTCACATAACATATTTAATTCATTTACTCATAACTAGTTTATTTTCATAAAAATACCAAATCAAATCCCAAAAATATTTCTTTTCCGGGATTTAGCGTAATATAGTCCCATATTGAATATATATTTTTCTCGAATTTTTAAAATTCATTTACTATTTTTCATATGGCCAAACTCGCGAATATTTAAACATTTATCATAAATTGTACTTTTGTCCAAAAATTTCGAAATTTACAGGGTATACTCCTGTTATATATAAATGTACTCCCAATAAATATTTCACCAATTTTGGAGTTAACCACAAAGAGTTATAAGGGTTTACTTTTAAAATAGTATTTTTCCATAAAATCCATAACTCTTAATCTATACATCCAAAAATCGCCATTTTTGGACACAATCTAGAAAACTAATCAAATAATCATTTCAAATTTATCCAGAATTTTTGAGGGTCAGAAAAATTATGAAACTGCCCCTGCTAGTAACCCCTTTTGAATGAAAATACTATTCATATGAATACAAAGGATCATTCACCATGCATGTGGTAATCCACATAGACAGGTTATTCCAACAGAATAATAAAGAATAAAATAAAAGAAGAATTCACCATAAATACGGTAGTCCGCGTGAGACAAAGTTATTCCAACGAATAATAAAGAATGGAATAATGTAAGAATTCACTGAGCATGCGATAGATCGCATGCATGTTTATTCCAATGAATAATAAATAACGGAACCAAAGTTATGCGTAATTCACACGGATATGATATTCTAACGAGTAATAATAAAGAATGGAACCAGTCATGCGTAATTCGCATTACATCTGTGATATTCCAATGTAATAATAAAGAATGGAACTAGTCAATGCGTGTCGCATGAAACAGGATATTCCAATAGAATAATAAAGAATGGAATAACAGAAATTTCACCATGTAAACAGTAGTCCGCGTATACAGGTTATTCCAACAGAATAATAAGGAATAGAATAACAATAGCTCTCTTCATGAATACGAAAGAAATAATACCCCTTACCTTAGAAGAAACTAAATATTGGAATAGTGAGGTACCAGACTTCTCTTCTTCTTTCTCTCTATAATTTCTCTCTATAATAATTGCTCTAAAGCTTTAGTGAATTGGTGAGAAATGAAGGAAGAATGAGCTACTATTTATAGGAAAATATAGTTTCGATAATTGCACGTTTTGGGGCTCGAAATATTATAGTACAATACCTCCAACTTTTCTTTCATTTTTAATTTAGTCCTGCAAGTATTATTAAACTTGCACCACCTCCCTTAATAGTAAATAATGTGAATCAATAGTTCAATCATGTGATTCAATCTTGCATAAACAACCATGTGAACAAATATTATACCTCCATTTATACCTCCATTTTTAACTTAGTCATGCAAGTATTATCAATCTTGCATAAACTTCCGTAATAGTACAAGAATGTGATTCAATAGTATACACATGTGAACAAATAGTTATATAAGCATGTGAATTAGTAGCAATTAATTGTTCATTTATCCGATTAATTACCCGATTTATCAATATAACCCCCAGACATCAATTATCATCGGAATAGATGTCGATTTCCACTAACATTAATAATTTCAACACAATGGAACTATCAATTTCATCTTTAATCAACACGAACTTATTCATCATTAATATTATAACTCACAATATTTAACAACCATGTCGTTCCTAGGAAAGAGGGGGCTTTCCGATAAGGATTTCTTCTTATTGGCGCGGAATTAGATGACTAAACCTCTCCTTGACAGAACTTCTAGACATTGTAAATATTGCAATTTAATAATATGAATAACTTTGTCGTCTCAATTATTGATTTAATAATATATCATATTATGCGGATGATACCGCGTGACAATAATCGAATCAATAATATGAGAGATAAGATCAAAGAATTACTATAGCAATAATTGAGTATAACCGAGTGACTTCTTACGTAAGCATCAATAATCAATACCGGTGTCTACTACGCAACCACGCAGCGTATTCATCGCATTTCTTTACTAATGGGTAGTTCAACAGCTTTTAACGGTAACACTTTCGTCGCCGTTATTTTATAAAAGATAATTTTGTCGCTTTCTAACTACGATAATACTTATTAGGGGGTCCGCCAATGATTGTGTTGTCATACGGATATTCCCCGACAAAAAGAATATTCCCCGACCAATCAAATATTATATAACCACTTGCTTACTTTATAAAATTTATAAATATTACCCACAGCTATAACATTATATCAAATTCACACCATAATATTCAAAAAAAATATTTCGAGAAATTTAAATCTTTATTCATAAAATTTGGGGTCTCACAAAGTTAGTCAGTTGTGTGGCCCTAAAATAAAGGTTTATGCAGTGTATAAGACAGATGCAGCTGAAAATGGTGGAAGATATAAAGAAATCGTCAACAATCGTCAGTTGGGGTCGGTAACATGTAATTGTCAATTATTTTCACATTCTGGTGAATTATGCAGGCACATCTTGAGATATTTCTTGGCTAAGAGTATTTCCCAAATTTTGAACGACATGATTCTTTCTCGTTGGACAAGAAACGTGAACAAAACCGATGTTGAAGAATTACTCTTTAGCCCAACAACTGCTGACTTTGAACAAGATCAAGCAATGCGTTTTAATTATTTGATGACTGATTGCACGGAGTTGGCCAGTAAAGCTACTTGATCAGTTTGAGGTTACAAAACTCACCTTAAGTTGAATGCACGAGGAAAAGCATTAATTGACCAGTATGATCCAGACAAGAATGTTACTAAGTTGGCAGACGATGGCATTGATTGCACTGTCGGTGATACTCAGACAATGGGCTATGAAAATGACGATGAAGATGCAGAGGAAGAAGCGGAAGAACATGAGTTTTTGACACCAGTTATTTCTCAAACAAAGGGCCGCAAAAAATAATCAAGGTTAAAGAGTGCATTCGAAAAAATAGTGGGTTCTAAACCTCATCGAAAATGTGCAATTTGTGGCTTTGAAACCGACAATGATAAACGCAACCACTATCGAGTGTTAGGGATTTCTGAGCTTAAAAAATATATCTCGATTGTATTATTTAAGCGATGTTTGTATTTATGCTCAGTTGTATTATTTAAGCTATGTTTGTATTTATGCTCAGTTGTAGTATGTAAACTATATTTTTATTTATTGTTATTATTATTATTTTATTAAACGTAATAATTATAATAATAAGCATAATAATAATATGAATAATAATAAAAATAATAATAGATACACTAACAATTATAATAATAATAATAGACATCTAAAGAGTTTCCAATAATTAGTCTAAATATCATCCGCAGGAAGAAGTCTAGCTTGACATCTAAAGAGTTCCCACGCAATTCGATATCAAAATACCATTAAATCTTCTGAGGACCATTTTTCTCGACGAATATTTACACTGCCCCTGACAAAGTAATCAACATATTTCCAAACAAAAATACCACAATCATAATTGTTTGGCTGCACAGGTCTGGTCTTTTGTATTAGCACATGCGGATCCTGTGTTGGCCACTCACGCTGTGGATCACCAATTCTCAAATAAACTGGTATCAATTTGACCTGCGTGCACAAAGTAATATTAATAAAGTATATACATATATAAAAGTACAACACTAAGCCATTAATATACATACCGCAAATTTAATAAATTCTCTATACATTTGTTGGATGGTCATATACGTGGTATCATCGTATAGAGGGTCAAAGATAGTGACTGCCCATTTAGGCACCGAGAATACAAACAGGATAAAATGCTTGGTCTCTTGAGTACACACTGGCATGAATATATACGTGCATTCGTGTAATGCTGGGCCCATATCTGGGTGGACATAAGGGTGACAAAAACTCTTTGCCCCATTCACCTGGCTTGGGGATACAACGCTTTTGCCAAGATGCATGAAGAATGATTCCATGAAGCCAAATTTTGCCCACCTTCGAATTCCCTGCGTCCTGTAGTACTCCTCTCTATGCCGCAATAATAGCATATACGCGTCCAACGAATGCTCGAAAATCCAATATGCAGGGCTTAAGGCCTCGAATGCGTTGTGATGCAACTCTCTTGTACCGCAGCATTACTTGGCTCCTCTCGCTCTTCACCATTGTTCCCTCTGACTTCAGAGTTGTATACACCGTGAAGATGGTCCCATACCTGTTTCTCAACTACATAGTCTGGAGGCATCTCAGTAAAAGCAAATCACTTATCAAGTAAGGACTTTGCACTCTCAACCTGTCATGTAAGATAAAAGTACAATATTAGTATTATTAATAAACAAGATTGTATGTAAATGGCAATATCTTGTATTTAAATGCAAATGTTAGTGTACCATTTGTATAAGATGATGTTCTTTGGTCGTAAAGCAAATCCTCGAGGATCGTATGTAGGGTCTGGGTCCCCTTCCCATTGAGGGCGATGCAGTTTCCTATGTGTAATTTTCCTATACCAAGCCATGTATGAATCTATTTCACATAGTTGGAAATTTCATACTGTTGTCCCTTCAAATGCTCCATGTAAGCCTCCCAATATGCGATGTACACTTGCCTCAAGGCCATGCAATCAACGACGACAAATCTATGTTCTTTTTCCTTTCTAAGTTCTTTGTGATTTTCTGCTGGAGATGGTATACCTTGTAAGAACCCATACTGTCTCATCACCCTGTCTGGCATCTGGTATTCTAAAATATCAAAATAGATAAAGGGGATTCTACCAGATCCCAACAATCTTCCTTCAAAATTAAATCCACCCATTTTGTCATCCCACCTCATGTAAGGGCGCCAAACTACTTACCATTCAGGCTGGACATCTAATTCCCCTCGGTAAAATTTTAAATGATGATGGGGATTTTGTCATCTATCAGGGTAGCTGTGATTTTTTGAGTATGCCCAGGCTAGGGCTCTAGGTAACCATGACTGTGATTGAGGCCAGGGGTTAGGTTTGCCAATTATTATATGCTCGTATGCCCAAATTTGTAAAAGAGTGACACTACCATTAATATATTTTGCTCCTTTCCTAGTGGTAGTATACAAAGACCTATACAAATAGCCCAACACAGCTGCACCCCAAGAATACATTACATAATTTTCAGCGTTAACAATAAAATACATATACTTGGGATGAACAGTGTTTTTATTCCTAGTGGGGAACAATATTGCCCCCACACAACCAAAGAATATAGGCCTTTGTGCATCGACCAACAATTTCCTTACTTGCTTTAGGGGGACAATTATTAAAATGATGTTGCAACCATATTAATGAAATAGAGCCGCGTTTTTTTGATTCCTGATATTCAGCAACTACTTCACTACCAAAACATTCTTTAAAATGAGCCAATGGAGTGTCAAATAACAGACAAGTTAAGGGTTTGCCAACCACCGACAACCCAAGAATGAAGTGTACATCCTTAAAATTCAGATAAGGCACACTTAGAAGGGGGGGGTTGAATAAGTGTGGATAAAAACTATGACCAATTTAAATTCTTTAAACCAAATTATTGAATGTAGTCAACTATATTGATGAATGCAACTTGCTGAATGAATATGGTCTACCGAATTGAATTTTTGTTTAAGAAAATATCTTGGTGTTTTTGTAAGTTAAATAAAATATTTAATGATAACAAAAATTCTCACGATTAAGTTTTGTTTATTTACCAAATCAATTAACTTGAGTGGAATTAAGTTAAATCAATTAATAAAAATAACACCAAGATTTTTACGTGGTTCGGCTATTACCCTCTATAATAATAGCCTACTCCACGTCCAATACCAACTAGTATTGGAGACTCACTTTTATTTCTTTAAAAGACTCTTGTTACAATACAGATTCTATAAAATTGAATTACAATAATTCACTTGAGCACTCTTGCTCTTTGTGCACCAATGCACTCCTTAAGCACCTATGCTTCCTTGAACCTGTTGTAAACAAACCTTAATCCACCTGGATTAATTTCCCTTAGACAACACTTAGTCTAAAAAAAATTAAGATTATAATAATAGAGGTCTAATGATCAAAGCAAATAAGCAATTTAGCAATGCAAGGCTCAACTAAATGAATGCAATGATCAAATAATAAAAGATAGATATCACCAATATGAAGCTCACGAAAGTTGACTAAAAATATCAATTGAACAATAACTCAAAATTTGCACCAAGAATAGAATAGCTTTCAAAGTTTGTGAGTGCAAAAATATTAATTCAAGTGTTGTAAGTGTTGTATTTTTATCACTGATCTAAGTTCTTTTTATAGATCAAATATATTACCGTTGTTACAAAATATAGTTCCGTTGAAAAAATATTTTTGTGGCCAACAAATTCAATTGTTAATGGCTAAGGAATGATATAACAAATTATCTTTGGTGGTTATGGAAATGTGTTGGACTCTTTCAATAACAATTCAGAATTGAGTCCAAGTCAGATGTAAAGAGTAATTTAAGACTTAATTCCCATAAAGTCTGCCGCCAACAGTTACCGTAACAAATTCCAATTTCTCAAAGATAATCATGATTTCCTTCTTTCAAGGTATGTGCTAATTAAAACTCTACCTCCATATGCAACTTACCAAGATATGTACAATTTCTAATATATATATATATATATATATATATATATATATATATATCTTTTTTAGACTTCTAAACAAGATCCACTACTGCCATATATATTATACTTCCTTTCTAACAAATATATAAGCATTCCGTGATAAATGGAAAGAAGATCACATAGAAATTTAAATATCAATTAACAATCACTTATAATTATCTTAGAGTTCCCAAGACATATAAACACCAAAATATTTTATTTCTTCCATACGTGTATCATTAGGACAGAACTCCTACGCATGCATGCTAACATTCTCTTGATAGCAAATAGCAGTGAAATTTAAGACATACACAAAATATCAATTCATAATTTAATGCACACATAAAATGTCCTAGAGCCTTGAATTGAAAAATTAAATATTTGCAATGATCTTACATATTTTTCTTAAGACTCAAAACGTCTTCATTCTTCTTGAATAATCCATCATACAATTCTTGAAACAATTTCCTGAAATTCACAATGAAGAATTTAGTACCAATGAATAAGTCATCATTAAAACATTAGGCTAGAACGTGATATAATCAACAATCCTCTAAAGTGATTGTAATTTCCCCATAATTTAAGTGAAAATTATTGGTCTCCGGCCGCCATCTCTCTACCAAGGCGGAAACGAGCCCAATGTCGGGTTTAATGAATCTGCAACTATTTGGATAGCAAAAAAAATCCCAAACTCATATTTTTGTAGAAGAGTTTTTTGAGCTTTTGTTAATATCCATTGATCGTATTTTTTTAGTTAATTGACATGAGAGTAGTCTGCCCCTATCTTTTCCATCATATATATCATTTGACACATGATTTTGTTGGTCGTTAAGGACACTTGGGTCAATTGGTCCATAAATCCAACTGTCCATCTAGTACCTAAAAAAATAACAACCACTTGTTTTTTATATTGTTTAATAACCATGTAACGCAATTATATCTATATCCTATTAATCCAAAAAAAACTTCATACTTAAATAATTTTAATAATTAATTTTTTTGCACATTTTCATAATAATTAATCATTATTAGTCACAATACTCACATGCATATTATATCCCACATAACTCACAATATTTTATCAAAATAAACATTCATAATAAAATAAAACACTACTCCATTACAATAATTAAGCAAATAATTTAATCATAAGTCAAAAATTATAATAACGACTTCACCACATATGTGACGCCCCCCAAATAGGTATACGTCACCCATCTTGAGTAGCCAAATACATGGTACATAAATCAAATACAAACTTAATTATACAACTGTAGGGTAATATACGACAAAACATAGCTGAGAGTTTAAGCAAGAATATTTTCTTCTAGACAATATCCACTCTCAAATAGAGTCCTCATTACATTAATTGTCACACTATTTTATAGAATAGTGAGGACTACTAATACAAACATCTGGACCGTCACTTCATTCCCCGACTAGTCCCGGCTACGTTCTCATTTCCTGAAGAGAACAATGAAAGAAAAGGGTGAGCTCAACTAGCTCAGTAAGAAATATTATGACTAAGATAATGCAAAATAAATTATCATTAGCCTTCAACAGTGTTAAACTGATAAAATTCTACAAACATCAAGTTTAACTGCAGCGGAATAAGCAATCCATTAGAAGAGTCAAGTACAACATAATGTCTACTATCTCCTCTAGATTAAAAGTCCATCATTAATATTTCATTCCTGTAATACTCAACAACAGTTCTTTGTTATACCCAAGACAAAAAGAACTATCATCACCTGTCTTCACCTGAACCACCAAAGATTATAGTTAAATCCATAATTCATATTTATAATTATGTAACTCAACAGTTTCTCCTTGCCACAAAGGCTTAATAGAACGTTTACTCAATATTCTTACCCCAAAGGCTAAAGATATTCAAATATAATAACAATGATCATACCAATAAGTTGTCTACCTTTGCACTACGGGCCAAAGATATTCAACTATAAAATCAATGGTCATGATCATACTAATCAATTGTCTGTCAGTGCACTACGGCCAAAGACATTCAACTGTTAACTAATGGTCATGATCCCATCAATCACATCATCGAATTATCCATGCACTACGGGCCAAGGATATTTGTTATTATTACCAGTGGTTATGATCATGTCATACACATGTCCATCTTTGCACGTAAGCCAAAGATATAGAACTATAAAATCAATAATCAACAGTCCATCTTTGCACGTAAGCCAAAGATATTCAACTGTAAAACCAATAATCAACAGTCCATCTATACACGTAAGCCAAAAATATACAACTATAAAACCAATAATCAACAGTCCATATATGCACGTAAGTCAAAGATGACTTTCATCATAATATAAGCATGAGGACGATGACAATGATATAAGCATTAATCAAACGAAATCAAGGATAAATATTAAAGACTTTAAATTTATCCAGAGTATAAAAATATCCAAATCATCGATACGATGATCTTTTTTGTGGAGTAAAATTCAAGAATAATATTCATGTACCAAAAATAATTTGGACAGAAAAGAAATATATTTTTCGGGTAAATAGTACCTCGTGAATAGTAAGTCGTGAATAGTAACTCATGAATAGTAACTCGTGAAAAGTAACTCATGAATAGTAACTCGTGAATAGTAACTTGATGAGTGAGTTTTATACTCATAATTAAGTGCATTTGAGCTTAATATTTTGGTTGATTTTAAGTGTTTGCGTCTATTTATGCATGTTTTATGTTATTTTGTAGGAATTGGGACAAAAGTTACTTGGATCGATGTTCGGGGTGGCTAGAATCGCGTTTTTGGCTTGCCATTTACACAATAGTCACTTCAGAGCCAATTTGAGTATTTCTCAAGACCTTATTTCGAACAAATCAAAGAAAGAAAGTTGTAGATCTACGTCTCCTTTTTCCGGAACATCTTGAATCAACAAAATTGGAGTTCAGACGAAGAGGTTATGGCCATTTTCCCAAAGGACGTCAGAGCAGAAAATTTCTGGAAAAGTGGCCAGCGCCTGGGCGCCCATTTCAGGCCTATTCCCAGCGTCGGGGTGCTAGGGGGCAGTGTTCCAGCGCCATGCCCAGCACCGGGGCACTGGGGAAGAGTTTGGTCAAGCTTGGATGCATTTGGGGCGAATTTTGACACTTTTTTGACTCCAAATTGGATTGGGTTTGTTCCTAAGCTAAAAATTAGACTTGTAACCTATAAATACATGATTTAAGGCATAAAATAAAGGGAGATTACATAGATTAGATTAGAGATACACTCCATTAGATTAGAACATAAACCCTAGTTCTTATTAGTTTTGGAGATTGAAGCAACTTGGAGACCATTGAAGAAAAAGAGCAGGAGCTTGAGGAAGATGGAGATTTGCTGACAACAAATTTATTCTCTTCTCTAATCTTACTTTTATCTTTTAATGTCTATTCAGTTCTGAATTCTTGATTTTAATTCATTAATTATGAACTAACTCTTTTATTAAGACTACCAATTAAATCTTTTATGTCTATAAATTAGTTATTCAATTTATTCCAATTATTTATGTCAAAGTGAATTGTTTATTTTGTCTTGAGCTTATTGATTAATTATTTGATCAGTAATTTCCTTGTTACTCTAGAAGAAATTGAAAGAGGAATTCTAGGGTTAGAACTGGGCATGATAACATGTGACTTAGTTATTTGCATGGCGAATAATTAGGTTCGTGAATTGAATGAAAATATCTGTTCACCGCATGTAACACATAAGGAATTGGAATTAAAGAAGTTTAATTCAATTGTTTTGTATAGGAATATAGCAAGATTAATCTGGATTAAATAGAAGTCATTTGATCACTTGGAAAAGGACTTTTGGCATTTGAGAATTCCTGTTAATAATTCAGTAGGCATAATAATTGGGATAATTAGATAATTGATTTATAATTCCTAATTGGGGATATTGAAGTCTTAATCTTTATTTATTTGAATTCATTTATAAAGTAATTCGGTTTAATTAGTTAATTTAGTTTTCTTAATTAGAAAAATCACACTTTGCAATTGTTTAAATAAAATTAATTTGGTTAAGAGTTAGTACTTGGTAATTTATATTAAATAATTCCTCGTGAGAATGATACAATATTTTCACTTTATTACTTGTTGACTGTGTATACTTGCACATATTCATTGATTGCGAAATCGACCAACAAGTTTTTGGCGTCGTTGCCGGGGAATTAATTTAATAATTATTTACCAATATTAATTTCAATCAAATTAGTCTTAATTTAAACATTTTTATTTTTATTTTTAATTCTCTTCCTATATTTCTCTCTTTTTAGGTACCATGGATGACTTTGCGTATCAATGGCCATACACGAACATGACTCAACCAAGGGAAATATGGATTGATGGACTTAATACATTTTCTGTAGAGCCAATACAAATTGAGGCAAATTCGAAGACGTTGGAGGTTATCACAGCCCAACAGAGTCGAAGGATGGCAAAAATGACTCAGTCAAGGGGAGCAAAGATTGACAGACTCACAACACTTTTTGCATTGTCAGCACAGATTGAGACACTTTCGAGGAGGTTAGACGCTTTTGAAGCTCAACATCGTCAAAGTGTGGTGGGTACTTGTGTTTATTGTGCTGGAAATTATATGAGTCATCAATGCGCCATCAGTTTTGAGCCGGTACAGTATGGTGGTGATTACCCCAACAATTATGCCTATCCCAACAACTATTATCAGGATTGGGGGTATCACCCTGATTTTTCATGGAGCCATACTCATCAAGATCAATTTTATGCTCCAAGTCCAACATACCCACCGGATTTCTCGTGTCCACCTCCACTACAACAGGAAGAACATTCAAATTAGGAGGAAGCTTTGTCCAAGTTCATAGCTTCAGGTGAGGAGTGGAGGATTAATCGAGAGATATTGAGTCAAAATTTTACGAACCAAATGGAACAACTAACCAATGCCTCGAACATTTGTTCTCAATACACTTGGCCCTATGACATGGATTCCGAGACTGATGGAGAGCCCAAACAAATTCTGCAACTAGATGAGCCACAAGATGTTGAAAGAGAGGAAATAATTGGGAACCAAGAAAAGGAGATCGACGAAGATTTAACTGTAAGATTCAACGAAGATGATCCGATTTCATTACTATCCCATGTGCCTCCTCCACCAAAGTTCAAGAATCGGGGCAGTTTTGCAAAACCATGCCCAATTGGCAGTCATGTCGTCGAAAAAGCTCTTTGTGACATAAGAGCTAGTACAACTGTGGAGTCATGGTGGGTTGAAAAGGAGAAGATAGAGGAAGATCCCATTGTGTTTACTAAGCTTCAATGCCCTAATCTGATCATCGACATAATGGAGGAAACACCTAGTTTTTGGACGTTCTTAATGGGGAACATATATACAAAGAGCATGCTAGGTGACTTTCATTCAAGGGTCATTACTAATGAAAACCTCCCAAAAGAGACATTATTACTGATGGATGGAGGATTCTTCAATTTTCGTAGGGGAATTGGATAGAGAATTGAAGAAGTCAGGCTGAGACTATAAAACAAGCACTTATTGGGAGGCAACCCAAGTTTAATTTTTATTTTTATTTTTTATTAGGTTTTATATTAGTAGTTTTGAATTTGCATTTATTTAGGATTTAATAAAATTGTGTCTATCATGGTTTACAGGTTATTCAAGTCAAATTCAAGTGAGATGCCCAATTTGTTCCATGTGTTTAGCCTATTCTCCAAACTTAGTGGACAAGGAAGAAGATTGATATATTTTCTGTTAGGTTTGTAATATTCATGTGCGCAATCAAATTGCACAAATTAAGCGGAAGCGTGTAAAATCAGAGTTTAAAAATTTTACAAACCATAAACCCGGATCACCCTTTATGCACAATTATTAATTAAACGAAAAGATAAAGAATAAAATCATACCCTTGAAGATCGAGCTTCCTCAGGTACAAGTTCACCTCCAATCCTTTTCGCGTTCAACTTGAATCCACCGGGTTTGGTTCCTTCCTTTGATCAACGTTAGCCACCCATGTGTTTGGCCTCTAGAGGTGATCCACCAAGGAAGAATAGGAATTCAAGAAGAAGGGTATTGGCTCAAACCCTAATTTTCCTATCTACATAGAAAGGCGTTTCTCTCCAACAAATTGGAATTATTACGCACATCTAATATATACGATATAAGACACCTCTTATAAAGATATCGTAACCTTATTTAATAAAAATAAGGTATTATTTAATTAAACTCTTTTAATTAAATGTGCTCCCTAATCTTATTAGGGATAATTAATTAAACTCCTTTAACTAATTTTCCTCCTAATCCTATTAGGAATAAATGAGAATTACTTATATTAAATTAATTCCTAAACTCTTTTAGAAATTAAAATAATAATAATTGTAATAATATTAATAAGACTCCTCTTATTAATTTATATTTAATATTTCTAAAATATTAAATAATAAATATTAAGCTATTTAATTTATTCTATCACCATAGATTAAATTAAATATACTTAACATATTATTACGATTATGCCATTAACTTCTTAAATAATTATTCTTCCTTTTATGGTGTGACCCTTTAGGTTCTCCATATTAAACCTAGGTTGTGAATAAATCAATTAGAACAATTCTAATCTTATTTAAATAAATAAATTAAATAATTTATTTATTTAAATAAATAATATTTATTCTATAATAGGGATAAGCCTCCTAGCGATCAACGACTTTCCAGGATAATATAGATTTCAATATTAATCATTAAAGAACCTTTGAGTAAATAGTTACCGTAAAATTTAATCCTTCCACCATACAATGTCCCAATTAAATATAAGGCATGGAATTACTTTGTCAAGTCTTATTTTATTTAATTATATGTATTTCGATCCTTAAATGCACAACTCAAATAATGCAAATTAGAAACTCCTTTCTAATTTCATTCTCGCCTTAACCAAGGACTCTTGGGTTGTCATTTATCGAATCACATAGGACATTTCTCTTCTTTTATTAGAAGTGGTAGATTCTTTATTGATCATACATTATCTCCATGTACAACTTGTTATACCTAAGCATACCCTTTGATATACCCTAAGGGTCTTAAGGAATAAGTCAAAGTATAACTCATCATACACAAGATACTATGATGATCTCAAGTCCAAGGATCACTTGTACTACTATCACTACAGGAATTCCTATTGACATGCAAGTAAAACTCCATTAGGTATTCCTTAGCTGAGCCACGCTTCGAGTGAACTTATTCTCTAATAAGCACCTACATACTTGCTTTAGTGTCTCCACACAAATGATCATGAGATCAATCATCCTCATCCAATGAGCAAGCAACGTATGTACCAATCTATCCGGATTTACTAATCCCCAATTTAGTAATCCAACGATTGGGAACTATTTTAGTTTTAAGCTTTCTAAGAATTTAGATCTCATTAGAATGATCATCATCATTATTCTAAAAGCATTACTTAAAACTATGAGTTTATCACATATTATAAAACAGCATCATGTAGATAATTAAAAGCCTTTAATAAATTAATACTTTTTATTAATAAATGAATAAGATTGTTACAAAGTATATGCTTTATCATCAAACATGATTGACTTGTGTGCATACTACTTTCATTTTCATGGAAGTCCTCTGCTTTACTTTTTTATATTTCAGCCATTGAGGACAATGTCTAGTTTAAGTTTGGGGGCATTTTAGTGTCATATTGCATATAGTTAGTTATCTGTATGGTAGTTCATTTTTTTTATGTGTTAGCATTATTTTTTTTAGGTTGCATATAATACATGGTAGTTATTTGCATATTCATATATGTGTTGCATTAGTTTGTGTTCATGTAGTATAATTGCATTTTTTTTTTGCATGAATCTGTGTGATCGGTTGGTGTGGTCTTAGCTCGGCCTATGATAAGATTGGTTTTGCATGTTAACTTGAACAGTGTTGATAATTGATGATGAGTTTTAATTTTAATCATGATGATAATCTTAGCTTTGTCTGAAACTTATATAAATCCTGGTTAACACTTAAAGTTTAACTGCTTTTAATCCACTTGGTTCAAGGGTTTCATAATTTGTTTCTGAGGGAAAATCTTGGTTAAAATTTAAGGAAATTAATGAACTGGCGGTAAAGGTTGGAATGACGTAAAATCTTGAGTTTGGGGGGAATCTATGGGGTATATATATACAAAATGAAAATGAAAAAAAGAAGAAAAAAGAAATGATGAAAAGAAAAAAAATAGAAAATCCAGAAAAAGAAAAATAAAGAGAGAATAAACACCGTGACATGTTTGTCTAGTTTTATGGCCTTTGTTACTTGAGTAAGTAAGCCCGAGGGGATTGTCTTTACACCTAGCGCCCTAAGGTCTTAATGGCTTGGGAGTCGTTGGTCGAAAGCTTGTTAAGGTAGCACTGAAAAGCCTAAGGGAATAAGACATTACACAGCCATGAGAAAAAAATAAAAAAAAAATGAATAAAATATGAGAAAGAGCAAAAATGCCCTCGTGATTGAATAAAAGTAGAAATAAATCCTGTATTTACCCTTAGACTTGGTAATTGCTTAGTTTTAACTGGAGTTGTCATGTTCACAAAAGTAATTGAATTGGAACTGAAATTTTCCTTCTAAGAAGTTTGTTATGTGATTATCTTGAACTGTGGTTGGTTAGAATGGTTAACAAAAACACACACACAATATGGGTGATGACTAGTTTGGATTGACTAATTGGTTAGAGTTATGAATTTTGACTTGATTGGATATATTATTTGAGTACCAATGGTATCTTTGAGGCCTGTTGCTATATATCATACTGATTTATTACTGGGTTCGTAGGTATATTAGGAAGTAGATCATGCATATGCATTCATGTAGTTGAGTTCGGTTGTTTATTTTTAATTCTTTTGTATTTTTGCTTGAGTATAAGCAAATGTTTAAGTTTGGGGGTATTTGATAAGTGAGTTTATACTCATAATTGAGTGCGTTTGAGCTTAATCTTTTGGTTGATTTTAAGTGTTTGTGTCTATTCATGCATGTTTTATGTTGTTTTATAGGAATTGGGACAAAAGTTACTTAGATTGACGTTCGGGGTGGCTAGAATCGCGTTTTCGGCTTGCCATTTACACAACAGTCACTTCAGAGCCAATTTGAGTATTTCTCCGGACCTTATTTAAAAAATCTCAAAGAATTAAAGTTGTAGATCTACGTCTCCTCTTTCCGGAACATCTTGAATCATCGAAATCAAAATTCAGACGAAGAAGTTATGACCATTTTCCCAAAGGACGTCAGAGCAGAAATTTTTTGGAAAAGTGGCCAGCGCCGGGGCGCCCATTTCAGGCCTATGCCCAGCGCCGGGGTGCTATGGGGCAGTGTTCCAGCACCATGCCCAGCGTCGGGGCGCTAGGGAAGAGTTTGGTCAAGCTTGGACGCGTTTTGGGGAGAATTTTGACACTTTTTTTACTCCAAATTGGATTGGGTTTGTTCCTAAGCTAAAAATTGGACTTGTAACCTAATAAATACATGATGTAAGGCATAAAATAAAGGGAGATTACATAGATTAGATTAGAGATACACTCCATTAGATTAGAACTTAAACCCTAGTTCTTATTAATTTTGGAGATTGAAGCAACTTGGAGACCATTGAAGAAAAAGAGCAGGAGCTTGAGGAAGATGAAGATTTGCTGACAACAGATTTATTCTCTTCTCTAATCTTACTTTTATCTTTTAATGTCTATTCAGTTGTGGATTCTTTTAATGTCTCATGAATAGTATTTCGTATTTGTATATAGTACCGTATACATAAATAATATCATATACGCAAATAGTGTTATATACATGAATAGTGACGTATACGTGAATAGTGTCGTATACGTGAATAGTAATCCCGACACAAAAAGATAAAGTTTCACAATAAAATCCATATCAATATTTATAACACCTTAATCTAAATATTATAAATCACTTAATAATCTCATAATCTAATATTATTAATATTACCACAATATTTTAATTTTTTCTTAAACTTATAAACAATTTATTTTAATTGTTTATATGTTACTAATTAATGCATTTAATCATCTTAAAATACCAAACTCATAAGATTTCATCACCAATAACCAAAACTATCATCAAAAATCTGCATATACCTTATATAGGATTCTCAAGCCATAAAATTCTATTTTCTAATTTTCTTTCTTCACATAACATATTTAATTCATTTACTCATAACTAGTACATTTTCATGAAAAATACCAAATCAATACAAACAAATTTTCTTTTCTGAAATTTAGCAGACTATAGTCCCATATTGAACATATATTTTTCTCAGAATTTTTAAAATTCATTTACTATTTTTTATATGGCTAAAACTGCCGAATATTTAGATATTTATCAAAAATTTTACTTTTGTCCAAAAATTTTGAAATTTACAGGGTATACTGTTGTTATATAGATGTACTCCCAATAAAAATTTTACCAATTTTGGAGTTAACCACAAGGAGTTATAAGGGTTTACTTTTAAAATAGTATTTTCCCATAAAATTCATAACTCCTAATCTATACATCCAAAAATTTCCATATTGGGACAAAATCTAGAAAACTCATCAAATTATCATTTCAAATTTTTTCAGAATTTTTAAGTGTCGGAAAAATTATGAAACTTCCCCTGGCAGAAACCCCTTACTTACAACGGTTGAACGAAAATAATATTCCTTACTAATATTGAACGAAAATAATATTCCTTACGAATATTAAACGAATATAATGAATATTGAACGATAATAATATTCATACGGATACAAAAAATAACATCTCTTCAGAATATTAAAAAAAATAATACCCCTTACCTTAGAAGAGGATTGGATACTGGAGTAGTGAAGTAGTCGACTTCGCTTCTTCTTTCTCTCTATAACTTCTCTCTCTATAGCTTCTATCTCTATAATTGCTCTTGTGAGACTTAGTGAATTGGTGAGAAATGAAGGAAGAATGAACTTCTATTTATAGGAAAATATAGTTTCAATAATTGCACATTTTGGGGCTCGAAATATTACAGTATAATACCTTCCTCTTTTTCTTCATTTTTGATTTAGTCCTGCAAGTATTATCAAACTTGCACCACCTCCCCTAATAGTAAATCATGTGAATCAATAGTAAATCATGTGACTCAATAGTTCTAAACATGTGAAAAAATTAATTATAGTATAGTTCCTTCATCTATACCTCCATTTTTAATTTAGTCGTGCAAGTATTATCAATCTTGCACCAACTCCCCTAATAGTAAATCATGTGAATTAATAGTACATACATGTGAACACATAGTTATAAGGATGTCAATTAATAGCAATTAATTGCTTATTTATCCGATGAATTACCCGATTGGTCAATATAACCTCCAGACATCAATTATTATCGAAATAAATGTCGATTTCCACTAACACTAATAATTCTCACACAATGGAACTATCAATTTCATCTTTAATCAACACGAACTTATTCATCATTAATATTATATCTAACAATATTTAACAACCATGTCGTTCCCAGGAAAGAGGGGGCTTTCCGATAAGGATTTCTCCATATTGGCACGCAATTAGATTATCTAACCTCTCCTTGACAGAACTTCTAGACATTGTCAATATTACAAATAATAATATGAATAACTTTGTCGTCTCAATTATTGATTTAATAATATAACATATTATACAAATGATACTGTGACAATAATTGAATTAATAATATGAGAGATATGATGCTGCAATTACTGTAGCAATAATTGAGTATAATTGAGTGACTTCTTATGTAAGCATCAATAATCAATACCGTGTGCTACTATGCAACCACGCTTATTACTGTACCTTTATCACCGATTATTTATGATAACTTGCTTACTTTGCAAAATTTTTAAATATCACCCTTAACTTTAACCTTTTATCAATTTAACTATTTACCAAATATAAAAAATTGAATACTTTTATTTCATAAAATTCGGGATCTCACAATCTCCCCTCCTTATGAAATTTCACCCTCGAAATTTGCGTACCTAGTAGTTCGAAGAGATGAGAATACTTTGCTTTCTTTTCGGATTGTACCTTCCCAGTTATTTCCTCTCTATCATTTCTCATCTCCTGTATTTTAGATATCATTCTAGAATATAGTTTCAAAATAAGGGTTAATTGACATATCACATATTATCCCTATACTCTGACCGACCAATTAAATACCAAATATACTTAGGTAGGTCATACTAGCGAAGGAATTCCCCGTCTCTCCCCTCCTAGTTCTTGTCTCACATCTCAGCCAGAGATCATATCCCTAAGCTTTGATACCAACTGTGACGCCCCAAAAACAGGTATTCATCACCCATCTTGAGTCGCTAAATACATGGTACATAAATCAAATACAAACTTAATTATACAACCGTCGGGTAATATACGACAAAATATAGCTGAGAGTTTAAACAAGAATATTGCCTTCTACACAATATTTACTCTCAAATAGAGTCCTCATTATATTTATTGTCACACTATTTTATAGAATAGTGAGGACTACTAATGCAAACATCTGGATTGTCACTCCATTCCCCGACTAGTCCCAGCTACGTTCTCATTTTTTGAAGAGAACAATGAAAGAAAAGGTGAGCTCAACTAGCCCAGTAAGAAATATTATGACTAAGATTGTAAGACCCCAAATTTTTTTTAATGAAATTGAATTTCCTCTATTTATTATGTTGAAATAGTAAGGGTTGATTTGATTAATGTGGTGAGTTATGGGTAAAATACGCAATTATTTCAAACATGCAAGTGGTTATAAAATATTCATTGTTGTTGGGGAATATTCGTTTGATCGTAGAATATTCTTATTGTCGGGGAATATTTATATGACGGTAGCGACCTTGTGTAGGGCTCCATGCTATGCGTAGTGGTTACCGATTATCTTTGTTGGAATACCCGTGGTTAAAACACGATGAAGCACCAGGTATTGCACCAATTATTGATTCTTACGTAAGAAGGCACTACTCAATAATTGTTATAGTAATTACTGTTCAATATTATATTTTATTGATTCAATAATTGCTATGTTGATATTATTGTTGTTTTAATAATTGTCACTGCACAATATTTTCCATTATCGGAGCAATAATTCATATTATCTGAATAATATTATTAGATAACATTATTGGCAATGTCTAGAAAGTTATGTCTAAGGAGAGGTTTGGTCATCTAATTACGCGTCAATAAGGAGAGATCCTTATTGAAAAGCCCCTCTTTCTGTAGAACTGCACGGTTGTCGATGTTGTAATTACGTAATATTATTTGTGAATAATTAATTATTAATTTATATGATGAGAAAAATATTGATTTTATGTGGATATAGATGGAGAAAATTTTTAATGTGACAATTGTTGAAAATTAATATTTTATCTTTTTCTGATAAAATAATTCATTTAAATATATTATTTTAATAATATATTAACGGTGATATTTTTACAACGAATGTGGGATATATGAGTATATGAGGAGGAAGAGTATTTTTGTGGCATTAAATGATTAACACATGTTTTGTGTGTCGGTGGACCCCATTTCTTGACTAAAATTTGATTATAGCCTGTAAAATCGTCCGTTTGTGGATTTCGGTCAATTTCTGTTTGGAATTTGGAAAAACTTTCTTCTGCAAAGTTGTAGAGAATGAATTTCCTATGGAAAGGACACGTGGTTCAATTTTTTTTGATAAAAGGGCTATTTATTATGAATTATTAAAGTTCCAAAGTTCCGAAATAATTGATTTTTGGAAGTTTTAATTATTATTTTGAAGAAAAAACGTTTTTTGCTCTTTGATGGCCCTCACTTGCACATGTTAATGGCTGAATTCAGTTGTCAAAGAGGTGGGCTTGTAATTTGTTAAATATATTTATATTATATTAAATTTTCTGCTTTGGTGTTCTAAGCATTTTCCTATAAATAGTGTGCTTAGGATAGAATTGAAAATCACACCAGAAACTGAAATCTTTTCTCTCTTTCTCTCTCGATATATTGAGCGTATTCTTGTGAGTATTTTGATACTTTGAGTGTTGTTATATGGTGCAAGTTCCTTGACCTTCAGATCCAGATATTTTAGTCGGATCACCGCCTTTTTCGGTAAGGGATATTATTTTTTTTAAAATGGGATTATTTCTTCTAATATCATTATGCCGGAATATTGGTAAGATTTTTCTTGTGAAATTCTTATCTTTCAGTGTCGGAGTTACTATTCACGTATACGGCACTATTCACGTATATGACACTATTCACGAATACGACACTATTCACAGAAAAATTAAATTTTTGTATTTTGTCGAAAATATCTATTATGGATACTAGCTTTGATTGTATCCATGTTTTGATCATTCTTGAATTTTACTTCAGTATGATTATTTATGAAGTATTTTTGAACTCGGATTGTTTAAAGTACGAATCCTTAACATTTGTTCTTTTGTTTCACTGGATTCGTTTTCTTTAAAATATTTTTCATCATCCTCAGTCCTAAATGATGGTGTTACTAAATATCTTTGGCCTGTAGTGCAAAGATGATTGATTTTATTATGAATATCTTTGACCCGTAGTGCAAAGATGTATAGGTGTTGAGATGAACATGACCGACTGATGAATATCTTTGGCTTGTAGTTCAAAGATGAATATTGATTGATGTTACAGGGATAAAATAATGATGATGGACTGTTAAATTCATAGATATTAGTAGATTTCATCCTCTACGTAACTCTTCTATGAATTACTATTTCCGCTACGAATATTGATCTGAAACTTATTGTTTATTTTATTTTATCAGATTTTCCCCTGTTGAAGACTAACGATAATTTATTCTATATTATCTTAGTCATAATATTCTTTACTGGGCTAGTTGAGCTCACCCTTTTCCTTTTTGTTCCATTTTTCTTCTCAGGAGGCGAGAATGTAGCGAGTACGAGTCGGGGTGTGGAATGATGGTTCTAGAAGTTGTTTTAGTAGTGATCACCATTTTTGTAAAATAATGTATCAATAATTGTGATGAGGATTTAGTTGGGTATGGATATTGTCTAGATGACAATATTTGTATTTAAACTCACAGTTTATATGTTGTATTAATAAGATTGTAGTTATTTCTGTACCATGTATTTGACAACTCAGAATGGGTGATGTATACCTATTTTGGTGGACTCACAAAGATAAGCAGAATAAATTATCATTAGCCTTCAACAGTGTTAAACTGATAAAATACAATAAACACCAAGTTTAACAGCAGCGGAATAAGTAATCCATTAGAAGAGTCAAGTAGAACATAATGTCTACTATCTCATCTAGATTAAAAGTACATCATTAATATTTTATTCCTGTAATACTCAACAACAGTTCTTTTTTATACCCAAGACAAAAAGAACTATCATCACCTGTCTTCACCTGAACCACCAAAGATTATAGTTAATTCTACAATTCATATTTATAATTATGTAAATCAACAGTTTCTTCTTGCCACAAAGGCTTAATAGAACGTTTATTCAATATCCTTACCCCAAAGGCTAAAGATATTCAAATGTAATAACAATGATCATACCAATCAGTTGTCTACCTTTGCACTACGGGCCAAATATATTCAACTATAAAACCAATGGTTATGATCATACCAATCAATTGTCTGTCAGTGCACTACGGCCAAAGAAATTCAACTGTTAACTAATGGTCATGATCACGCTTGATCACATCATCGAATTATCCATGCACTACGGGCCAAGGATATTCGTTATTATCACCGATGGTTATGATCATGTCAGTACACTTTATCCATCTTTCCACGTAAGCCAAAGATATAGAACTATAAAATCAATAATCAACAGTCCATCTTTGCACGTAAGCCTAAGATATACAACTGTAAAACCAATAATCAACAGTCCATCAATGCACGTAAGCCAAAAATATACAATTCATAAAACCAATAATCAATAAATCCATATATAAGTATGTAAGCGAAAGATGACTTTCATCACAATATAAGCATGATGATGATGACAATGATATAAGCATTAATCAAAGCGAAATCAAGGATAAATATTAAAGACTTTAAATTTATCGAGTTTAAAAATATCCAAATTGTCAACATAATACTTGCTTTGTGGAGTAAAATTCAAGAATAATATTCATGTACCAAAATAATTTGAATGAGAAAAAAAAAATTTTTTTGGTAAATAGTACCCTGTGAATAGTAACTCGTGAATAGTAACTCGTGAATAGTAACTCATGAATAGTAACTCGTGAATAGTACTCCGTATTTATATATAGTACCGTATACATAAATAATGTCATATACGCAAATAATGCCATATACATGAATAGTATCGTATACGTGAATAGTGTCGTATACGAGAATAGTAACCCCGACCCAAAAAGATAAAGTTTCTCAATAAAATCCATATCAATATTTATAACACCTTAATTCAAATGTTATAAATCACTTAATAATCTCATAATCTAATATTATTAATATTATCACAATATTTTAATCATTTTTTAAACTTATAAACAATTTGTTTTAATTGTTTATACTTTAGTAATTAATGCATTTAATCATCCTAAAATGCCAAACTCATAAGATTTCATCACCAATAACCAAAACTCTCATCAAAAATCTGCATATACCTTATATAGGATTCTAAAGCCACAAAATCCTATTTTCCAATTTTCTTACTTCACATAACATATTTAATTCATTTACTCATAACTAGTCCATTTTCATGAAAAATACCAAATTAGTACAAACAAATTTTCTTTTACGAATTTAGCGAGAATATAGTCCCATATTGAACATATATTTTTCTCGAAATTTTAAAAATTCATTTATTATTTTTCATATACGCTAAAAAAAGCTATAGAATATTTAGACATTTATCAAAAATTATACTTTTATCCAAAAGTTCCGAAATTTATAGGGTATACTGTTGTTATATATATGTATTCTCAATAAAATTTCACCAATTTTGGAGTTAACCACAAGGAGTTATAAGGGTTTACTTTAAAAATAGTCTTTTCCCATAAAATTCATAACTCTTAATCTATACATCCAAAAATCGCCATTTTTGGACACAATATAGAAAACTCATCAAATTATCATTTCAAATTTTTCTAGAATTTTTGAGAGTCGGAAAAATTATGAAACTGCCCCTGGCAGAAACCCCTTACTTACAACGGTTGAACAAAAATAATATTCCTTACTAATATTGAACGGAAATAATATTCATTACGAATATTAAACAAATATAATGAATATTGAACAATAATAATATTCATACGAATACGAAAAATAATATCTCTTCAGAATATAAAAAAAAATATCCCTTACCTCAGAAGAAGGCTGGATACTAGAGTAGTGAAGTAGCAGACTTCGCTTCTTCTTTCTCTCAATAGCTTCTCTCTCTATAGCTTCTATCTCTATAATTGCTCTTGTGAGACTTAGTGAATTGGTGAGAAATGAAGGAAGAATGAACTTCTATTTATAGGAAAATATAGTTTCAATAATTGCACATTTTGGGGCTCAAATATTACAAATATAATACCTTCCTCTTTTCTTCATTTTTAATTTAGTCCTGCAAGTATTATCAAACTTGCACCACCTCCCCCCCCTAGTAAATCATGTGAATCAATAGTAAATCATGTGACTCAATAGTTCTAAACATGTGAAAAAATTAATTATAGTATAGTATCTTCATCTATACCTCCATTTTTAATTTAGTCATGCAAGTATTATCAATCTTGCACCAACTCCCCTAATAGTAAATCATGTGAATCAATAGTACACACATGTGAATACATAGTTATAAGCATGTGAATTAATAGTAATTAATTGCTCATTTATCCGGTGAATTACCCGATTGGTCAATATAACCTCCAGACATCAATTATTATCGAAATAAATTTCGATTTTCACTAACACTAATAATTCCCACACAATGGAACTATCAATTTCATCTTTAATCAACACGAACTTATTCATCATTAATATTATATCACAATATTTAACAACCAGGTCGTTCCCAGGAAAGAGGGGCTTTCCGATAAGGATTTCTCCATATTGGCGCGCAATTAGATTATCTAACCTCTCCTTGACAGAACTTCTAGACATTTTCAATATTGCAAATAATAATATGAATAACTTTTTCATCTCAATTATTGATTTAATAATATAACATATTATACAGATGATACTGTGACAATAATTGAATCAATAATATTGAGATATGATGCTGCAATTACTGTAGCAATAATTGAGTATAACTAAGTGACTTTTTACGTAAGCATCAATAATCAATACTGTGTGCTACTATGCAACCACGCATATTACTATACCTTTATTACCGATTATTTATGACAACTTGCTTATTTTGCAAAATTTTTAAATATCACCCTTAACTTTAACCTTTTATCAATTTAACTATTTACCAAAATAGAAAAATTGAATACTTTTATTTCATAAAATTCGGGATCTCACAACATAGTTATATAACTATCCAACACATATACATAAATCACAATTTTTTTTAAAATTTACATGCATATATGTAGACATAGTAATAATTGATCATTTTTCTTCAAAGTTTAAACATCTATTTTTTTTATAAATACATGTTAAAAAAATAATTATATTATTTGAAAAGTAAATCTTACCAAAATAATATCTGTACAGGATAAAATTTGCAGGCTTAACCGGTTGTTGATCTTCAATTTTTACTGATGGTGAATTGTTACAAGCTTTCTCTGATCTGAGTCAATTCTGTTTTGATGCTTGAATGGAGGTTTTTCCAAGTTGGGAGGGAATGTGTAGCGGCAGGGTAAGAGAATCATGAAGGATAGGGGAGCGGCAGATGGTTAAAAAGGGTGTGAGCTGCCAGCTACGACTTGTGGCGGCGAGTGTGGCCCTTCGTCACGATTAATTTTTGGCTTTAAATGCGATCGATTATGTCTATTTTTGGCTTCCGATGGTCGGTTCCGGCTTTAGCTTCTGTGCCGATTATGTTAGTCAAAATAATATTAATGGCCTGTCGCATAAGCTTGTAGCGGTAGGGTTGACACATTTTCCAACATAAATCAGGGACAAATCTGTAACTTGGCTTGTATTTAAATTTTATATTGGCTGCCGCTACAGCCTGTAGCGGTAAGTGATAAAATGATTTAATCTGAGCCTTTCATTACAAGGATCAATGGATATAAACTTGTTTGCTGAACAGTGCTCATAGCACACGTTTGCCATGGATTAATTCCATATATATATATATATATAGATTTTTTTTCTTTTTCCTTCTAATTTTTCCGTGATGATATGTTTATTGCTTGAAGTTTCGCTGTGGTTGAAGTTTATTCAACCTTGAAGGTCCTTCTAATTTTACTAGGATGCCCTATTTTTTTTAATTTTCGCCTTCAAACTAGTTTTGTACTGTAACTAGGTATGCTAAATATAGGTAATGCAGTGTATGGTGAGGAATTTTGCTGAAATTGGGAGGTTAAAAGAGGCTGTTAGTATGGTTATTGAGATGGGAAATCAGGGGTTGGTGTTGAAGACTTGGAATAAAGATTTAATTTCTCTAATTATTATTTTGAATAATAAGGTGTTGATTTGATATAATGCTTTAGTTATGGGTGAAATGTGCAAATTTTGCGAAGTAAACAAGTTGTTATAAAATATTTGTTTGGTCGAGGAATATTTTTTTTTTTGGGAAATATCCATATGACGGCGCAATCATTGGTGGACTACATAACGGAATAACTGTCGGATATAGAAAGCGACATAAATAACCTTTTTATAAAAATAACAGCAAAACTTTTATCGTTAACTATTGAAATACTCGGTGATAAAAATACGATGTCTGGCGTGGTTTGCACGCGAGTAGCACCAGGTATTACCGCGATTTCGATTATTGATTCTTAAGTAAGAAGTTACTCAGTTTCATTCAATAATTACCACGATGGTTGTTGCACGATATCTCATATTATTGATTCAATTATTGTCACGATGATCATCTCGCACAATATTTTTATATTATTAAATCAATAATTGACACGACACAATTATTCATATTATTAGTTAGCATTATTAGATTTTAATATTTTTCAATATCAGTTTAATTATTCTAGTTTTACTTAAACATTTTTTTCTTTTGTTTTGTTCTTTCTTATTTCAAGTTCTTAAAGCTAGTTTATGCAAACTCGGTCTAAAAACCCAGACTTGCTTCCTTTTGAGGACGATATCGAGAGACGGTTTCAAAGGCTAAGTAAGTAGATTAAAGAGACTAGGAAAAACTTTGAGAATTTTGAGAAAGAAGAAGTAATGGCTGTCGAAGACCAGAAAACGTTGAGAGATTACCATGTTTGAGGAGCAACATGGGGAGTCTTTATATGAGCCATGAGAACGGTACAAGGAACTGCTCAAAAATATTTATATGATAAGAAAATATTTATTTTATGTGGATATAAATGAAGGAATTAATGTTAAGGTGTTTTATCAGTATTTTGTCAGAATGGAGGTATTAAAATTCATCCGTATGTGGATTTTAGTCATTTTTTGTTTAGAATTTGGAAAAACTTTCTTCTACAAAGTTGTTGAGAATTAAATTTTCTATGAAATGGACATAAAATTTATATTTTTCTGATAAAAGAACTATTTATTATGAATTATTGAAGTTTTGAAAATAAATATTTTTATTTAAAACATGGGAGGGCCCCACTTTTGGTTGTTGTGGAATTTTCTAAAATTGGTGAGGCCCACTTATGGTGTGCTCATAATTTGGTCAACGAGGTGTGCATAGAAATTTTTGAAAATATTATTTTATTAAATTTAGTCTACTTTGACGTTCTGGCATTTTCCTATAAATAGGTTGTAAGACCCCAACTTATTATTAATGAAATTTAATTTTCTCCATTTATTATTTTAAAATAGTAAGGGTTGATTTGATTAATGTGGATAGTTAGGGGTAAAATACGCAAATACTTCAAAATAAGCAAGTGGTTATAAAATATTCATTGTTGTGGGGAATATTCGTTTGGTCGTGGAATATTAAATCGCTTGTGGGGAATATTCAATGCAATGGCCGACCATGTAAGGGCCCCATAACTTGAAAGCGATTGGATGAAGAAAATGACAAATATAAGTGGTTTAAAAATAACAGGCGTAGTTATTCTTTATTAACCTTTGTTGGAATACCCGGTGGTTAAAACACGATGTCTGGCGTTGTTGTTGCGATGAAGACACCAGTATTGCACCAATTATTGATTCTTACGTAAGAAGGCACTACTCAATAATGGTTACGATAATTCTTATCGTTATTATTTTATTGAGTTAATAATTCTTGCATTGATATTTTATATTCTTTGTTGTTTGATAATTGTCATTACACAAGATTTTTCATTATCGAGCAATAATTCATATTATCTGAATAATATTATTAGATAACATTATTGGCAATGTCTAGAAAGTTACGTCTACAGGAGAGGTTTGGTCACCTAATTAATTGCGCCAAGTAAGAAGAAATTCTTATTGGAAAGCCCCTCTTCACTGAGGCTGCCAGTTTGTCGATATTGTGATTACGTAATATTATTTGTGAATAATTAATTATTGATTCATATGATGAGGAAAATATTGATTTTATGTGGATATAGATGGAGAAAAATTTTAAGTGACAATTGTTGAAAATTGAAATTTTATCTCGATAAAATAATGTATTATTATATTTTAATAATATAATAATGGTGATATTTTACAACGAATGTGGGATTTATGAGTATCTGAGGAAGAAGAGTATTTTGTTGCAATAAATGTTTAAAACATGTTAAACATGTTGGTGGACCCCATTTATTGACCGAAATTTGATTATAACTTTATAAAATCGCTTGGTTTGTGGATTTCGGTCAATTTCTGATTGGAATTTGGAAAAACTTTCTTCTGCAAAGTTGTAGAGAATTGAATTTCCTATAAAAATTCGCGAGATTTGAATTTTCTGATAAAAGGGCTATTTATTATGAATTATTGAAGTTCCGAAGCTCAGAAATAATTAATTTTTGGAAGTTTTAATTATTTTTATTATGAAAAACATTTTTGTCATTAAAGGTGGGTCTTGCATGTGATGTAAATGTTGAATTCAGATCCTTAAAAGTGGGCGTAGGAATTGGTAATATTAATATTAATATTTTATTAAATTTTACGCTTTGGTGTTCAAGCGTTTTCCTATAAATAAGGTGCTTAGGTTAGAATTGAAAATCACACCGAAATCTGAGTTTTCTCTCTATATATTATCGGCATATTCTTGTGAGTATTTTGAGTATACTTTGAGTATTGTTAGATTCTGCAAGTTTCCCTTCAAAGACTATACCCGGTATTCCAGCTAGAAGTACTAATCTTTCGAGGTAAGGGATGTTATTTTCTTCTCAAATGATATTATTTCTTCAATATCATTATGCTGAAATATTGGTTGGAACTTTTTATCAAATTTGGAACTTTTTCATGTCGGGGTTACTATTCATGAGTTACTATTCACGAGTTACTATTCACGAGTACTATTCATGAAGCGTGAAGATGTTTTTGTGGAATTTCTATCTTTTGGTGTCGGAGTTACTATTCATGTATACGGCACTATTCACGTATACGGCACTATTCACCGAAAAATAAAATTTCTTCTTTTTGTCCAAAATATCTATTCTGGATACTAGCTTTGATTGTATCCATGTTTTGATCATTCTTGAATTTTACACCACTATGATTATTTTTGAGGTATTTTTGGACATGGATAAAACAAAGTACGAATCCTTAATCCTTAATCCTTGTCATTTTGTTTTACTGGATTCATTTCTTTAAAAATATTTTTCATCATCTTGATCTTAAATGATGATATTATGGAATATCTTTGGCACAGTGGTGCAAAGATGAATGATTTCTGAAGAATATCTTTGGTCGTGAGTGCAAAGATGAGCAGTGTTTAGATGAACATGACCAATCGATGAATATCTTTGGCTGTAGTGCAAAGATGAATATTTGGTTCGGATGTATATTGATTGATGTTACGGGGATAAAAGATGAGCGATGAACTTTTAAATTCATACATGAAGATAGTAGTTTGCATTCTCTACTTAACTCTTCTAATGAATTATTATTTCATTGCGAATATTGATTTAAAATTTGTTGTCTATTGTATTCTATTAGATTTTTCCTGTTGAAGACTAACGATAATTTGTTGTATATTATCTTAGTCATAATATTCTTTACTGAGCTAGTTGAGCTCACCCTTTTCCTTTTTGTTCCATTTTTCTCAGGAGGCAAGAATATAGCGAGTACTAGTCGGGGTATGGAATGAAGGTTCTAGAGAGAATTGTTTAGTAGTCCTCACCATTTTTGTAAAATAATGTATCAATAAATGTGATGAGGATTTATTTGAGTATAGATATTGTCTAGAAGATAATATTTGTATTTAAACTCACAGTTTTACTGTTGTAATAATAAAGTTGTAGTTGTTTCTGTTCCATGTATTGACAACTCAGAATGGGTGATGTATACCTATTTTGGGGACGTCACAGTTGGTATCAGAGCTTAGGGATATGATCTCTGGCGGAGATTGGGGAATAGAACTAGGAGGGGAGAGACGAGTAAATCCTTCGCTAGTGTGTCCTACCTAAGCTTAGTTTTTAGTTGGTCAGTATATAAGGATATTATGTGATATATTGATTTCCTTAATTAACCCTTGTTTTATGACAGTATTTGAGAATGTCGATGAGAATATTAACAATGGAAATGAGACCGTGTGGACGCTTTGTACTCACCAACGAGGAGAACGTCTGCAATTTGTGGCAATGTTCCTCCCGTGAACAACACCATTGAAGCGGATGATGAACGAGGGATGTTTTGAAGTTTTTTGCGGTTCATGCAAAATCGATTTACGAGGAGACTCGTGTTCAAAATACGAGGAGGAAATGATAGCAATTCACGGGTTGTCACAAAGACCAAGCGCTTCAAAGAGTTGGGACCACGAAATTTAAGGAAAGCGGATCCGATCATTGCGGAAATATGGGTCAAGCAAATTACCAAGATATTCTATGTCTTGGGATGCACGGAGAACGAAGGTTCCATTCGCCACCTTTATGTTCCGTGGCGAGGCGGACTCTTCGGTGGGAGTTTGTGAAGCGTACCCATCCAAATACGCGCTCGGCATGTCTTGGGAGACGTTTGAAACTATTTAATGACAAATACTTTCACGAAAGTGTTCATCATATGAAGGAAGTGGAGTTTATTAGGCTGAGCGAGAACAACGTAGCGGTGTCTCGATGCGAGGCAAAGTTTGCGAGTTATCCGGTTTGCACCTCATTTGGTGGAGAATGAGGAACGTATGACGGGATGTTTCTTAGAGGTTTGAAACCCGGCATACGTCGGTATCTCATTTCTCATAAATTTTCTCTTTATTCGAGATGTTGTAAACAGGGCTCAATTATTAGAGCGAGAGATAACGAGTACGGTCCAACTGAGGGACCACAACCGAGGATCGTACGAGATAGCGATCAATGAATAATGATAACCGGTGGAGAAAAAAGCAGATGGACAAAAATGGTAACCACTCACGGTGGTAATCATGCCATGAAAATAGAAGAAGCGAGTCGGAGGAGATTTTAAAAAGAGGAGATTTAACAACGACCATGTGAAGACGAGCGGTCTTGCGTGAAGAATCGGTTCTAAGGGAGGAGAACGACCACCGGTCATATCTTATAAATCGGAAACAGGACATATCGGTCCAAACCGTCCCACAGTTCAAGGTATGCTTTCGAGATTATGCAGTGCGAAACCTAGTTCAATGAGGCGGTGACTTAAAAAGATCGATAAAAGTCAAAGTCAACGATTCCGGAAGAGCGTTTGTTGTGATTTGGTCATAATGCGAGGAACCCAAACGAGGTGATCACGGTAAGCTATTTATAAATTCTTGCGAAGTTTATACCTTACTTGATCTGGTGTGCTACCCATTCATTTATCTCTCCACGCATGTGCTCAACGTTTAAACTTGACTCGGAGAGAAATTAGACTTTGACCTATCTGTGGAAACTCCATTAGGAGAAACTTTCATCACATCCAATTGTTTATAAATCTTGTTTGATTCAAGTTGGCACCATTACCTTACTGTTGACCTTATCTCTTTAAAGATACTTGCTTTTGATGTGATTTTAGGGATTGATTGGTTAACTACTCATCATGCCAAAATTGATTGTTTTAAATAAGGTTGTTAGTTTTCATATTCCTAACCAACTTTGTTATGCAATTCAAGCAACTAAACCATTAAAATCAATCACTATCATATCTAATCATAAAGCTATTCGTTTATTGAAAAATGGATGTCAAGCTTTCTTAGCCCATGTTATGGATTTGAATAAAGACACGTCAAATTTGAATAATATTCTGTTGTTATTGACTTTCTGACGTATTTCTCAAGAACTTCCTGGCCTACCCCGAGCGTGAAGTTAAATTCTTTATTGATCTTGAACTTTGTACAAAGCCCATTTCTAAAACCCCATATCGAATGGCTCCTATTGAACTTGAGGAGTTAAAGGTCCAACTACGAGAATTGTTGGACATCGGTTTCATTCGTCCTAAATACATCTCCTTGGGGTGCTCTGTTTTATTTGTAAAGAAAGAAAGACGGGAGTATGCGACTTTGTATTGACTATCGAATTGAACCATGTCACCATCAAGAATAGGTATCCTCTACCTCGTATTGATGACTTGTTTGACCCGATTGCAAGGGCACAATTCTTTTCAAAAATCGATCTTCGCTCGGATATCATCAAATTTGAAGATTAGAAGCGAGGATATTCCAAAGACGCCTTGAAACTTCGGTATGGGCATTATGAATTCTTAGTCATGTCTTTGGACTAACTAATGCTCTGCGGCTTTCATGGATATGATGAACCTAGTATTCAAGGAATATTTGGATCGATTCGTTTGTTGTCTTTAGTGATAACATCCTTATATATTCCAAAAGTCGTGAAGATCATGAGCACCATTTGAAGTTTGGTACTCCAAAGGCTTCGTGAAAACAAACTATATGCCAAATTGAAGAAATGCGAGTTACGGCTTGAGGAAGTAGCATTCATTGGGCACGTGGTGTCGAAACATGGAGTATCTGTTGATCCGTGAAGATTGAAGCAATACAAAGTTAGGAGCAACCAAGTCGGTGGCCAAGAAATGCACGAGCTTTTTGGGCTTAAATGGTTATTATCGGAGATTAGTGGAAGGGTTTTCTAAATCGCTACTCCATTAACTCAAATAACTTGAAAGGATCTGAAATTCGTTTGGAGCGAAGAATGCGAGAAGAGTTTCCAAGAGCTTAAGAGGAGACTTATTTGGTTTTTGTTCTAACAATACCATTTGGTTGGATGGATTTGTTATCTCTGATGATGCTTGAGGCAAAGGGTTAGGATGTGTTCTCATGCAACGTGGGAAAGTCATAGCCTATGCCTCATGACAACTTAAAGAGTATGAGAGGAATTATCCTACTCATGATCTAGAGTTAGCGTGATCGTTTTCAGCGCTTAAAGATATGGAGGCACTATCTATATGGGGAGAAAGTGGAGATATATTCGGACCATAAAAGCCTTAAATATTTCTTCACTCAAAAAGAACTCAACATCGGGCGACGACGTTGGCTCGAGCTATTGAAAGATCTCGACCACACTATTCAATACCATCCCGAAAAGCGAACGTGGTAGGTAGCGTTGAGTAGAAGATCATATCGAGAACGAGTGCGATGATGTCAAGTATCGCGTAGAGCCAACTTTAATAGAAAAGTTAAGGTTGCTCAAGCCAATTGACCCGCGGAGGATCGTATGAAGAAGAAAGTACAAAAGAAGCTATTAGGAAGCGAGAATTGATGAAGAAGGAATACTTGAGTCCACTCTGAACTTTGTGTTCCTAACGACTACGATTTGAAGTACAAGATTATGATGGAGGCACACAATACACCATTTGCAATCCATCTCGAAGTACTAAAATGTATCGTGATCTTGACATACATTTTGGTGGAACAATATGAAGAGAGAGATTGCAAAGTTTATCTCAATGTGTTTAACTTGTCAACGTGTAAAGGCGGAGCATCTAGTACCTAAGGGTCCGTTTGCTGCAACCACTTGAGATTCCGAAATGGAAGTGGGAACACATTACCATGGATTTCGTTCTGGGTCTTCCTACGGTTTCTCAAGGCATCAATGCTATTTGGGTTATTGTTGATAGATTAACCAAGTCTGCTCATTTCTTGCCGAATCACGGAGACTTAGTCCCTTGAACGTCTTGCTAGTATGTACGTGAATGAAATTATGAGGTTGCATGGCATGCCCAGTATCCATAGTTTCGATCGTGACCCAAGATTCACTTCAAGATTTTGGGTTAGCTTGCAAAAAAGCTATGGGCACGGTTTGCGATTTAGTTCGGCATACCATCCCCAAACCAGACGGACAATCGAGAGAGGACTATTCAAACTCTTGAAGATCTATTAAGACTCATGTCCTGAACTTCAAGGTAGTTGGGATAAGTATTTACCATTGGTGGAATTCTCCTACAACAACAGATTATCGAGCAAGTATAGGTGTGGCTCCATTTGAAGCATTATATGGACGAAAATGTCATTCTCGAATATGTTGGGATGAGGTGGGTGAAGCAACATTGTTGGGACCCAAGTTAATCGCATGACTCACCGAAAAGATCCAAATGATTCGAACGATAGCGTATACAAAGCGGCACAAGATCGACAAAAGAGTTATGCGGATCTTCATCGAAAGGACGTGGAATTTAGTGTGGGGATCATGTATTGTTGCGAGTTGCTCCATGGAAAGGAGTTACAAGATTTGGGAAGAGAGGAAAGCTCAATCCACGATTTATTGGTCCATTTCAAATTCTTGACCGAGTAGGAAATGTAGCCTATAGACTTGCGTTACCTCCAAGTATGTCTCGTGTTCATAATGTGTTTCACATATCTCATACTTAAATAAATATGTGAAAGACACGAACCACGTTATAGAGTTAGAACCGGACGAGATAGCCAAGACTTAACGTATGAGGAGGTACTTTGTCCAAGATTTTGGATAGGAAGGAGCATGTCCTACGCCATGAAAGGTCATACCACAAGTTAAAGTTTTGTGGAGGAATCATGCTTTATAGGAAATGACATGGGAATTGGAAGCGGAAATGAAAGCGGGTATCCTCACCTTTTCAAACACACCGAATACGTCGTCAATTTAGAGGATGAAATTTCATAAGGAGGGAGGTTGTAAGACCCCAACTTATTATTAATGAAATTTAATTTTCTATTTATTATTTTAAAATAGTAAGGGTTGATTTGATTAATGTGGATAGTTAGGGGTAAAATACATAAATACTTCAAAATAAGCAAGTGGTTATAAAATATTCATTGTTGTTTGGGAATATTCGTTTGGTCGTGGAATATTCAGTATTATCGGGAATATTAAATGCGACGACCTTGACCATGTGTGGGCCCCATAATGAAAAGCGTTTGGATGAAGAAAGCGACAAATATAAGTGGTTTAAAAATAGCGGCGTAGTTGTTAATGTTAACAACTTGTTGGAATACCCTATATTTAAAACACGATGTCTGGCGTTGTTGCACGCGATAGCACTGCGGTATTGCACCAATTATTGATTCTTACGTGAAGGCACTACTCAATAATGGTTATAGTAATTCTTTATTCGATTATTTTATTGAGTTAATAATTCTTGCATTGATATTTTATATTCTTTGTTGTTTCAATAATTGTCATTACACAATTTTTTCATTATCGAGCAATAATTCATATTATCTGAATAATATTATTAGATAACATTATTGGCAATGTCTAGAAAGTTACATCTAAGGAGAGGTTTGGTCACCTAAATGCTGCGCTAGTAAGAAGAAATTCTTATTGGAAAGCCCCTCTTTCACAGGAACTGCACGGTTGTCAATATTGTGATTACGTAATATTATTTGTGAATAATTAATTATTGATTCATATGATGAGGAAAATATTGATTTTATGTGGATATAGATGGAGAAAAATTTTAAGTGACAATTGTTGAAAATTGAAATTTTATCGATAAAATAATGTATTATTATATTTTAATAATATAATAATGGTGATATTTTACAACGAATGTGGGATTTATGAGTATCTGAGGAGGAAGAGTATTTTTGTTGCAATAAATGTTTAAAACATGTTAAACATGTTGGTGGACCCCATTTATTATCGAAATTTGATTATAACTTTATAAAATCGCTTCGTTTGTGGATTTGATTGATTTCGATTGGAATTTGGAAAAACTTTCTTACGCAAAGTTGTAGAGAATTGAATTTCCTATAAAATTCAGCGAGATTTGAATTTTCTGATAAAAGGGCTATTTATTATGAATTATTGAAGTTCGAAGCTCAAAATAATTAATTTTTGGAAGTTTTAATTATTTTTATTATGAAAACGTTTTGTCATTAAAGGTGGGTCTTGCATGTGATGTAAATGTTGAATTCAGATCCTTAAAAGTGGGCGTAGGAATTGGTAATATTAATATTAATATTTTATTAAATTTTCTGCTTTGGTGTTCTAAGCATTTTCCTATAAATAAGGTCTTGGGTTAGAATTGAAAATCACACGAAAATCTGAAGTTTTCTCTCTATATTATCGGCGTATTCTTGTGAGTATTTTGAGTATACTTTGAGTATTGTTAGGCGGTCTGCAAGTTCCTTGAAACTATATACTCTAGTATTCCAAATAAAGTACTAATCTTTCGAGGTAAGGGATGTTATTTTCTTCTCAAATGATATTATTTCTTCAATATCATTATCTTTGAAATATTGGTTGGAACTTTTTATCAAATTTGAAATTTTTTCATGTCGGGGTTACTATTCATGAGTTACTATTCACGAGTTCCTATTCACGAGTACTATTCATGAAGCGTGAAGATGTTTTTTGTGGAATTTCTATCTTTTGGTGTCGGAGTTACTATTCATGTATACTTTGCCTTTATTCACGTATAATTATTCAATAGAAAAATAAAATTTCTTCTTTTCGTCCAAAATATCTATTACGGATACTAGCTTTGATTGTATCCATGTTTTGATCATTCTTGAATTTTACACCACTATGATTATTTTTGAGGTATTTTTGGACATGGATAAAACAAAGTACGAATCCTTAATCCTTAATCCTTGTCATTTTGTTTTACTGGATTCGTTTCTTTAAAATATTTTTCATCATCTTCATCTTAAATGATGATATTATGAAATATCTTTGGCTTTGTAGTGCAAAGATGAATGATTTCTGAAGAATATCTTTGGTCGTAGTCTGAAGATGAGCAGTGTTTAGATGAACATGACCAATCGATGAATATCTTTGGCTCAGTAGTGCAAAGATGAATATTTGGTTCGGATGTATATTGATTGATGTTACGAGGATAAAAGATAGACGATGAACTTTTAAATTCATACATGAAGATAGTAGTTTGCATTCTCTACTTAACTCTTCTAATGAATTATTATTTCACTTGCGAATATTGATTTAAAATTTGTTGTCTATTGTATTCTATTAGATTTTTCCCCTTGAAGACTAACGGTAATTTGTTGTATATTATCTTAGTCATAATATTCTTTATTGAGCTAGTTGAGCTCACCCTTTTCCTTTTGTTCCATTTTTCTCGGGAGGCGAGAATATAGCGATGTGCAGTCTCTGGTATGGAATGAAGGTTCTAGAGAGAGTTGTTTAGAAGTCCTCACCATTTTGTAAAATAATGTATCAATAAATGTGATGAGGATTTATTTGAGTATAGATATTGTCTAGAAGATAATATTTGTATTTAAACTCACAGTTTTACTGTTGTAATAATAAAGTTGTAGTTGTTTCTGTACCATGTATTGACAACTCAGAATGGGTGATGTATACCTATTTTGGGGGCGTCACATAGGTGCTTATGTTAGAATTAAAAATCAAACTAGAATCAAAAGTTTTCTCTCTCTATACTATCGAGCATATTTTGTGAGTATTTAGATACTTTGAGAGTTGTTAATCAGTTCAAGTTTCCATCAGCATTATATCCAATATTCCAGTCAGAAGTATTGTTCTTTTGAGGTAAGGGGTGTTATTTTCTTCGTAAATGATGTTATTTCTTTCAATATCATTATACCGAAATATTGGTATGAATTTTATTATGAAATTTTTACCTTTTCATGTCGAGGTTATTATTCACGTATACGACACTATTCACGAATACAATACTATTCACGAGTACTGTTCACGAAGTATGATTTTTCTTGTGAAATTTTTATCTTTTTGTGTCGGGATTACTATTCGCGTAAACGAAACTATTCACGTATACGACACTATTCACGAACACGACATTATTCACAGAAAAATAAAATTTTCTTTTCTTTGTCCAAGTTATCTATTATGGTTATTATCTTTGATTGTATTCATGTTTTGATCTTCATTTTTGAATTTTGCTCCACAATTAATTATTATGAAGTATTTTTAAACTTGGATAAACCAAAGTACGAATCCCTAATCTTTGTCATTTTATCTCACTGGATTCATTTTTTTAAAGATATTTTTGATCATCCACAGTCCTAAATGGTGATATAACTGAATATCTTCGGCCTGTAGTGTAAAGATGAATGATCACCTGATGAATATCTTTGGCCCGTAGTGTAAAGATGACCAAGTGTTGAGATGAACATGACCAACTGGTGATACAAATGAATATCTTTGTCCCATAGTGCAAAGATGAATATTTGAATCAAGATGTAAATTGATTGATGTTACAGGGATAAAATATTGATGATGAACTTTTAAATTCATAGATAATAGTAGATTTCATTATCTACTTAACTCTTGTAATGAATTATTATTTTCGCTGCGAATATTGATCTAAAACTGGTTGTCCATTATATTTTATCTGATTTTATTGAAGGCTAACAATAATTTGTTCTACATTATCTTAGTCATAATATTCTTTACTGGGCTAGTTGAGCTCACCCTTTTCTTTTTTGTTCCATTTTTTCTCAAGAAGCGAAAATATAAAGGGAACTAGTCGGGGTATGGAATGATGCTTCTAGACAGTTGTTTATTTTGTAAAATAGTGTATCAATAATTGTAATGAGGACTTATTTGAGTGTGGATATTGTTTAGAAGACAATATTTGTATTTAAACTCAGAATATGTGTTGTCGTATTTTGCACGACAATTGTAATAATAAAGTTGTAGTTATTTTTTGTACTATGTATTTGGCGACTCAGAATGGGTTGTGTGGACCTATTTTGGGGGCGTCACAGTTAGTATCAGAGCTTAGGGCTATGGTCTCTGGTAGAGATCGGGGAATAGAACTAGGATGGGAGAGACGAGTAAATCCTTCGCTAGTGTGTTCTACCTAAGCTTATGTGTTAGTCGGTCAGAATATAGGGGTATTATGTTGTATGTTAATTTTTTTAATTAACCCTTGTTTTTTGGAAGTATTTGAGAATGGCAGCTGGAAATATTAACAATGGAGTGAATGAGACTGTTGAGATACCTTTAATCACCAACCAGGGGAACGTTCAATAGGAAGGCAATATTCCTCCTATAAACAACACTACCGAACAAACGATGAATGATGGGATGTTTAGAAGCTTTTTGCAGTTCATGCAAAATCAGACAAGGGAGACTCGCGTACAAAATACGGGTGAAAATGATAGCAACATGCGACTTGTCACAACCAAGTAGTTCAAAGAGTTGGGACCACCAGAGTTTTTGGGAAATCCAGATCCGATTAAGGCGGAAACGTGGGTTAAGAAAATTACAAAGATATTTGATGTCTTGGGATGCACATAGGAACAGAAAGTTCCATTCCCCACTTTTATGTTCCGTGGTAAGGCAGATTACTGGTGGAAATCTGTGAAGCGTACCCAGCCAACCGCACTCAATATGTCTTGAGAAACATTTCAGAACCTATTCAATGAAAAGTACTTTTCTGAAAGTATTCGTCATATGAAGGAGGTAAAATTTATTAGACTGGAACAGAATAACATGACTGTGTCCCAGTACGAGGCTAAGTTCGCGGAGTTATCCAGGTTTGCACCTCATTTGGTAGAAAATGAAGAACGTATGACGCAGATGTTTTTGAGAGTTCTTAAACCTGAAATTCGACAATATCTCATTTCTCACAAATTTTATCTATATACAGATGTTGTCAACAGGGCTCAATTATTAGAGCAAGATAATGAGTATGTTCAACCGAGGGACCACAACCGTATCATACTGCTAAGTGGCGGCGATCATCTGAGCAATGATAACCAATGGGGAGAAAATATCGGATTAAAAGCGGTAACCACTCGGGTGGTAATCGTGGCCATGATAATAGAAGAAGCAAGTCGGGAGGGGATTTCAGAAAGAGAAAGTACAACAATGACAATGTGAAGACGTCAGCACCAACTATTTTTAGGGGAGGAGAACGACCACCGGTCGTATGTTATAAATGCGGGAAAGAGGGATATATCAGCCCAAACTGCCCACAACAATTCAAGGTATGTTATAACTGTGGAAAGGAAGGTCATATAGCTCGAGATTGTTCTATAGCGAAACCAAGTCCAGCGGGGATGGTGACTCCAAAGGTTGTCCCGGACAAGTCAAAGTCAGTGATTCCTGAAAGAGCGTTTGTCGTGATTGGCCAAAATGTGAGAAAATCGAATGAGGTAATCACGGGTAAGCTAATCATAAACTCTTGCAAAGTTTATACCTTACTAGATACCGGTTCTACCCATTCTTTTATCTCTCCTATTTATGCTCAACATTTGAACTTGACTCAAGAGAAATTTGACTTTGACTTATCTGTTGAAACTTCGTTAGGAGAAACTTTCATTACATCCACTGTTTATAAATCTTGCTTGATCCAAGTTAGCACCATCACATTACCTGTTGATCTTATCTCTTTAAAGATACTTGCATTTGATGTGATTTTGGGGATTGATTGGTTAACTACTCATCATGCCAAAATTGATTGTTTTCGTAAGGTAATAGTTTTCATATTCCTAACCAACCTGTTATGCGAATTGAAGCAACCAAACAACTAAAGTCAATCACTGTCATATCATGCCATAAAGCCATTCGTTTATTAAAAAATGGATGTCAAGCTTTCTTAGCCCATGTTATGGATTTAAACAAAAACATGTCAGATTTGAATAATATTTCTGTTGTTAGTGAATTTCCTAACGTATTTTCTGAAGAACTTCCCGGTCTACCCCCAGAACGTGAAGTTGAATTCTTTATTGACCTTGTACCTGATACAAAACCCATTTCTAAAACCCCATATTGAATGGCTCCTATTAAACTTCAGGAGTTAAAGGTTCAACTACAGGAGTTGTTAGACATCGGTTTCATTCGTCCTAGTACATCTCCTTGGGGTGCTCCTGTTTTATTCGTAAAGAAGAAAGATGGGAGTATGCTACTTTGTATTGACTACCGGGAATTGAACCATGTCACCATCAAGAATAGGTATCCGCTAAAAGTAGTATGCACACAAGCCAATCATGTTTGATGATAAAGCATACACTTTGTAACAATCTTATTTATTTATTAATAAAAAGTATTAATTTATTAAAGGCTTTTAATTATCTACATGATCTTTGTTTTATAATATGTGATAAACCCATAGTTTTAAGCAATGCTTTTAGAATAAATGATGATGATCATTCTAATGAGATCTAAATTCTTAGAAAGCTTAAAACTAAAATAGTTCCCAATCATTGGATTACTAAATTGGGGATTAGTAAATCCGGATAGATTACATACGTCGTTTAACTTGCTTTCATTGGATGAGGATGATTGATCTCATGATCATTTGTGTGGAGACACTAAAGCAAGTATATAGGTGCTTATTAGAGAATAAGTTCAATTTGAACGTGGCTCGCTAAGGAATACCTAATGGAGTTTTAATTGTGCATCGATAGGAATTCACAGTAGTGATAGTAATCAAGTGATCCTTGGACTTGAGATCATCATAGTATCTTGTGTATGATGAGTTATACTTTGACTTATTCCTTAAGACCCTTAGGGTATATCAAAGGGTATGCTTGGGTATAATAAGTTGTACATGGAGATAATGTATGATCAATAAAGAATCTACCACTTATTAAAAGAAGAGAAATGTCCTATGTGATTCGATAAATGACAACCCAAGAGTCCTTGGCGAAAGCGAATGAAATTAGAAAGGAGTTTCTAATTTGCATTATTTGAGTTGTGCATTTAAAGATCGAAATACGTATAATTAAATAAAATAAGACTTGACAAGTAATTCCATGTCTTATATTTAATTGGGACATTGTATGGTGGAAGGATTGAATTATGCGGTAACTATTTACTCAAAGGTTCTTTAATGATTAATGTTGAAATCTATATTATCCGGAAAGTCGTTGATCGCTAGGGAGGCTTATCCTATTGTAGAATAAATATTATTTATTTAAATAAATTAATTATTTAATTTATTTATTTAAATAAGATTAGAATTGTTCTAATTGATTTATTCACAACCTAGGTTTAATATGGAGAACCTAAAGGGTCACACCATAAAAGGAAGAATAATTATTTAAGAAGTTAATGGCATAATCGTAATAATATATTAAGTATATTTAATTTAATCTATGGTGATAGAATAAATTAAATAGCTTAATATTTATTATTTAATATTTTAGAAATATTAAATAAAAATTAATAAGAGGAGTCTTATTAATATTATTACAATTATTATTATTTTAATTTCTAAAAGAGTTTAGGAATTAATTTAATATAAGTACTCTCATTTATTCCTAATAGGATTAGGAGGGAAAATTAATTAAAGGAGTTTAATTAATTATCCCTAATAAGATTAGGGAGCCCATTTAATTAAAAGAGTTTAATTAAATAATACCTTATTTTTAATAGGGTTACTTGATATCTTTATAAGAGGAGTCTTATATCAGATATTAAAATAATACGACATAATTCCAATTTGTTGTAGAGTACGTTCTTTTCTATAGAGATAGAAAACTAGGGTTTAGCCATAACACCCATCTTCTTGAATTCTTATTATTCCTTGGTGGATCACCTCTAGAGGCCAAACACATGGGTGGCTAACGTTGATCAAAAGAAGGAACCAAACCCGGTGGATTCAAGTTGAACGCGAAAAGGATTGGAGGTGAACTTGTACCTGAGGAAGCTCGGATCTTCAAGGGTATGTTTCTTATTCATCCTTTTCGTTTAATTAATAATTGTGCATAAAGGGTGATCCGGGTATATGGTTTGTAAAATTTTTAAACTCTGATTTTACACGTTTCCGCACTTTTTATGCAATTTGATTGCGTTCTTGAATATTACAAACCTAACATCCGCTACCTCGTATTGATGACCTGTTTGACTAGTTGCAAGGAGCACAATTCTTTTTAAAGATCGATCTTCGTTCTGGATATCAGCAGCTGAAGATTAAAACTGAGGATATTCCAAAGACCGCCTTCAGAACTTGGTGCGGGCATTATGAATTCTTAGTCATGTCTTTTGGATTGACTAATGCTCCTACGGATTTCATGGATATGATGAACCGAGTATTCAAGGAATATTTGGATCAGTTCGTTGTTGTCTTTATTGTTGACATCCTCATCGATTCCAAAATCCGTGAAGATCATGAGCACCATTTGAAGCTGGTACTTCAAAGGCTTCGTGAAAACAAGCTATATGCCAAGCTGAAGAAATACGAGTTCTGGTTTGAGGAAATAGCATTCCTTGGGCATGTGGTGTCGAAACATGGAGTATCTGTTGACCCGACAAAGATTGAAGCAATACAAAGTTGGGAGCAATCGAAGTCGGTGACCGAAGTACGTAGCTTTCTGAGCTTAGCATGTTATTATCGGAGATTCATGGAATGATTTTCTCGAATCGCTACTCCGTTAACTCAGCTGACTCAGAAAGATACAAAATTCGTATGGAGCGAGGAATGCGAGAAGAGTTTCCAAGAGTTCAAGAGGAGACTCATTTCGGCACCTGTTCTGACAATACCATCTGGTTCGAATGGATTTTTTATCTACAGCGATGCTTCAGGCAAAGGGTTAGGATGTGTTTTTATGCAACATGGGAAAGTCATAGCCTATGCCTCGTGATAACTCAAAGAATATGAGAGGAATTATCCTACTCATGATCTGGAGTTGGCAACAGTCGTTTTTGCGTTGAAAATCTGGAGACACTACCTTTTTGGGGAGAAAGCGGAGATTTATACGGATCATAAAAACCTCAAATATTTCATCACCCAAAAGGAACTCAACATGCGGCAACGATGTTGGCTCGAGTTGTTGAAATATTACGATCATACCATTCAATATTATCTTGGAAAAGTAAATTTGGTAGCTAACGCATTGAGTAGAAGATCGTATGCGGGTACGAGTGCGATGTTGTTAACACAAAGACCTATTTTGTACGACTTACAAAGGATGGAGATAGAGTTAAAGGCTCCATGTACCCACGTGATGATATCAAACATATGAGTAGAACCGATTTTAATCGATAAAGTTAAAGCTGCTCAAGCCACAGACCCAGAGCTGATGCGTATGAAGAAAAAAGTATAAGAAGGTGTTATTCTAGAAGCAAGAATCGATGAATAAGGAATACTTCAAGTCAACTCCAGACTTTGCATTCCTAACGATTCTGACTTAAAGCATAGAATCATGATGGAGGCACACAACACACCATTTGTAATCCATCATGGGATTACCAAAATGTATCATGATCTTCGACATACATTTTGGTGGAACAATATGAAGAGAGATATCGCGGAGTTTATCTCGAGGTGTTTAACTTGTCAACATGTAAAGGCGGAGCATCAAGTGCCAAAGGGTCCATTGCAACCACTTGAGATTCCGAAATAGAAGTCGAAACACATTACCATGGATTTTGTTACGGGTCTTCCCAAGGTTTCTCAAGGCTTATATGCGATTTGGGTTATTGTTGATAGATTAACCAAGTCTGCCCATTTCTTACTGATACAAGAGACTTATTCCCTTGAACGTCTTGCTCGTATGTACGTAAATAAGATTGTGAGATTGCATGGTATGCCAATATCCATAGTTTCGGATCATGACCCAATATTAAATAGGGGTGATCATTCGGTTATAACCGAACCGAAATGGCTATTCGGTTATAACCGAAAACCGAATTATTGATAATTCTACTATCTGAACCACAAACCAAAATTTAAAACTAACCGAATTACCGAATATCGAATTACTGAATTTACAATTCGGTAATTCGGATAATAACCGAACATGTACTCAAAATTAAAATTAAGAATAAAGCAACAGATTACAAAGTAGCTTAAGTACTTAACAGTTAACAGTTAACAGTCAATCAAGACCAAGCCGTTCATGTGACATCGTTGGATACCAAATTATTTTCAAATGTAGGTTCAGATAGTATTATCTTTGATTCTTCATCCATGATTCAGATGCAAAAAGCAATTCAAGTTTTTGGACATCAGTTGCCTCAAGCGGCAGAGCAAAACTTACATCATCAAGAAGTCCAATACATTCATTTAGGTGGCCATTACATATCATCATACCCCACGTGCCCATTGCCAATCTCATCTTACTATCTAGTGTATCACCCTCCACTTCATCAACAACAACATAACCCTTATCCGCTTTAATCCTCCGTTACCTCGGTTTACTTCACTTTGTCGAAACGACTCAACTCACTTGAACTTTTATTTACTCATTTCATTCTTCCACTCAAAAATCACAACAAACGTGAATTAAAATGCGACAAAAACCATAGAAGAATAAAGCACCACCAAAATTATGCCATCAGATTCGAGGTAAGAAATTAGGGACAGAGACAGAGAAACATACCAAGTTCTTAGAGACTTAGATTTATCTGAGACAAAGTGCCTCGGTGAGACCCAGCGACTCGGTGAGTCGGTGAGGATGAGAGCGCGAAGGCCAAAGATGACAAGACGGTGACCAGGTGGTCGGTGAGGCCAAGGGTCGAGACGAGAGGCGAGAGGCCGCACCGGAGACCCGGCAGGGGAGAGGTGGAGGTCGCGCCAGAGGTTGAGAGTTGAGACTGTCGAGAGTCGATCGAGAGGGAAAGAGGCTGAGGACTAAGGACTGAGGAGTGAGGAATCGAGAATTCGAGATCTCAGATCTAGTTCTGGCGAGTGGTGAGCGGGTTATGGCAAGTAAAATGGGAGAAAACTCAGAAATCCGCAAAACAAAACTTACTGAATTACTGATAGAATATAAGTTATAGATAATATTATAAATTTATTTTTTTAAGTATTAAAGTTTGGTTATTTGGGTATCCGAATAACCTATTTTTTGAAAACTGAAACTGAAACCGAATATTGAATAATAATTCGAATATAATCGAAATTCTAAAAAAAACTGAAAAAATTGAAATAATTCGGTTCGGTAATTTGGTTTTATCCATTTTTTGCTCACTCCTAATATTAACTTCACAATTTTGGGTTAGCTTGCAGAAAGCTATAGGCACGGATTTACGATTCAGTTTGGCATACCATCCTCAAACGGACGGGCAATCAAAAAGAACTATTCAAACTCTTGAAGATCTATTAAGACTCTGTGTCCTAGATTTCAAAGGAAGTTGGAATAAGTACTTGCCATTGGTGGAATTCTCCTACAACAACAGTTATCGATCTAGTATAATCATGGCTCCATTTGAGGCGTTGTATGGATGAAAGTGTCGTTCTCCAATATGTAGGGATGAGGTGGGTGAAGCAACATTGTTGGGACTAGAGTTGGTACGTATTACTACAGAAAAGATCCAAATGATCCGACAACGTATACAAACCTCACACGATCGACAAAAGAGTTGTGCAGATCTTTATCGAAAGGACGTGGAATTTAATATTGGGGATCATGTATTGTTATGTATTGCTCCATGGAAGGGAGTTACAAGATTTAGAAAGAGAGGAAAGCTCAATCCACGATTTGTTAGTCCATTTGAGATTCTTGACCGAATAGGAAATGTGGCCTATAGACTCGCATTACCTCCAAGCATGTCTCATGTTCATAATATTTTTCACATATCTATGCTTCATAAATATGTGAAAGACCCAAACCACATTATTGAGTTAGAACCAGACGAGATAAACGAAGATTTAACGTACGAGGAGGTACCTGTCAAGATCTTGGATAGGAAGGAGCATGTCCTACGCACAAAGGTTATACCACAAGTCAAGGTTTTGTGGAGAAACCATGCTATTGAGGAAATGACTTGGAGTTGGAATCGAAAATGAAAGCGAGGTATCCTCACCTTTTCAAAACACCAAGTACAGACGTCAATTTTGGGGACGAAATTTCATAAGGAGGGGAGGTTGTAAGACCCCAACTTTTTATAAATAAAATTTTATTTTCTCTATTCATTATTTTGAAATAATAAGGTGTTAATTTGATATAATGCTATGGGTGAAATGTGCAATTTTTGCAAAATAAGCAAGTGGTTATAAAATATTCATTGTTGTCGATGAATATTCGTTTGGTCGTGTTATATTCTTGTTGTCGGGGAATATTTATACGACGGCGTAGCCATTTGTGGGCCCCAAAATGGAAAATGGATGGATGAAAAAAATGACAAGTTTTGAGTTTTTATAAATAACGGCGTAGTGGTTACCGTTAACACTGTTGGAATACCTAGTGGTTAAAATACAATAATACGCGTGGTTGCACAGTAGCACACGGTACTGCACAATATTTTTGGATTATTAATTCTTACGTAAGAAGGCACTACTCAATAATTATTAGTAATTACTGTTCAATATTTTATTTTATTGATTCAATAATTGCTACATTGATATTTTATATTATTGTTGTTTCAATAATTGTCACTACAAAATATTTTCCATTATCAGATCAATAATTCATATTATTTGAATAATATTATTAGATAGCTTTATTGGCAATGTCTAAGGAAGTTCTGTCTAGAAAAGGGGTTTGGTCACCTAATTGCGCGCAAGTAAGGAGAAATCCTTATCATAAAGCCCCCTCTTTTCTGGTTGTCACAATTATGATTCTGTAATATTATGTGTGAAAAATTAATTATTGATTTATATGATAAAGAAATATTTATTTTATGTGAATATAAATGATGAAATTAATGCTGAGGTGTTTTATCAGTATTTTGTTAGAATGGAGGTATTAAAAATCATCCGTATATGGATTTCAGTCATTTTCTGTTTGGAATTTGGAAAAACTTTCTTCTACAAAGTTGTAGAGAATTAAATTTCCTATGAAATGGACATAAAATTCATATTTTTCTGATAAAAGGGCTATTTATTATGAATTATTGAAGTTTTAGAAATAAATGTTTTTATTAAAAACATGTGTGAGTCCCACATTTGGTTGTTGTGGAATTCTCTAAAATTGGTGGGGCCCACTTGTGGTGTGCTAATAATTTGGTCAAGGAGGTGTGCGTAGAAATTTTTGAAAATATTATTTTATTAAATTTAGTCTACTTTGACGTTCTTTCATTTTTCTATAAATAGGTGCTTAGGTAAGAATTGAAAATTACACCAGAATCAGAAAATTTCTCTCTCTATACTATCGAGCGTATTTTGTGAGTATTTAGATACTTTGAGAGTTGCTAATCAGTGCAAGTTTTCTTTAGCGTTATATCCGATATTCTAGTCAGAAGTACTGTTCTTTTGAGGTAAGGGATGTTATTTTCTTCGTAAATGATGTTATTTCTTTCAATATCATTATACCAAAATATTGGTATGAATTTTATTATAAAATTTTTACCTTTTCATGTCAAAGTTACTATTCACATATATGACACTATTCACGTATACGACACTATTCAGAATACGGTACTATTCACGAGTATTGTTCACGAAATATGATTTTTCTTGTGAAATTTCTACCTTTTTGTGTCATAGTTACTATTCACGTATACGACACTATTCACGAATACGGCATTATTCATTGAAAAAAAAAATTCTTTTCTTTGTCCAAGTTGTCTACTATGGTTACTATCTTTGATTGTATCCATGTTTTGATCTTCATTCTTGAATTTTGCTCCATAATTGATTATTATAAAGTATTTTTGAACTTGGATAAACCAAAGTACGAATCCCTAATCTTTGTCCTTTTATCTTACTGTATTCATTTTTTTAAAGATATTTTTCATCATCCTCAGTCCTAAATGGTGATATAATTGAATATCTTTGGCCTGTAGTGCAAAGATGAATGATTACCTGATGAATATCTTTGGCCCTTAGTGCAAAGATGAACAGGTGTTGAGATGAACATTACCAACTAGTGATACAAATGAATATCTTTGGCCCGTAGTGCAAAGATAAATATTTGAATCAAGATGTAAATTGATTGATGTTACAGGGATAAAATATTGATGATGGACTTTTAAATTCATAGATGATAGTAGATTTCATTATCTACTTAACTCTTATAATGAATTATTATTTTCGCTGTGAATATTGATCTAAAACTGGTTGTCCATTATATTTTATCTGATTTTATTGAAGGCTAACGATAATTTGATCTACATTATCTTAGTCATAATATTCTTTAATGGGCTAGTTGAGCTCACCCTTTTCTTTTTTGTTCCATTTTTTCTCAGGAAGCGAAAATATAAAGGGAACTAGTCGGGGTATGGAATGATGCTTTTAGACAGTTGTTTATTTTGTAAAATAGTGTATCAATAATTGTAATGAGGACTTATTTGAGTGTGGATATTGTTTAGAAGACAATATTTGTATTTAAACTCACAGTATATGTGTTGTCATATTTTGCATGATAATTATAATAATAAAGTTGTAGTTATTTTCTGTACCATGTATTTAGTGACTTAGAATGGGTTGTGTAGACCTATTTTGGGGGCGTCACAGCATAAATTTTATCCCTATCGAAGAAAATGGATGCTTTGACGGGTGCTCAACCACAGTAGGTGGCATATGTTTGTGAGTTGTGTGCCGGGGAGCATCCTACCGAGCAATGTGCCATTAACCCTGCAACAATTCAATTTGTAGGCAGCTATAATAGAGTTCCACAGAACATGTATCAGAATGCCTACAACCCGGGGAATAGGAACCATCCTAACTTTTCATGGAGCAATAATCAAAATCAGCAGGCTCTACGACCTTCCTACCCCCCGGGATTCCAAAACCAGCATCAACAAGTAGCTCCACATCAAGAGAAGAAAATAAACTTAGAAGAGCTTTTGTTGAAATACATATCGAGAAATGAGGCGACAATGAAATCACAAGCAGTGGCCATTAAAAATTTAGAAAATCAGATGGGTCAGTTGGCCTTAGCTTTGAATAATAGACTGCATGGGACTCTACCAAGTGACACAGAAAAGAATCCGAAGGGAAATCAAGAACAGTGTCAAGTAATTACTTTCAAGAGTGGAAAACATCTAGTTGGAAAAATTGCAGAAAATTCAGTTAAAAAAGATGTTAAAGTTGATGAAAACAAAGTGGTTGAAGAGAAACAGGAGGAGCAGAAGCAATAGGAACAGAATAAGTCGGATGTCAATCCAATTCTGTATCCTCCACCGCCGTTTCAGTAGAGAGTCCAAAAACAGAAATTAGACAAGCAATTCACAAAATTTTTAAAAGTTTTTAAGAAAATTCAAATTAATATTCTATTCAAAGAAGCCCTAGAGTAAATGCCGAGTTATGCCAAATTTATAAAGGGTATTTTGTCTAAGAAGAAAAAGTTAGAACATTATGAAACTGTGGCGTTGACGGAGGAATGCAACGTAATTTTACAGCAAAAGTGACCTCCAAAGTTGAATGATACGGGAAGTTTTATTATACCTTGCACGATCGGTAACATGGCCTTCAAAAAATGTTTGTGTGATTTGGGGGCAAGCGTAAACCTCATGCCATTATCCATTTATACTGAATTGGGTTTACCAGCTCCAAAGCCTACGAACATATCGTTGCAGTTAGCGGATAGATCGGTAACATATCCGAGAGGTATTGTAGAGGATATTTTGGTTAAGGTAGATAAATTCATATTTCAAGTGAATTTCATAATTCTGGATTATGAGGAAGACAAGAACATCCCAATCATCTTAGGGAGACCATTTTTGGCTATGGGTATGACTCTTATCGATGTGCGAAAAGGTGAACTAACTATGAGGGTTCAAGACCATGAAGTCAAGTTCAACGTGTTCAAAGCCATGAAGTTCCCTACGGATGAGGAGGAGTGTTTCCAGGTAGATGTCATTGACCAAATAGTTAATGATGATTCTGTAAAAAGTTTGGTCAATGATCCTTTGGAAACTACATTACTGGGGGATGAGGATTTGGATGATCCAGAGTTTGTGGATTATTTACACATGCTAGATGCTTTGCCGAGATTTAGTAGATTCGAAGTTCCATTCGAGCCATTACACACAGAGGAAAAAGCTTCAGCTTGGATGAAACCTTCACTTGAGGAGCCACCCACTCTTGAGCTTAAACCGCTTCCTAAACACCTCAGGTATGCTTATTTAGGTGATTCAAATAATTTACCTGTTATTATTGCATCTACACTTAACGAATTGTAGGAAAGTAAATTGCTGAGGATTTTGAGAGAGTACAAGTCTGCAATAGGTTGGACCATTGCCGATATAAAGGGGATAAACCCCTCATTTTTCATGCACAAGATTCTCATGGAAGAGGATGCAAAGCCAACAGTGGAGCAGCAAAGAAGATTAAATCCAATCATGAAAGAAGTGGTGAAGAAAGAAATAGTGAAGTGGTTGGATGCCGGAATTATTTACCCGATTTCAGATAGTGCATGGGTCAGTCCAGTACAATGTATGCCGAAAAATGGTGGAATGACAGTGGTTAAAAATGAAGACAGTGAGCTGATTTTGACGAGGACAATGACCGGATGGAGAGTGTGCATGGACTACAGAAAGCTAAATAAGGCAACCCAGAAGGATCACTTTCCTCTACCCTTCATTGATCAGATGTTGGATCGATTGGATGGACATGAGTATTATGGTACCTTTGCATTTAGAAGGATATCCTTTGGGTTATGTAATGCACTAGCTATATTCCAACGATGCATGATGGCTATCTTCTCGGACATGGTGGAGAAAGAGGTTGAAGTTTTCATGGATGACTTTTCAGTCTATGGAAACACTTTTGATAAATGTCTAGAGAATTTGGTCATGGTTTTAAAGCGGTGTGTGGAAACTAATCTGGTACTTAACTGGGAGAAGTGCCACTTTATGGTTGAAGAAGGGATAATTCTAGGGCACAAGGTCTCTCCTAAAGGTCTAGAGGTTGATAAGGCAAAGCTGGACACGATCGAGAATCATCCACCACTGAATTCAGTAAAGGGAATCTGCTATTTTCTTGGACATGTCGGGTTCTACAGAAGATTTATAAAAGACTTCTCTAACATTACAAAACCATTTTGTAGTCTTTTAGAGAAGGATGTGGTATTCAGATTTGATGAAGAGTACAAAGCAGCATTCGAGTAGTTGAAAAAGAAGTTGACTACATCCCCAGTAATCGTCGCACCGGATTGGACTATGCCCATTGAACTAATGTGCGATGCGAGAGACTATGCGGTAGGAGCTGTTTTGGGTCAACGCCGAGAGAAAATATTTCATGCTATATACTATGCAAGTAAAACCCTTACAGATGCACAATTGAACTACACAGCTACAGAAAAGGAGTTACTTGCAGTAGTATATGCCTTTGACAAATTTTGGGCATATTTGATTGGGAAAAAGGTGGTGGTTTACACAGATCACTCGGAAATTCGCTATTTTATTTTGAATAAGGATGCTAAGCCTAGATTAATCAGATGGATCCTTCTCCTTCAGGAATTTGACTTAGAAATAAAGGATAGGAAGGGGACAAAAAATCAAGTAGTAGACCATCTATCGAGGCTGGAAAATTCGAATAAAGATGATGAGGATAAATGTGTGATCAATGAATCATTCCCGAATGAACAGCTATTTGGAGTTATTTCAGAATTTCCGTGGTATGCGGATTTTGCTAACTATTTGGTGAGAAACATCCTTCCCCCTGATCTAACACGACAACAGAAAAAGAAATTTATATATGATGTCAAGTGGTACATGTGGGATGAGCCATACTTATTCAGAAAATGTGCAGACAAGATGATCTTAAGGTGTGTGCCATACAGTGAAGTGAAGAATATTCTACACGAATGTCATTCATCTGCATATGGGGGACATTATGGTAGTGAGAGGACATCGGCCAAGGTACTACAAGCAGGATTTTACTGGCCTATGGTGTTCAAGGATGCCCATCAGTTTGTGAAGACTTGTGAAAGATTCCAAAGGGTGGGCAATATTTTAAAGCGGAATGAGATGCCACTACAAACTATCATGGATGTGGAAATTTTTGACGTTTGGGGGATGGATTTTATGGGGTCGTTTCCACCATCGTTCAATAATTTGTACATCTTGCTAGCGGTTAATTATGTGTCGAAATGAGTTGAAGTCGTAGCACTCCCCATAAACGATGCCAAAGAAGTTCTCAAGTTCTTTCATAAGAATATCTTTACAAGATTTGGCACACCAAGAGCTATTATAAGTGATGAAGGTAGTCACTTCTACAACAGATCATTTACAGCTCTTTTGGCAAGATATGGGATCAATCATCGAGTGGCTACGGCATATCACCTCCAAAAAAGTGGTCAAGCTGAGGTTTCTAATAGAGAGGTGAAGAAGATTTTAGAGAAAGTAGTGAATCCAAGCAGAAAAGATTGGTCTCTAAAATTGGACGACACACTATGGGCTTATAGGAAAACATATAAAACATCGATTGGGATGTCTCCATACCAGTTGGTCTATGAGAAAGCGTGTCACTAACCGATGGAATACAACATAAAGCTTATTGGACCATTTAGAAACTTACTTTTGATCAAGCAGCTGCATGAGAGAAAAGATTGCTCCAATTGAACGAACTAGATGAGTTTCAATTGCAAGCATATGAGAATTCAAAGCTGTATAAGGAAAAGGTTAAGAAGTGGCACGACCAAAAGATCATGCAGAGAAAGTTTGGACCGGGACAATCAGTGTTATTATTCAATTCATGATTGCGGTTGTTCCCGGGAAAGCTAAAATCGAGATGGTCGGGGCCATTCACAATCAAGAGGGTTTTCCCACATGGCACCATTGAGTTATATAGTAGAAATCCTTTGGAGACATTTAAAGTCAACGGTCAGCAGTTGAAGCATTATTGGGGTGGCGACATCGAAAATGAAGCCACTACAATCACACTTATCGACGCGCCATGAACAGGGAGTAGTCAAACTGAAAGACTTAAAAATCAAGTGTTAATTAAGAGGCAACCCAATTTTACTTTTATTCTCAGTATTTTCAATCAAGCTAGTTAAATTGTAGTTTAGAATATTAGTTAGTATAGAATACATTTATTTCGATTCATTAAGTAGTTAGTTACGTTATGATTTCTAGATAATCTGACCTTACATGCTTAATTTGCACAATATTAACTTATGTTCATATTTTAATGGTGTTTCAAGTACTTAGGAAGAGCATGGTTAGGAGTTGGACACAAAGAATTGGAAACATCAAGTTCAGCTGTAGTACACCCCCCACCGGGGTGGGCTTTTTATGAATGAATCCCCCGTCGGGGCGGGGGTCTTGACCCAGAAAATAGTAGACCCCTCCGTCGGGGCGGATTTTTTACAAAGGAACCCCTCGTCGGGCCGGGGGTCTTGGACCGAAAGCAGTGTACTACCCCGTTGGGGTGGGCCCCTATAGCTTAAAAACCCCGTCGGGGCGGGGGTACGGGAACATGAAAGGTTCAATTCGGCGGTTACACACAGATTAAGCTATTTTCCCCATTATTTCTCCCACAACCGGCTCCTATACACTCATTATCCACGATTTAGCCACATAAAATCCCACTAACCCACAACAATACCTACACTACATCCTCTCTATAAATCCAAGCCCTAAACTACACCTCATCTTTATCCCATTCCATACAAGTTTAGCTATAATAGAGCTTAGAGTCTACTAGTTCGGGTTTCAACAAGGAATAGAGTACTTCAATAGCCTTGTCCACCACATCAATATCACCATTGAAGGAGAAATCACTACAATCAACGAGGGTAAATTTTTGTGCTTATCATTATTCTAAGTTTTTCTTTCAACATTATTGGGTTACAGTGGTCAAATTTGGGAGTTTAGTGGGTCGTGCACACCACGTGTTCGACGATTTGCTTGAGTAAAGTTTGGGGGTATTTTGCCTGGAGTTCATCCACCCCAGTATCATGGCACCAAAACCAGCAGCGAAGTGACAATGTGATGAAAGTTCAGGGTCCACACCACCAACCCGGACATTTGACTGGAGAAAATTCATAAGTGTTGACATCGTCGATCACTATGACTATTTAGTGATAAAGGCACTCACTCCAGAGCGCGGTTTGGCACCTGACCACATCGACGGCGAAATGATGCAACCAAATTATGAAAAAAGATGGAATAGGTTCACGGAAGAGCCCGAGCCAATAATTGTGAATGTGGTAAAAGAATTATATGTCAATACAGAGGATAAGGCACTGTTCATGGCATTCGTGAGGGGAAAGCAAGTAATTTTTAGTATTGACACCATTAATAAGTATTATCGCATGCAAGTTCCTAGAGAATGCCAGTACGCCTATTTGCGTGACCATGGCCCCGACTATGAGGCGATTCTAACTGAAATAACAAAGTCGGGCACCACATGGGTAAAGGGACGCAGAGGGGGCACTATCTTCCACAACAAGGACCGAAGACAATGGAAAGATATGGTATGCATTCATGTGCGCCAAACTACTCCCGTCCACACATACTACAGAGGTGACAAAAGAGAAGATACTTCTATTATATGCAATCGTGCAAGATTTTCTCATCGACGTGGGTTCCATCATAAATTTCTCTATCCAAGGATGCCTACGTGGGCCTTTTTTCGGCAGCTTGCCACACCCATCTCTCATATGTGGGCTGTGTAGGCAAGCAGGAGTTAAGTGGTCCGGTGATGAGACTACACAGATGCCGCTATAGACTTTGGACACAAGGATGATCGCACAGTATTCAGTGTGGCCCAGGTGCGAGTAGCACCCAAGAGAAGTCAGGTTCATATTTCCACCAACCTCGGAGGATGAGGCTGATGCTGAGGACACCTCTGACGACGACGAGTTCCAGGTGAATGAGACGACGGGGGAGCAGGCGACTGAGGAGATACAGTAAACTGACGGACATATGTTTAACTCTCAATTTCACAGCCTCCAGAGTCAAATTGATGGACATAACAAGGAAGCAAACAGACAAATGAGGAGACTCGCGGCCAGCCAGGACCATATGTTCGAGGCCATAAATATGTCATTTGCCTCCTTGAATGCGACGCTCCAGAGTTTCAACCCAAATGCCCAGTTTCCATTCCAGCAGCCTATACCAATGCAAGGTTCCCACCTTCTGATTCAGATAATGAAGAATAATAGCCACCACCACCTCAAGCTTAGACGATTACAGGGAAGTCCTCGTATACTTAGTGCTTTATCTTTACAATGAGAACATTGTAATTGTTAAGTTTGGGGGAGTTAGTTAGTTATTTTGTTATGTTTTCCATGTTTAATTTAGTAGTTAGTTTTGCATATGTTTGTTGTCATGAAGTTTTAAGTTCATTATATGTTTGCATTCATGTAGCGTAATAGTTGCATAGTAGAGTAGTAATGTAAATAGTTTTTATTAGTTTTTAATTCTGTTATGTTTAAAAAAATTTGCACGAATCCAGTTGTTAGATAGTACAAATTATTTTGGCCAATGATGAGAATGGAATTAAGTAGGCAAGTACAATACTGACTATTAGAACTTTGACGTGATTTTCTGTTATGTATTAGATCTTTGCCCGTTTAAAACTGGTATAATCAAGGTTAGCACGTTAGAGACAACTATGTTGACTGATTAAGTTTAAATTGATACATAATGGGTTTCTTAAGGATAATTCTAGTTTGCATGAATGAAAGACATGAAGAGGCGGAGATGGCTAAATTTAGACAAAAACTTAAGTTTGGGGGAAAATTTTGGGATATATAAGCTTTATCTAAAAATAAATAAATAATGAATAAATACTGTAGTTAATCTTGTTTCGGGGCCTTTGTTACTTGAGCAAGTACGCTCGAGGGAGTGTCTTTACACCTAGCACCCTAAGATCTTTATGGTCTGGGAGTCGTTGGGCGAAAGCTCGCTAAGGGGTAGCATTGTTAGCCTAATGGAATGAGACATTGCAAAGTCATGGTTATCTAAAAAAAACAATAAGACGGGAAAAGAGCAAAAAGCCCCCATAATGAAAAGTAAAGCATAAGTATCCCGAATTGGACTTTTGAACTTGGTGGATGTTTGAATTTAGTTGGATTTATCTTGTTCATGAATTTTGTGAGTTTACACTGTATAATGCCTTTAAAGAGATCTAATATGAGTTGTATTTAGCATTATATTAGTTAGCATGGATGTTGAGCACACACGCACTATACCGGTAATAACAGTTTAAGATTTAATGATTGATAGGAATTATTGATTGGTTTTGATATGTAGTATTGTCATGTTTGCTTGATTTCTCTGAAGCCCGTTGAACAGACTGGATTCTATCAAGACTGCTGGATTCGTAAGCATATAGACTAGTTGCATCACATTTCATTGCATTGCATTGTATAGCACTTTTGTTTTGTTTTGTGCTCGAGGACTATCACGGGTTTAAGTTTGGGGGAGTTTGATGAGCAGGTTTTATACCTGCGAATCGGCTTCTAATTCAAGATTAAATTATGTTAACTCGTCATTTTTGTGATTAGTTTTACTTGTTTAGTGTTGTTTTATGTTTAGGTATGGTGGCATAGCATATGGGCTTAAAAGGTGGTTTTATGGCTAAAGTGGGCAAGATAATGAGCAAGAACTGGACTGCAGCAGAAGGAATCCCCGCCGGGGTGGATATCATGAAGCTAAAACCCCCGCCGGGGTGGGGGTACTTGATCGAAAGACAAAAGCACTGCCCGCCAGGGCAGGCTATTAATGAAGGAAAACCCCCACCGGGGCAGGGGTACGGGAAAAGTAAGACTTCTGTTTGAACTGTACTGCTGCAGAGGCGTGAAGGATAGAGGTTGGCATGGTTTGGAACTGCATTGGGCGTCGAATTATAGTTAGAATACGTGTTCTAGGCTAAAGATTGACAAAAAACAAGAAGGGAGATACAACTAACAATCAAGTAGCAACTGGAAGCCTGATTTTGAGCAAAAGCATTGGAGGAAGGATTTAAAGGTGAAATTCACGATAATTGTGGATTGAAGCAAAGGAGAAGGGTGGTTCTGGATTCATTCTTTTTCTTTAATTTAGTAATTGTAATTGGGATGATGTTTACTTTGATGAATTCAGTTTTTAATTCAATTATGATGAACTAATTTACTTGTTAGGCTTATGACGGATCTTATGGTTGAATGATGATTATGTAGCCTTGAATTTCAGTTTAATAATCTATCTTTCAGTTTATCTATAGTGATTTATGCTTTAATCTATGAATTGCCTGATCACCAATTCTATGTGGATTTGTATGGATTCGAGAGATGATATATGAATCTAGACTTAGTCATTATAGCATGTGTTCTTGTATTTTGTGTTTGAATGAAATCTTGATTAATGTTACGATAGAGATATGCCTAGCATCGCATGTAATCAGATAGAGAACTTGAACTTAAACCTTATTTGATTGTAATTCACATAGAGATATAGTTAATTAGTTAATTTGGGTGTTTAGCTTAATTCTATCTAATTTGTGAATTTAAGTTAATATGGTATTAATGCATCGAGAGACGGCTAATTCTACTTGAGTGTTCTTGACTAATAAACTGGGATATTGAATTGAACTGAAATAAGGTGTAATAATCAGAGTGATATTTAAAGTGAAGTTATAAGCCTAATTCTCCAATATTTGTTTGAAATTACAGTTTTTAAGTTTGTTGATTGCTTGGTAGTTTTAATATTTTTAATATTTTTAGTTTTATTAGTTATAATCATTGAATTTGATAGTTTAATAAAATTTGGATTAATATAAAGCTGGTAATTGTTAGGATTAATTTCTTACTAATTCTCTGTGGGAACGATACTTGACTTATCATTAAATAACTTGTTGACCACGTGCACTTGCGTGTGAGCGTAATTAGAATTACACTAACACTAACTCCACGAACAATGTATGTATGTTTATGATATATCAATGAAGGGGATCTTTTATTTATTCTGTTGTGCTTGAAAAGATTCTTATGTTTGTCATATGTTAATTCATTAGCAATACAAAATAAACATGAAAAGTATTTGAAAATAAAAAGGATCTATTCAACCCCCCCTTCTGTAAGACCCCAACTTTTATGAATAAAGAATAATTTTTCTCGAAATATATTTTTGAATATTATTGTGTGGATACGATATAATGTTATAGTTGTAGGTAATATTTGAAAATTTTACAAAGTAAGTAAGTTGATATAAAATATTCGTTGTGTCGGGGAATATTCGTTTTAACAGGGAATATTCGTACGACGACAAAATCATTGGTGGACCCCACAACGGAAGTATTGTCGTAGTTAGAAAATGACAGAAATATATTTTTATAAAAATAACGACGAAAGTTTTGTCGTTAAACTGTTGAACTACTCGGTGGAAAAAGTACAGTAATACGCGTGGTTGCATAGTAGCACACGCTATAGATTAATTATGCTTATGTGAGAAGTCACTCAGTTATACTCAATTATTGCTACACTAATTGCTGCATAATATCTCTCATATTATTGATTCAATTATTGTCACAGTATTAATATTTTATATTATTAAATAAATAATTGAGACGACAAAGTTATTCATATTATTATTTGTAATATTGACGATGTTTAGAAAGTTCTGTCGAGGAGAGGTTTGGTCACCTAATTGCGTGCCAATAAGGAGAAATCCTTATCGAAAAGCCCACTCTTTCCTAGGAATGATCTGGTTGTTAAATATTATGAGTTATAATATTAATGATGAATAATTGTTGAAATATTAAAAATGTGTTTATTAAAGATAAATGATTTGTGGTATATATTTATTCAATTTTTTTGATATAAATATAGAGATTTATTATGAGGCGTTTATTATAAGTTTGACGTAGTATTCCATGGGAAGATTTACTAATTTTATGGACCGTTGATGGTGGTTATAATAGTAAATCAATTTGGACCATTGATGGTGATTTTAATAGTAAATCAATCTGGACCATTGATGGTGGTTTTAATAGTAAATCAATATGGACCATTGATGGTGGTTTTAAAAGTAAATCAATCTAGACCGTCGGTAGTGGTTTTAAAAGTAAATCAATCTGGACCGCCAGTGGTGGTTTTAAAAGTAAATCAATCTGGACCGTCGGTTGTGGTTTTAATAGTAATCAATATGGACCGTCTGTTCTAATAGTGAATCAATCTGGACCGTTCGTGAATTAGTTACTATTTAGTCCATTCTCCTATAAATAGAAGCTTAATTCTTCTTCATTCTCACCAATTCACTAAGATTCACAAGAGACACTATAGAGAGAAAACTATAGAGAGCAAGCGAAGAAGAGTATTCTTCTTCACTATTGCGATATCGATCCAAATTTTCTACTAAGGTAAGGGTATTATTTCTTCAGTATTCATAAGGAATACTATTTTTCAGTATTCATCCTTTAATATATCGAATAACTTTGCTCACGCGGATTACGTAGCGTATGACAGGTGAAAATCCATTTGCAGTTTCATATGTTATTTCTTTTCATATTCTTAAAGCTAAACTTACTATGGTAAGTATTGCTTCTATATTCCTTGAAATTAGTGGAATATCCTTGAGTTTTGCGCTTCATCCAATATTGTTTCATTGAAATATTGATCTGAACTTTCTTATTAAATATCAATATTTTCACCCGGGGTACTATTCACGGGTTACTATTCACCCGATTACTATTCACTAGAATATTATTCACTCGAGTATTTGCGGCACTTTTCATGTTGGGTTACTATTCATGAGTTACTATTCACGGGTTACTATTTACGATTCTTTCGTTCAATTAAATATTGTTCACTCCTAGTATTATTAGGTACTTTTCATGTTGGGGTACTATTTAAAGTACTATTCACGGAGATACTATTCACGTGTACTATTCATTCAAAAAATTTATTTTTTTTCTGTCCAAATTATTTTTGATACATGGATATTATTCTTGAATTTTACTTCACAAAGCAGTATCATGTTAACAATTTGGACATTATTGAATTCTTGATAAATTAAGTTATAAATCTTTAAAAATTTATCCTTTGCTTTCTTTTAATTGAATTCTTATATCATTGTCATCATCCTCATGCTTATATTGTGATGAAAGTCATATTTGGCTTACGTGTATAGATGGACTGTTGATTGGTATAATTATGACCAGGGATAATTCGGTATGATCATGACCATTGATGATTACACGAATATTCTTGGCCCGTAGTGAAAGAATAATTTGTGGACGTGATACTAATGAATATCCTTGGCCCGTAGTGCAGGGATGATTCGACGATGTGATTTATTTATTAAGCTGAGTCCCAGCGATTAAAGTTAATGATAAACTTTTTAAATCATAAAAGATAGTAGATATCATTGTCTACTTGACTCTTCTAATGGATTGTTTGTTCCGCTGCAGTTAAACTTGTTGTCTATTATATTGTATCAGTTTAACATTGTTCAAGGCTAATGATAACTTATTCTGCATTATCTTAGTCATAATATTTCTTACTGGGCTAGTTAAGCTCACCCTTTTACTTCCATTGTTCTCTTGAGAAATGAGAACGTGCTCGGAACTAGTCGTGGGAGCGGAGTGATGGTCCGAGATGGTGTTATAGTAGTCCTCACTATTCTATAAAATAGTGTGACAATAAATGTAATGAGGACTCCATTTGAGTTTGGATATTATCTAGAAGACAATATTAGTAAAAAAACTCTCGGTAGCATGTTGTATAATTAAGTTTGTATTAGTATTCAGTACCATGTATTTGGTGACCCAAGATGGGTGATATATACCTATTTTTGGGGCGTCACAGTTGGTATCAAAGCTTAGGGATATGATCCCTGGCTAAGATGTGAGACAAGAACTAGGAGGGGAGAGTCGTGGAATTCCTTCGCCAGTATGACCTACCTAAGTTTATTTGGTATTTAATTGGTCGGTCAGAGTATAGGGATAATATGTGGCATGTCAATTAACCCTTGTTTTGTGGTAGTGTTTGAAAATGGCATCTGAAAATGTTGAGATAAGCAATGAACCACATGAGACCGTTGAGTCACCAACGATCAATATCCAGGATAATGTGCAACAGGAAGACAATAATCCTCAAGTAAACAACAACACCGATCAAATGATGAACGATGGAATGTTCAGAGGCTTTATGCAATTCATGCAACATCAGGCGAGAGCGGCTCTTGTTCAAAATGCAGGTGAAAACACTGGCAACTCTCAAATGGTCACTGCTAAGCAGTTCAAGGAGCTGGGACCACCGGAATTTTTGGGAGAACCAAACCCACTTAAGGCGGAGACGTGGATAAAGCAGATCACCAAGATATTTGATGTCTTGGGATGCTCCGAGGAGCAAAAGGTTCCCTTTGCCACCTTCATGTTGAGAGGAGAGAGGCGATTCTTCGTAGGAATAAGTAAAAGCGATACTTTCGACTGCCCTTTTCAAAATGTCTTGGGAAAAGTTCCAAGAACTGTTCAACGACAAGTACTTTCCCAAAAATATTCGTCATATGAAGGAGATGGAGTTTATCAAGTTGGAGCAAAAAAATATGATTGTGTCGCAGTACGAAGCTAAGTTTGCCGAGTTATCTCGATTCGCATCCCATTTGGTTGATAATGATGAGAGAATGACGCGAATGTTTCTACGAGGTTTGAGACCCGAAATACATCAATACCTCATTTCTCACAAACTGTGTTTGTATTCAGATGTTGTAAATAGGGCTCAGTTCTTAAAGCGCGATAATGAGTCAACCCAACTAAGAAAGAGCAACCAGCAAGTCGATAATACCAGTGGTAGCAGTCATCGAAGCGGTGATAACAAACGTGGAGGGAATCAACATGCCATAAATGGTAACCACTTCGGTGGTAATCATGGCCAAGATAATAGAAGTGAAAATTTCAAGAAGAGGAGATTCAATAATGATGGAAAAACGTCGTCGACCAAAGACTGTTGTTAAGGAAGGAGAACGACCATGGCCGGTCAGTATGTTACAAATCACGGAGGAGAGGACACATCGGTCAAAGCTATGCACGACGATCAAAGCATGTTATAATTGTGGAAAAGAAGGTCACCTAGCCCAATTTTATCATGCACCAAAGTCAAGTCCAGCTGGGATGGAAGCATCAAAGGCTGTCCCAGACAAGACAAAATCAGTAGTTCAAGGGAGAGCATTTTTCGTAACCTCCCAAAAAGCGAGAGGAATCTGAATGAGGTAATCACGGGTAAGCTAATCATAAACTCTAATGAAGTCTATACCTTATTTGATACCGGTTCTACCCATTCTTTTATTTCTCCTACTTGCGCTCAACGTTTAAATTTGACTCTGGAGAAATTAGACTTTGATTTATTTGTTAAAACTCCATTGGGAGAAACCTTTATTACATCCACTGTTTATAAGTCTTGTTTAATTCAAATCGGTAACCGCACGTTACCTGTCGATCTTATCTCTTTAAAAATACTTGCATTCGATGTGATTTTAGGAATTGATTGGTTGACTACTCATCATGCTAAAATTGATTATTTTTGTAAGGTTGTTAGCTTTCATATTCCTAACCAACCTATTATGCGAATTCAAGCAACCAAACCATTAGAGTCAATCACTGTCATCTCAAGCCATAAAGCTATTCGTTTATTGAAAAATGGATGTCAAGCTTTCTTAGCTCATGTCACGGATTTAAACAAAAATATGTCAGTCTTGAATGATATTTCTATTGTTAATAAATTTCCTGACGTATTCCCTGAAGAACTTCCTGGCCTATCCCCAGAGCTTGAAATTAAATTTTGTATCGACCTTGAATCCGGTACAAAACCCATTTCCTAAGCCCCATATCGAATGGCTCTATTGAACTTGAGAGTTAAAAACCCAACTGAGGAATTGTTAGACATCGGTTTCATTAAATCCTAATCGTCTTCTTGGGGTGCTCTGTTTACATTAAATGAAGAAGAAAAATGGAAGTTTGCGACTTTATATTGATTACCGAGAGTTGAATCATGTAACCATAAAAAATAGGTACCCGTTACCTCGTATTGATGACCTGTTGTAAGGCGCCAAATTCTTTTCAAAGATCGATCTTCGTTCTGGATATCATCAGTTAAAGATTAAAACCGATGATATCCCAAAGACTGCTTTCAGAACTTGGTACGGGCATTATGAATTCCTAGTCATGTCTTTCAGATTAACTAATGTTCCTGTTTCCTTCATGGATATGATGAACCGAGTATTCAAGGAATATTTGGATCACTTTATGGTCGTCTTTATTGATGACATCCTTATTTACTCCAAAAGCCGTGAAGATCATGAGTAACACTTGAGGCTGATACTCCAAAAGCTTCATGAGAACAAGTTATATGCCAAGTTGAAGAAATGTGAGTTCTGGCTTGAGGAAGTAACATTCCTTGGGCACGTAATATCAAATCATGGAATATATGTTGACCCGGCAAAGATTGAAGCAATTCAAAGCTGGGAGCAACCTAAGTCGATGGATCAAGAAATCGTAGCTTTCTCGGCTTAATTGGTTATTATCGGAGATTCGTAGAAGGGTTTTCTCAAATTGCTACTCCATTAACTCAGCTAACTCGAAAAGATACAAAATTCGGTTGGAGCGAGGATTGTGGGAAGAGTTTTCACGAACTCAAGAGGAGACTCATTTCAGCACTTGTTCTGATAATACCAACTGGTTCAGAGGGATTTGTCATCTACAATGATGCTTCAGGCAAAGGTTTAGGATGTGTTCTCATGCAACATAGGAAAGTCATAGCCTATACCTCACGAAAACTCAAAGAATATGAGAGGAATTATCCTACTCATAATCTAGAGTTGGCAGTTGTCATTTTTGTGCTTAAGATTTGGAGGCATTACCTGTATGGAGAGAAGGTGGAGATCTATACGGATCATAAAAGCCTCAAATATTTCTTCACTCAAAAGGAACTCAACATGCAGCAACAACGATGGATTGAGTTGTTAAAAGATTATGATCATGTCATTCAATACCATCCTGGAAAAGCGAACGTAATAGCTGACGCATTGATTAGAAGATAATATACGGGTATGGGTGTGATATTTTCAACACAAAGGCCCAATTTGTATGACTTACAAAGGATGGAGATAGAGTTAAAGACTCTAGGGACCCATGTGATGATGGTGAATATACGAGTAGAACCGACTTTAATCGATAAAGTTAAAGCTACTCAAGCTACGGACCTGGAGCTGATGCGTATGAAGAAGAAAGTACAAGAAGGTGTTGTTCCGGAAGCAAGAATTGATGAAGAAGGAATACTTCAAGTTAACTCCAGACTTTGTGTTCCAAACGACGCTGATTTAAAGTATAAGATCATGATGGAGGAGCACAACACACCGTTTGCAATCCATCCTGGGAGTACCAAAATGTATCGTGATCTTTGACATACATTTTGGTGGAACAATATGAAGAGAGAGGTAGCGGAGTTTATCTCAATGTGTCTAACTTATCAACGAGTCAAGCTGGAGCATCAAGTGTCGAAAGCTCCATTGTAACAACTTAAAATTCCAGAACACATTACCATGGATTTTGTTACTAGTCTTTCCAAGGTTTCTCAAGGCGTAGATGCAATTTGGGTCATTATTGTTAAATTGACCAAGTCTGCTCATTTCTTACCGATACGAGAAACTTATACACTTGAATGTCTTGTTCGTATATACATAAACGAGATTATAAGATTGCATGGTATGCCAGTATCCATAGTTTCTAATCGAGACCCAAGATTCACTTCAAGATTTTGGGTTAGTTTGCAAAAAGATATGAGCACAGGTTTATGATTCAGTTCAGAATATCATCCTCAAATGGACGGGCAGTCGAAGAGGACTATTCAAACTCTTGAAGATCTATTAAGACTATGTGTCCTTGACTTCAAAGGAAGTTGGGACAAGTTCTTACCATTGGTGGAGTTTTCTTACAACAACAGTTATCAAGCAAGTATTGGCATGGCTACATTTGAGGTGTTATATGGGAGAAAGTGTCGTTCTCGAAGATCTTTGGGATGAGGTGGGTGAAGGAGCGTTGTTGGGGCGGGAGTTGAGTGCGTATGACTACGAAAAAAGATTCAAACGATCCGAATGACGTATAAAAACCTCACAAGATCGACAAAAGAGTTATCTTGATCTTCATCGAAAGGGCGTGGAATTGATATTGGAGATCATGTGTTGTTACGTGTTGCTCCATGGAAAGGAGTTACGAGATTTGGAAAGAAAGAAAGCTCAATCCTCGATTCATTGGCCCATTTTTTAATCCTCGATCGAGTAAGAACTGTGGCCTATAGACTCGCCTTACCACCAAGTATGTCTCATGTTCATAACATTTTTCACATATCTATGTTACGTAAATATGTGAAAGACCCGAACCACATTATTGAATTAGAACCGGGCGAGATAGCGGAAGATTTAACATATGAAGAGGTACCTGTTAAAATCTTGGATAAGAAGGATCATATTCTACGCTCCAAGGTTATACCTCAAGTTAAAGTTTTGTGGAGAAACCACAATGTGGAGAAAATGACCTGGGAGTTAGAATCTGAAATGAAATCAAGGTATCCTCACCTCTTCTACATATCAGGTACGCATCCTAATTTCGAGGACGAAATTTCATAAGAAGGGGAGGTTGTAAGATGTGAGACCCCGAATTTTACAAAATGAAAGTATTCAATTTTTATAATTATTATTCTATTTAGTAAATAGTTAAATTGATAAAAGTACAGTAATACGCATGGTTGCACAATGGCACACGGTATTGTACAATATCTTTGATTATTAATGCTTACGTGAGAAGTCACTCAGTTTTATTCAATTATTGTCACAATATTTTATATTATTAAATCAATAATTGAGATGACAAGTTGTTCATATTATTATTTACATTATTGACAATGTCTAGAAAGTTATGTCGAGGAAATGGGATAGGTTATTTAATTACACGCCAATAGGGACAAATCCTTATCGGAAAGCCCTTTTTTTCCTGGGAACGATCTGGTTGTTAATATTGTGAGTTATAATATTAATGATAAATGTTATTAAAAAATTGAATTTGAGTTCAGAGTTGAACTTGGAGACGTCGACGTGATATTTGAGTCCGGAATGATGAAATTAGTAAAAATAGACTATAAACACAAAATTTATCGGGGTTGACTTTTTGGTCAAAAAGTTAATAGTTGACTTTTTTAGAAAAAGTCAAACTTTGAAAATTCAAAAATGAAATTGTTGATAAAAATATTTCCATTGTGTTGGAATTATTAGTGTTAGTGGAAATCGACATTTATTTCGATAATAATTGATGTTTGGAGGTTAAATTAACCAATCGGGTAATTAATCGGATAAATGAGCAATTAATTACTATTAATTCATATGCTTATAACTATTAGTTTACATGTGTGTACTATTGATTCACATGCATGTACTATTAGGGGAGGTGGTGCCAGATTGATAATACTTGCATGACTAAATTAAAAATGGAGGTATAGATAAAGGTACTATACTGTAATTATTTTTTTCTCATGTATAGAACTATTGAGTCACATGATTGTACTATTGATTCACATGATATGTCACATGATTATACTATTGATTCACATGATATACTATTAGGGGAGGTGGTGCAAGTTTGATAATACTTGCAGGACTAAATTAAAAATGAAGGAAAAGATGAAGGTATTATACTGTAATATTTCAAGCCCCAAAACGTGCAATTATCAAAACTATGTTTTCCTATAAATAGAAGCTCATTCTTCCTTCATTCTCACCAATTCACTAAGTCTCACAAGAGCAATTATAGAGAAAAAAGCTATAAAGAGAAAGAAGAAGAGAAGTCTGCTACTTCACTATTCCAGTATCCAGTATTCTTGTGAGGTAAGGGGTATTATTTATTTCATATTCTGAAGAGATATTATTTTTCGTATTCGAATGAATATTATTTTTGTTTAATATTCGTAAGGAATATCATTTTCTTTCAATATTCGTAGGAATATTATTTTCATTCAACAGTCGTAAGGGGTATTATTTCTTTCGTATTCATGAAAAGAGTTATTTTCTTTCAATACTCGTAAGGGTTGTTACTCCATCCTTTATTATTCTATTAGAATAACCTGTCTACGCGGACTACCGCATGCATGGTGAAATTCTTCTGTTATTCCATTCTTTATTATTCTGTTGGAATAACTTGTCTACGTGGACTACCGCATGCATGATGAAATTCTTCTGTTATTCCATTCTTTGTTATTCTGTTGGAATAACTTGTCTACGCGAACTACCACATGCATGGTGAATGACCCTTCGTATTCATTATTTATTAAATTGTGAAAATGATCTGTCTACGTGGATTATCGCATTGCGGATGAAAATCCATTTACAGTTTCGTATATTCTATTATACTCGTATAAGATATCCTTTCTTTTGTAATCGTCATAGAATATCGTTTTCTTTTGTATTTTCCTTTTATAAGTACTATTCATGAGTTACTATTTATGGGTTACTATTCATCCGGTTACTATTCACTCAAATATTATTCACTCGGGTATTCAAGGCACTTTTCATGTTGGAGAACTATTTAGGGGTTACTATTCACCTGGTTACTATTCACTCAAATTTTATTTACTCAGGTATTTGGGGTACTTTTTATGCCGGGATACTATTCACGAGGTACTATTCCCGAAATACTATTCACAGGATACTATTCATGGGGTACTATTCACTGGAAAAATATATTTCTTTTATGTCCAAATTATTTTTGATACATGAATATTATTCTTGAATTTTACTCCACAAGCAGTATCATGTTGACAATTTGGATATTTTTAAACTCTCGATAAATTTAAAGTCTTTAATATTTATCCGTGATTTCGTTTGATTAATGCTTATATCATTGTTATCATCCTTATGCTTATATTGTGATGAAAGTCATCTTTGGCTTACGTGCATAGATAGACTGTTGATAGGTATGATTATGAACAGGGATCATTCGGTATAATCATGACCCGTAATGTTACAAATGATGTGGTAAAAGTCCTCATTGGCCCGTAGTGCATTGATGGACAGTTATTAGTATGATTATGACCATGGATTATTCAGTATAATCATGACCATTGATGATTACATGAATATCCTTGGCGTGTAGTCTTGAGGATGATTCGATGATGTGGTTTATTTATTAAGCTAAGTCTCAGCGATAAAGTTGATGAAAAACTTTTTAAATCATAGAGGATAGTAGATATCATGCTCTACATGACTCTTCTATTGGATTGCTTATTCCGCTACAGTTGTTGATCTAAAACTTGTTGTCTATTGTATTCTATCAGTTGTTATACTGTTGAAGGCTAAGGATAATTTATTCTGCATTATCTTAGTCATAATATTTCTTACTGGGCTAGTTGAGCTCACCCTGTTCTTTCATTGTTCTCTTTAGGAAATGAGAACGTAGCTGAGACTGGTCGGGGAACGGAGTGATGGTCCAGGATAAGTGGCTTTAGTAGTCCTCACTATTCTATGAAATAGTGTGATAATAATTATAATGAGGACTCCATTGAGAGTGGATATTGTCTAGAAGGCAATATTCTTGTTTAAACTCTCAGCTATGTTTTGTCGTATATTGCCCGACGATTGTATAATTAAGTTTGTATTTGATTTATGTACCATATATTTGGCGACCCAGGATGGGTGATGTATACCTATTTTGGGGGCGTCACAGTTGGTATCAAAGCTTTGGGATATGATCTCTGGCTAAGATGTGAGGCTAGAACTAGGAGGGGAGAGACGGATAATTCCTTCGCTAGTATGACCTATCTAAGTTTATTTGTTATTTAATTGGTCAGTCAGAATATAGGGATAATATGTGGCATGTCAATTAACCCTTATTTTGAAACTATATTCTAGAATGATATCTAAAATACAGGAGATGAGAAATGGGAAAATCATGATAGAGAGGAAATAATCGGGAAGGTACAATCCGAAAAGAAAGCAAGGTATTCTCATCTCTTCAAACTACCGGGTACGTTAATTTCGAGGACAAAATTTCATAAGAAGTGGAGATTGTGAGACCCCGAATTTTACGAAATAAAAGTATTCAATTTTTATAATTATTATTCTATTTAGTAAATGTTTAAATTTATAAAAGTACAGTAATACGCGTGGTTGTACAATGGCACACGGTATTGTACAATATCTTTGATTATTAATGCTTACGTGAGAAGTCACTCAGTTTTATTCAATTATTTTCATAATATTTTATATTATTAAATCAATAATTGAGATGACAAGTTGTTCATATTATTATTTGCATTATTGACGATGTCTAAAAAGTTCTGACGAGGAAAGGGGTTAGGTTATTTAATTGCGCGCCAATAGGAACAAATCCTTATCGGAAAGCCCCTTCTTTCCTGGGAACGATCTTGTTGTTAATATTATGAGTTATAATATTAATGATAAATGTTATTAAAAATTTGAATTTGAGTTCGGAGTTGAATTTGGAGACGTGAACGTGCTATTTGAGTCCGAAACGATGAAATTAGTAAAAATAGACAATAAACACAAAATTTATCGGAGTTGACTTTTTGGTCAAAAAGTCAACAGTTGACTTTTTCAGAAAAAGTCAAACTTCAAAAATTCAAAAATAAAATTGTTGATAAAAATATTTCCATTGTGTTGGGATTATTAGTGTTAGTGGAAATCGATATTTATTTCGATAATAATTGATGTCTGGAGGTTAAATTAACCAATTGAGTAATTAATCGGATAAATGAGCAATTAATTGCTATTAATTCACATGTTTATAACTATTTGTTCACATGTGTTTACTATTGATTCACATGCATGTACTATTAGGGGAGGTGGTGCAAGATTGATAATACTTGCATGACTAAATTAAAAATAGAGGTATAGATGAAGGTACTATACTGTAATTATTTTTTTCTCATGTATAAAACTATTGAGTCACATGATTGTACTATTAATTCACATGATATACTATTAGGGGAGGTGGTGCAAGTTTGATAATACTTGCAGGACTAAATTAAAAATAAAGGAAAAGATGAAGGTATTATACTGTAATATTTTGAGCCCCAAAACATGCAATTATCGAAACTATGTTTTTCTATAAATAGAAGCTCATTCTTCCTTCATTCTCACCAATTCACTAAGACTCACAAGAGCAATTATAGTGAGAGAAGCTATAGAGAGAAAGAAGAAGAGAAGTCTGTTACTTTACTATTCCAGTATCCAGTCTTCTTCTGAGGTAATGGGTATTATTTATTTTATATTCTAAAGAGATATTATTTTTTGTATTCGTATGAATATTATTTTCATATAATATTCGTAAGGAATATCATTTTCGTTCAATATTCGTAGGAATATTATTTTCGTTCAACTGTCGTAAGGGGTATTATTTCTTTCGTATTCATGAAGAGAGTTATTTTTTTTCAATACTCGTAAGGGTTGTTACTCCATTCTTTATTATTCTTTTGGAATAACTTTTATCTACGGACTACCGTATTTGCATGATAAAATTCTTCATATTATTATATTCTTTGTTATTACATTTGGAATAACTTTTGTCTCATGGACTACCGCATGCATGGTGAATGACCCTTCGTATTCATTATTTATTAAATTCTGGAAATGATCTGTCTACATGGATTACCACATTGCGGATGAAAATCCATTTACAATTTCGTATATTCTATTATACTAATATAAGATATCCTTTCTTTTCTACTCGTTATGGAATATCGTTTTCTTTTGTATTTTCCTTTTATGAGTACTATTCATGAGTTACTATTTACGGGTTACTATTCACCCGATTACTATTCACTCAAATATTATTCACTCAGGTATTCGGGGAACTTTTTATGCCGGAGTACTATTCATGAGTTACTATTCATGGGTTACTATTCACCCGATTACTATTCACTCAAATTTTATTTACTCGAGTATTTGGGGTACTTTTTATGTCGGGGTACTATTCATGAGGTATTATTCCCGAAGTACTATTCACAGGGTACTATTCACTCAAAAAAAATATTGTCCAAATTATTTTTGATACATGAATATTATTCTTGAATTTTACTCCACAAAACAGTATCATGTTGACAATTTAGATATTTTTAAACTCTGGATAAATTTAAAGTCTTTAATATTTATCCGTGATTTCGTTTGATTAATGCTTATATCATTGTTATCATCCTCATGCTTATATTGTGATTAAAGTCATCTTTGGCTTACGTGCATAGATGGACTGTTGATTGGTATGATTATGACCAGGGATCATTCGATATAATCATGACCCGTAATGTTACAATTTATGTGGTAAAAGTCCTTATTGGCCCGTAGTGCATTGATGGACAGTTATTAGTATGATTATGACCAGGGATTATTCGGTATAATCATGACCATTGATGATTACATGAATATCCTTGGCCCGTAGTGCAGGGAAGATTCGATGATGTGGTTTATTTATTAAGCTGAGTCTCAGCGATAAAGTTGATGAAAAACTTTTGAAATCATAGAAGATAGTAGATATCATGCTCTACATGACTCTTCTAATGGATTGCTTATTATGCTGCAGTTGTTGATCTAAAACTTGTTGTCTATTGTATTCTATCAGTTGTTATACTGTTGAAGGCTAAGGATAATTTATTTTGCATTATCTGAGTCATAATATTTCTTACTGGGCTAGTTGAGCTCACCCTATTTTTTCATTGTTCTCTTCAAGAAATGAGAACGTAGTTGAGACTAGTCGGGGAACGGAGTGACGGTCCTGATGGTTGCATTAGTAGTCCTCACTATTCTATGAAATAGTGTGATAATAAATGTATTGAGGACTTCATTTGAGAGTGGATACTGTCTATGAGGCAATATTCTTGTTTAAACTCTCAGCTATATTTTGTCGTATTTTGCACGACAGTTGTATAATTAAGTTTGTATTTGATTTATGTACCATGTATTTGGCGACTCAAGATGGGTGATGTATACCTATTTTGGGGGCGTCAGATAAGACCCCAACTTTTTTGAATAAAGAATAATTTTTCTCGAAATATATTTTTGACTATTATGGTATAGATATGATATAATGTTATAGTTGTGGGTAATATTTGAAAATTTTGCAAAGTAAGCAAGTTGATATAAAATATTCGTTGTTTCGAAAAATATTCGATTGGTCGGAGAATATTCATTTTAACAGGGAATATTCATACGACGACACAATAATTGGTGGACCCCACAACGGAAGTATTGTCGTTGTTAGAAAATGACAGAAATGTCTTTTTATAAAAATAACGGCGATAATTTTACCGTTAAATTGTTGAACTACCCGGTGGTAAAAAAAGACGATGTCTGGCATTAGTTGCGTAGTAGCACACCAGTATTGATTATTGATGCTTGCGTGAGAAGTCACTCAGTTATACTCAATTATTGCTACAGTAATTATTGCATAATATATCTCATATTATTGATTCAATTATTGTCACAGTATTAATATTTTATATTATTAAATCAATAATTGAGACGACAAAGTTATTCATATTATTATTTGCAATATTGACGATGTCTAGAAAGTTCTGTCGAGGAGAGGTTTGGTCACCTAATTGGGCGCCAATAGGGAGAAATCCTTATCGCAAAGCCCCCTCTTTCCTGGGAATGATCTGGTTATTAAATATTGTGAGTTATAATATTAATAATGAATAATTGTTGAAATATTAAAAATGTGTTTGTTAAAGATAAATGATTTGTGGTATATATTTATTCAAATTTTTTTGATATAAATATAGAGATTTATTATGAGGCACTTGTTGTAACTTTGACGTAGTTTTCCATGGGAAGATTTAGTAATTTTATGGACCGTTGATAGTATTTTTAATAGTAAATCAATTTGGACCATTGATGGTGATTTTAATAGTAAATCAATCTGGACCATTGATGGTGGTTTTAAAAGTAAATCAATTTGGACCGTCGGTGGTGGTTTTAAAAGTAAATCAATTTGGACCGTCGGTGGTAGTTTTAAAAGTAAATCAATCTGGACCGTCGGGGGTGGTTTTAAAAGTAAATCAATCTGGACCGTCGGTTGTGGTTTTAATAGTAATCAATATGGACCGTCCGTTCTAATAGTGAATCAATCTGGACCGTTCGTGAATTAGTTACTATTTAGTCCATTCTCCTATAAATAGAAGCTTAATTCTTATTTCATTCTCACCAATTCACTGAGATTCACAAGAGACGCTATAGAGAGAGAAACTATAGAGAGCAAGAAGAAGAGTATTTTGATACTTCACTATTGCAGTATCCAGCCTTCTACTAAGGTAAGGGGTATTATTTCTTTCGTATTCATAAGGAATACTATTTTTCGTATTCATCCTTTAATATGTCGAATAACACGCTCTCACGCAGATTCGTCATCGTATGACGGTGAAAAATCCATTCGATTTCAGATGTTATTTCTTTTCATATTCTTAAAGCTAAACTTAATATGGTAAGTATTGCTTCTATATTCCTTGAAATTAGTAAAATATCCTTGAGTTTTGCGCTTCATCTAGTATCGTTTCATTGAAATATTGATCTGAACTTTCTTATTAAATATTAATATTTTCACCCGAGGTACTATTCACGGGTTACTATTCACCCGATTACTATTCACTAGAATATTATTCACTCGGGTATTCGGGGCACTTTTCATGTCGGGTTACTATTCACCCAGTTACTATTCACTCAAATATTGTTCACTCGGGTATTCGGGGCACTTTTCATGCTGGGGTACTATTCACGGGGTACTATTCACAAAGTACTATTCACAGGGTACTATTCATCAAAAAATTTATTTCTTTTCTATCCAAATTATTTTTTTGATACATGAATATTATTCTTGAATTTTACTCCACAAAGCAGTATCATGTTGACAATTTGGACATTATTGAATTCTTGATAAATTAAGTTATAAATCTTTAAAAATTTATCCTTTACTTTCTTTTAATTGAATTCTTATATCATTGTCATCATCCTCATGCTTATATTGTGATGAAAGTCATCTTTGGCTTACGTGCATAGATGGACTGTTGATTGGTATGATTATGACCAGGGATAATTCGGTATAATCATGACCATTGATGATTACATGAATATTCTTGGCCCGTAGTGCAAGAATAATTTGTGGACGTGATACTAATTAATATCCTTGGCCAGTAGTGCAGGGATGATTCGATGATGTGGTTTATTTATTAAGCTGAGTCCCAGCGATTAAATTTAATGATAAACTTTTTAAATCATAGAAGATAGTAGATATCATGGTCTACTTGACTCTTCTAATGGATTGCTTGTTCCGCTGCACTTAAACTTGTTGTCTATTATATTCTATCAGTTTAACATTCTTGAAGGCTAATGATAACTTATTCTGCATTATCTTAGTCATAATATTTCTTATTGAGCTAGTTGAGCTCACCCTTTTACTTCCATTGTTCTCTTCAGGAAATGAGAACGTAGCCGGAACTATTCGGGGAATTGAGTGATGGTCCGAGATGGTGTTATAGTAGTCATCACTATTCTATAAAATAGTGTGACGATAAATGTAATGAGGACTCCATTTGAGTCTGAATATTGTCTAGAAGATAATATTCGTGTAAAAACTCTCAGCGCATGTTGTATAATTAAGTTTGTATTTGTATTCAGTACCATGTATTTGGCGACCCAAGATGGGTGATGTATACCTATTTTGGGGGCGTCACACCTTCTAGATCTATTGTGTGTCTACTGGGAACTAACACTCTTCACTCAACTATTTCATCGAGCAGGTGGTGTGCATCTTCATCTGGAGCAGGGGAGCAACAATCTCAACCTTAGCTTGAAATTTCGGGGAAGGCGGGAGCAGATGCTAAGGGTTGCTCTCAAGTAGCTCCACCATTCACAATATTTATATGGTGCTAAGCTCTTTGATTGATTGCAATGAAATTCATGGGTATTGCTGCTGCTCTATTTTTGTTCCTTTTTCTATCATAATGTTTTCTATTGATATCATCATCAACAACAATACCAGATAGTTTGAGCATAAGCTCATTTCTGTCAGTCGAAAATCCGGCGGCCGCTGCTGCTTCCTTGATCCGTCGTCAATAAATAAAAAAAAATTATTGATATATTTTGACCCCTCTATAAATATGTTCTGGTTCCGCCACTGCAGAGGTGACAGTTTTTTGTTGGTTTTTCTTACTGGAGGCCCTTCTCGTGCTTATACTCTCGAAGATTTTGCAATAATAGAAGAGGATTTTAAGTTTCTTACAGATCTGTTCTGGTCTAATGGGATGGATTGCCAGCTGAGTTGATAGATAAATTTACAACAAAACAATAAAATTACAACAAAAAGTCGATATTCAAGAGGAGGTAAAGCAAGTCATGTTGGTTCGCCGTGCCAAGAGGCAAGAAGTCTCTTTCTCTTTACCAACTCAGATAAAAATAAATTGGAAACATGAGTTGTAATTTAAAATTTATTATATTGAAAGTTGAGGATAATATGGTAATTATAAAAATATTACTTATTCGAATTTCTTGGACGGAAAACTTTAGCAGGAAAAGTGGTCAAGTTTTCTATTCATTTCTTTTCTTTTTCGTTTATTAAAAAACTCAGAAACATAGAAATTGGAAAAAAAAACTTAAATTTTCCGTCCATTTTAATATTCAGAAACAGATTGTAAAGAGAGAGAATAAAAAATATGTTTGTCTCACTAGTACCAAGTCCATCACATTAAAAATTTAATTACAAAATGTCTAAATTTTATATTTTTTTCAAAATTCTCCAATAACACCTACACATTATTTCTCAACAAGACAAAAAATTACAACATTAAAAAGTCTAATATTCTCTCTGATCCAAAATTAGAAAACATTCGTAAAACGATCACTTTTAACGAAAATTTTATTTCTTAAAATTGATCCCAACATTTGTTAAAAATGTAGTAGTGATTATATAGTAGTACTCAATCTACCTAGACTATAAGTAATGACACGTTAAGAAATTCATGCCACTTTATATCTAAAAACATAAATGTACCACTAATTTTAGAACTGACCAAAAAAGAAAAATATATCTCTTATTCCGAAACGGAGGGAGTATATTCAATTACACAAATGTACATAATCAATACTTTACATAGTTTCCATTGCAATATAAAACTAAAACCAAATATGTAAATAAAGCTACAATAAAAATGAGCCTATAGGAAAGGAAAGGAAGGGGGAGGGGAGGCATCACTTTTTCACTTTTGAACTAAGCCTCCAGCAACTTTTTGTGTATCCTGCAATACACATGTATGGGCAACAAATCAATAAAACCCCATAATAAGCCTTCATAAAATGAAAAATAAAACTTACAGCAACATTCAAGCCGCAGCAGGCAGCAGCTAGAAACCATATAGCAATCTGCTGCTGTAAATTGGCTCTACATGCTAAGTTTATATAACACATTATTGATCATCTTGAAGTCATTATATTGGCTTCAGTTCATCAAGTTGTATATGCATACTAGAACTAGAAGAAACTCTACATGGAGTCTAACAATCCCTTTGAGATGAGCAAAATCAACAAAGTGGGCAAAAATTTTGAAATAAAGAGAATATTAAAACTTAACCATCTGGTTAAGAACAAAAATTACCTATGGAAATTAAAATTCATCCGTTCCAATTTCTGTGAAGACTTGACGATGATTTTAGATGATTTTACTTTTTGATTTGGAACGTTTTTTTAGAATTGGTCAATATATTGAATCGGTAAGTAAGCGTCCCCAATTTAATATTTGTTTTGAAAGACTTTTATAAGAAGTGGTATTTTTGGTCAATCGTTTAAAATGGTTAAGTCATTAAATTGCGAATAATTGAAAACTAAAAAAAAAATTAAAAATAATAATAAAAATAATAATAAATATTAACTATTATATTATGATGGAAATAAATTTACAACAACTTTTGAATTTTTTCGGAGGGCCAGATTAAAAATATTCATTCAGATCTTAAGATATGGATCAAACAATTTTTTCATTTTTCAAATAACTTAAGTTATTATTTAAAATGACTTATAAGTTAATTTAATATCTATTAAGTGCTAACTTATAAATAAAAGTGTGGCATCTTTTTGACTTATAAGTCAAAAAAAGTTAAAACCGTTAAAATAAAATGTGAAGGTGTTTTTACTAAATGGATCTTCATTTTTTTAAAATAAAAAGTTATTATTTAAAATGACTTATTTAAAATAAGTGCTAACTTATAAATAAAAGTGTTTATCATTATTTATAAGTCAAAAATTAAGTTAAAATATTTTTAAATGAATTATAAGTCATTTTTTAATAAGTCAAAATTTGTTACTTATTAAAAATAACTTATAAGTCAAAAAATAAGTCACCCCAAACATTTCAACCGTTAAAAATAACTTATAAATTAATTTGACCAATTTATAACTTGTTGCGGAACATGTCGTAAGAGAGTCAAGTTTAAGGTGAGTCCTCCAACGTAACATGCTTACTTTTGTATCTAGTAGAGAAAACGGTATGGTCAAGTGTGTATACATCAATAAAGACAACAATATCAAAAATGGCAGGAATGTATTTTCTTTCCCTATATAATCGTAAAAGGAAAAGCAAGGATTCCCCCCTCCTAGCAAGGCCAACTATGTCTGCCATGATATAGACGTTTCAATCATGAAGTTTGCCTCTCTTTTTTTTCAAATATCAGCAAGGAATTCTGAAATATTTAGCTATATAATATATATTTTAAATTTTTGCCAGAGAAATGAAAGTTACAAGTTACATTGCCTTTAAACCTTAATACTTCAAATTTAAAAAAATAATAATAAATGGATGAAAATCTCTCTCTTACATTTCACCCAATTTCTTTCGATACATGACGGGACTCTGTTTGTAAGTTAAATAAGTTAAGTTTAGAATAAACTATTTTTTAATGAAAAAGAAAAAGACGGTGCGTTTAACCAAACATAAGACAGACAGAGTGTCCCAAAAAGTACTTAAACATAGCTGGTGTTGCATAGCTAAATCATACATAGAAGTATGGTTATGAAATGTTAATATCAAGCACACACCAATTTATTCATAGTTAGTACGGACGGGCATTAGTAGGATACATAAGCTCATCTCACTACACAAGTTTTTCACATTATTACTCTTTCTTCTGCAATTCCTTCAGAAAATCTTCATTGTCAACCAGAACCTGAATACAATAAGTAGAAAAAGAATCACAACATGAGCTTGAAACAAATGAAAGGTTGTGCATATTTATACTTCATGCACAAATGAAAATAAAACATGCACATAACTTTTGAATAATGCAGGTTAATGAGCTATTATCTTCTATTTTTCTGCCTCTTTCTTGTTTACGGAGTAGGCGAGATCTACTTTGGAGAGATTAGGTGCTTTTAAACCTCATCATGCATTGGTTGTATTAAATATTATACTATTTTAGAGCAAGAGAGATTGAAATTGGAAAAAAATGGAAGAAAAAAAAATTAGTGTTTTGAAACTAAATTAGTACAAGTAGGAAATGAGATTCAAAATGGTTGGAGATTACTTTTTGAGTGAACTAGTACAGAATTTAGTAATGGTATGATAGGGGCCATTGATGTGTTCATTTTAGGAAACTAAATTAGTGTTGAATATTAGGTTTATGAATCAAAATGAAAAAATGCGTCTAGAATCTCATTTTTGCTTCACATTTGCTATCAATCTCCTTAAAATATTTAACATGAGTTCACATACAGATCATTTTGCTTTAGAAAACTTACTGTCTTCCAACCGTCTGGATCTAGGAAAGATGTAATCTTGGTGTTGAGTCCAGGAATTGGTCCTGGTTGCCGAGTTATTTTCCCTCCAAGTTCTTGGATAACGACGTTCACTGCCTCACCACTTTTATATACATCATCAGTACTGATTGCAACCTAGAAACAAGTATAACATCCATCATAACTTGTAACTACAAACCAAAAGAAGAGGAAGGACAATACGCATTCAAAGTCGACAAATCTACTTGCGGTTTCGCAACACAAGAGTATTGAACTGACCTGTGCATATGCATTTCCTTTGGTATATTCAGTCACACCATAGTTATAAGTCAACTCCAGAACAGTTGTCTCGTATTCATCAGCGTAACCCATCATGGCTAGGGTGTACTGTAAAAGTACAGAAATATATCTCAGGGATCATCAATTTGTCATCTGTACTCTAATAGAAAACTACCAAGAAATTGTGTCACCTTCTGTTCTGGTCTATCAATCTTTCTCAACAATTTCATTCCCAATGCCTGCGTAAATTGGAAACCAAGAATTAAATATACATACATGCAAATTGAACTGACCTGTGCATGTATTTTTTCAAAGTCCCACTAGTTATGTAAACTTATTTGTATGATGTTTTGATGCATTAGAAAATAGAAACTGCCCAGCAAATTGGGTCACTTCCACTACATGCATCTTCAGCGATGGACGCAGGAATTTTGTCAATGGTGGGCAATATCTTTAATAATTAAAAAAATATCAACAAAAATATTAAAAAATCAACTATGGATGGAGAAGTGAAGAGTTGTCAAAATTCTTTTCAAATTAATCTCTCTATACAAGTAATGCTTGCAAAAATTTATTGACCACCCTGACCATATGTAGCTCCGTCAATGTGCATCTTGATGACCTGCAATGGGTAGCATATAAATCCTGAACTAGATACGAAGCATCCAAGACCAAACTACACACCCCGCAGTGCGTCCCAACAAAAAGTAATAATATAATAAAGAGCGAAACCTGACCCCTAAAATTCACCACCAAAACGTGGGTGTAAATAAAATAAGTGTGCAAGACCAGGGGCTGACACTTGGGCGAGCGTGGGCTCCAGCCCCCACTGAATTTTTTTATTTTTTTTAGGTATATGGCATATTGGTAATATAATGCAGTTTGGGGGCTAATCGCTAAAAATTTTCGAGTAATGTAGTGCTACTTCAAATACAATACACACTCTTGAGTTTATGTTCATATGCGATTTCTAGAGGAAAAAACTCATTTTCACTATCTATTGTCCATTTCACTTTGTGACATTAGAAAATACAAACACAAAACAAATTCTCCACCATTCCATCATATTCAATTCGAATTTTATAATCAGAACTTGGAATACCCAATATGCTAATAATAATTATTGGTTTAATTTGAATTGAAAATTCATTAAAATATTTATTCATCTTGTTAATTAAGTAGTTGTTAACTTGATACTAGCTTTTGTTTTTTTATTTTTTGTTTTATTTTTTTTAATTGATAATTCCATTTTTTGAGCCTTAAATTGTTTATTTGCTAGTGAAGTTGGTATTAATCCTACCTAGTTGCAACTTTTCAGCTATAAATCTTATTAAGACGTCATTGGTAATAGGATGGGAGATGGGTAGATTAATTCTTGGCTGTCACGTATATAAAAAGAGACATCTTTGATACTATTGACTATGAGTTGATTTAGAAACGGTTTTAGTATATGAGACCATGAAGAGGATTTATTGTAAATCACTTATTTGAAACGCTTTTGTGCAAAAATAATGATTGATATGAACATATTTAACGTTTTTAAATTTTATTATTGTTCTTTATTTTTCTTATAATTATTTTGTATTAAGCCCCCACTGAGTAAAAGTCCTGTGTCCGCCACTGTGAAAGACAACCTCAATTTTCCCAATCATCACATGCAGAATATTTTTCACAAATATGTAAATTCATCAATGCATTCCCAATGCTCATGTAAAAGGAATATTCAATTAAAAATTATAATTTTAACTTTTGGAATTACCTGATTGCTACTATAAAAAAGGTAAATCATTTCTACAATTACTCTATCAAATTTCATATGTATTTCAACAAGTAACTATCAAATTTCAGAAGTATGGTAGCCCTACTGCTTTTTGGCTCCGAATGGATTCTAGACATACAACTTACCAAAACAAAGTACTCCATGGAAATTTCGGAAAGAATATCATCTATAGGCAATTTATCCTAATCCTTAAAAGAATAGGTCCATTTAAGAACGCAAACTCAACTAGAGAAAATTTACCTTTTCGTAAAACTTAATAGAGCGCTCGAGATCACCCACACGAAGCATTACTTGACAGAGTGGTTCAGGAGTAGAAGCTCTTTGGATGATTTCAAAAGCATAGCCATCAGGATCTTTGACAAAAGCAATGATACTTGATCCACCTTTAACAGGACCTGGCTCCCTCGAGACATTTCCACCCTTGGCCCTTGCATTTTCAACAAATTTGTACACCTGCAAGTGCATATGAATGAGAAAATGTTCTAAAAAATGTGCACAAAATATGTAGCAAATATAAATACACATACATCAGGGGTTGCAATAGCAAAATGTCCAAAGCCCGTTCCAATGTCATATTTATCCACTCCATAGTCTGCGAATTAATCAAGTTAGTTTAGTACCTTTTAACTTTAAACAGAGATCGTATGTAAGAAAGTAAAAGGAATGATGAACAAAGCATAAGAATAAATAAATAAATAAATTTCTAAAACTAACACCCAACTAACTTAACCACTCAAAAGCTTGTGAACAAACATCAAAGTTGGTTAAACAGATTGTTGAGTCACGTATTAATTGTTTTCAAATAGGGATTTCTTATTAGTGTACTAGATCATAATGCTTACCAGTTTATTAGGAAGTTTATGCACGTTGAAAGTTAGTGGTCCTATTTTCTAGTATTTGTTAGTCAGTAACTTTATTTAAAGAGCTGTAGGTTGTAGTTGTCATATGCAGAGTAATATAGACTTGTTTATAATTGGTTGTCTTCCTCTTGTTCAATAATATATATTCTGGTTTCTTATTATTGGTATCAGAGCCTGGTTAGTGAAAAAGTGAGACAGAGAGTGAAGAAAAAGAGTACTTAGCAACAGTTTTTTTTCTTCCTATCCAGTAGCAACACCTGATGGCGTCTGAAAATTTTGTTCAACCAGCCATTCCACGTTTTGATGGTCATTATGATCATTGGAGCATGCAAATGGAAAATTTCTTGAGATTAAAAGAGTATTGACAGGTTGTTGATTACGGAGTAGCAGAACCAGCCGCTGATGTGACGTTGACAGACTCAAGGAGCCGAATTGGATCGATGAAGTTGAAGGATCTCAAGGCCAAAAATTATCTTTTCCAAGCCATTGATAGGTCAATCTTGGAGACGATTCTTTGCAAAGATACCTCCAAGCACATTTGGGACTCTATGAAGAAGAAATATGCGAGGAAATGTGAAGGTCAAACGTGCACCTTCAATCACTTCGCACCGAGTTTGAGACATTGCGGATGAAAGTCCGGGAGTCGATTTGATTTCTTCTCAAGAACGATGACAATCGCAAATAAGATGCAAATTAATGGCGAAAAGATGGAAGATGTGACGATTGTGGAGAAAATTCTTCGGTCAATGACGCCAAAATTCAATTATGTTGTTTGCTCCATTGATGAATCTAAAGACATTGATTCTCTTTCAATTGATGAATTGCAGAGTTCATTGCAGGTTCATGAACAAAAAATGAATAAGCAAGAACAGGAGGAACAAGCTTTACAAGTCTCAACCAACAATCATTTTTCATCACCAAGCAAGGAAGAACAAAAGAAAAGGAGGAGGCAAGCGGAAACAAAGCTCGTGGCAGCCACACCAACAACCGAAAACTATCAATCTCACTTTTCTCAAGGGAGAGGAAGAGGTTGTGATGGTAACCACTCAACAAACTTCAAGCCAAAGTCGGCGGACAAATCAAACATTAAGTGTTATCGATTATCATAAAATGCGGTCATTATAAATTTGAATGCAGCGTACTAATTTAAATAAGAATCGTGGGACAAGATCTAATTTTGTAGAAAAAGAAGAAGAAATATCTCTTCTCATGGTGTGTCATGAAAAGGAGGATACACACCAAAATGTGTGGTATTTAGATACCGGTTGCAGCAATCACATGAGTGGAAATAAGTCTGCGTTCTCTCATTTGGATGAATCTTATCACGATCTTGTGAAGTTTGGAGATAATTCTACAATCTACATTATGGGCAAAGGAAATGTGTCAATCCAAACCAAGGGATGTTCCACGCGGACTATTTCTAATGTTCTTTTGTACCGAATTGAAGACCAATCTACTTAGTGTGGGTCGGTGCAAGAGAAGGGTATGAGTTCTCCATCAAAATGGGATTTTAATTTCGAGATGAGAAATTGGCTTGATAGCTCAAGTTAGTATGACGGCTAATCGGATGTTTCCACTGTCTCTCCACAACACGAATTACTCATGTTTCTCGACAAAGTTGAAGGATATGGCTTGGCTTTGGCATTTCCGATATGGTCATCTTAACTTTGGTGGTTTAAAGACTTTACAACAAAAGCAAATGGTAGTTGGTCTTCCACAATTTAATAGCCCCTCGGATGTTTGTGAAGATTGTGTTGTTAGTAAACAACATCGTGATTCTTTTCCAAAAGGAAATTCATGGAGAGCAAAGAAAGTATTAGAGTTGGTGCATTCCGATCCCTGCGGACCAATCAATCCATCTTCTAATGGAGGTAAAAGATACATAATTACTTTCATTGATGATTTCAGTCGGAAAACATGGGTTTATTTTTTGCAAGAAAAATCTGAAGCTTTTGAAGATATAAAGTACTAGTGGAGAAAGAAGTTTGCAGGCCCATCAAAGTTCTACGTACTGATCGTGGTGGGGAGTATAACACGTGAATTTACAAATTTACGTGAGGTTAATGGAATCAAGAGGCAACTTACGACTGACTGCCCCAACAATGTAGCGATGTGTGAGAAAGGAAAATCGCACTACTATGAATATGGTGCGATGTCTTTTGACAAAGAGCGGTATTCCAAAAGTTTTTTGCAAAAACAGTTAATTGAGAGCATTCATATTTTGAGCGAAGTCCTACACTTGTCGTTAAAAATATGACACCGAAAAAAGCTTTGGAGCAGACGAAGACCAACGATAAAATCATTTCAAAATTTTCGGGTGTATTGCTTATGCCCATATTCTAGATGAGAAGAGAAAGTAGATGAGAAAAGAAAGAAGTTGGATGACAAAGGAGAAAAATGCATTTTTCTTGGTGTTAGTGATCAATCAAAAGCTTATAAGCTATACAATCCTATCACCAAGAAAATCATTATTAAGCCATGATGTTATCTTTGATAAAGAAAAAACACGGTCATGGATCGAGAACAACATTCAACAACAAATTCCTGCGCAGATTTTGATGGTGATGAAGAGAAAAGCGACAACTTTATGGAGTTAGTGCAACAACCAAAGAACAATCATTCAAAATGATTCTCGAAGTCTACACAGTAAGTGAAGAAGCTGCATGACCTGAAAGGCCTCAACGAGATAGGAAAAGGCTGCATGGATGATGGATTATGAGGTATCTAATTTTGACGAGGTTTGAAAAAGACTCACTCACATATTTCGCTCTATTTTCATATTGCGATCCTCAGTAGTTTTTGACGATCTTTGTAAAAAGAAGCAAAATGGCGAAGGCTATGGATGTAGAAATTCTTTGCTTATTGAAAGAAACAATACTTGGGAGTTGATGAGAGCTTCCCAAAGGGCAAAAGTCCATTGGTGTGAAATGGGTGTACAAGACAAAATTGAAGGAGAATGGTGAAGTTGACAAGTCAAGGCGGTTAGTAGCTAAAGGATACAAACAAGAGTTTGGCGTGGATTACAAAGAAGTTTTCGCTCCTATGGCTGAGACACGACACAATTAGAATGGTAATCGCAATGGCTACTCAAAACTCATGGCCTTTATCTCCATTGGACGTGAAATCGGCATTCTACATGGTAACTTGGAAGAACGGTATTTATTATTGATCAACCTCCACGGTTATGTCAAGAATGGAGATGAGCATAAAGTGTATAAATTAAAAAGGCACTATATGGACTAAAACAAGCTCTAAGAGCTTGGAATAGTCGTATAGATGCTTACTTTACTAAAGAGGATTTAAGAAATGTCCATATGAACATACACTTTTTACGAAAGTTGAAGATGGAGGAAAGATGCTCATAGTGTGTTTATATGTGGATAATCTTCTTTATCTTTGGAAATGATAGTGTCGTGTTTGACAAATTTAAAAATCCATGATATTTGAATATGACATGTTTGATCTTGGTTTGATGCATTACTTTCTTGGCATAAAGTAGTGCAATCGATCTTGGAATTTTTGTGTCTCAAAAGAAATATGCCCAAGAAATTTTGGACGGGTTTCATATGAAGAATTGCAACCCAAGCCACCACTCCGGAAGAGAAGTTTAATGTAGGATTGAAGCTTATGAAGGATTCAGCGGAAAAAGGTTATCCACCTCTTTACAAGCAAATGGTAGGAAGTTTAATGTATTTGGCATGGAAGAAGCACATCGGACACGACTGATTTAATGCATGTTGTAAGTCTAATTAGCATGTACATGGAGCAACCAAAAGAGATTCTTGATATTTTATGCAACATTTGGATATGGAAGAAGCACATCGAATATGCTTTTATCTTTGGGTTCAACGGTACATTTCATGGTCCTCAAAAAGCAACCAATAGTTACTTTGTCAACAATTTACAAGCAATTTGGTTGAGAAAAATTCTTAAAGAGTTGCATTTCAAGCAAGAGGGACCCACTATAATCTATTGTGATAATTGACTCTGCAATTAAACTCTCTAAAAATCATGTTCTTCACGGAAGAAACAAACATATAGAAGTGAAGTATCATTATCTAAGGGAGCGCATAATGGAAGGAGTTATTGATATCATTTATTGCGAAGTGAAGACCAGGTGGCTGATATATTCACTAAACCTCTCAATTTGAATGTCTTCCAAAAACTAAGAGAGAAACTTGGAGTAATTGCATTATGGAAAAATGTTAAACTGAATATTTGGAATATCATTTTATGTTGCTTGTTGAGTCAATGTTGTCCTATTTTAAATTTCATTACTTATAGGCTATGAAGTTTTTAGGAAGTTTTTTCTTAGTTCCCTTTCTAGTCAAACTTTATTTAGCAATGCCACTTCTTCCTTGCCTATAATAATATTCTGTTTCTCAGTGGATAAAGGGCAATTGGACAACATAAGCGGTACAACAGCTAAATAACATGTCCATGACTTTAGCCATGAAGCTTTTCTCTTCCCTGTCAAAAGAGCAATACACAAAAACTCTTATCAGATCTTTAGAATCACCTTTGCAGCTAAACTCCACATCACGAGGAATAGGAAATATGAAAGAATAGGAAATATGAAAAAAAAAATTAGATCTTACAGAAGCACATAAGATTTGTTTGCTGAAAAAATTATATAGTGAACTACTCTAAGCAACAGAATTACATGCAACTTTAGTAAAACAAAACAATTAAATAAGCGATATTAAAGGATAAAGGTCAGGGTCTAAACGTACTGTATGTCAACTCCGCCACAAACTGAGATTCTTCAGGGCCAAACCCAAGAAAGGCATTGGAGTATTTTTCCTCCGGAATATCTCTCTTTCTCAACAGCTTCATCCCCAAGCCTTCTGTGTAAAACCTGAAAATACCAAGAGGAACTCCGCGCTTCAATTATGAATCCTACAATAAGATCATGTCCAGTACTTTTTATTTGACTATTTGAGCAAGTGGCAAGTGGCGGCGTACTTGATAGTGCGATCAAGGTCACCAACACGATACACAGCATGCAAGAACCTACGCTTATCTTTCTTTGGCCATTCCAACAACTCGTCACTTGGGACAACAACAGGTGTAGCAGCCTCAGACTCGGCCATTTCAAACTGCTTTAACCAACAATTTGATTTCAGTAAGAAGGTAAAATTGCTAACACGCATAACTTTATACACATGCCAATTTTAATTATTCTGTTGTGCCCACACTACTGTAAGGCGTGAAATAAATTTAAAATTGAAAAAAATTGTATTTTATCCAGGAAATAAATATTTCCTAAAAAGCATCTAAGTTAGTAAATCAACCATCTCAAAGGCTCAAACTCTATTTAAAGACGGATATAAACAGTAATTTTGAATCACTCTCCACACAAACCTTCAATTAAATTTAATAAAATGCTAGATTATGTATCTCATGGAATATGTTAGTAGCTATGTTTAACATACATAACCAAAAATTTAAACCCAGATTTGAGAACAAACTGCCAAAACCAGAGTCCAAGATTGATGAAATTCTCAAATAAGTATATATTTCACCAAACAATTAAACAAACTTAGCACTTAAAATAAGCATAATTTCGTGATTAAAATGCATATATGTACATATATAGAGAGAGAGAAAAAAGAGAGAGCATACCTGAGAGAGTGATCACTGATAAGTGAAGACCTAGAAATGATAATGATCTTCGTCACTTCATTACATACATATATATATATACAAAAAGTTGCCCGTAGAGAGGAATGCTAAAGAGGCTCACTATATTCAGTTTTATTTGTGACAGACAAATCATATTAATATCATAGAATGGTTATTTGTGAACGCCTTTGACACGAGTCACGATACCTATAAGATTAGGCGTTCGAGCCTTTGACATGCTAAAATGAGATGTTTGAATGTGTTATTGGTAATAAGTGGGACATTTTAATTCCTTTAAATATTAAAGGAAAATAATAATAATAATAATAATGTGACAAAAAAGATTGTAATTTTATTGTGTTCATCGTGAATAGCATAAGAGTTAAATTTTTACTGATACATAAGCGGTATTAAAATCATAATATAAGTACTTTATTAATGATATATATTAGTATGATCTTACTTTTGTATACACCGATACTTTAATTTATAATATAAATATATTATTTATGTATCTTGTCTTCTTTTTTTTTTTATGTATGTGTTATTATAGACAATTATAATAAAAATTGTAATATTTTGTAGCAATATATAATATAGCTCATATCAAGAATATATATTTGTCTCATACTTATCTTTAAAATAATAAAAAGCTTAGTTTAGTAATAACGACATTATAATATAATGATAGTAATAAATTAAAAATATTTATTATTTTATATTATTATTAATAAAAAGAAATTTTTTATAGAACAAGAAATAACAAATAAAACTCTTTTAATTTTCTTAAAATAGAAATAGGAAATATTTCATGGGAATTTCCGAATTTGGGATATTATACTTTCACCCCAAGCATTTTCTTCTTCTAATTTAATATAGGGGAGCATTATTTCCGCATATATTTTTGATATTTCTACATAATTCCTTCTTGTCTATATTTCTACATAATTCCTTCTGACAAGAAGGTGAGACTCACTGTATGCTCATGTAAGAGAGGATCATGTGAAAATATCAAAAATACTTGTAGAAATATCATAGGATAATCGTAGGATAGTATAATCGTAGGATGCGATTCACTTATTATTATTTTTTTTAAAATGTAAAAAAAATATCAACAATAAAAATAAATTTTCCTAAATTTACTTTATTATGTGAAAACTGAAAATAATATTGTTACAAACTTACTCCTAGAAAACATGAGACATTGAGTTTTTAACTCGTCAAATTAGGTTAGCCCACAAAACAAGAGCTTAGAAAAATTTTTGTTTTTAGAAATGAATGGAAATTTGAATCTGAATGGTTTGAATCGGGTTAGTGCGTTTATTTTAGTGCGAATAATTTGAATCGGTAAAATGAACGAGCTGAATGGCTAAGTCAGATTTTTTTTAACTGAATGGCTGAATGAGCAGCTGAATGAAATAAAAAAAAATAAAAAAAATTTAACTATTATATTAAGTAATATTAAATAAATTTACAATAATTTTGAATTTTTTCAGAAGGGTAAAATAATAAAGTTTTGTCATTCAGATATTTCAGACATGACAATTATCAAACAGTTTTTTTCATTCAGATTCAGCTCATTCAAATTCAGATTCAGATTCATTCAATTTTTATCAAACACCCCCTTAGTTTTATAATTAAGATTGAAACTTTTAATTTGTTTGTACCCTCCAAAAGATTAGGTTTGGTCTTGACTTTCTTTCATCTTTGTTATTTATTACAACTTACTCCTTCTATCCCCAAAAAATGGTGAATATGTCATTTAGTGACATCCATTAGTATAAAAAAAAATTAGAAGTACTCATCGTTTTATATAATCTTGTGGGACTATTAAGGAAAAATTTAAAACTTTTTTACTCTTTTTTCTCGACTTAAACTAAATTGTTCTTTGATCATCCTTTCGAGGATGGAAGGAGTAGTTTTTGTAGAATAATTTTTGAAAATTAATATTTTCACATGATTTTTTGATATATTCACATGAAAATCGTTGATTCTATAGCGATAGTAAAAACCGTCGCTATAGATCTATAGCGACGGTTTTCATGTAGAAATATTAAAAACTCAAGTGCAAATATCAGTTTCCTAATTTTTAGAAACTAATATTTCACATGTGCTCTTGATATTTTTACATAGTCCTCTCTCAAATGAGAAGAAAGTGGGTCTCACATTCATATAAAAATATCAAAAACTCATATAGAAATAATGATTCCCTAATTTATTTATATTTTTGTAACTACAATGAAAGAAAATAGAAAGAAAAAAAAAGTGTGGCTACTTTTCGTAAAGGCCTATTGGTGATTCCTTCCACAGTTTTTTTTTATGGCAAAACTAAGAATTTTGTGATGTAGTTGGACATGAAAATTGGATCGGAAGAATAAAATGAATTTGTTCCCGCAAATAAATGGACAAAACAATCTATTTGTTTGCGAGAACAAATTCATTTTGTCCTTCCGGACTAATTTTTTTGTTCAATTTTCTTGTTCGCATATACTTATTGTAAAAAGATTATATTGCCATTAAATTGATTCAATTCTTTTCATACGTGGCAAGAAAAAGAAAAAAAAAACAAATGACATGCGAGAAAAAAGATGACATGGAAAATAAATAAGGAGCCAGCTAGACGAATCACATGACGCGAGTTAACTTAAAAAACAATAGAGGGAAAAAAAAAAACTACCCGATCATTTACCGAAAAAACAAAAACGTAGTAAATGTTATAAAACTTTAGCAAAGTATAGAAATATACTCTTATAATTGCTGCATAAATTTAGAGAGAATAAGTAAGAGAGAAAGAGAGAAAAATCTTCAGAGAGTTTCTACTCTATTTTCATTCAGTAGCATTCCTTTATATAGAGAATGCATGAGAGGAAGAGGAGGAGAATGAGGGAAAAAGGAGGGAGATCACGAGAGTGATTACTGGAGAAGCAATCAATGAGGAGGGAATCTCATCACATGTGTAATACTTCCCCTGATTCCCTACGATATAAGATTATATCTCATTAAAAATCTTGTTAAGAAAACCCGGTGGGAAAACTTAACGAAGGGAAAAAGAGTACATATCTTTTACATAAATATCTTTTAATTGACTGCCTCCTTAAAACCTTGTCATGAAAAACCCATTAGGATAAAAACCGTGACTAAGGAAAAAGAGTACAGTCTTCCCCTCAAAAGGATTCATTACTTCTTGATGAAATTTTGTCATAAGTCTTTCAGTCGACACATTCTGATCTTTTTCTGAAGTTTTGCAAATGTTACATTTGGTAGCGACTTTGTGAATAAGTCAGCTAGATTATCACATGATCGAATTTGATGCACATCTATATCACCCTTCTTTTGTAGCTCATGTGTGAAGAAGAATTTAGGTGAAATGTGCTTTATTCTATCTCCCTTGATGTACTCTCCTCTAAGTTGAGCAATGCATGCAGCGTTATCCTCATCTGAAATTGTAGGAATGTCTTTGATTGATGGTAATCCACATGATTGTTGAATATGCTGAATAATTGATCTCAACCAAACACACTCTCTGCTTGCTTCATGTATAGCGAGAATCTCTGAGTGATTTGAAGATGTAGCTGTCATGGTTTGCTTAGTGGATTTCCAGGATATAGCCGTGTCACAATATGTAAATACATAACCTGTTTGTGATCTTCCATTGTGTGGATCTGATAAATATCCTGCATCGGCATATCCAACTAATCGCGACGTTGAATCTCTTGGATAAAATAACCCAAGATCTATACTTCCACGGAGGTATCTAAAAATGTGTTTGATCCCATCCCAATGTCTCTTAGTCGGAGAAGAACTGTATCTTGCTAACAAGTTGACAACAAAAGTAATATCAGGTCGTGTACAATTTGCAAGATACATAAGAGCACCTATTGCACTTAGGTATGGAACTTCAGGTCCAAGGACTTCTTCCCCACTTTCTAGAGGCCGAAATGGATCTTTATCAACTTCTAAAGATCGAACAACCATCGGGGTAGTCAAAGGATGAGCTTTATCCATATGAAAGCGACTGAATTTTTTCAGCATATGTGGATTGATGAACAAAAATTCCAGATGCTAAATGCTCCACTTGTATTCCCCAAATAGAATTTTGTCTTTCCAAGATCTTTTATTTCAAATTCATCTTTTAAATAAATAGCTGTTCTTGTGAGTTCTTCGAGAATTACCTACAAGATTTAAATCATCCACATATCAAAGAATGATGGAAAATCCACTTTGTGATTTCTTAATAAAACACATGGACATACTTGATCATTTATATATCCATCTTTTATTAAATAATCACTAAGTCGATTATACCACATACGACCAGACAGTTTCAACCCATACAACGAGCTTTGTAACTTGATTGAATACATGTGACGGGGCTTTTGTGATTCAGCCATTTTCAATCCTTCAGGGATTCTCATGTAAATCTCACTGTCAAGTGAGCCATATAGTATCTGCGATTACAACATCCATCGAGGCGTGTTTCCAAACCTTCCATGGTTGTCATACCTATCAGAAAGCGAAAAGTGACTCCATCCATTACTGGAGAGTATGTATCCTGATAATCAATACCAGGTTTTTGTGAAAACCCTTGAGCTACAAGTCGGGCTTTGTATCTCACAATTTTATTTTTCTCATTTCTCTTTCGTACAAATACCCATTTGTTTCCAACAGAGATTGCACCCAGGGGTGTTTGGACTACTGGTCCAAATAATTCTCTTTTTAATAGAGATTGTAGCTCAGTTTTAATAGCATCTTTCCATTTTGGCTAATCTTTTCTTTTCCGACATTCTTCCACGTTTTGTGGTTCAGGATCCATGTCAGGAATCAAAGTAATATCTGATGCTATAGAAAAAGCAAATATATCATCAATCATGACTTTTCTTCGATCCCATATTTTTCCTTCATGTACATAATTTATTGAGATCTCTTAGTGTTCATCTCTTATCCCTTCACTGAGATTTTGAACCTCTTCTGGGGCTATTCCCACTCTTCGAATAAGTGCTACTTCTGGAGCGGTTTGTACCTCTTCTGGAGCTATTCCCACTCTTGGAATAAGTGCTACTTCTAGAGCGGGTATTCCTTCTGGGATTCCCTTATTTGCTTTTTATTTTCGTGGTACAGTGTCTTTTGCACCAATCGGTCTTCCACACTTCTGGCGTGGTTTAGATTATTCTATTATCTTATTCGTCAATTCTCCAGGAATTAATTTTTCAATAGGTATTTCTATCCTTGCTGGAGTATTCATTGCAGGTGTATGTGACTTTATTACTTTTCTAGCATCATTAAATGCATCTGGCATTTGATTTGCAATATTTTGTAAATGAATAATTCTTTGAACTTCAATTTCACATTGTCCTGTACGAGGATCAAGTGAATTTAAATCTGATGCATTCCATAATATTTGGAGGTTTTTTATTTAAAACTTTCCTCCTCCTAATGTTGGAAATACATATTCATCAAAATGACAATCTACATATAACGCAAATAAAAACATCTCCAGTTAAAGGTTCAAGATATCTGATAATAGAAGGAGAATCAAAACCAACATAAATGTGATGCCCCCAAAATAGGTATACATCACCCATTTTGAGTCGTCAATAACATGGTACAGAAACAACTACAATTTTATTATTACAACATATAAGCTGTGAGTTTAAATACAAATATTGCCATCTAGACAATATTCACATCTAAATAAGTCTTCATTATAATTATTGGTACATTATTTTATAAAAATAGTGAGGACTACTAAAATAACTCTCTAGAACCATCATTCCACACCCCGACTAGAACTCGCTACATTCTCGCCTCCTGAGAAGAAAAATAGAACAAAAAGGAAAAGGGTGAGCTCAACTAGCTCAGTAAAGAATATTATGACTAAGATAATATAGAACAAATTATCGTTAGTCTTCAACAGGAAAAAAAATCTGATAAAATACAATAGACAACAAGTTTCAGATCAATATTTACAGCGGAAATAATAATTCATAGATGAGTTACATAGAGAATGAAATCTACTATAAACTATGAATTTAAAAGTCCATCATCAATATTTTATCCCTGTAACATCAATCAATATTCATCTTGAATCAAATATTCATCTTTGTACTATAGGCCAAAGATATTTATCAGTTGGTCATGTTAATCTCAACACCTGTTCATCTTTGCACTACAGGCTAAAGATATTCATAAGAAAATCATTAATCTTTGCACTACAGGCCAAAGATATTCAGTAATATCATCATTTAGGACTGAGGATGATGAAAAATATTTTAAAGAAAATGAATCCAATGAAACAAAAGAATAAATAATAAGGATTCGTATTTTAAACAGCCCAAGTTCAAATATACTTCATAAATAACCATAGTGAAGTAAAATTCAAGAATGATAAAAAAATGGATACAATCAAAGCTAGTATCCATAATTGATATTTTGGACAAAAAATGAAAATTTAATTTTTCTGTGAATAGTGTCGTATACGTGAATAGTGTCGTATACGTGAATAGTAATCCCGGCACTGAAAGATAAGAATTTCACAAGAAAAATCTTTCCAATATTCCATCATAATGATATTGAAGGAAATAATATCATTTAAAAAAAAATATCCCTTACCTCGAAAAGAATAATACTTACAATTGGAATATCGGATATATATTTGAAGGAACTTGCAGATATAGCAATACTCAAAGTATCAAAATACTCACAAGAATACGCTCGATAATATAGAGAGAGAAAGAGAGAGAAAACTTGTTTCTGGTGTGATTTTCAATTCTAACCTAAGCACCCTATTTATAGGAAAATGCTTAGAACACCAAAGCAGAAAATTTAATATAATAATAATATAATTAAAAAAATTTCAAGCCCACCTTAGACCAACTAAATTCAACACATTTATATCACATGTATTCAATTGCAAAAAACGTTTTTCTAAAAAAAAATAAATTAAAACCTCAAAAATCAATTATTCTAGAACTTCGAAACTTCAATAATTCACAATAAATAGCCCTTTTATCAGAAAAATTTGAATCTTATGTCCATTCCATAGGAAATTCAATTCTCTATAACTTTGTAAGTTTAAGTTTTTTCAAATTCCAAACAAGAAGTTGACCGAAATCCACAAAACGGACGATTTTACGGGCTATAATCAAATTTTAGTCAAGAAATGGGCCCACAAACATGTTTAACATGTTTTAAACAATTTTTGTAACAAAAATACTCTTCCTCCTCATATATCCCACATTCATTATAAAAATATCATAATTATTATATTATTAAAATATAATAATATATTTAAATGAATTATTTTATCATAAAAAGATAAAATATTAATTTTCAACAATTGTCACATTAAAAATTTTCTCCATCTATATCCACATAAAATGATTATTTTCTTATCATATAAATCTATAATTAATTATTCACAAATAATATTACAAAATCACAATCTTGGCAACTAAGTAGTTCCCGAGAAAGAGGGCTTTCGATAAGGATGTCTCCTTCTTGGCGCAGCAATTAGGTGACCAAACCTCTCTCTTAGAGCGAGAACTTTCTAGACATTGTCAATAATGTTATCTAATAATATTATTCAGATAATATGAATTATTGCTCGATAATGAAAAATCTTTGTATAGTGACAATTATTGAAACAACGATAATATAAAATATCAACGTAGCAATTATTGAATCAATAAAATAAAATATTGAGCGATAATTACTTGTAACAATTATTGAGTAGTGCATTTTTTACGTAAGAATCAATAATTGGTGCAATCTGGTAATAACTCTTGTGTTTTAACCATAAGTATTTCAACAAGATATTACTTGATAACAACTACTGTTATTATTTATAAATAACTTATACTTGTCGTTTTCTTCATCCAATCGCTTTTTCCGTTATGGGGCCCACACACGTCAAAATCGTCGAATATTCTCGTCGTATGAATATTCCACGACGAAGCAATTCCCAAACAATAATGAATATTTTATAACCACTTGCTTATTTGAGATATTTGCGCATTTTACCCATAACTAACCACATTAATCAAATAAACTCTTACTATTTTTAAAATAATAAATAAAGGAAATTTAATTTCATTAATAATAAGTTGGGGTCTTACAACCTCATCTCCTTATGAAATTTCGTCCTCGAAATTGACGTACGTACTTGGTGTTTCGAAAAGGTGAGGATACCTCGCTTTCATTTCTGTTTCCAACTCTCAGGTCATTTCCTCAATAACATGGTTTCTCCACAAAACTTTGACTTGGGATATGACCTTTGTACGTAGGACATGCTCCTTTCTATCCAAGATCTTATAGGTACCTCCTCAGACAGTAAGTCTTCGACTATCTCGTCCGGTTCTAACTCAATAATGTTGTTCAGGTCTTTTACATATTTACGTAGCACATATATATGAAAAACATTATGAACACGAGACATACTTGGAGGTAACGCGGGTCTATAGGCCACATTTCCTACTCGGTCAAGAATCTGAAATGGACCAATAAATCGTGGATTGAGCTTTCCTCTCTTCCCAAATCTTGTAACTCCCTTCCATGGAGAAACACGCAACAATACATGATCCGCAATACTAAATTTCACGTCCTTTTGATGAAGATTCGCATAACTCTTTTGTCGATCCTGTACCATTTGTATACGTTATCGAATCATTAATACGTACCAACTCTGGTCCCAACAATGTTACTTCACCTACCTCATCCCAACATACTGGAGAGCGACACTTTCGTCCATATAATGCTTCGAATGGAGCCACACCTATACTTTCCTGATAACTGTGGTTGTAGGAGAATTCCACCAATGGTAAATACTTATCCCAACTCCATTTGAAATCTAGGACACAGAGTCTTAATAGATCTTCAAGAGTTTGAATAGATCTCTCTGATTGTCCGTCCGTTTGAGGATGATATGCCGAACTGAATCGTAAATCCGTGCCCATAGCTTTTTGCAAGCTAACCCAAAATCGTGAAGTGAATCTTGGGTCACGATCAGAAACTATGGATACTGGCATGCAATGCAATCTCACAATCTCATTTACATACATATGAGCAAGACGTTCAAGGGAATAAGTCTCCCGTATCGGCAAAAAATGAGCAGACTTGGTTAATCTATCAACAATAACCCAAAAAGCATTTATGCCTTGAGAAACCGTGGGAAGACCCGTAACGAAATCCATGGTAATGTGTTCCCACTTCCATTTCGGAATCTCAAGTGGTTGCAATGGACCCTTTGGCACTTGATGCTCCACCTTTACACGTTGACAAGTTAAACACCTCGAGATAAACTTTGCAATCTCTCTCTTCATATTATTCCACCAAAATGTATGTCGAAGATCACGATACATTTTGGTACTTCGAGATGGATTACATGGATTATTGTGCGGTTCGATCTTGGAACACAAAGTCGTTAGGAACACAAAATGTACTGGACTCAAGTATTCCTTCTTCATCGATTCTTGCTTCTAGAATAACACCTTCTTGTACTTTCTTCTTCATACACATTAGCTCCGGGTCTGTGGCTTGAACAACTTTAACTTTATCGATTAAAGTTAGTTCTATGCGTATACTTGACATCATCGCACTCGTTCCTGCATATGATCTTCTACTCAACGCGTCAACTACCACGTTTGCTTTTCCAAGATGGTATTGAATGGTGTGGTCATAATCTTTTAATAGCTCGAGCCAACGTCGTTTCCGCATGTTGAGTTCCTTTTGGGTGAAGAAATATTTGAGGCTTTTATGGTCTGAATATATCTCCACTTTCTTCCCATATAGATAGTGCCTCCAGGATCTTTAAGCGAGAAAAATATTGTACCATGACTCTAGATCATGAGTAGGATAATTCCTCTCATATTCTTTAAGTTGTCATGAGGCATAGGTTATGACTTTCCCATGTTGCATGAGAACACATCCTAACCCTTTGCATGAAGCATCGGCATGAGATAACAAATCCATCCGAACCGGATGGTATTGTCGAGCAGTGCCAAAATGAGTCTTCTCTTAGCTCTTGAAAACTCTTTTCGCATTCCTCGCTCCATCTGAATTTTGTATCTTTCCAAGTCGGTTGAGTTAACGAGTAGCGATTCGAAAATCCTTCCACAAATCTCAGATAATAACCAACTAAGCCCGAGAAAGCTACGTACTTTGATTCTGACTTTGGTTGCTCCCAACTTTGTATTGCTTGATCTTCGTCGAATTGAACATATACTCCATGTTTTGACACCACGTGCCCAAGGAATGCTACTTCCTCAAGCCAGAGCTCACATTTCTTCAACTTGGCATAAAGCTTGTTTACACGCAGCCTTTGGAGTACCAGCTTCAAATGGTGCTCATGATCTTCACGACTTTTGGAATATATGAGGATGTCATCAATAAAGACAACAACGAAATGATCCAAATATTCCTTGAATATCCGGTTCATCATATCCATGAAAGCCGCAGGAGCATTAGTCGATCAAAAGACATGACTAAGAATTCATAATGCCCGTCTGGGAGTTACTAAGGCGGTCTTTGGAATATCCTCTGTTCTAATCTTCAGCTGATGATATCTAGAACGAAGATCGATCTTTGAAAAAAATTATGCTCCTTGCAACTGGTCAAACAGGTCATCAATACGAGGTAGCGGATACCTATTCTTGATAGTGACATGGTTCAATTCCCGGTAGTCAATACAAAGTAGCATACTTCTATATTTCTTCTTTATGAATAAAACAGGAGCACCCCAAGGAGATGTACTAGGACGAATGAAACCGATGTCCAATAACTTCTGTAGTTGGACCTTTAACTCCTGAAGTTCAATAGGAGCCATTCGATATGGGGTTTTAGAAATGGGTTTTGTACGGGTTCAAGATCAATAAAGAATTCAACTTCACGTTACGGGGTGAAATAGGGAAGTTCTTGAAAAATCGTCGGAAAAGTCAATAACAACAGAATATTATTCAAATCGGCGTGTCTTTATTCAAATCCATAACATGGGCTAAGAAAGCTTGACATCCGTTTTTTCAATAAGCGAATAGCTTTATGACTTGATATAACGATGATTGATTTTAGTGGTTTAGTTGCTTGAATTAAATAATAGGTTGGTTAGGAATATGAAAACTAACAACCTTACGAAAACAATCAATTTTGGCATGATGAGTAGTTAACGAATCAATCCTAAAATCACATCAAAAGCAAGTATCTTTAAAGAGATAAGGTCAACGGGTAATGTGATGGTGCCAACTTGGATCAAACAAGATTTATAAGCGATTGGATGTGATGAAAGTTTCTCTAACAGAGTTTCCACGAGATAAATCAAAAGTCTAATTTCTCCGAATCAAGTTTAAGCGTTGAGCACAAGTAGGAGAGATAAATGAATGGGTAGCCCGGTATCTAGTAAGGTATAAACTTCGCAAGAATTTATGATTAGCTTACCGTGATCACCTCGTTTGGGTTCCTCGCATTTTGACCCGTCACGACAAAGCGCTCTTCCGAAACATTGACTTTGACTTTTACGGGATGACCTTTTGAGTCACCATCCCCATCATTGGACTTGGTTTCATGACTTGTACAATCTCAAGCGATATGTCCTTCCTTTCCACAATTATAACATACCTTGAGCTGTTGTAGGCGGTTTGAATGGGTGATATCCCTCTTTCCGCATTTATAGCATACGATTGGTGGTCGTTCTCCTCCCTTAGAACCGATTGATCTTTGGTCTTTGACGTCTTTGCATTGTCATTGTTGAATCTCCTCTTTTAAAATCTCCCCAGACTCGCTTCTTCTATTTTTTTCATGGCCATGATTACCACCGGAGTGGTTCTGCTTTTTCTTAGTATTTTTTCTTTCTCCATTTGGTTATCGTTGTTACGATGAATTTGTGTCACCGTGATGATCCACGGTTGTGGTCCCTCAGTTGAACTTACTCGTTATCTCGCTCTAATAATTGAGCCCTATTGACAACATCTGAATAGAGAGAAAATTTATGAGAAATGAGATATTAACGTATGCCGGGTTTCAAACCTCTCAGAAACATCCGCGTTATACGTTCCTCATTCTCCACCAAATGAGGTGCAAACCTGGATAACTCTGCAAACTTCGCCTTGTACTGGGACACCATCATGTTATTTTGTTCCAATCTAATAAACTCCACTTCCTTCATATGACGAATACTTTCAGGAAAGTACTTGTCATTGAATAGTTTCTGAAACGTCTCCCAAGACATGCTTTGAAGTGCGGTTTGGATGGAGTGCACGCTTCACGATTCCCACCATGTCGCCTCATTCTGAATATAAAGGTGGCGAATGGAACCTTCTGTTTCTCCGTGCATCCCAAGACATCGAATATCTTAGTAATTTGTTTGACCCGCGTTTCTGCCTTAATCGGATTCGGCTTTTCGCAGAATTCTGGTGGTCCCAACTCTTTGAACTGTTTGGCTGTGATAAATCGTGCGTTGTTATCATTTCCACCTGTATTTTGTGCACGAGTCTCCTCGTCGATTTTGCATGAGCTGCAAAAGCTTCTAAACATTCATGCGTTCATCGTCGATCGATCGGTGGTGTTTTTCACGGAGGAACATTGTCGACTGTTTACGTTTCTCCTCTCATTGGTGAGTAAAGGAGTCTCCACGGTCTCATTTACTCCACTGTTAACATTCTCAGTCGACATTCTCAAATACTGCCATAAAACAAGGGTTAATTAATGAAATTAAAATATCACATAATATCCTTATATACTGACCAACCAACAAATAAGCTTAGGTAAGACACACTAGCGAAGGTTTTACTCGTCTCTCCCTCCTAGTTCTATTCCCCGATCTCCACCGGAGATCATATCCTAAGCTCGATACCAACTGCATGGCGCCCCCAAAAATAGGTATACATCACCCATTTTGAGTCGTCAATAACATGGTACGAAAACAACTACAACTTTATTATTACAACATATAAATCATGTGAGTTTAAATACAAATATTGTCATCTAGACAATATTCACACCCAAATAAGTCCTCATTACAATTATTGGTACATTATTTTAAAAAATGGTGAGGACTACTAAAACAACTCTCTAGAACCATCATTCCACACCTGACTAGAACTCGCTTACATTCTCGCCTCCCGGGAAGAAAAAATGGAACAAAAATGAAAAGGGTGAGCTCACTTTAGCCCAAGAAGAATATTATGACTAAAGATAATATAGAAAAATTATCGTTAGTCTTGAAAGGAAAAATCGATAAAATACAATAGCCAACAAGTTTCGATCAATATTCGCAATTGTGAGGACTACTAAACAACTCTCTCTAGAACCTTCATTCAACCCAGGCTAATTATATATTCTCGCCTCCAGAGAAGAAAAATGGAACAAAAAGGAAAAGGGTGAGCTCAACTAGCCCGATAAAGAATATTATGACTAAGATAATATACAACAAATTATCATTAGTCTTCAACAGGAAAAATCTAATAGAATACAATAGACAACAAGTTTTAAATCAATATTCAGCGAAATAATAATTCATTAGAAGAGTTACGTAGAGATGAATTCTACTATTATCTATGAATTTAAAAGTCCATCATCAATATTTTATCCTGTAACATCAATCAATATACATCTTGAATCAAATATTCATCTTTTACACTACGCCAAAGATATTCATCGATTAGTCATGTTCATCTCAACACTGTACATCTTTGTACTACTACGGGCCAAAGATATTCATAAGAAAATCAACCATCTTTTGCACTTCTGAGGCCAAAGATATTCGATAATATCATCATTTAAGACCGAGGATGATGAAAAATATTTTAAAGAAAAGCGAATCCAAAGGAAACAAAAAGAACAAATAATAAGGTTTAGTATTTTAAATAAAGGTCAGTTCAAATATACTTCATAAATAACCATAGTGAAGTAAAATTCAAGAATGATCAAAACATGGATACAATCAAAGCTAGTATCCATAATTGATATTTTGGAAAAAAATAAAAATTTAATTTTTCGTGAATAGTGAATAGTGCCATATACGTGAATAGTAACCCCGACACTGAAAGATAAGAATTTCACAAGAAAAATCTTTCCAATATTCCATCATAATGATATTGAAGGAAATAATATCATTTATAAAAAAAATAATATCCCTTACCTCGAAAAGAATAGTATTTCTGGCTGGAATATCAGATATAACGCTGAAGGAACTTGCACCGTATAACAACACTCAAAGTATCAAAATACTCACAAGAATACACTCGATAATATAGAGAGAGAAAACTTATTTCTGGTGTGATTTTCAATTCTAACCTAAGCACCTTATTTATAGGAAAATGCTTAGAACACCAAAGCAGAAAATTTAATATAATAATAATATAATTAAAAACATTTCAAGACCACCTTAGACCAACTGAATTCAGCACATTTATATCACATGTATTCAATTGCAAAAAATGTTTTTCTAAAAAAATAATAATTAAAACATCAAAAATCAATTATTCTGGAACTTCGGAACTTCAATAATTCACAATAAATAGCCCTTTTATCAGAAAAATTCAAATCTTATGTCCATTCCATTGGAAATTCAATTCTCTACAACTTTGTAAGTTTAAGTTTTTCCAAATTTCAAACAAAAGTTGACCGAAATCCACAAACGGGCGATTTTACAGGCTATAATCAAATTTCAGTCAAGAAATGGGCCCACAAACATGTTTAACATGTTTTAAATAATTTTTGTAACAAAAATATTCTTCCTCCTCATATACTCATATATCCCACATTCATTGTAAAAATATCACCATTATTATATTATTAAAATATAATAATATATTTAAATAAATTATTTTATCAGAAAAAGATAAAATATTAATTTTCAACAATTGTCACATTGAAAATTTTCTCCATCTATATCCACATAAAATGAATATTTTCTTTATCATATAAATCAATAATTAATTATTCACAAATAATATTACGAAATCACAATCTTAACAACCAAGTAGTTCCGGAAAGAGGGGCTTTCGATAAGGATTTCTCCTTACTTCTTTGCGCGCGCAATTAGGTGACCAAACATCTCCTTAGACAGAAATTTCTAGACATTGCCAATAATGTTATCTAATAATATTATTCAGATAATATGAATTATTGCTCCGATAATGGAAAATACTGTATAGTGACAATTATTGAAACAACAGTAATATAAAATATCAATGTAGCAATTATTGAATCAATAAAATAAAATATTGAACAGTAATTACTGTAACAATTATCGAGTAGTGCCTTCTTACGTAAGAATCAATAATTGGTGCAATACCTTGTGCTACTATGTTTTAACCACCGAGTATTTCAACAGTATTAACGGTAACAACTACGACATTATTTATAAACAACTTATACTTGTCGTTTTCTTCATCCAATCGCTTTCCGATATGGGGCCCACACAAGGTTGCGCCGTCGTACGAATATTCTCCGACAGCAAGAATATTCCACGACCAAACGAATATTCCCCGACAACAATGAATATTTTATAACCACTTGCTTATTTGAGATATTTGCGCATTTTACCCATAACTAACCACATTAATCAAATCAACCCTTACTATTTTCAAAATAATAAATATAGGAAATTTAATTTCATTAATAATAAGTTGGGGTCTTACAATCTCCCCTCCTTATGAAATTTCGTCCTCGAAATTGACGTACGTACCTAGTGTTTCGAAAAGGTGAGGATACCTTGCTTTCATTTTCGTTTCCAACTCCCAGGTCATTTCCTCAATAGCATGGTTTCTCCACAAAACTTTGACTTGGGGTATGACCTTTGTACGTAGGACATGCTCCTTTCTATCCAAGATTTTGACAGGTACCTCCTCATACGTTAAGTCTTCGGCTATCTCGTCCGGTTCTAACTCAATAACGTGGTTCGGGTCTTTTACATATTTACGTAGCACAGATATATGAAAAACATTATGAACACGAGACATACTTGGAGGTAACGCGAGTCTATAGGCCACATTTCCTACTCGGTCAAGAATCTGAAATGGACCAATAAATCGTGGATTGAGCTTTCCTCTCTTCCCAAATCTTGTAACTCCCTTCCATGGAGCAACACGCAACAATACACGATCCCCAATACTAAATTCCATGTCCTTTCGATGAAGATCCGCATAACTCTTTTGTCGATCCTGTGCCATTTGTATACATTGTCGAATCATTTGGATCTTTTCTGTAGTAATACGTACCAACTCTGGTACCAACAATGTTGCTTCAACTACCTCATCCGAACATACTGGAGAGCAACACTTTCATCCATATAATGCTTCGAATGGAGCCACACCTATACTTGCCTGATAACTATTGTTGTAGGAGAATTCCACCAATGGTAAATACTTATCCCAACTCTCTTTGAAATCTATGACACAGAGTCTTAATAGATCTTCAAGAGTTTGAATAGTCCTTCTCTGATTGTCCGTCCGTTTGAGGATGATATGCCGAACTGAATCGTAAATCTGTGCCCATAGCTTTTTGCAAGCTAACCCAAAATCGTGAAGTGAATCTTTGGTCACGATCCAAAACTATGGATACTGGCATGCCATGCAATCTCACAATCTCATTTATATACATATGAGCAAGACGTTCAAGGGAATAAGTCTCCCGTATCGACAAGAAATGAGCAGACTTGGTTAATCTATCAACAATAACCCAAATAACATTTATGCCTTGAGAAATCGTGGGAAGACCTTTAACGAAATCCATGGTAATGTGTTCCCACTTCCATTTCGGAATCTCAAGTGGTTGCGATGGACCCTTTGGCACTTGATGCTCCGCCTTTACACGTTGACAAGTTAAACACCTCGAGATAAACTTTGCAATCTCTCTCTTCATATTCTTCCACCAAAATGTATGTCAAGATCACGATACATTTGGTACTTCGAGATGGATTGCAACGACGTATTGTGCCTCCATCATGATCTTGTACTTCAAATCAGAGTCATTAGGAACACAAAGTCTGGAGTGTACTCGAAGTATTCCTTCTTCATCAATTCTTGCTTTTGGAATATCACCTTCTTGTACTTTCTTCTTCATACGCATTAGCTCCAGGTCTATGGCTTTAGCAACTTTAACTTTATCGATTAAAGTTGGTTCTATGCGTATACTTGACATCATCGCACTCGTTCCTGCATATAATCTTCTACTCAACGCGTCAGCTACCATGTTTGCTTTTCCAAGATGGTATTGAATGGTGTGGTCATAATCTTTTAATAGCTCAAGCCAACGTCTTTGCCTCATGTTGAGTTCCTTTTGGGTGAAGAAATATTTGAGGCTTTTATGGCCTGAATATATCTCCACTTTCTCCCCATATAGATAGTGCCTCCAGAAAAATTCGAATCTTATGTCCATTCCATAGGAAATTCAATTCTCTACAACTTTGTAAGTTTAAGTTTTTCCAAATTCCAAACAGAAGTTGACCGAAATCCATAAACGGACGATTTTATAAAGCATAATCAAATTTCAATCAAGAAATGGGCCTGAAACATGTTTAACATGTTTTAAATAATTTTGTAACAAAAATACTCTTCCTCCTCATATACTCATATATCCCACATTCATTGTAAAAATATCACCATTATTATATTATTAAAATATAATAATATATTTAAATAAATTATTTTATCGAAAAAGATAAAATATTAATTTTCAACAATTGTCACATTAAAAATTTTCTCCATCTATATCCACATAAAATGAATTATTTCCTTATCATATAAATCAATAATTAATTATTCACAAATAATATTACAGAATCACAATCGACAACCGTGTAGTTCCTAAGAAAGAGGGGCTTTCGAATAAGGATTTCTCCTTCTCAAGCGCCATGATTAGGTGACCAAACCTCTCCTTAGATAGAACTTTCTAGACATTGCCAATAATGTTATCTAATAATATTATTAAGATAATATGAATTATTTCTCCGATAATGGAAAATAATGTATAGTGACAATTATTGAAACAACGAAGAATATAAAATATCAACGTAGCAATTATTGAATCAATAAAATAAAATATTGAACAAGAATTACTTTGTAATAATTATTGAGTAAAGCCTTCTTACGTAAGAATCAATAATTGGTGCAATACTGGTAATCTTTCTTGTATTTTAACCACCGAGTATTTCAATAGTATTAACGGTAACAACTACGCCGTTATTTATAAACAACTTATACTTGTCGTTTTCTTCATCCAATCATTTTCCGCTATGGGGCCCACACAAGGCTGTGTCGTCGTACGAATATTCCCCGACATCAAGAATATTCCACGACCAAACGAATATTCCCCGACAACAATGAATATTTTATAACCACTTGCTTATTTGAGATATTTGCGCATTTTACCCATAACTAACCACATTAATCAAATCAACCCTTACTATTTTCAAAATAATAAATAGAGGAACTTTAATTTCATTAATAATAAGTTGGGGTCTTACAATAAATTCCTATTCTTCGTTGGGCTCCCATCTTAGTTCTTTGTGGAGGTGCAATTGGAATATATACTGCACTTCCAAAAACTCGAAAGTGTGATATGTTGGGTATCTGTCCAAAAACTAACTGTAGATGAGGAAATTTATGAAGAGCCGTTGGTCTTAGTCGAATGATGGCTGCAGCATGAAGAATTGCATGACCCCAAACTGAGGTAGGCAAGTTAGCCCTTAACATTAATGGTCGTGCAATTAGTTGAAGTCTTTTTATTAAAGATTCAGCTAAACCATTTTGTGTATGAATATGAGGAATGGAATGCTCAATGGAGATTCCAATAGTCATACAAAAATCATTAAAAGTCATTGATGAAAATTCAGCTGCGTTATCAAGTCGAATTGACTTGATTAGATGATCCGAGAACTGAGCCCGTAACTTGATTATTTGAGCAAGAAGTTTTGAGAAGGCAAAATTTTGAGAAGAGAGAAGACAAACATGAGACCATCTAGTTGAAGCATCTATTAAAACCATGAAATATCGAAATGGGCGGTACAATGGTTGAATAGGTCCACAAATGTCTCCTCAATTCTCTCTAGGAATTTTGGGGCTTTTTATAAACTTTTACTGGTGATGGTCAAACAATTAATTTTCCTCGAGAACACGCAGCACAAGGAAATTCACTACTATGAAAAATCTTCTTCTCTTTGACAGGATGACTAGTAGAATTTTCAATAATACGACGCATCATAGAAGTACCTGGATGACCGAGTCTTTAATGTCAAAGCATAAAGGTTTTGGGATCTATGATTTTTGGAATTATAACATTATGAGACTCAATTGCTCTAATTTTCATAGTATATAATCCAGAAGAATTTAAATGAAGTTTTTCTAGGATATTCTTTTTTCCAAAAAAAAATAGAAGTGATGAGAAGATATTCATTATCATTTTCATTAGTTGTTTCAATGTGAAAACCATTCAGTCGAATATCTTTAAAACTAAACAAATTTCTTCTTGATTTACTAGAATATAGAGCATCTTTGATAAAAACTTGTGTCTCATTTGGTAGCAAGAAACTAGCTTTTCCAAATCCCTTGATTAAATTTGATGTGCCAGATATAGTTCCTACATTTCCCTCAGCTTTGATCAGTTGTGAAAAATATTTCTCATTTCGAAGGATTGTATGAGTTGTTGCACTATCTGCTAAACATATATCCTCCATATCCATTAAAAATGGTCTGACACATATAAAAACATAAATAAGAAAAGTTATATTTCAAATAAAATTTTATTCATGAGAAACACATACCACATATAGAATGAAAACTAAAATATTATACATGCAGTGTGTTTAATTAAAACAAGAAATTAAACGATATCCCAAAAGATACTTTTAGAAGGTTCAGTAATATCAACAACCTTTTCCTCAATGTTGGTCATTGGTGGAACATCAACAATATTCAATTGATGATTAACAAAGTTTGTTTATGCCTCCATTACTTTGTTCTTTTGAGACTCCTGGAATAAATTAACCAGATGCCTCGGTGTACGACAGGTACGCGACCAATGCCCATTCATCCCACACCTAAAACAAACATCTGGTTTGTTCTTTATCTGTGTTGCATTTTCTTTATTTTTACCCGACTCAGACACTTGCCACTTCTTGTGGCTTGAATTGTCGCGGTTCTGGAATTTGTTGTGATGATGGCCTCGTTTATTCTTTTGTTCCCAAGTCTTGTTATTATATGACCATATCTTGGCACGTTTATTTTGCTGGAATGACATGCTGTTAATATCTGGCAATGGGGTAGCACCCGTTGGCCGTACTTGATGGTTTTTCAACAACAATTCATTATTCTTTTCTGCAACAAGGAGGATAGACAACAAGTCACTGAATTTTCTGAACTTACTCTGTCTATATTGTTGTGACAGAATCATGTTGGTGGGATGGAAAGTTGAGAGTGTTTTCTCTAATATTTGTGTTTCAGAAACTGGATCTCCGCACAAAGCCAAAGTAGAGGTTATTCTATAAATATTGGAACTGTATTCCGTAATTTATTTGTAATCTTGTAGCCTTAAATTAAGCCACTCAAATTTGGAATTAGGGAGAACAACCAATTTTTTGTGATCAAATCTTTCCTTCAGTTGTGTCCATAAAGATAAAGGATCTTTGACTGTTAAATACTCAGTCTTTAATCCTTCATCAATATGGTGACGAAAAAAAATTATGACTTTTGTATTTTGTGCCGAAGTAGCTGTATTTCCTGATTCAATGGTCTTTTCTAACTCATTTGCACTAAGGTGCAATTCTACATCAAGTGCTCAAGCCAAATAGTTGTCTCCAGAGATTTTCAAAATAGAAAAAATTTATTTTTGCCAAGTTTGCCATCTATTCTGGGTTAAAACATAATTATTATTTATTAGAACAATAAATAATTGCATGTATGAAATAGAAAAATAAACTAAGTAACGACCTCAAGTGGTGATAAAATTCAAATATAAATATTCTTATATTTATGTTATTAGCATAATGCAACTAGATCTTCACCCGGCATGCGGTAGTTTGCATAGACAGGTTATTCCAACAGAATAATAAATAATGGAATAACAGAAGAATTTCACCAGGCATGCGATAGACTGCACAGACAAGTTATTCCAATAGAATAATAAATAATGGAACCAGAGTCAATGCGTATCTGCATGACGGGAGATTCCAACAGAATAATAAAGAATGGAACCAGGTCATGCATAATCCGCACAGGCAGGATATTCCAATAGAATAATAAAGAATGGAATAACAGAAGTATTTCACCAGGTATGCGGTATTCCACATATACAGGTTATTCCCATAATTTAATAAGCGGTAAAAAGGTTCCCACCAAGTCTTATAAGATCAACAAGGATAGATGGTACCATTGTAAATAACAGAACTTAAAGATGGGTAATAAAACATAAATATAACTTGACAGTTAATATAATAGGTGGCAAAGCAAAGCCAATTGTAAGAATAACATTATACTATTGGTGGCATAGCCAAACCGGTAGTATAATAATAAATTACAAGAATTTAATTTTACCGTCTCAGTTGGTTAGAGCTTCGTGCTGATAACGTGTTATAAAACTTTAGCAAAGTATAGAAATATACTCTTATAATTGCTGCATAAATTTAGAGAGAATAAGTAAGAGAGAAAGAGAGAGAAATCTTCAGAGAGTTTCTACTCTATTTTCATTCAGTAGCATTCCTTTATATAGAGAATGCATGAGAGGAAGAGGAGGAGAATGAGGGAAAAATGAGGGAGATCACGGGAGTGATTACTGGAGAAGCAATCAATGAGGAGGGAATCTCATCACATGTGTAATAGTAAAGCTTTAATTCAACTCATAAAAAGTTAAAAACAAAATTTTCAATTTTTTTTTTAAAATAAAATCTTAACTTTTTTCCTAAAAAGAAAAAAAAAATCTAATAATATAATACAAGCTTCCGTCATATCTAAAATATCCATTATCCTCAATGTATGCAAATGAAAAATAGTGAACAAAAAATTATACTTTGCATGTGGGGGAATTGTGCCACAAAAAATGTGGCGAGAAACAAACGCACATGCCTACAAATTTCAAATAATCTACAAGGCATGCGACTATAAATGAATAATACACAATGAGCAAGTGAATGTGAACTTTTCATGATTTTCAAGAGGTCTAGGAAATTGAAAATAATTAAACTTTCCATCACATGTATACTTAAAAGTCTACTTCAAGGAAACTCTCACTAACATGTTTAAAAAATGAAAGAATTGATTCAAATGCATGTTCACATTTTGTTAACTTATTTGTAGTGGATCTCAACAACTCATTGACCTTATCTAATAAATCAGATCAAATTTTGATCAAAGTGGATTAAGAAAAAGTCAATTGCATCATCTTCAATCATGAGTCTATTTTCAATTATCTTTTGGGTCATTGACAATTCTTGAATCATATTTAATTCAATGGGTTGATCTAAAAAAAATCACTATATATATGGTTTTTTAGGAATAAATCTTTCAAGATATGAAGTTTTAAGCTTATAGACGTTTTCAACAGATTCATCAAATGTGGGATAATCAATCAACTCATAATTGTTTAACTTATCAGATTGATTTAACTCAAAGTGTATAGAATTAAATCTATAATTTTTATTTTTCTCATCATTTTCACAACTATTAGGATTTTTAAAATCAAATTGGGAGTCAGTAGAAATTCCACCTCTTATTCATTTATTACGGTGGCTAACCGATTGACTCATTTAAATTTCTAGACGATATATAGCTTGATCCTTGTTTTGCATGAAATTAAATTGAGTTTCCATCAAAGGTATGGGCAAGGAAATCGTGCCTTGCCAGTTAGGGTTTCATGTTGGCTAAGGAGGAGAGAAATCCACAAAGAGCACGGAATTGATTGGTTGATTGAAGAGGGGAGAATGACAGGTGGGCGATTACTCCAACGACACATGGCAGAACTCCTAGAATCCAGGAACCTTGTTAGGGTAGCAGGGATTCCAAGAGCCTTCTTGAGTCCTTCGAGTTGAGAGAATGTCCAAACCCCTTTAGTGCTTTTAGGTGGAATCTCCAAGCCTTTAAGTCAATAAAAGGGTCCCTTTGATCTTCCAAGAGTCCAAGTCTTGAGTCTGAAGAGAAGTCCAAACTCCTTTAGTACTTTTAGGTGGAAAATCCAAGCCTTAAGTCGCCAAAAGAGTCCCTTTGATCTTCCAAGAGTCCAAGTCTTGAGTCTGAAGAGAAGTCCAAACTCCTTTAGTGCTTTTAGGTGGAAAATCCAAGCCTTAAGTCACCAAAAGAGTCCTCCTCCTTCCTAGGATGGAAGGGGTATTTATAGAGTTTCCTAGAATTAAATAGTCACATGTTAGGCATATGTTTTCAGGGAAATTCCAGAAATACCCTTTAGTCATTAGAATAATGCCCATATTGCCCTGTCCTTCTAGCCACCAATCCAATCCCTCGATCAATTCCCAAAACGAGCCGCCTCCACGAGTCTTCTGCCTCGGGACACGTGGAAGCTTCTCTCAGGTCTAGCACATTTATTTTTGACTTTTTCGTCTTCATTCAATTAGGTCATGTGAACCCTAATTTTGCACTTGGTATAAGACCCCAACTTATTATTAATGAAATTTAATTTTCTCTATTTATTATTTTGAAATAGTAAGGGTTTATTTGATTAATGTGGATAGTTATGGGTAAAATACGCAAATATTTCAAAATAAGCAAGTGGTTGTAAAATATTCATTATTGTTTGGGAATATTCGTTTGGTCGAGGAATATTAAATCTTTGTCGGGAATATTAAATGCGACAGCAAATGCACCATGTATGGGCCCCATAACGAAAAGCGATTGGAGGAAGAAAACAGCGAATAAGTTATTTAAAAATAACTACAGTAGTTATTATCAAGTATTATCTTGTTAAAATACTCGGTGGTTAAAACACAAGAAGATACGCGATATTGCACCAATTATTGATTCTTACGTAAGAAGGCACTACTCAATAATTGTTACGATAATTACTGCTTCGATATTTTATTTTATTGATTCAATAATTGCTTTGTGTTGATATTTTATATTACCGTTGTTTGATAATTGTCACTACACAAGATATTTTTCATTATCGAAGCAATAATTTATATTATCTGAATAATATTATTGGATAAAATTATTGGCAATGTCTAGAAAGTTACATCTAAGGAGAGGTTTGGTCACCTAATTGCGGCGCGATGAGGAGAAATTCTTATTGAAAGCCCCTCTTTCTCTGAGGCTAACCGTCTGCGGTTGTCGATATTGTGATTCTGTAATATTATTTGTGAATAATTAATTATTGATTCATATGATGAGAAAATATTGATTTTATGTGGATATAGATGGAGAAAATTTTAATGTGACAATTGTTAAAAATTGAAATTTTATCTTTTTTGATAAAATAATTCGTTTAAATATATTATTATATTTTAATAATATAATAATGATGATATTTTTACGATGAATGTGGGATATATAAGTATATGTGGAAGAGGAGTATTTTTGTTACCAAAAATATTTAAAGCATGTTTTATGTGTTTGCATGGACCCCATTTCTTGGTGAAATTTGATTATAAACCAGTAAAATCGCTTTTTTTGTTGATTTTGGTCAATTTTATTTGGAATTTGGAAAAACTTTCTTCTGCAAAGTTGTAGAGAATTGAATTTCCTATAAAAAGTCGCGAGATTCGAATTTTCTGACAAAAGGGCTATTTATTATTAATTTTTGAAGTTTTAAATATTTTTTTTACAAAAACGTTTTTGCATGTGTGAGGCATGTGTTCAATTGCTGAATTTTAGATTCAAAGGTGTGAGTAAAGATTATATATATATATATATATATATATATATATATATATTAATATTTTAATAAATTTTCTACTTTGGTGTTCTAGCATTTTCCTATAAATAGGGTGTTTTAGGTTAGAATTGAAAATCACACCGAAACTAAAGTTTTCTCTCTCTATATTATCGGCGTATTCTTGTGAGTATTTTGAGTATATTTTGAGTATTGCTATACGGTGCAAGTTCAAGTCATAGCTATATCCTGTTTCAAATTTAAATCTTTGTCTTTCGAGGTAAGGGATATTATTTTTTTTTTTTCGTAATGATATTATTTCTTCAATATCATTATCTTTGAAATATTGATCTGAAGTTTTTATCAAATTTGGAACTTTTGGTGTCGAGTTACTATTCACGATATCTGCACTATTCACGATATCGACACTTATTTATGAATCTGGCACCATTCATTTGAAAAATAAAAATTTTCCTTTTAAATCTAAAATATCTATTGTGGATACTAGCTTTGATTGTATCCATGTTTTGATCATTCTTGAATTTTACACCACTATGATTATTTTTGAGGTATTTTTGGACATGGATAAAACAAAGTACGAATCCTTAATCCTTAATCCTTGTCATTTTGTTTCACTTGGATTCGCTTTTTTAAAAATATTTTCATCATCCTCGGTCTTAAATGATGATATTATTGAATATCTTTGGCACAGAGTGCAAAGATGAATGATTTCGATGAATATCTTTGGCCCAGTAGTGCAAAGATGAACATGTGTTTAGATGAACATGACCAATCGATGAATATCTTTGGCTTCAGTGTGCAGAAGATGATATTTGATTCGGATATATATTGATTGATGTTACAGGGAAAAAGATGAGCGATGAACTTTTAAATTCATACATAGAAGATAATAGTTTGCACTCTCTACTTAACTCTTCTAATGAATTATTATTTCCGCTGCGAATATTGATTTAAAACTTGTTGTCTATTGTATTCTATTAGATTTTTCCCTATTGAAGACTAATGATAACTTGTTGTATATTATCTTAGTCATAATATTCTTTACTGGGCTAGTTGAGCTCACCCTTTTCCTTTTTGTTCCATTTTTCTTCTCAGGAGGCGAGAATATAGCGAGTACGAGTCGGGGTATGGAATGAAGGTTCTAGAGAGAGTTGTTTAGTAGTCCTCACTATTTTTGTAAAATAATGTATCAATAAATGTGATGAGGATTTATTTGAGTATAGATCTTGTCTAGAAGATAATATTTGTATTCAAACTCAAAATTTTACTGTTGTAATAATAAAGTTGTAGTTGTTTCTGTACCATGTATTGACAACTCAGAATGGGTGATGTATACCTATTTTGGGAGCGTCACACTTGGGCCCACATTTGCCCCCTGCGCGAGAGTCGTATTCCCAAATAGACGATCGTGTAAGAATATTTCAAGCCTTTGAGCGATTTTGCAGGACTTCACTTTACAGGTCTTTAAGACAATGGTCCTAGTAGAGGGAACCCCTAGGGAGCCAAACCCTTAGGGTTAAACCCTAGGGAGGCAAAACTTAGCAGGGCTCTTCCTTGGACATATTCGGAAATCCTCCAAAAATATTTCCATAACTTGCCCAAGATTTGTTTCCTTATTTTTTCTGGAAATTGAAAACAAGAAAAAATAATCAAATGTCACCAAATAAAATTCAATCTAATAAAATCCTTCTTTTGGTAAATCAAATCTTCCCCTTTTTCCAAATCAAATCTTAATTTTTATTTTGAAAATAAAGTCAAATCTTAACTTTATTTTGAAAATAAAATCAAATCTCTCTTTATTTTGGAGATAAAATCAAATCTTTCTTTGTTTTGGAAATGAAATGAAATCTTTCTTTATTTTGAAAATGAAATGAAATCTTTCTTTATTTTGGAAATAAAATCAAATATTTCGTTATTGTAGAAATAAAATCAAATCTTTCTTAATTTGATCTTGAAAAGAGAGATTTTTATCAAATTAAATCAAATCTTATTTTTTTTGGAAATAAAATAAAATCATATTTTATTATTATTTTTTTCCGAAAAAAATAAATAAAGTCTCTACTTATCTTATTTTGGAGAAGTAAGAAGTCGATATTCATAATCCACGACCGAATGTCTTGCATCCGAATTGCGTTAAGGCGATTTACATTTGCCGCGTTACTTGGGTGTTATTTGTAATAAGAAGGACCCCATTGAAGGCGTACATGCTACTCCCTACTAGCCAACAAAGTTTAACTCCTTCATATGTATACATGATTAGGCCAAGTCTTCGCTTGCATGCAATTATCCAATAGTTGGGCTTGTAAACTTCTTGGGATATATATGCAGCTTATATAAATTGTCACATTATAAGCCTCCACTCCCGAACCTTTCTTGCGCACGCCTTGATCATATCTTGGTTTTTTCCCTCGAAATTCATCAGAGCAAGGTTATAATTTTCGCGGCGAAAGAGGATTCGTTCCAAGTTGTTGATTTGTGGAGCAACAGGACCTAGGAGGTATGAAGGAACAACCCCTAGGTGGCCGAAGCTAACATGGCCGAACCCTAGGAGGCCGAAGCCAACATGGTCGCGCCCTAGGGGGGCGAAGCCAACATGGCCACACCCTAGGGGGCCGAACCCTATAGAGGATTTTTTTTAAGAAGGAAAGGAACAACCCCTAGGTGGCTGAAGCCAACATGGCCGAATCCTAGGGGGGCGAAGCCAACATGGCCGAACCCTAGGGGGCTATATTTTTTTTTTTTTATTTTTTTTAAGGATGAAGGGTACAACTAAGGAGGCCCCGTTTCTCAATGATTGGGGAAGGGCTCCCCTCCTTTGGTCTTTTTGACGTCTTTTGGAAGCAAGTCCAAATTATGATCGTACAACTTTTCCTCCACCAGAGAAGGAAGGCTTGTTTCAATATCCAGCGGCTTATGGAAGTTGGGATGACTTTCCCCATTCTGATCGCATTCTCCTTCACTTCTTGTCTTATTTATCTAATCACCTTCAGGAATGACAACATTGGACCGGCGAGAGACTTGGGAATACTGATTATGTGGATATACTAAAGAGAAGGCTAACATTCTTTGTTGCATCCAGCTATTCAGGGACATTTGTATCCAACAGGACCATGGTGCTCCTCTACATACATATTCATCACTTCTTGGGGGGAATGCATCTCTACTCTGGAGGATGTCTATGTCATCTATCAATAAGCAGTTTCCCCCTACGCGTGAGTCACGCCTTTGGTGAGATGATCGCGTAAAATATTTTTAAGTGTTGAAGTCTTGATTCCAGTTTCTAAACACTTTGCGGAGCTTGATAGTTTGCAAGCCTCGAAAATGAAACTCCTAGGAGAGGGAACCTCTAGGGCAGAAAACCCTAGAAGGGCGAGCCTTAGAGGAGCTCTCCTGGGATATTGTGAAAAATCTTCGATGTAATCCTTCTTACCATCTCTTGAAATTTCTCTTTTCTTTAGAATCAAGAAGTCGAAGACCAATGCTGATGAAGAGGATGATGATGTTCCCATTGTGCTCTTTGTGAGTATCGCAAATGAGGCAGCGGGTATCGAGTCTTCTTTGCCACATGACAGTTTTGAGGGTGTTGATGAGACTCTTGCTTCTTTGAGGCAGAATCCTTCTAAGACTTATTGTTGATGTTCATCCTCCCAAGGAGGATCCCGTAGAGTTGGTGATTGCTCGGGAGGGTATTGTGGATAGCACTTTGGGTGGGTTGAATGACATTCCGCCTCCCATGGCATCTCCTAACCCTCTTTGGACATGTCTTCCTTTCATGTTAGGTTGGATCTCTCCCATCATCATGTTGTTGTACTTCATTCGGAAGTCACTTCTCGTCACCATGGGAACGCCTTACTTCATCATGTAAAACTTTAGGAGCTTCAAGATGCCATGGATAAATTGAAGACCAATCTTTTGGGAAATTAAGTCAGTTGCCCAAGACCTTGAAGTCCTGATAGCCTCGAAGTCCTGATAGCATTGAAGGCCTGATCGATAGCCTTAATTGAAGACCAAACTTTAGCTATTCCCCTCTCTTCAATTCGATAGGTCATGGCCTTTAGATCATGCACTTTCGTTGTTTTTTCCATTTCCTGTATCAGAAAATTCATATAATATATTTCATTCATCAAATTGTAGTTTCTTTTATCTTTATTGATCGCCTTTAATTTGAACGATTCCTTAAAACTCAATATTTATCATTGAATCTCAAGTTATTCAAATTAATACTCCAAGACAACAATAGGTATTATAAACAAGTAAGCATGAATTTTGTCAAAAACATGTATATATATTTTCCACAAACCAACACTTGAATTTATACTTTTTTTTAAGAAATCAAGAAAACATTCAAGTATAAGTGAAAGTTTGTCAATTCATTGATAATCATATTGCTTTTAACGAAAAGCATACCGTTTCATATAATAAATCTTCTTTTTGTCGAATAAAGCATAATGTTCGCCACTTTTAAAGATAAAGTGTAACTTTTGGGGTTGAGGGCTTATACTCACGTGCCTCAATTACTTTTGAAGTTGAAAGCATAACTTAGGAGGACTTATAGTCAGTTGCCTCGTTCACTTTTGATGATAAAGTGTAACACTCGGGTGCCTCATCACTTGGGTCGTCCAATTTCTTGGCAAGTACAGTCTACGAGGACTTGAAATCGGGTGCCTCGTCACTTGGGTTGTTTAATTTCTTGGCAAGTGCAGTCTACGAGGACTTGAAATTGGATGCCTCGTCACTTGGGTCGTCCAATTTCTTGGCAAGTGCAGTCTACGAGGACTTGACCACCATTTAGAGTGGACCACCATCTTGGATGGATTTTTTTTTTTTTTTAATTCGTTAATTCTTGTGCCTCCTCCCTTGGTCATCCAATTACTTGGCAAGGGATATTCTTGAGAACTTAAACCACCATTTTTGGTGGACCACCATCTTGGGTGGATTTTTAATTCATCTATAGTTCAGAGTTTTTTCGATGGTAGAACCAATATTTGGGTTCTTGACTTTCGGGACTGCACCATGGGAGATAGCGTTGAACGTTTCTTCTCCTAGTTCAATCTCTCTGGCCACCAACTTCTCATGGTATATCCTCCACAGACTATAACAGTCCACAATGGAATGTTCTGCATATTGGTGGTATACACAGAAGTCCGACCTTCTTTTCATCTCTTCTGTAACAACCAACCGGGGCCTCTGAGGCTTCACCACTCCGTGCTCAACCCATTGTTCATACAAACCCCTGAATGCCTTCTCGCTGCATGTGATAGCCTCTGGAACTGGCATTCTGGTATACTTATCACCATATTTTTCTCTGTTTCGCTCAAATTTCTCATTCTTCTCCCTCTTGCCCCCTTGTGGTTTTGACTGAGAATCCGCCAAAGCCATAGTTGTTGTCCTCTTACTCTTCCATGTAACCATCGCATGGCTGTTGGGAAATGTCATGATTCCCCCCAAGTCTTGTGCAAAAGATGAGAGGGTCGCAAATGAATCACAAGCCTTGGTAATGAGGTGGGGCTTGAAGGCGTCTAAAGCACCATTGTTGCACACGCTAACCAAATTCCTTTCTTCAATTGGCTCTGCACACTTCTGTGCTTGGGCCCTGAACCTATCCACGTAATCTGACAGCTCTGAAAGTATTATGCACATAAGCCAATCATGTTTGATGATAAAGCATATACTTTGTAACAATCTTATTTATTTATTAATAAAAAAATATTAATTTATTAAAGGCTTTTAATTATCTACATGATGTTATTTTATAATATGTGATAAACCCATAGTTTTAAGCAATGCTTTTAGAATAATGATGATGATCATTCTAATGAGATCTAAATTTTTAGAAAGCTTAAAACTAAAATAGTTCACAATCATTGGATTACTAAATTGGGGATTAGTGAATCCGAATTGATTGGTACATACGTTGCTTGCTCATTGGATGAGGATGATTGATCTCATGATCATTTGTGTGGAGACACTAAAGCAAGTATGTAGGTGCTTATTAGAGAATAAGTTCACCGAACGTTGGCTCGCTAAGGAATACCTAATGGAGTTTTACTTGTCATCGATAGGAATTTACGTAGTGATAGTAGTATAAGTGATCCTTGGACTTGAGATCATCATAGTATCTTGTGTATGATGAGTTATACTTTGACTTATTTCTTAAGACCCTTGGGGTATATCAAAGGGTATGCTTGGGTATAATAAGTTGTACATGGAGAGAATGTATGATTAATAAAGAATCTACCACTTCTAGTAAAAGAAGAAAATGTCTATGTGATTCGATAAATGACGACCCGAGTGAGTCCTTGGCCAATGAGAATGAAATTAGAAAGGAGTTTCTAATTTGTATTATTTGGTGTTATGCATTTAAGAGTCGAAATACATATAATTAAATAAAATAAGACTTGACAGTAATTCCATGTCTTATATTTAATTGGGACATTGTATGGTGGAAGGATTGAATTATCTGATAACTATTTACTCAAAGGTTTTTTATGATTAATGTTGAAATCTATATTATCCGGAAAGTCGTTGATCGCTAGGGAGGCTTATCCCTATTGTAGAATAAATATTATTTATTTAAATAAATTAATAATTTAATTTATTTATTTAAATAAGATTAAATTTTTCTAATTGATTTATTCACAACCTAGGTTTAATATGGAGAACCTAAAGGGTCACACCATAAAAAAAGGAAGAATAATTATTTAAGAAGTTAATGGCATAATCGTAATAATAAGTTAAGTATATTCAATTTAATCTATGGTGATAGAATAAATTAAATAGCTTAATATTTATTATTTAATATTTTGGAAATATTAAATATAAATTAATAAGAAGAGTCTTATTATTATTATTATTTTTAATTTCTAAAGGAGTTTAGGAATTAATTAATAAAAGTACTCTCAAATATCCTAATAAGATTAGGAGGTTAATTAATTAAAAGAGTTTAATTAATTATTCCTAATAAGATTGAGAGCCTAATTAATTAAAGGAATTTAATTAATTAAAATAAAACAAAATTTCTTAATTGTTAATTATGGGTGTAGAGTGGTTGTTGACTTTTTCACAACATACATAATTCCAATAGTTGGGAGAGTACACCCTTTCTGTGAGAGATAGAAAAACTAGGGTTTTGCCAAACACCCATCTTCTTGAATCTTTCTTCTTCCTTGGTGGATCACCTCTAGAGGCAAACACTTAGGTGGCTAACGTTGATCAAATGAAGGAACCAAACCCGGTGAATTCAAGATGAACGCGAAAAAGATTGGAGGTGAACTTGTACCTAAGGAAGTGATGAGTGAAATTTATACTCGCGAATCGGATGCTTTATGACTTAAATAATTGCCTGAATTCGTAGTTTTTATGTAGTTTTATATAAATATAGTGTTATTGTGCTTAATCGTTGCATTGCAGAGCTTCACAGTGATTTTCCAACTTTAAAGGGGCAAAACAGAAAAATTACGCATAAGCCATGCATCATGCATAAAATCTAGCTTAAAGCCCAGCGTTGCGGCCACCTCCTCCCACCCTTGGCGATGTAAGCTCACATGTGCATGATTACCACCATTCCTTCTTTGTCTCATATGCACAACATGAAGCCCGTGTCCATGGCACTAATGTGGTATTGCCGTTGTACCATCTAGAAACTTAATTGGTGGCCATGCCATGGCCTCCTCGGTTCCCAGACGACCAAATGCCTTTGTTTGACCTAACAAAAGGAAGGATGCAAGATATAAAAGGAAAGAGGGAGGCTTGCATTGCGGAGAGAGGATGATATAACACATATGATATAGATAGAGAAAGAAGGGAGATAGAGAGGAGATCTAGGGAATTAGCTTAGATTTCTTCTGTAATTTCTTTTGTTTTCTCTTAGATAAATGTTTGTAAATATAGATTAGCTAGATTAAGGAGAAGTTTGGGTATATTTGGAGCATCAAGAGCAATGAGCTACACGGACTGGAGAGCTTGATTTGAGCAGAATGCTTAGAGATTGAAGGGCCTTGACAGAGTTTCTTCTTATCTATTTATTTTCTCTGATTTTGTAATCCATAAATGTTGTCTTTATTGCTACTTATATTTTATTCAATAGCTATGAACTGAATATTTGCTCTAAGGTTATAATGGAACCATTTGTTATTTAAATTGACTATCTTATCTCTTTGGTTGGCACCATATGATTTGGTTCGATATATTGATGCTTAATGATTCTCACTAAAATATTAGTGATGATTTTGGTAATTTACATGATATCGATAGAAGAATTATAGATTTACACTTGAATATATTGGCATGGGATTATGGGTTTTGACTGCATAAGTTGTGCGTAGAATAGACATATATCATCATGCCATGCGTCACGACCTTTGAGAGCTTAAGCTTAAATCCTTGTTTTGATCAATTAATGGACATATGTAGGATTGTATCTAGCTTAGGCGTTCTTTTACATTACTCTCCCTCCCTATAGGGTGGATTTGGAAAGGATATGTTCGTACATACCTCGACAGAGGTGTATGAGCACTTGTGTGTTCTCGGTCAACAAATTGTCGTGACCTTTAAGACCAAAAAGAGAAGGGTGGCTAGTTTGATGAAATATAGCACTCCAGGTGTTCGACAGAATGCCTGAGTGGGGTGAAGTTTTAACCTTAGCTTGTTATTCCTTAGATTACCATTCGTTATCCATTTACTTGCTTTGATAATTAGTTATGCTTAGACTAATCACTCTTTCATCTAGTTTTATTCGAATAAGACTTTAGCGATATAAAGTCGGTATTTGGTAAATATTAGTGACAGTTCCTCGTGGGTACGACACTCTACTTATCACTGTATTACTTGTTAGACCGCGTATACTTGAGCATGTTTAGTGATCGGTTATTCGACCAATAAGTTTTTGGCCCCGTTGCCGGGGAACTTTTATTCTAATATTGTCCAATATTGATTTCAATCAATTTAGTCTTACTTTGAACGTATATATATTTATTTCTTTTATTTGTTTGATCTTCCTTTCTTTTGTTTTTAAGTTTACAGATTATGGATGATCAATGTTATCAATGGCCTCATGAGTGGAAGACGCCACAAAGCTCGGAAGAAGGACTCGAGAAATTACAAGTTCAAATTGCCAATGCCTTGAGGTTTTCTGACAATCTTGAGTGTCAGTCCACTCCGAATGCCTACTGTCAGGATCAAGCTGACTTTGAACCGATATCCTATCATCCAAACTGCCAGGTTTATCCAAACTCTTGGGACTATAGTTAAGAGCAATATCATGATCCAAATCATGCCTCTCAGTTCGAATATCAATCTCCGCCGCACTATGAATGGACATCTCAGCCGAACGAGAACTTTTCTGAGTCCTCAACACGTGAAGAAGAGAACTGGCTTGAAGAGCTTCTCACCATCTTTATCGAAAGAAATGAGATTCGGATGGCAAGCCAAGAAGCCGCATTGCACAGCCTTGAGAATCAATTGGGGCAACTCGTCAATGCCATTACAAATCCACTGCGGGGCTATGTACCGGTCTTAATTGATCTCGACGATGAAGCAATAGAGTATTGCACGGTGGATACGCATGGAAAATGCGATGAGTCTCGCACTTATGTTGAGGGAGATGTCTTAGTGCAATCTTACCAATTGGTGGAGTCTGAAGTTGAAGACAAGCTGAGAAATGGTGGTTTTCTAGTCATTACAAATCTACAGTCAAAAACCACACTCCCGACTGTGAAAATCCTTGAGGGCCCGATTGAGCATGAAGGACGCTTTCAACTTAATGAAACAGGCGAATTAGTGGATAATTCTAGCGGCGAGCGATTCTATGTGCCGCCTGATGACTGGATGGTTGAAGGATAGAAGAATGGCCAATCATTTTTGTCAGCCAAAAATTTAAAAGAATTGACGACTAGGCGGCATGAAAAGGTCATTCTTGCTTATTAGTCGAGTTGAACGGCATCAATATAGTCAAGCCGACGACTTTAAAACAAGCGCTTGGTGGGGAGGCACCCCCATCTCGGTATAAATTTTTATCTATTTTCTTTACTTATGTCTTAGTTTACCTTTTGTCTGTGTCGCTTAGGTTGTTAAAATGGCTGTCAGATTGTGCATTATTGTTTTGCATCTATCATATGTGGGCAACATATTTAGTATGATATACTGCATATTATAATAGTGTTTCGTTGGTTTTTAGTAATCTTTGATAACCTTTGTAGTGTAGTTTTTCTTTTTGCCTTGACATGTGCAGACAAAAGACAAGAAAATTCAGAAAATGGCACTCGCACCGCGGCGCCATCCAGTGAACTACATCTCGTGCCGCGGCGCCATGATCTTAGGTAGCCTTTTGCAAACTTCATGTGCATATGTGCCATTCAATAAAGGATTTCGCTCACGGCCGTAAATGTCAAACTCTCCCATCATTAACTTCATGCCAAGGTGCAATTCTGACATAACATCTAGCTACCAAGCAGACTTTAAATGAAGTTTTATTTTTAAAAAAAAAAAGCATGAAAGCGTAAGTCGCCATCTATCTCCACTTTCTCGAACAGACTCGGACGAGCACCAAAGAGCAACAACCCCTGTTTTCCATCTACAGTTCAGTCTAGTGTGCGAATTGATTCCTCATCAATCAAACTCCCAACAACAACCAAAAGCCTCCATCAATCTGCTTGTCAGAGTGAGCGCCCATACGAATTCTCAACTAGGGTTTTTCTCATTCAAGGTATTTTTAAGATTTCGTTCAATTGGTGGAGTGGATTTGTGCAAGTTCTTGTTGTGTTCTTCTGTTTGATTGGTGCGATTTCCACTGACGAAAATCGGGTTAGAGCATTTTCAAATAAAGGCTGTCGAAGTTAAGTTTTCAGAACGCACACAAGGTGTTTGTTTATTTGCCTAAGAGAGAAGTTGGACTGTTTTGGCTTGATTTTACTGGGATTGTATTGGGGGTTTGTTGTGCATTACTTCAAGGGTCATTTCTACAGAATTTTGGCACTGTTAGGGGCTGTTTTTGGAACCTCATCAACTGAACTTAGACATGGCACCAAAAAGGAAACGCCTGAGCGTCGGAGGGTCTTCGTCGTCGTCCGCAGCACCAAAGGCTTGGGACTCCACCAAGTTTATCAGTGAGGAAACCTAGAAATGGCACAGAGACTCCTTTAGCACGCGCAACTTGATTCCTGAATGGGGGTTGCGGCCTGATAGAAAAGATGGTGAACTTATGAGCATGATACTCGAGCGATAGTGGCTAAACTTCACCAAACCGCCCGTATCAGCAGATGTATCTGTGGTTCGAGAATTCTATGTAAATGCAAGTCCAGAGGGTCCTGCTGTGGTTCAAGTCAGGGGTCGGTCCGTGGCATTTGACATTCAAGCCATCAATGCACTTTTCGGGGTACCCAACTACACGGGCAATGATTATATGCAACAAGGATTTTGCAGTTATGACTTGGAGGAGATCATCAGAAGGCTCTGCAAGCCCGGAATGGCATGGAAGAAAAATGACTATACGGGCAAAAAGACCAGTTTCCCGTCTGCTGCACTCAGTCGCTATGGGAAGGCGTGGTACAGTTTCATTTATGCCAGCATGATCCCGACCCGTCACTTGAGCGATGTGACTAAAGATCGGGCGATTCTGTTATTCACCATTATCACGGGTTTGCACGTGGATGTTGGAGTTCTCATTCATGACTTGATAATCAAGGCGGTCAAGAGTACCATCGCTTCGGGACTTCCCCATCCATCAGTGATCACGCAATTATGCAAGCGGCGCGGGGATACGGATGGGGACCAGGCGAGAGATAACCGCCACCCATGACCGTTGACCATCGATCGATCAAACGCTTCAATGTTTGGGATAGGGCAGAGTCTCATATCAAGGGCGAAGGGTACGGGCCGCCTACAACACCATCTCCTTCATCAGACCCAGAGCCTTCGCAAGCACCTGAGGCAGGTCCAGCTGCACAGGGCCTCCTGATTGACATTATGGCATTTCTCACCCTGCTGTATCAGAAACATGATGCCGAGGCACAAAGGCAGCGGAGGCACATCGCAGCTGTGGCTCAGAGGCAGGAGATAGCGATCTGATGCACCAGTGGTGGTAAACACTATCTGTAAATCTCTATCTTGATTATTTTGGCGAGAACACTGAGTTCACGCCATACCAGTTTCCCGAGCCTCCTGTTTTCCCACCATACCCTCCACCATCATCGCCTAGAAAGCGATCAGACGCGCAAATTGATGAGGAAGAAGCCGATGTCGATCTTGCATTGATGAAAGCGATCTTGTGGAAGCCCTCTTATATACAATTGCTTTATATTTAGCAATGAGGGCATTGATCACCTCAAGTTTGGGGGTGTTTTTGGATATTATCTGTTTATTTCCGTACTGCCATGCTAGGCTGCCAGACTTTAGTACTATTATTATTATGTTTTTTATTTATCAGTATTGTGGTGCAGTCTTTTGAACTGCGGGATTATGTTTGAATTTTTATCATTATGGATGCCATGAACTGTTTTTGGTTTTATTTCGATTTTATTAGCATGATTGTAGTTTCTAGCCATCTTTTTGGGGTTTATATAGATTTAGATGCTTGTGCCATGTAAATGGCCTTTTCACCCTATTTTGAGCTGCTATTTAGCAAGGGTGTTATATTTATCATTGCTAATTTTTGATTGTGGCTATGTCTAATGCCAAATGAGTATGTCTCTCGTAGAGTTGTGTCAAGCATGCCATGTACTAGGGGTTTATTAGTGGATAAGTTTAGACTGTTATTGATCCGTCCTTCTAGCAAGCACCGACCAACTGTGTTAGCTAGTTATTGTTCGAATTTAGTTCGTGTGTTTATTGTTTTGAGAATTTGTTCACTCTTATAAACTTTCATTTATGCAAGGTAATAAAAGACTTAGACGTTTATACAGTTTTGGATCTTGGATTCTAGCTTGTCGGCATCTATAAAAAAAATAAAAATAAAAATAAAAAATTCGTAAGTGTTGATATCGAAAGTCTTGCGGTGGGTCGAGATGGAGCGTAAAATGCACTCACCCATAAACGCAGGACCGATGTCGAGATGGAGCATAAAATGCACTCGCGGAGTAATCTTCATTTTTGTTGTGAAGTCTCAATTGGCTTATGTTGATTATATGGCCTTTACTGCTCGAGTTATTAGATTCTGAGGGGTGTTCTACACCTAGTGCCCTAAAGTCGTCTGGCTTGGGAGTCACTGATCAAAAGCTCATTCATGGGTAGTTCTGAATAGCCTAAGGTAATTAAGTACTATCCGAGTCAGATTTTACTATCGGCATGCTAGAGCTTTTTGATCTTTTCCTGAATTTGCGGCTTTTTCTTAATGCTTGTTGAATGTTTAAGTTGCGGAGTTTGCTTGGTATTAGCAATCGACTATGCGGACTTATTTGAGCTATGATTAGTCAGGACGGTTGGTCTTCACACACGCACAAAGAATGGATCGAATACAGTCTTATGCTTAAAATAGAATGAACCATTACTCATGCCTGTGTTTGCCTTATTCTTTGGGAGTAGCTTAGTTAGAGATTCGTAGCCATGATACTAGTATATATTGTTATATTCCTTTCGCGTTCTTAATTACTACTATTATTATTGTGTTAGATAGTTTGCTCGAGGACAAGCAAAGACTTAAGTTTGGGGGTATTTGATGAGTGAGATTTATACCCGCGAATTGGATACTTTATGACTTAAATAATTGCCTGAATTCGTAGTTTTTATGTAGTTTTATATAAATATAGTGTTATTGTGCTTAATCGTTGCATTGCAGAGCTTCACAGTGATTTTCCAACTTTAAAGGGGCAAAACAGACAAATTACGCATATAATGGCAGTGGCAAAAGTTCAGCTTAAAGCCTCAGGCCCATGCCACAAACCTCCTCCTCCCTTGCGGATGTAAGATCCAGCATAACGCCACCATTCCTTCTTTGTCTCGTGCCGCAGTGCGAGCTCCGTGTCCATGGCACTAATGTGTGCGGCAATGCCATCTAGAGAGCTAATGGCCATGTGCCATGCCACCCACTCCTGGTTCCCAGACACACCGGTGCCTTTGTTTGACCTAACAAAAGGAAGGATGCAAGATATAAAAGGAAAGAGGGAGGCTTGCAATGCGGAGAGAGGATGATATAACACATATGATATAGATAGAGAAAGAAGGGAGATAGAGATGAGATCTAGGGAATTAGCTTAGATTTCTTCTGTAATTTCTTTTGCTTTCTCTTAGATAAATGTTTGTAAATATAGATTAGCTAGATTAAGGAGAAGTTTGGGTATCTTTGGAGCATCAAGAGCAATGAGCTACACAATTTGACCGAGAGAGCTTGATTTGAAGCGAGAATGCTTAGAGATTGAAGGGCCTTGTGAGTTTCTTCTTATCTATTTATTTTCTCTGATTTTGTAATCTATAAATGTTGTCTTTATTGCTACTTGTATTTTATTCAATAGCTATGAACTGAATATTTGCTCTAAGGTTATAATGGAACCATTTGTTATTTAAATTGACTATCTTATCTCTTTGGTTGGCACCATATGATTTGGTTCGATATATTGATGCTTAATGATTCTCACTAAGACATTAGTGATGATTTTGGTAATTTACATGATATCGACAGAAGAATTGTAGATTTATACCTGAATATATTGGCATGTGATTATGGGTTTTGACTGCATAAGTTGTGCGTAGAATAGACATATATCTGTGCACCGCGTGCGACCTTTGAGAGCTTAAGCTTAAATCCTTGTTTTGATCAATTCGCATAGACATATGTAGGATTGTATCTAGCTTGGGCGTTCTTTTCTGTTCTACTCCCTATAGGGTGGATTTGGAAAGGATATGTTCGTACATACCTCGACAGAGGTGTATGAGCACTCGTGTGTTCTCGGTCGACAAATTGTCATGACCTTTAAGACCAAAGGGAGAAGGGTAGCTAGTTTGATGAAACATAGCACTCTAGGTGTTCGACAGAATGCCTTAGTGGGGTAAAGTTGTAACCTTAGCTTGTTATTCCTTAGATTACCATTTGTTATCCATTTACTTGCTTTGATAATTAGTTATGCTTAGACTAATCACTCTTTCATCTAGTTTTGTTCGAATAAGACTTTAGCGATATAAAGTCGGTATTTGGTAAATATTAGTGACAGTTCCTCGTGGGTACGACACTCTACTTATCACTGTATTACTTGTTAGACCGCGTATACTTGCGCGTGTTTAGTGATCGGTTATCCGACCAACAGGAAGCTCGAATCTTCAAAGGTATGATTCTTGTTCTTTCTTTTTCGTTTAATTAATAATTGTGCATAAAGGATGATCCGGGTATATGGTTTGTAAAATTTTAAAACTCTAATTTTTACACGTTTCCGCTTATTTTATGCAATTTGATTGCATTCATGAATATTACAAACCTAACAAGCTCCTCGTTTGGCTTTTGCTTGAATCGCATGAGCTCGACGATGGTTACCTGTTTCTGACAATGTGTTCTCTGACATTTCCTTTCTCCCCATTGTATTTTGGAAATTGCGGGGGATGCTCGATATACCCTGCCGGGTAAGGTTGTCTCTTAATATGTGCCGGGTAGGGTGGAGTAAAATCTAACTCTAAAGGTCGGGATGTCTGCCTGTGAATTTGATTGATCACATCGATCATATCATCCTTTGTGACATATTGGCTTGTGGTGTGGACTCTTTGTGGTGTTGTGATGTATGACGACATTGGTCATGTGTATGGTACATAAATAGGTTGATGTACACTGGTCTCGAGTAAATTTTGTATCGGTTGTGCTTGTGGGTTGGTTCGTTGGACATTGCTTGGGATGGTTGGTATCTGCACTTGTGAAAATGCGGGGATAGTGGTGGAATGATGTTTATGCGAGGTCAATGACTTCGATGCAGGTTGTGTACGTCACCACTATTCTGAGGTTCCAAGTGGATGATTGAGTTAGAACCGGACGAGATAGTCGAAGACTTAATGTATGAGGAGGTACCTGTCAAGATCTTGGATAGAAAGGAGCATGTCCTACGTACAAAGGTCATACCCCAAGTCAAAGTTTTGTGGAGAAACCATGCTATTGAGGAAATAACCTGGGAGTTGGAAACGGAAATGAAAGCGAGGTATCCTCACCTTTTTGAAACACCAAGTACGTACGTCAATTCTGAGGACGAAATTTCATAAGGAGGGGTGGTTGTAAGACCCCGACTTATTATTAATGAAATTAAATTTTCTCTATTTATTATTTTGAAAATAGTAAGGGTTGATTTGATTAATTTGGTTAGTTATGGGTAAAATGCGCAAATATGTCAAATAAGCAAGTGGTTATAAAATATTCATTGTTGACGGGAAATATTCGTTTGGTCGAGGAATATTCTTGCTATCGGGGAATATTCGTACGACGGCACAGCCTTGTGTGGGCCCCATAAAGGAAAGCGATTGGATGAAGAAAACGACAAGTATAAGTTATTTAAAAATAACGGCGTAGTTGTTACCGTTAATACTGTTGAAATACATAGTAGCACACGGTATTGCACCAATTATTGATTCTTACGTAAGAAGTCACTACTCAATAATTGTTACAGTAATTACTGTTCAATATTTTATTTTATTGATTCAATAATTGTTACGTTGATATTTTATATTACTGTTGTTTCAATAATTGTCACTATCAAGATTTTCCATTATCTAAGCAATAATTCATATTATCTGAATAATATTATTAGATAACATTATTGGCAATGTCTAGAAAGTTACATCAAGGAGAGGTTTGGTCACCTAATTGTGCGCGCCATGAAGGAGAAATCCTTATTGAAAGCCCCTCTTTCCTGAGAGCGACTTCGTTTATCGAAATTGTGATTACATGCTATTATTTGTGAATAGTTAATTATTGATTTATATGATAAAAAAATATTCATTTTATATGGATATAGATGGAGAAAATTTTAATGTGACAATTGTTGAAAATTAATATTTTATCTTTTTACGATAAAATAAATCATTTAAAGATATTATTATATTTTAATAATATAATAATGGTGATATTTTTACAATGAATGTGAGATATATGAGTATATGAGGAGGAAGAGTATTTTTGTTACAAAAATTGTTTAAAACATGTTAAACATGTTTGTGGGCCCATTTCTTGACTGAAATTTGATTATAGCTTGTAAAATCGCCCGTTTGTGGATTTCGGTCAACTTCTGTTTGGAATTTGGAAAAACTTAAACTTAAAAAGTTGTAGAGAATTGAATTTCCTATGGAATGGACATAAGTTTAAAATTTTTCTGATAAAAGGGCTATTTATTGTGAATTATTGAAGTTCCGAAGTTCTAGAATAATTGATTTTTGAGGTTTTAATTATTTTTTTTTTTAGAAAAACGTTTTTTGCAATTGAATATATGTGATATAAATGTACTGAATTCAGTTGGTCTAAGGTGGGCTTGAATTTTTTTTAATTATATTATTATTATATTAAATTTTCTGCTTTGGTGTTCTAAGCATTTTCCTATAAATAGGGTGCTTAGGTTAGAATTGAAAATCACACCAGAAATAAGTTTTCTCTCTCTTTCTCTCTCTATATTATTGAGCGTATTCTTGTGAGTATATTGATACTTTGAGTGTTGTTATACGGTGCAAGTTCCTTCAGCGTTATATCTGATATTTCAGCCAGAAGTACTATTCTTTTCGATGTAAGGGATATTATTTTTTTTATAAATGATATTATTTCCTTCAATATCATTATGATGAAATATTGGAAAGATTTTTCTTGTGAAATTCTTGTCTTTTAGTGTCGGGGTTACTATTCATGTATACGGCACTTATTCATATCGCGACAATTATTCACGAATCACTTGCCTATTTCAAAAAAAATTAAATTTTTGTTTTTTGTCCAAAATATCAATTATGGATACTAGCTTTGATTGTATCCATGTTTTGATCATTCTTGAATTTTACTTCACTGTGGTTATTTATGAAGTATATTTGAACTTGGACTATTTAAAATACGAATCCTTATTATTTGTTCTTTTGTTTCACTAGATTCATTTTCTTTAAAATATTTTTCATCATCCTCAGTCCTAAATGATGATATTACTGAATATCTTTGGCATGTAGTGCAAAGATGGTTGATTTTCTTATGAATATCTTTGGCCCGTAGTGCAAAGATGTACAGGTGTTGAGATGAACATGACCAACTGATGAATATCTTTGGCCTGTAGTGCAAAGATGAATATTTGATGCAAGATGTATATTGATTGATGTTACAGGGATAAAATATTGATAATGGACGTTTAAATTCATAGATAATAGTAGAATTCATTCTCTACGTAACTCTTCTATGAATTATTATTTCCGTTGCGAATATTGATCTGAAACTTGTTGTCTATTGTATTTTATCAGATTTTTCCCTGTTGAAGACTAACGATAATTTGTTCTATATTATCTTAGTCATAATATTCTTTACTAGGCTAGTTGAGCTCACCCTTTTCTTTTTTGTTCCATTTTTCTTCTCAGAAGGCGAGAATGTAACGAGTTCTAGTCGGGGTGTGGAATGATGGTTCTAGAGAGTTGTTTTAGTAGTCCTCACCATTTTTGTAAAATAATGTACCAATAATTTTAATAAGGACTTATTTGGGTGTGAATATTGTCTAGATGGCAATATTTGTATTTAAACTCACAGTTTATATGTTGTAATAATAAAGTTGTAGTTATTTCTGTACCATGTTATTGACGACTCAAAATGGGTGATGTATACCTATTTTTGGAGCGTCACAGTTGGTATCAGAGCTTAGGGATATGATCTCTGGCGGAGATCGGGGAATAGAACTAGGAGGGGAGAGACGAGTAAAACCTTCGCTAGTGTGTCTTACATAAGCTTATTTGTTGGTTGGTCAGTATATAGGGATATTATGTGATATGTTAATTTCTTTAATTAACCCTTGTTTTATGGCAGTATTTGAGAATGTCAACTGAGAATGTTAACAGTGGAGTAAATGAGACCGTGAAGACTCATTTACTCACCAATGAGGAGAACGTGCAACAGGCAGACAATGTTCCTCCTGTAAACAACACCATTGATCAGACGATGAATGACGAAATATTTAGAAGCTTTTTGCAGTTCATGCAAAATCAGACGAGGGAGACTCGTGCATAAAATACGCATGGTTTGTCACAGCCAAGCAGTTCAAAGAGTTGGGACCAACAGAATTCTGGGGAAAGTCGGATCCGATTAAGGCAGAAACGTGGGTCAAACAAATTATAAAGATATTCGATGTCTTGGGATGCACGGAGGAACAGAAGGTTCCATTCGCCACCTTTATGTTCCGTAATGAGGCAGATTACTGGTGGGAATCTATAAAGCGTACCCATTCACCAAGACTTCAAAGTATGTCTTGGGAGACGTTTGAATCGTTCAATGACAAGTACTTTCCTCGAAAGTATTCGTCGTATGAAGGAAGTGGAGTTTATTAGATTGGAACAAAATAACATGGCGGTGTCCCAAAGATGCGAGGCGAATTTTGCGAGTTATCCGTGTTTGCACCTCATTTGGTGGAGAATGAGGAACGTATGACGCGGATGTTTACGAGAGGTTTTAAACCCGGCGTGCGTCGATATCTCATTACTCATAAATTTTCTCTCTATTCGGATGTTGTCAATAGGGCTCAATTATTAGAGCGAGATAACGAGTACGTTCAACCGAGGGACCACAACCAGGATCATCTTGGTGACAAGATCATCGAACAACGATAACCGCGTCGAAAAGAAAAATACTGAACAAAGGCGGTAACCACTCTGGTGGTAATCATGGCCAGCCATGAAAATAGAAGAAGCGAGTCGGGGGGAGATTTTAAAAAGAGGAGATTCAACAATGACAATGCAAAGACGTCAGCACCAACAACAACTGGTTCTAAGGGAGGAGAACGACCACCGATCAGTATCTATATAAATGCGGGAAAGAGGGACATATCACCAAACCGCCCTAACAGTTCAAGGTATGTTATAATTATGGAAAGGAAGGACATATCGCTCGAGATTGTACAGTAGCGAAACCAAGTCCAGCGGGGATGGTGACTCAAAAGGCTGTCCCAGAAAAGTCAAAGTCAACAGTTCCTAGAAGAGCGTTTGTCGTGACGGGTCAAAATGCGAGAAACCCAAACGAGGTGATCACGGGTAAGCTAATCATAAATTCTTGCGAAGTTTATACCTTACTAGATACTGGTGCTACCCATTCATTTATCTCTCCTACTTGTGTTCAACGTTTAAACTTGACTACGGAGAAATTAGACTTTGATTTATCTGTGGAAACTCCGTTAGGAGAAACTTTCATCACATCCACTGTTTATAAATCTTGTTTGATCCAAGTTGGCACCATCACATTACCTGTTTACCTTATCTCTTTAAAGATACTTGCTTTTGATGTGATTTTAGGGATTGATTGGTTAACTACTCATCATGCCAAAATTGATTGTTTTCGTAAGGTTGTTAGTTTTCATATTCCTAACTAACTTTGTTATGCAATTCAAGCAACTAAACCACTAAAATCAATCACTGTTATATCAAGTCATAAAGCTATTCGTTTATTGAAAAACAGATGTCAAGCTTTCTTAGCCCATGTTATGGATTTGAATAAAGACACGTCAGATTTGAATAATATTCTTGTTGTTATTGACTTTCGGACGTATTTCTGAAGAACTTTCCTGGTCTACCCCGTAACGTGAAGTTGAATTCTTTATTGATCTTGAACTTTGCACAAAGCCCATTTCTAAAACCCCATATCGAATGGCTCTATTGAACTTCAGAGTTAAAGGTCCAACTACGGAGTTGTTGGACATCGGTTTCATTCGTCTAGTACATCTTCTTGGGGTGCTCCTGTTTTATTAGTAAAGAAGAAAGACGGGAGTATGCGACTTTGTATTTACTACCGGGAATTAAACCATGTCATTATCAAGAATAGGTATTCGCTACCTCGTATTGATGAACTGTTTGACCAGTTGCAAAGAGCACAATTTTTTTCAAAGATTGATCTTCATTCTGGATATCATCAGCTAAAGATTAGAACTGAGGATATTCCAAAGACTGCCTTCAGAACTCGGTACGGGCATTATGAATTCTTAGTCATGTCTTTTGGATTAACTAATGCTCCTGCGGCTTTCATGGATATGATGAACCGGATATTCAAGGAATATTTTGATCATTTCGTTGTTGTCTTTATTGATGACATCCTCATATATTCCAAAAGTCGTGAAGATCATGAGCACCATTTGAAGCTAGTACTCCAAAGGCTGCGTGAAAACAAGCTTTATGCCAAGTTGAAGAAATGTGAGTTTTGGCTTGAGGAAGTAGCATTCCTTGGGCACGTGGTGTCAAAACATGGAGTATCTGTTGACCCGGCGAAGATTGAAGCAATACAAAGTTAGGAGCAATCGAAGTCGGTAACCAAAGTACGTAGCTTTCTAGGCTTAGCTGGTTATTATCGAAGATTTGTGGAAGGATTTTCTCGAATCACTACTCCGTTAACACAGCTAACTCGGAAAAATACAAAATTTGTATGGAGTGAGGAATACAAAAAGAGTTTCTAAGAGCTTAAGAGGAGACTCATTTCGGCACCTGTTCTGGCAATACCATCTAGTTCGGATGGATTTGTTATCTACAGTGATTCTCCAGGCAAAGGGTTAGGATGTGTTCTCATGCAACGTGGGAAAGTCATAGCCTATGCCTCGCAACAACTTAAAGAATATGAGAGGAATTATCCTACTCATGATCTAGAGTTAGCGGCCCGATCGTTTTCATACTAAAGATCTGGAGGCACTATCTATATGGGGAGAAAGTGGAGATATATTCAGACCATAAAAGCCTCAAATATTTCTTCACCCAAACGGAACTCAACATGCGGCAACGACGTTGGCTCGAGCTATTAAAAGATTATGACTACACCATTCAATACCATCCTGGAAAAACAAACGTGGTAGCTGACGCGTTGAGTAGAAGATCATATGCAGGAATGAGTGCGATGATGTCAAGTATACGCATAGAACCAACTTTAATTGATAAAGTTAAAGTTGCTAAAGCCATAGACCCGGAGCTAATGCGTATGAAGAAGAAAGTACAAGAAGGTGCTATTCCAGAAGTAAGAATCAATGAAGAAGGAATACTTCGAGTACACTCCAGACTTTGTGTTCCTAACGACTCTGATTTGAAGTACAAGATCATGATGGAGGCACACAATACACCGTTTGCAATCCATCCCGGAAGTACCAAAATATATCGTGATCTTCGACATACATTTTGGTGGAACAATATGAAGAGAGAGATTACAAAGTTTATCTCGAGGTGTTTAACTTGTCAACGTGTAAAGGCGGAGCATCAAGTGCCAAAGGATCCATCGCAACCACTTGAGATTCTGAAATGGAAGTGGGAACACATTACCATGGATTTCGTTACGGGTCTTCCCACAGTTTCTTAAGGCATAAATGCTATTTGGGTTATTGTTGATAGATTAACCAAGTCTGCTCATTTCTTGCCAATACGGGAGACTTATTCCCTTAAACGTCTTGCTCATATGTATGTAAATGAGATTGTGAGATTGCATGGCATGCCAGTATCCATAGTTTCGGATCGTGACCCAAGATTCACTTCACGATTTTGGGTTAGCTTGCAAAAAGCTATGGGCACGGATTTACAATTCAGTTCGGCATATCATCTTCAAACGGACGGACAATCAGAGAGGACTATTGAAACTCTTGAAGATCTATTAAGACTCTGTGTCCTAGATTTCAAAGGGAGTTGGGATACGTATTTACCATTGGTGGAATTCTCCTACAACAATAGTTATCAGGCAAGTATAGGTGTGGCTCCATTCGAAGCATTATATGGACGAAAGTGTCGCTCTCCAGTATGTTTGGATGAGGTAGATGAAGCAACATTGTTGGGACCAGAGTTGGTACGTATTACTACAGAAAAGATCCAAATGATTCGACAACGTATACAAACGACACATGATTGACAAAAGAGTTATGCGGATCTTCATCGAAATGGCGTAGAATTTAGTATTAGGGATCATGTATTGTTGCGTGTTACTCCTTGGAAGGGAGTTTCAAGATTTAGGAAGAGAGGAAAGATGTACGACCCCAAATTATTATAAATAAAATTGAATTTTCTCTATTTATTATCTTGAAATAGTAAGGAGTTAATTTGATATAATGCTTTGGGTTATGGGTAAAATGTGCAAATTTTACAAAATAAGCTAGTGGTTATAAAATATTCCTTTTGTTGGGGAATATTCGTTTGGTCGTGGAATATTCTTTTTGTCGGGAATATCCGTACGACGTCATAGTCATTTGTGGGTCCCATAACAGGATAATTATCGGATGAAGAAAACGACAAAGTATGAGTTTTTATAATTAATGGTGTAATGGTTACCGTTAACACTGTTGGAATACCTGGTGGTTAAAATACAATAATATGCGTAGTTGTACAGTAGCACACGGTATTACACAGTATAGTTGAATTATTGATTCTTGCGTAAGAAGGCACTACTAAATAATTGTTACAGTAGTTACTTTTCAATATTTTATTTTATTGATTCAATAATTGTTGCGTTGGTAGTTTATATTATTGTTGTTTTAATAATTGTCACTGCACAGTATATCCCATTATCAAATCAATAATTCATATCATTTGAATAATATTATTAGATAGAATTATTGGCAATGTCTAGAAAGTTCTGTCAAGGAGAGGTTTGGTCATCTAATTGCGGCTACCAGATGAGGAGAAATCCTTATCTGAAAGCCCCTTCTTCTTTCTGAGGAACTACCGGTTTGTCATAATTGTGATTACAGAATATTATTTGGGAATAATTAATTGTTGATTTATATGATAAGGAAATATTTATTTGATGTGGATATAAATGATGGATTTATTTATTTTATATGGTTATTAATGAAAGAATTAATGCTGAGATGTTTCATCAGTATTTTGTCAGATTGGAGGTATTAAAAATCATCCGTTTGTGGATTTCGGATATTTTCTATTTGGAATTTGGAAAAGCTTTCTTCTACAAAGTTGTAGAGAATTTGATTTCGTGTGGAATGGACATAAAATTCGTATTTTTCTGATAAACGGGCTATTTTCTATGAATTGTTAAAGTTTCTAATTATTGTTTAAATGATAAAACATTTTGGAAAATTCTAGAATTGGTTGGTGAGAAATGTGCTCAATTGAATTTCAAATGTGGTGGGTGGCAATAGTAGCAGGTAAAGCCATCAGGTAGTAGGTCAAGTCTACTTCGGCGTGCTAACATTTTCCTATAAATAGAGGGCTAAGTTAGAATTGAAAATCACACCAGAAATAAAGTTTTCTCTCTTTCTCTCTCTATATTATCGAGCGTATTCTTGTGAGTATTTTGATACTTGAGTGTTACTATACGGTGCAAGTTCCTTCAGCACTATATCCACTATTCTAGTCAGAATTACGGTTATTTTGAGGTAAGGGATGTTATTTTTTCGTAATGATGTTATTCTTTCAATATCATTATGCCGAAGTATTGATCTGAACTTTTAATCAAATTTGGAACTTTTTGTGTTTGGGAGTTCTTATTCACGATATCGACATTATTCACGATATCGACACTTATTCACAAATACTGTGACTATTCACCAAAAATGAAATTTTCTTTTTCTTCCAGATCTCTTTTATGGTTACTATCTTTGATTGTATCCATGTTTTGATCTTTATTTTTGAATTCTACTTCACACTTGGTTATTATGGAGTATTATTGAATTTGGATAAACCAAATAAAATCCCTAATATTTGTCCTTCCATCTCCATTTGGATTCGTTCTCTAAAATATTTTTTCATCATCCTCGGTCCTTAATGGTGATACTTAATGAATATCTTTGGCACATAAGGTGCAAAGATGAATGATTACTGATGAATCTTTGGCCCAGTAGTGCAAAGATAAAATGGTGTTGAGATGAATATGACCAACTGGTGATATGAATGAATATCTTTGGCCGTGGCAAAAGATGTATATTGATTGATGTTACAAAAATAAAATATTGATGATGGACTTTTAAATTCATAGATGATAGTAGATTTCATTATCTACTTAACTCTTCTAATGAATTGTTGTTTTCGCTGCAGTTGTTGATCTAAAACTTGTTGTCTATTGTACTTTATCATATTTTCCCTGTTGAAGACTAAGGATAATTTGTTGTATATTATCTTAGTCATAATGTTCTTTCTTGGGCTAGTTGAGCTCACCCTTTTCCTTTTGTTCCATTTTTCTTCTCGGGAGGTGAGAGTTTAGCGAGGACTAGTCGGGGTATGGAGTGATGATTCAAGATAGTTGTGTTTTAGTAGTCCTCACTATTTTGTAAAATAGTGCATCAATAATTGTAATGAGGACTTTATTTGGGTGTGGATATTGTCTGAAAGACAATATTGTAATTAAACTCACAAGATGTGTTGTATGCATATTTGCACCCACAATTGTATTAATAAAGTTGTAGTTGTTTTTTGTACCATGTATTTGGCGACTCGTAATGGGTAATGTATACCTATTTTGGGGGCGTTACAGATTAGTATCGAGCGTAGGGATATGGACTCTGGCGGAGATCGGGGAATAGAACTAGGAGGGAGAGATGAGTAAATCCTTCGCTAGTGTGTCCTACCTAAGCTTATTTGTTGGTGATGTCATAATATAGGGGATATTATGTGATATGTTAATTTGTTTAATTAACCCCTGCTTTTATGGCGCTTTTAAGAATGGCGGTGAGAACGTTAACAATGGAGTCTATGACATCGTGGAACAACCTTTGATTACCAACCAAGAGAACGTGCAACGTAAGGCAATATTCCTCCCGTAAACAACACTACCGAGCAAACGATGAATGATGCGATGTTTAGAAGCTTCCTGCAGTTCATGCAAAATCAGACGAGGGAGACTCGTGTACAAAATACGGGTGGAAATGATAGCAATGCACGGTCTATCACAGCAAAGCAGTTCAAGGAGTTGGGACCACCAGATTTCTGGGGAAATCCTGATCCGATTAAGGCGGAAATGTGGGTTAAACAAATGACCAAGATATTTGATGTCTTGGGCTGTACGGAGGAACAGAAGGTTCCATTCGCCACCTTTATGTTCCGTGGTAAGGCAGATTACTGGTGGGAGTCTGTGAAGCATACTCAGCCAGCCGCACTCAATATATCTTGGGAAAAATTTCAGAAACTGTTCAATGACAAGTACTTTCCTGAAATTATTCGTCATATGAAGGAGGTAGAGTTTATTAGACCGAATGTAACAACATGGCGGTGTCCCAAAGACGAAGCGAAGTTCACGGAGTTATCGAGTTCAGACCTCATTTGGTAGAAAATGAGGAATGTATGACGCGGATGTTTCTGAGAGGTCTAAAACCCGAGATTCGGCAATATCTTATCTCTCATAAATTTTCTTTATATTCAGATTTTTTAAACAGGGCTCAATTATTAGAACGTGATAATGAGTATGTTCAATCAAGGGACCACAATCGTGGTCATAAATGGTGACAATGTTATCATTGGAGCGATGATAACCAAACGAGAGAGGAAATATCTGAGATAAAAGCGGTAACCACTCTGGTGGTAATCGTGGTCATGATAACAGGAGAGGTGAGTCAAGCAGAAATTTCAAAAAGAGGAGATTCAACAATGATGGGAAGACATCAGCAGCAGCACCAACACCAACAATAAATTCTAGGGGAGGAGAACGACCGCCAATTAGATGCTATAGATGCGGAGAGGAGGGACACATAAGTCCAAACTATTCACAGCCTTCCAAGGTGTGTTTCAATTGTGGAAAAGACGATCACATAGCCCAATTTTGTCCGGTAACGAAGTCAAGTCCAACTGGGACGGCGACACCAAAGGCGACTACGATCAAAACAAAGTCGGTGGTTCAAGGAAGGGCGTTTGTCGTGACTGGCCAAAACGCGAGAAACCCGAACGAGGTGATCACGGGTAAGCTAATCTTGAACTCTTGTGAAGTTTATACCTTACTAGAGACCGGTTCTACCCATTCTTTTATCTCTCCTGCTTGTGCTCAACGTTTAAACTTGACTCCGGAGAAATTGGACTTTAACTTATCTATTAAAACTCCATTGGGTGAAACCTTTGTTACATCTACAGTTTATAAATCTTGCTTGATCCAAGTTGGCACAATCACATTATCTATTGATCTTATCTCTTTAAATATAGTTGCATTTGATGTGATTTTAGGGATTAATTGGTTAACCACTCATCATGCCAAAATTGATTGTTTTTGTAAGGTTGTTAGTTTTCATATTCCTAACCAACCTGTTATACGAATTTAAGCAACTAAATCACTAAAATCAATCACTGTCATATCAAGCCATAAAGCTATTCGTTTATTAAAAAACGAATGTCAAGCTTTCTTATCCCATATTATGGACTTGAACAAAAACACGCCACATTTGAATAATATTCCTGTTGTTAATGAATTTCCTGACGTATTTCCTGAAGAACTTCCTGGTCTACCCTCGGAACGTGAAGTTGAATTCTTTATTGATCTTGAACAGGGTACAAAGCCCATTTCTAAAACCCCATATCGAATGGCTCCTATTGAAATTTAGACATCGATTTCATTCGTCCTAGTACATCTCCTTGGGGTGCTCCTATTTTATTTGTAAAGAAGAAAGACGGGAGTATGCGACTTTGTATTGACTACCGAGAATTAAACCATGTCACCATCAAGAATAGGTATCCACTACCTCGTATTGATGACCTGTTTGATCAGTTACAAGAAGCACAATACTTTTCAAAGATCGATCTTAGCTTCCGGATATCATCAAATTGAAGATTAAAAGCGAGGATATTCCAAAGATCGCCTTGAACTTCGATGACGGGCATTATAAATTCTTAGTCCTGTCTTTTGGATTGACTAATGCTCCTGCTGCTTTCATGGATATGATGAACCGTGTATTCAAGGAATATTTGGATCAGTTCGTTGTTGTCTTTATTGATGACATCCTCATCTATTCCAAAAGCCGTGAAGATCATGAGCACCATTTGAAGCTGGTACTTCAAAGACTTCGTGACAACAAGCTATATGCCAAGTTGAAGAAATGCGAGTTCTGGCTTAAGGAAGTAGCATTCCTTGGGCACGTGGTGTCAAAACATGGAGTATCTGTTAACCCGGCGAAGATTGAAGCAATACAAAGTTGGGAGCAACCGAAGTCGGTGATCGAAGTGCATAGCTTTTTGGGCTTAGCTGGTTATTATCGGAGATTCGTGGAAGGATTTTCTCGAATCGCTACTCTAATTAACTCACCGACTCGGAAGATACAAAATTCGTATGGAGCGAGGAATGCGAGAAGAGTTTCCAAGAACTCAAGATGAGACTCATTTCAGCACCTGTTCTAACAATACCATCTGGTTCGGATGGATTTGTTATCTACAGCGATGCTTCTGGCAAAGGGTTGGGACGTGTTCTCATGCAACATGGGAAAGTCATAGCCTATGCCTCGCGACAACTCAAAGAATATGAGAGGAATTATCCTACTCATGATCTGGAGTTGACAGCAGTCGTTTTTGCGTTAAAAATCTGGAGACACTACCTGTATGGGGAGAAAGTGGATATTTATACGGATCATAAAAGCCTCAAATATTTCTTCACCCAAAAGGAACTCAACATACGACAATGACGTTGGCTCGAGCTGTTGAAGGATTACGACCATAGCATTAAATATCATCCTGGAAAAGCAAACGTTGTAGCTAATGCATTGAGTAGAAGATCATATGCGGGTACGAGTGCAATCTTGTTAACACAAAGGCCCATTTTTAATGACTTACAAGGGATGGAGATAGAGTTAAAGGCTCCAAGTACCCACGTGATGATATCAAACATACGAGTAGAATCGACTTTAATTGATAAAGTTATAGCTACTCAAGCTACGGACCTGGGACTGATGCGTATGAAGAAGAAAGTGCAAGAAGGTGTTATTTCAGAAGCAGGAATCGATAAAGAAGGAATACTTTGAGTCAACTCCAGACTTTGCATTCCTAACGATCCTGACTTGAAGCATAGAATCATGATGGAGGAACATAACACACCATTTGCAATCCATCATGGGAGTACCAAAATGTATCATGATCTTCGACATACATTTTGGTGAAATAATATGAAGAGAGAGATCACAGAGTTTATCTTGAGGTGTTTAACCTGTCAACGTGTAAAGGTGGATCATCAAGTGCCAAAAGGTCCATTGCAACCACTTGAGATTTCGAAATGGAAGTGGGAACACATTACTATGGATTTCGTTACGGGTCTTCCCAAGGTTTCTCAAGGTATAGATGCGATTTGGGTAATTGTTGATAGATTAACCTAGTCAGCTCATTTCTTGCCTATACGTGAGACTTATTCCCTTGAATGTCTTGCTCGTATGTGCGTGAATGAGATTGTGCGATTGCATGGCATGCCAGTATCCATAGTTTCGGATTGTGACCCAAGATTCACTTCAAGATTTTGGGTTAGCTTGCAGAAAGCTATGTGCGGATTCTGATTCGATTCGACATGCCATCCTCAAACGGACGGATAATCAGAGAGGACTATTCAAACCCTTGAAGATCTATTAAGACTCTATGTTCTAGATTTCAGAGGAAGTTGGGATAAGTACTTGTCACTGGTGGAATTCTCCTACAACAACAGTTATCAAGCAAGTATAGGCATGGCTCCATTTGAGGCATTGTATGGACGAAAGTGTCGTTCTCCAGTATGCTGGGACGAAGTGGGAGAAGCAACGTTGTTGGGACCAGAATTAGTACGCATGACTACAGAAAAGATCTAAATGATTTGACAACATATTCAAACCTCACAAGATCGATAAAAGAGTTATGCTGATCTTCATCGAAAGGACTTGGAATTTATTATTGGGGATCATGTATTGTTGCGTGTTGCTCCACGATGTACCGCATACATGGTGATTTCTGTTGTTATTCCATTCTTTATTATTCTGTTGGAACATCCCGTCGGTGCGAATTTCGCCTGACCTGGTTCCGTTACGTATTATTCTATTGGAATAACCTGTCTATGTGAAGTACCGCATGCATGGTGATTTCTTTTGTTATTCCATTCTTTAATATACTCAGTTGGTTAAAGTTTTGACTTTTATACTCTATGAAATTAGTGGAATATCCTTGATATTTGCGCTTCATCTAGTATTTTTTCATGGAAATATTCTTCTGAGCATTCTTAAATTTTACTCTACAAAGCAATATCATGTTGAAAATTTGGACGTTATTGGTTCCTGGACAAATTAATTCGTGAACTTGTTTTATTGAATTCTTATATCATTGTCATCATCCTCATGTTTATATTATGTTGATAGTCATTTGTGGCCTATAGTGAATAGATGGACTTGGTATGATTATGACCAGGGATTATTCGGTATAATCATGACCGTAATGTTACAAATGATGTGGTGAAAGTCCTCATTGGTCCGTAGTGCATTGATGGACAGTTGTTGGCATGATCATGACCATTAATGAATACACGAATATCCTTGGCCCGTAGTGCATGGAAAATTTATGGTCGTCATACTAAAGAATATCCTTGGCCGTAGTGCAGGGGTGATTCGATGATGTGGATTAATTATTAAGTTGAGTCTCAGCAATAAAAGTGATGAAAAACTTTTTAAATCATAAAAGATAGTAGAATTTATTCTCTACTTGACTCTTTTAATGGATTGCTTGTTTCGCTGCAGTTAAACTTGATGTCTATTGTATATTATCAGTTTAACATTGTTGAAGACTAATGATAATTTATTCTACATTATCTTAGTCATAATATTTCTTACTGGGCTAGTTGAGCTCACCCTTTCTTTCACTGTTCTCTTCAGGAAATGAGAATGTAGCTGGGACGAGTCGGGGAATGGAGTGATGGTCCTAGATGGTGTATTAGTAGTCCTCACTATTCTATTAAATAGTGTGATAATAAATGTAATGAGGAATTGTTCTGAGAGTGGATATTGTCTAGAAGACAATATTTGTATTAAAACTCACAGCTTTCTTATTGTATATTAAAGATTGTATTTGTATTCTGTACCATGTATTTGGCGACTCAGAATAGGTGATGTATACCTATTTTGGGGGCGTCACAGTTGGTATCAAAGCTTAGGAATATGATCCCTGGCTAAGATGTGAGACAAGAACTAGGAGGGGAGAGACGGGGAATTCCTTCGCTAGTATGACCTACCTAAGTTTATTTGATATTTAAATTAGTCGGTCAGAGTATAGGGATAATATGTGATAAGTTATTTAACCCTTGTTTTGTGGCAGTATTTGAAAATGACATCCAAGAATGTTGAGAATATCAATGGAGCACAGGAGACCGTTGAGTCTCCACATATCAATAATCAGGATAATGTGCACTAGGAAGGCGACATTCCTCAGGCAAATAACAACACTGACCAAATGATGAATGATGGAATGTTCTGAGGCATCATGCAATTCATGCAACATCAGGCAAGAGCGGCTCCTGTCCAAAATGCAGGTGGAAATACTGGCAACTCTCGGACGGTCACCGCCAAGCAGTTTAAAGAACTGGGACCACCGGAGTTTTTTGGAGAGCCAAAACCACTTAAGGCAGAGACGTGGATTAAGCAGATCAACAAGATATTTGATGTCTTGGGATGCTCCGAGGAGCTTTAAAGGTTCCTTTTGCCACCTTCATGTTGCGGGCAGAGGCAGATTACTGGTGGGAATCTGTAAAGCGTACTCAACCTGCCGCACTGAAGATGTCTTGGGAGAAGTTCCAAGAACTGTTCAACGATAATTACTTTCCCGAAAGTATTCGTCACATGAAAGAGGTAGAGTTCATCAAGCTGGAACAAAACAACATGATCGTATCGCAATACGAAGCCAAGTTTGCAGAGTTATCCCGGTTTGCTTCCCATTTGGTTGATAATGAGGAGAAAATAACGTGAATGTTTTTAAGAGGTTTGAAACCTGAGATACGTCAATATCTTATCTCTCATAAACTGTGTCTGTATTCAGATGTTGTTAATAGGGTTCAGTTATTGGAGCGCGATAATGAAATCAACCCAACCAATAGAGAAGCGACCAACAAAATGATAATACCGGTGATAACGATCATCGAGCGGTGACAATAAGCGTGGAGGAATCAACATGCGAAATGGTAACCACTTGATGGTAATCATGGCCAAAACAATAAGAATGGACATTTTAAGAAGAGGAGATTCAACAATGATGGAAAGACGTCAGCATCAGCACCTGTCGTTAAGGAAGGAGAACGACCACCTATCATATGTTTCAAGTGTGGAGGAGAGGGACACATCAGTCCCAACTATGCGATGCCATCCAAACCATGTTATAATTGTGAAAGAGAAGGTCACCTAGCCCAATTTTGTCATTCACCAAAAAACAAGTTCAATAGGATGGAGGCATCAAAGGACGCCCCGAAAAAGTCAAAGCCGATGGTGCTGGGAGAGCGTTTGTCGTGACCTCCCGAGAAAGCAAGGAACCCGAATGAGGTCATCACGGGTAAGCTTAACATAAACTCTAGTGAAGTATATACCTTATTTGATACCGGTTCTACCCATTCCTTTATTTCTCCTACTTGCGCTCAACGTTTAAATTTGACTCCGGAGTAATTGGACTTTGACTTATCTGTTGAAACTCCGTTGGGAGAAACCTTCATTACATCCACTGTTTATAAGTCTTGTTTAGCTCAAATCAGCACCCACACGATACCTGTCAATCTTATTTCTTTAAAAATACTTGCATTTGATGTGATTCTAGGGATTGATTGGTTAACTACTCATCATGCAAAAATTGATTGTTTTCGTAAAGTTGTTAGCTTTCATATTCCTAACCAACCTATTATGCGAATTCAAGCAACCAAACCATTAAAAAATCACTGTCATCTCAAGCCATAAAGCTATTCGTTTAATGAAAAATGGATGTCAAGCTTTCTTAGCTCATGTCACGGATCTAAACAAAAATACGTCAGTTTTGAATGATATTTCTATTGTTAATGAATTTCTTGACGTATTCCCTGAAGAACTTCCTGGCCTACCCCCAGAGCGTGAAATTAAATTTTGTATCGACCTTGAACCCGGTACAAAACCCATTTCCAAAGCCCCATATCGAATGGCTCTATTGAACTCCGGGAGTTAAAGACCCAACTGCAGGAATTGTTAGACATTGGCTTTATTCATCCTAGTACTTCTCCTTGGGGTGCTCCTGTTCTATTCGTGAAGAAGAAAGATGGGAGTTTGAGACTTTGTATTGATTATCGGGAGTTGAATCATGTCACTATCAAAAATAGGTACCCATTGCCATGTATTGATGACCTGTTTGACCAGTTGCAAGGAGCCAAATTCTTTTCAAAGATTGATCTTTGTTCCGGATATCACCAATTGAATATTAGAACCAATGACATTCCAAAGACGGCTTTCAGAACTCGGTACGGGCATTATGAATTCCTAGTCATGTCTTTTGGATTGACTAATGCTCCTGCTGCCTTCATGGATATGATGAACCGAGTATTCAAGGAATATTTGGATCACTTTGTGGTCGTCTTTATTGATGACATCCTCATATATTCCAAAACCCGTGAAGATCATGAGCAACACTTGAGGCTGATACTCCAAAAGCTTCGTGAATATAAGCTTTATGCCAAGTTGAAAAAATGCGAGTTCTGGCTTGAGGAAGTAGCATTCCTTAGGCACGTGGTATCAAGTAATGGAATATCTGTTGACCCAGCAAAGATTGAAGCTATTCAAAGCTGGGAGCAACCTAAATCAGTGACCGAAGTACGTAGATTTCTTGGTTTAGCTGGTTATTATCGGAGATTCGTGGAAGAATTTCTTGAATCGCTACTCCACTAACTCAGCTGACTCGGAAAGATACAAAGTTCGGTTGGAGCGAGGACTGTGAGAAGAGTTTTCAAGAACTCAAGAGGAGACTCATTTCAGCACCTGTTCTGACAATACCATCTGGTTTTGGAGGGATTTGTCATCTACAGTGATGCTTCGGGCAAAGGGCTAGGATGTGTTCTCATGCAACATGGGAAAGTCATAGCCTATGCCTCACGACAACTCAAAGAATATGAGAGAAATTATCCTACTCATGATCTAGAGTTGGAAGCTGTTGTCTTCGCACTAAAGATTTGGAGGCATTACTTGTATGGGGAGAAAGTGGAGATCTTTACGGATCATAAAAGTCTCAAATATTTCTTCACTCAAAAGGAACTCAACATGCGACAATGACGTTGGCTTGAACTGTTGAAAGATTATGATCATACCATCCAATACCATCCTGAAAAGCGAGCGTGGTAGGCGATGCATTGAGTAGAAGATCATATGCGCAATGCAGGTGCGATATTGTCAATCTGAAAGGCCCATTTTGTGTGATTTGCAAAGGATGGAGATAGAGTTAAAGACTCAGGGGACCCATGTGATGATGGCATACATACGAGTAGAACCGACTTTAATTGATAAAGTTAAAGTTTGCTCAAACTACGGACACAGGAGTTGATGCGTATGAGGAAGAAAAAGTGCAGAAGGTCTTATCTTGGAAGCAAGAATCGATGATGAAGGAATACTTGAGTCAACTCCGGACTTTGTGTTCTAACGACCACGAGTTAAAGTATAAAATCATGATGGAGCGCACAACACACCGTTTGCAATCCATCACAGGAGTACTAAAATGTATCATGATCTTAAATCATACACATTTGGTGGAGCAATATGAAGAGAGAGATAGCGTTGTTTATCTCAAGGTGTCTAACGTGTCAACGAGTCAAGGCGGAGCATCAAGTACCAAAAGGTCCATTGCAACCACTTGAAATTCCAGAATGGAAGTGGGAGCACATTACCATGGATTTCGTTACTGGTCTTCCTAAGGTTTCTCAAGGCATTGATGCAATTTGGGTCATTGTTGATAGATTGGCCAAGTCTGCTCACTTCTTACCAATACGAGAAACTTATACACTTGAACGTCTTGCTCGTATGTACATAAACGAAATTGTAAGACTGCATGGTATGCCAGTATCCATAGTTTCTGATCGAGACCCAAGACTCACTTCACGATTTTGGGTTAGTTTGCAAAAAGCTATGGGCACGGATTTACGATTTAGTTCGGCATATCATCCTCAGACAGACGGACAATCAGAGAGGACTATTCAAACTTTGGAAGATTTATTAAGACTCTATGTCCTTGACTTTAAGGGAAGTTGGGATAAGTTCTTACCATTGGTGGAGTTTTCCTACAACAACAGTTATCAAGCAAGTATTGGCATGGCTCCATTCGAGGCGTTGTATGGAAGAAAGTGTCGTTTTCCAGTATGCTGGGATGAGGTAGGTGAAGCAACGTTGTTGGGACCGGAGTTGGTACGTATGACTACGAAAAAGATTCAAACGATCCGAAAACGTATAAAGACCTCACAAGATCGACAAAAGAGTTATGCTGATCTTCATCGAAAGGATGTGGAATTCGATATAGGAGATCATGTGTTGTTATGTGTTGCTCCATGGAAAGGAGTTACGAGATTTGGAAAGAGAGGAAAGCTCAATCCACGATTCATTGGCCCATTTTTAATCCTCGATCGAGTAGGAACTGTGGCCTATAGACTCACTTTACCGCCAAGTATGTCTCGTGTTCATAACGTTTTTTACATATCCATGTTACGTAAATATGTGGAAGACCTGAACCACATTATTGTGTTAGAACCGGACGAAATAGCGGAAGATTTAACGTATGAATAGGTTCCTGTTCAAATCTTGGATAAGAAGGAACATATTCTACGCTCTAAGGTTATACCTCAAGTCAAAGTTTTATGAAGGAACCACGATGTTGAGGAAATGACCTGGGAGTTAGAATCTGAAATGAAATCAAGGTATCCTTACCTCTTTGACATACCAAGTACGTACCCTAATTTCGAGGGTGAAATTTCTTAAGAAGGGGAGGTTGTAAGACCCCAGTTTTTATGAATAAAGATGATTTTTCTATAATTATCATTTTTGAATATTATGGAATGAATTTAATATAATGTTATAGTTGTGGGTAATATTTACAAATTTTGCAAAGTATGCAAGTTGTCATATTATATTCGATTGGTGGGAAAATATTCTCTTTATCGGGGAATATCCGCATGCGACGGTACAATCATTAGTGGACCCCATGCGTAATTATTATCGGATTGAAAAAACGACAAAAATATTTTATGAAAATAACGGCGGAAGTTTTACATTATCTTTGTTGAACTACTACTCGGTAGTAAAAGTAAAAATACGATGTCTGGCGTGGTTGTATAGTAGCACACGGTATTGATTATTAAGGCTTACGTGATAAGTCACTCAGTTTTATTTTATTAGTATTATTAACGTAATAAAACAGAAAAACTTTTTATATAAAATAGAATACTTTTATAAAGTTATTCGTTTTATTAGGCTAATAGTAAAATCTTTTATATAAAAAACAAAATACTTTTATAAAGTTATCTGCTTTATTAGATAATAATTAGAATATATTATATTTTATTATGCATAGTGTTTTGCATAATTACTGCGTAGTGTTTGCTTAGTAAAATCTTTTATAAAGTTATTTATTTTATTAGATTATAAATAGAATATATTATATTTTATTTAAAAGATTTTTCTTTAAATATGGATAGTCGATTAAAGTAAATCAATCTGGACCGTTCATGAGTTAATTACAATGCACGATCCATTTTTCTATAAATAGAAGCTCATTCCTTCATTATTTTCTTACGAATTCAATGAAACTCTAGAAAGAGAAATTATAGAGAGAAAAGAAAAGTATTCTACTACTTCACTTACTCTAGATATCAAGTTTCTTTTACGGTGAGGGTATTATTTTTCATATTCACGAAGAGAACTTCTCATTATTCCATTCTTTATTATTACATTGGAATAACATGTATCTGTGATCACCCTATACTTGGTGATTTCATTGTTATTCTATTCGTTATTATTTTGTTGGAACATCATATCATATGCTTTTACTTCTGTGGGACTGTTCCGCTCTTTATTATTCTCGTTGAATATCACCGTCATGCGTTTTCACGCCGAACTGATTCCGTTATTTATTATTATGTTGGAATAACCTATCTATCAAGTACCGCATACATGGTGATTTCATTGTTATTCCATTCTTTATTATTACATTGGAACATCCCAGCCGGCATTAATTTACGCCGACACGGTTCCATTACGTATTATTCATTGGAATAACTTTTATGTCGCAATCACCGCATGCATGGTGATTTCTTTTGTTATTCCATTCTTTAATATACTCAGTTGGTTAAAGTTTTGACTTCTATACTCCATGAAATTAGTGGACTATCCTTGATATTTGCGCTTCATCCAGTATTTTTTCATGGAAATATTCTTCTGAGCATTCTTAAATTTTACTTTACAAAGCAGTATCATGTTGACAATTTGGACGTTATTGGTTCTTAGACAAATTAATTCGTGAACTTGTTTTATTGAATTCTCATATCATTGTCATCATCCTCATGTTTATATTATGTTGAAAGTCATCTGTGGCCTGTAGTGCATAGATGGACTTGGTATGATTTATGGTCGTGATACTAAAGAATATCCTTGGCCGTAGTGCAGGGGTGATTCGATGATGTGGATTAATTATTAAGCTAAGTCTCAGCAATAAAAGTGATGAAAAACTTTTTAAATCATAAAAGATGGTAGAATTTATTCTCTACTTGACTCTTTTAATGGATTGCTTATTCCGCTGCAGTTAAACTTGATGTCTATTGTATATTATCAGTTTAACATTGTTGAAGACTAATGATAATTTATTCTGCATTATCTTAGTCATAATATTTCTTACTAGGCTAGTTGAGCTCACCCTTTCTTTTACTGTTCTCTTCAGGAAATGAGAACGTAGCTGGGACAAGTCGGGGAATGGAGTGATGGTCCTAGATGGTGTATTAGTAGTCCTCACTATTCTGTTAAATAGTGTGATAATAAATGTAATGAGGACTTATTTTGAGAGTGGATATTGTCTAGAAGATAATATTTGTATTAAAACTCACATCTTTCTTGTTGTATATTAAAGATTGTATTTGTATTCTGTACCATGTATTTGGCAACTCAGAATAGGTGATGTATACCTATTTTGGGGGCGTCACATATATTATCTTAGTCATAATATTCTTTACTGGGCTAGTTGAGCTCACCCTTTTCCTTTTTGTTCCATTTTTCTTCTTAGGAGGTGAGAGTTTAACAGGGACTAACCGCGGTATAGAGTGATGATTCATGTTTTAGTAGTCCTCACTATTTTGTAAAATAGTGCATCAATAATTGTAATGAGGACTTTATTTGGGTGTGCATATTGTCTAGAAGACAATATTGTATTTAAACTCACAATATGTGTTGTCGTATTTTGCACGATAATTGTATTAATAAAGTTGTAGTTGTTTTTCTGTACCATGTATTTGGCGACTCAGAATGGGTAATGTATACCTATTTTGGGGGCGTCACAAAAGCTTAATCCACGATTTATTGGTCCATTTCAGATTCTTGACCGAGTAGGAAATGTGGCCTATAGACTCGCATTACCTCCAAGTATGTCTCGTTTTCATAATGTTTTTTATATATCTGTGCTACGTAAATATGTGAAAGACCCGAACCACGTTATTGAGTTAGAACCGGATGAGATAGCCGAAGACTTAACGTATGAGGAGGTACTTGTCGAGATCTTGGATAGAAAGGAGCATGTCCTACGTACAAAGGTCATACCCCAAGTCAAAGTTTTGTGGAGAAACCATGCTATTGAGGAAATGACCTGGGAGTTGGAAACGGAAATGAAAGCGAGGTATCCTCACCTTTTCGAAATACCAGGTACGTACGTCAATTTCGAGGACGAAATTTCATAAGGAGGGGAGGTTGTAAGACCCTGACTTATTATTAATGAAATTAAATTTCCTCTATTTATTATTTTAAAAATAGTAAGGGTTGATTTGATTAATGTGGTTAGTTATGGGTAAAATGCGCAAATATCTCAAATAAGCAAGTGGTTATAAAATATTCATTGTTGTCGGGGAATATTCATTTGGTTGTGGAATATTCTTGTTGTCAGGGAATATTCGTACGACGGCACAGCCTTGTGTGGGGCCTATAACAAAAAGTGATTGGATGAAGAAAACGACAAGTATAAGTTGTTTATAAATAATTCAGGCGTAGTTATTCTTCATATCTTGTTGAAATACTCTTGGTGGTTAACACACGATAGCATTACCAGTATTGCACCAATTATTGATTCTTACGTGAAGAAGACACTACTCAATAATTATTACGATAATTACTGCTTAATATTTTATTTTATTGATTCAATAATTGCTACGTTGATATTTTATATTACTATTGTTTCAATAATTGTCACTATACGATTATTTTCCATTATCGAGACAATAATTCATATTATCCTGAATAATATTATTAGATAACATTATTGACAATGTCTAAAAAGTTCGTCTAAGGAGAGGTTTGGTCACCTAATTGCAAGGCTATTAGTAAGGAGAAATCCTTATTGAAAGCCCCTCTTTCCTAGAGGCGGCTACAGTAGTCGATGATTGTGATTCTATAATATTATTTGTGAATAATTAATTATTGATTTATATGATAAGGAAAATATTCATTTTATGTGGATATAGATGGAGAAAATTTTTAATGTGACAACTGTTGAAAATTAATATGAAGAACATCTCTGACAGCTTGTTCAAGGCTCCAGATTTCACTTATGTTATGCTTGTTGGCCATGTTTATGGTTGGATCATGTAGTATTGTATTAGTACTACAACACCCAACCATTATCATTCCCAGAAACACAAAACACACTGATTTACACTTCGTCAAAGAAGGCAAGTCGAAACTGCCTTATGAATGCTCAAGAACATGAAGAACACCTATGTTATGTGTTATACGATTTTTAATTTTAAGTAAAGCCTTGTAATTATGGAAAATCGTAATTATAAATTAAAACCCTAAAATCTGAAATTAGAAACCCTAATTTGAAACCTAAACTGGAGTTTGTGATCAGTCAAAAATTGTGTTAATGTGATTAATATCATGTATAGTATGTTTTATTGCTAATTATGGAAAACCTAATTAGTAACTTAAAACCCTAATATCTAGAAACCCTAATTTGGTAATTAGGAACCCTAATTATAATTTGGTAACCCTAATTATCAAAATTGTAAACCCTAATTATTTAATTAGCAAGGTTAATTATAATTAGTGATTTTAAACCCTAATGTTCCTGTATAATTTAATTAGAAAACCTAAGTAATTAACAAACCCTAAATTTCTATTTTTAGAAATTATTTTTATTTTTAATTTAATTTAAACCCTAAATAAAACCCTGGAAATTCATTTTGTGCTAAACCTTAGGGTTAAACTCTAAGGATCAAACCCTAAGGGTTTGTTAAGATTGCAAGAATGCCATTAAAATTCCATGCAAAATGACCAAAATACCCCTCTTGCATTATTTGAGATAACTTGTTAAGGAAGCAATATAGGAATTCAAATCCATTAAACAATAAACATAGCAAGTAATCCAATCTCTTCTATTTTTATAGCTTAACTATGATTTTGATCTCACTTTTCTTTAATTTAGTAATTTTACAATTAACGTGAGTAAAATAAATTGTGAAAATTTAAAAATTAAGTATAACCCATCAAAACTTCTTCGACCAAGTATTGATTATGAAAAACTCGTATCTTAACAATAATTTATCAAAATCTCTTAATTAATTTAAAATCATATAAGAAATATAAAACGAATGTATTTCAATAACAAAACATGAAAGCGAAATCAATTAAACATAAAAACATAAATAATAGAAGAGATAAATAATATTATCATGAATAATTATTTAATTTATTTTCATTCCAAATATAAAATTAGCAATAAAATAAATAAATTAACTAAGATAAAGAAGAAATAGAAAATTAAAAATAAAATAAGAAAACTTCCTTTTATTAAGAATCATCCAACGGACGTACAATGAAGAAATAATGTAATCATATGAAGAAATAATTTAATCATACTCCTACTCCTACTCCTAATATATAAAAAACACCTAATATATCTCCTCCTAACATATCTATTTATAGGCATAAGACATTAAATTATTTTTCATGTAGTCTTCAATTTTCTAGTGACAATCAACTTCTCAAATATATCTTCTAAATACATTAACTTTCATTTCTATCACTCAATTTGACTTGCATGCCAAGATTGTTTCACTTCTTTCAATCCCTTGTAGGAATCTTCTTATCATTTTCCTTCAATGAATAAGAGTATTAAATATTACTTGATTATCAAGATTTTGAATCCTACAAAACAAAACAAAATAAAACATATTAATTAAAAAAATTAATATAATAAAAAGAAAAAAATTAGAGATAATAAAATATATAAATTATGAGTATATCACTATTCAACATATGAAATAATTAATATTATTTGCACATAATTATTTGTACACAATTTTATGCACATAAAATTATTGAAACACCCATCCAAAGTACATTGATATTATTTTGGTTGACAAATTAATCCATTGAAAATAAATATAAAAATATTTCATAATATAATATTTCTTTCAAAGGCAAGATTAATTGTAAATATTTTAAAAGGATAAAAAATAAGAAAGGAAAAGAAAAGAAAATTCCAAAGAAATTATGGAATACAACTTTTTTGACTGATGATAGAGCAATTTCCTTTTCCGTCCACGTCTCCTTTCTTCGTTACGAAAGCGATGATGAGAAATCGAGGTCCAGCCACTCAAATCTTCCCACGTCAGCGACCTTTAGAGATTCAAAAACCAGTCCAGGTTCAATGAACCTAAAAGGCCGCCCTCTCTTAGGCCAGTATCATCTTCTCCTCCGTGCTTTTCTCTTTCCTATATATGTCTCTCTGTAAATTTCATCACTCAAATCAAACCCAAAAACCCAGATTAATCAACTTCAAATCCTTTTAGAATTTTGAGGAGAGAGAAAAAAAAGCTTAAGATTAAATTAATCTCTGCAACAATGGCGTTTGCTGCTGTTACTTCCTCTACTGCAATTTTTACTTCTATTTCTTCTCGTTCAAATCCCTCGTTTGAGCCCGCCAAAGGTGATTAATTGTTCATAAATTTACTGGGTTTTTATTACTTTTTGATCTTGTGATCGAAATTTCTTGTGGGTGTTTGTAATTTTCATTGTTTTAACGGTTTTTTGATGATTTTGTTTGTGAAATATGCAGTTCCTCAGCTGGGTTCGTTTCAGCCGTTGGATCGGTTTCATGTTGCATCACCTGCGGCTTTGAATCTTTCTATGAGACGCTGTGCTGTGAAGCCACTAAATGCTGAGCCAAAACGGAATGATTTGATTGTTCCTTCAGCAGCAACCATGGTTGCTCCTGGTATGTTTTTTGTTCTCTCCACATAATTATATTAATATCCATATATACTGAAATATTTATATGGAAATTAATAGCTTCAAGTCTTTAACTATATAAGCTACCTGGTGGGTAAATTAGAAGGATTTGTAATGACGGTTTTGCCCTTTATTGGTTTGTGAATTTGCAGAAGTTGTTGAGAAAGTGGAGGTGGAGGACTATGAGAAACTGGCTAGGGAGCTTGAAAATGCTTCCCCACTTGAGATTATAGATAAAGCCCTTGAGAAATTTGGGAATGATGTTGCCATTGCTTTCAGGTATTAATTCGTTTCTATTGATCCATGCTGATTAATGAGAATGTTTGTGCCAAATATTGTAAATTTATTAGCAAGATGAGATTGTTTACACTAATTGAGTTGTTATAATTCACAGCAAGTTGGGATCTTTCAAAAATTCTTGGTGTAGGAGAATTGAATAGAACTGAATTGTTTGATCTATCAACTTCATTATTTTCGTTACAAAAGTTTGTTGGGTATGGATTAATAACTTAGTAACTTACTATTACAGCTCCTTTAGAAGACCAGCTGTTGAATAAGTTCTGAGCAAAATTAGCAAACTGAAACAAAATTATTGAAACACAGCAGAGAATAAGTTGATGAAAATGGTAAAATATATCTGATGTTTAGATTTGATATGTCAGTTAAGCATTTTAAGTTTTTTCTCTTTGCTATATTTCAGTTATTTATTGTCTAGTGAAATTTCTTAACTCCTTTAGTTTACATCACTTTAGTTAAAGTTCTTGCTAACGTCATCCGGAAGCTCTTTGTTGTAGTAAGTAATTGATTGGGCTTCAAAATAATTCCTCCTGCCTGATTGAATTTCTTTCTAGTGATTTTCACATTATCTGAACAGTATATATTATATTAATTAATAATAATTTATCTGTTCATCTATATATGTTAGTTGATAATTGCTTTCAAAGTCACTTATTTCACTACTTATATTTATAATGGCATAATGTAGCAACCTTTTTTTAAGGGAAACAAAAGGGATATCCTCCCTAATTTCAACAGAAATGTTGATACATTGTCTACTTATCTTGCAGTGGTGCTGAAGATGTTGCTTTAATTGAGTATGCTCATTTAACTGGCCGACCATTCAGAGTTTTCAGCCTGGACACCGGAAGACTGAATCCAGAAACATATAAATTGTTTGACACAGTTGAGAAGCACTATGGCATTCACATAGAATACATGTTCCCAGATGCTGTTGAGGTTCAGGCCTTGGTAAGGACCAAAGGTTTGTTCTCTTTCTATGAAGATGGCCACCAGGAGTGCTGCCGTGTGAGGAAGGTGAGACCTTTGAGGAGGGCTCTGAAGGGATTGCGTGCATGGATAACTGGGCAAAGAAAAGATCAATCCCCAGGAACTCGATCTGAAATCCCAGTTGTCCAAGTTGATCCGTCTTTGAGGGCTTGATGGCGGAGCTGGAAGCTTGGTGAAGTGGAACCCGGTGGCGAATGTTGAGGGTACGGACATTTGGAATTTCCTCCGTACCATGAATGTTCCTGTGAACTCATTGCATGCACAAGGGTACATCTCAATTGGGTGTGAGCCATGCACAAGGCCAGTTCTACCAGGGCAACATGAAAGAGAAGGAAGGTGGTGGTGGGAGGATGCCACTGCCAAGGAATGTGGATTACATAAAGGAAATATCAAAGAGGAAAATGTAAATGGCAATGGAAATGGCGCTGTCCATGCTAATGGGACATCCACTGTTGCTGATATTTTTAACAACCAGAGTGTGGTGAAGTTGGGCAGGCCTGGGATAGAAAACCTGGTCAAAATGGAGGATCGCAAAGAAGCTTGGCTCGTTGTGCTGTACGCTCCTTGGTGCCGCTTTTGCCAGGTAATAATTGATCATCCAAAATATTGTCAATTATTTGGCATGAGTTTTGGATCTCACTAACAAAATTTACTGTTAATTTTCAACAGGCAATGGAAGGATCATATGTTGAATTGGCTGAGAAGTTGGCTGGAACTGGTGTGAAGGTGGGAAAATTCAGGGCTGATGGGGATCAAAAAGCATTTGCACAAAAAGAATTGCAACTGGGGACTTTCCCTACAATTCTTTTCTTCCCTAAACACTCTCCTAGGCCCGTGAAGTATCCATCTGAAAAGAGGGATGCCGACTCCCTGATGGCATTTGTGAATGCTCTCAGATAATAGAAATCAAATTTTGCTTCATGCATTCATTGTTCCTTCTACATAATCAGTCGAAATATCTGTTTTTGATTTGGCTCGGATTTGTCTGACAACACCATAAGTTTATTGCCTCTTCCAGTGGTAGCAACCGGCGACTATGTAGTCTGTACAACACATTGTGTCTAGTATAGTTTTCGCGTAGTCATTCTTTTTTCTTTTTCAGGTTTCTTTTGGCTAGCTATGAGGGGGGGGGTCCTTTTGACTCGGTTTTTGCATTGTAGTTCTCTTATAGAGTAGATATTCTGGGGGATGGATAATCTCATTTGTTGAAAATGTTTACTACATGATTCAGTGGATTTATTATTTCTGTCTGAATTATATCATCTGAGACCCTTGATTACCATGAATCCATGATTATAAATTTCTACTCAGGTCTTCTATGTCTACGAGTTGAGTTTTGTGAAATAATGTGAGAAGAAATGTTTGTATTCCATTAGAATTTTTGGGTCTAAATCTTCGTCAGTTTATGTTTCATAGTTTGATATGATTGTGCACAAGTGCGGATCAAACTATTTTGTTCATTTTGCCCCCTTTAAATTTAGTTATATTATTATTTTGTCCTTTTTAATTTGATTATTTTTGTATCGTCCCTGTTTTATAAACAAAATTTTGATGAAATTTATTATATATATCCTCTCCCAAGGGTATGTCCTAGAGGGACTGCTGAGAAAGAAAAGATCACGGCTACTTGAAATTTTGTACCTTACTCTTAGAAATGGTTCCTTGGGATGTTCAAAAAAGAAAAGCTATTACTTTTAATCCGGTATTATTGTAATTTACATGCATGTGATTATCTTGGGAGGCAACTCCCTCTCCTTTCCCTTACATTAAGGGAATTCTCCCTTTCCCTCATCTTTTCTTCGATCCGTGATCTTCCCCTCCTTTTCTTCTTTCTCCCGTGACTTCTTCTTCGCCTATATAAAGGTAATGACAATGAAGAAAATTAATAAGAATTTTTCTCTCTTTTCTCTTATTTATTCTCTCTAAATTTATGCAGCAATTATAAGAATATATTTTAATATTTTACTAAGGTTTTATAACACGTTATCACCACAAAATTCTAACCAACTGAGACGGTAAAATTAAATTCTTGTAATTTATTATTATATTATAAATTTGGCTATGCCACCAATAATATAATTTTATTCTTATAATTGCCTTTAAATTCTTGCAATTTATTATTATACTACTGGTTTGACTATACCACCAATAGTATAATGTTATTCTTACAATTGGCCTGGCTTTGCCGCCTATTATATTAACTGTCAAGTTATATTTATGTTTTATTGTCCATTTTTAAATTTTGTTATTTACAGTGGTACCATCTACCCTTGTTGATCTTACAAGAATTGGAGGGAACCTTTTTACCACTTATTAAATTATGTGAATAACCTGTATATGTGAAATACCGTATACCTGGTGAATAATCTTTTGTATTCATTTCTTATTAAATTGTTGGAATAACTCAGATACGCTGTGACTACCCTATACATGTGTGAAACTCTTCTATTATTCCATTCTTTATTATTCTGTTGAAATATCCATGCATGCGTATTACGCGTGACACAGGTTCCATTATTTATTATTCATTGGAATATCCTGTGCATGCGGATTACGCATTGAATTCGGTTCCATTCTTTATTATTCTCGTTGGACTATCATATCATATGCATGCGTATTACGCGTGACTGGATTCCATTATTTATTATTCTGCTTGGAATAACTGTTTATGCATGCGATTTATCGCGATGCATGTGGTGAATGATCCTTCGTATTCATTCTTTATTAAATTGTGGAAATGATCTGTCTACGTGGATTACCGCATGGCGGTGAAGATCCGTTTAGCGATTTTGTATATATATATATATATATATATATATATATATATATTTGTAATTGTATATATACATTAACGATTGCATATTCTTTTTACTAAAATAATATGTTAATTAATAACATATATATAAGAATATTTATATTATTTATATTTGCACTTTATCACCACTTGAAGTCGTGATTTAGTTTATTTTTTATATATATCATACATGCAATTATTTATTATTTTAATAAATAATAATTGAGTTTTAACCTAGAATAGATGGCAAACTTGGCAAAAATAGATTTTTCTATTTTGAAGATCTCTGGAGACAACTATTTGTCTTGGGTACTTGATACAGAATTGCACCTTAGTGAGAATGAGTTAGAAAAGACAATTACGGAATATAGTTCAAATGTTTATAGAATAACCTCTACGTTGGCTTTATGTGGAGATCCAGTTTTTGAAACCCAAATGTTAAAAAAAACGCTCTCAACTTTTCATCCCACTAACATGATTCTGTCACAGCAGTATAGACAGAGTATGTTCACAAAATTCAGTGACTTATTATTTATCCTCCTTGTTGCAGAAAAGAATAATAAATTATTGTTGAAAAACCATCAAGTACGCCCAACGGGTGCTACCCCATTGCCAGATATTAATAGCACGTCATTCCAGCAGAATAAACGTGACAATAGATGACCATATAATAAGAAGCCTTGGGGGTGAAAGAATAAACGAGGCCATCATAACAACAAATTTCAGAACCGCGACAATTCAGGCCACCAGAAGTGGCGAGTGTCTGAGTCGGGTAAAAATAAAGAAAATGCAACACAGATAAAGAATAAACTAGATGTTTGTTTTAGGTGTGGGATGAAAGGACATTGGTCGCGTACCTGTCATACGCCGAGGCATCTGGTTAATTTATTCCAGGAGTCTCAAAAGAACAAAGTAATGGAGGAAGAAACAAACTTTGTTAATCATCAATTGAATATTGTTGATGTTCCACCAATGACCAACAATGAGGAAAATGTTGCTGATATTACTGAACCTTCTGAAAGTATCTTTTGGGATATCTTTTAATTTTTGTTTTAATTAAACATCCTGCATGTATAATATTATTTGTTTTCATTCTATACGTGGTATGTGTTTATCATGAATAAAATTATATATGAAATGTAATTTTTCTTATTTATGTTTTTACATGTGTCAGTCAATCTTTAATGAATATCTTCTTATCACTTCAACTATTTCTGAAAAATAGAATATCCTAGAAAAACTTCATTCAATTTCTTCTGGATTATATTCTATGAAAATTAGAGCAATTGAGTCTCATAATGTTATGATTCCAAAAATCATAGATCCCAAATCCTTTATACTTTGGCATGAAAGACTCGGTCATCCAGGTAGTTCTATGATGTGTCGTATTATTGAAAATTATACTGGTCATCCTTTCAAAAAATATGAAGGTTTTTCCTAGTAGTGAATTTCCTTGCACTGCGTGTTCTCGAAAAAAATTAATTGTTCGACCATCACTAGTAAAAGTTTATAAAGAAGCCCCAAAATTCCTAGAGAGAATTCACGGAGATAAATGTGGACCTATTCACTCATTGTCTGGCCCATTTCGATATTTCATGGTTTTAATAGATGCTTCAACTAAATGGTCTCATGTTTGTTTTCTCTCTTCTCAAAATTTTGTCTTCCCAAAACTTCTTGCTCAAATAATCAAGTTATGAGCTCAGTTCTCGGATAATCCAATTAAGTCAATTCGACTTGATAACGCGACTGAATTTTTATCAATGACTTTTAATGATTATTGGAATCTCCATTGAGCCTTTAATTAGAGATATTTTTACTGCATGTTATATAGATTGTCTTTTTGATGAATCTGTATTTTCACCATTAGGAGAAGGGAAAGTTTTAAATAAAAAAACCCTCTGACATATTATGTAATGCATCAGAATTAAATTCACTTGATCCTCGTACAAGACAATGTGAAATTAAAGTTCAAAGAATTATTTATTTATAAAATATTGCAAATCAAATGCCAGATACATTTAATGATGCTAGAGTCACATACACCTGTAGTGAATACTTCAGCAAGGATAGAAATACCTATTGAAAAATCAATTCTTGAAGAATTTACAAATAAGATGATAGAAGAATCTAAACCACACCAGAAGCGTGGAAGATCGGTTGGTGCAAAAGACACTGTACCACAAAAATCAAAAGCAAATAAGGGAATCCCAGAAGGAATACCCGCTCCAGAAGTAGCACATATTCTAAGAGTGGGAATAGCCCCAAGAGAGGTTCAAAATCTCATTGAAGGGATAAGAGATGAACACCAAGAGATCCCAATAAATTATTTACATGATGAGAAAATATGAGATCGAAGCAAATTCATGATTGACGATATATTTGCTTTATTTATAGCAGAAGATATTACTTTGATTCCTGACACGGATCCTGAACCACAAAACGTGGAAGAATGTCAGAAAAGAAAAGATTGGCCAAAATGGAAAGATGATATTCAAACTAAGCTACAATCTCTATTGAAAAGAGAAGTATTTGGACCAGTAGTTCAAACACCGCTGGGTGTAATCCCGATTGGAAATACAATCACTATTGAAAAGAGAAGTATTTGGACCAGTAGTCCAAACACCACTGGGTGTAATCCTAGTTGGAAATAAATGGGTATTTGTACGAAAGCGAAATGAGAAAAATGAAATTGTGAGATACAAAGCCCGACTTGTAGCTCAAAGGTTTTCACAAAAACCTGGTATTGATTATCAGGATACAGACTCTCCAGTACATAATGGATGGAGTCACTTTTCGCTTTCTGATAGGTATGACAACCATGGAAGGTTTGGAAACACGTCTGATGGATGTTGTAACTGCATACCTATATATGGCTCACTTGACAAAGTTGAGATTTACATGAGAATCCTCAAGGATTGAAAACTACCAATCACAAAGGCCCAGTCACATATATTCAATCAAGTTACAACGCTCATTATATGGATTGAAACAGTCTGGTCGTATGTGGTATAATTGATTTAGTGATTATTTAATAAAAGATGGATATATAAATGATCATGTATGTCTATGTGTTTTTATTAAGAAATCACAAAGTGGATTTTCCATCATTGCTGTATATGTGAATGATTTGAATTTTGTAGGTACTCCTAAATAACTCATAAGAACTGCTACTTATTTAAAGGATGAATTTGAAATGAAAGATCTTGGAAAGACAAAATTCTGTTTGGGAATACAAGTGGAGCATTTAGCATCTAAAATTTTTGTTCATTAATCCACATATGCTGAAAAAATTCTCAGTCGTTTTGATATGGATAAAGCTCATCCTTTGACTACCCCGATGGTTGTTCGATCTTTAGAAGTTGATAAAGATTCATTTCGGTCTCTAGAAAGTGGGGAAGAAGTTCTTGGACCTGAAGTTACATACCTAAGTGCAATGGAAGAAGTTCTTAGACCTGAAGTTCCATACCTAAATGCAATAGGTGCTCTTATGTATCTTGCAAACTGTACACGACCTGATATTACTTTTGCTGTCAACTTGTTAGCAAGATACAGTTCTTCTCCAACTAAGAGACATTGGGATGAGATTAAACACATTTTGAGATACCTCCGTGAAAATATTGATCTTGGGTTATTTTATCCAAGAGATTCAACGTCGCGATTGGTTGGATATGCCGATGCAGGATATTTATCAGATCCACACAATGGAAGATCACAAGCAGGTTATGTATTTACATATTATGACACGACTATATCCTGAAAATCCACAAAGCAAGCCATGATAGCTATATCTTCAAATCACTCAGAGATTCTCGTTATACATGAAGCAAGTAGTGAGTGTGTTTGGTTGAGATCAATTATTCACCATATTCAAAAATCATGTGGATTACCATCAATCAAAGACATTCCTACAATTTTATATGAGGATAACGCTACATGTATTGCTCAACTTAGAGGAGGATACATCAAGAGAGATAGAATAAAACACATTTCACCTAAATTCTTCTTCACACATGAGCTACAAAAGAAGGGTGATATAGATGTGCATCAAATTCGATCATGTGATAATCTAGCCGACTTATTCACAAAGTCGCTACCAAATGCAACGTTTGCAAAACTTTGAAAAAGGATCGAAATGTTTTGACTGAAAGATTTATGACAATATTTCATCAAGAAGTAATGAATTCCTTTTGAGGGGAAGACTGTACTCTTTTTCCTTAGTCACGGTTTTTATCCCAATGGATTTTTCCTAACAAGGTGTGAGACCCCATATTTTATGAATAAAGATTTAATTTTCTCAAAATATTTTTTTTATTATGGTGTGTATTTGATATAATGTTATAGTTATGGGTAGTATTTATAAATTTTGTAAAGTATGCAAGTTGTTATATAATATTCGATTGGTCGGGAAATATTCTTTTTGTCAGGAAATATTTGTACGACGGTACAATCATTGGTGGACCCCACAACGGAATTATTGTCGGATTGAGAAAATGACAAAATATTTTTATGAAAATAACGGCGGAAGTTGTCTGTTAATCTGTTGAAACACTCTTGTTAAAAATGTACAAGAATACACGTGGTTGCATAGTAGCACTAGTATTGATTATTGATGCTTACGTGAGAAGTCACTCGCTTTTGTTTTATTAGTATTATTAATGTAATAAAATGAAAAGCTTTTTATATAAAAATGAATACTTTTATAAAATTATTCGTTTTATTAGACTATAAATAGAATATATTATATTCTATTATGCATAGTGTTTTGCATAGTAATATCTTTTTATATAAAACATAATACTTATATAAAGTTATTTATTTTATTAGGCAATAATTAGAATATATTATATTTTATTATGCATAGTGTTGCATAGTGCCTGCATAGTGTTTTGCATAGTAAAATCTTTTTATATAAAACATAATACTTTTATAAAGTTATTTGTTTTATTAGATTATAAATAGAATATATTATATTTTATTTAAAAGATTTTGTTTTATTAGAATATTTTATTAAATCAATATGGTCCGTCCGATTAAAAGTAAATCAATCTGGACCGTTCATGAATTAGTTACTATTCAGTCCATTCTCCTATAAATAGAAGTTCATTCCTTCATTATTTCTTCCAAATTCACTGAAACTCTAGAGAGAGAAACTATAGAGAGAAAGAAGAAAAGTGTTCTGCTACTTCACTACTCCTATATCCAGTACTCTTCTTTCTAAGGTAAGGGATATTATTTGTTGTACTCGTAAGGGGTATTATTTCTTTTTTATTCATGAAGAGAACTTCTGTTATTCCATTCTTTATTATTCGTTTTAATAACTCTCGATAATGCTGACTACCCTATACTTGGTAAAATTCTTCCATTATTCCATTCTTTATTATTATGTTGAATAACTCGCTCATACCAAGCATCTGCATACACGGTGAAATTCTTCATTGTTCCATTCTTTATTATTCTCATTGAATATCCCGCTTTGCGCGTGATTACGCCTTGACCGGTTCTATTATTTATTATTCTGTTGGAATAACTCGTTCTGCATGCTGCCTATCGCATGCCTGGTGAAGTCTTTTGTTATTCCATTCTTTATTATTCTGTTGGAACATCCTGTCGGTGCGTTTACGCTTGACCTGGTTCCATTATTTATCATTCTATTGGAACATCCTGTCTGTGCTTTATGCATGACCTGGTTCCGTTATTTATTATTCTGTTGGAACATCCTGTTTGTGCTTTACGCATGACCTGGTTTCATTATTTATTATTCTGTTGGAATATCCTGTCTGTGCGTTTACGCAAGACCTGGTTCCATTTCTTTAATATTCTATTGGAATAACCTGTCTGTGCGGTCTATCGCATGCATGGTGATTTCTTCTGTTATTTCATTCTTTATTATTCTGTTGGGATAACCTATCTATGTGGATTATCACATGCATGGTGAATGATCCTTTGTATTCATTCCTTATTAAATTGTGGACATGATCTGTCTAAGTGGATTACCGCATGGCGGCAAAAATCCATTTGCAGTTTCATATATTCTATTATACTCAGTTTGTAAGACCCCAGCTTTTTATAAATAATATTGAATTTTCTACCAATTATTATTTTGAAATAATAAGGTGTTAATTTGATATAATACTTTGCTTATGGGTGAAATGTACAAATTTTGCAAAATAAGCAAGTGGTTATAAAATATTCATTGTTGTCGGGGAATATTCGTTTGGTCGTAAAATATTCTTTTTGTCGAGAATATCCGTACGACGGCGCAGTCATTTGTGGGATCCATAATGGAATAACTGTTGGATTAAAAAAACGACAAAGTATGAGTTTTTATAATTAACGGCGTAATAGTTACCGCTAATATCATTGTTGGAATACACATTGGTTAAAATACGATGTCTGGCGTAGTTACATTGATGAGCACACGGTATTGCACAGTATAGTTGAATTATTAATTCTTACGTAAGAAGACACTACTCAATAATTGTTATAGTAGTTACTGTTCAATATTTTATTTTATTGATTCAATAATTGCTGCGTTGATATTTTATATTATTGTATTTCAATAATTATCACTGCACAGTATTTCCAATTATCAGATCAATAATTCATATTATTTGAATAATATTATTAGATAACATTATTGGCAATGTCTAGAAAGTTCTATCGAGGAGAGGTTAGATAATCTAATTGCGCGCCAGTAAGGAGAAATCCTTATCGGAAAGCCCCTCTTTCTGAGAACTACTGGTTATTATAAATTGTGATTACGTAATATTATTTGAGAATAATTAATTATTGATTTATATGATAAGGAAATATTTATTTGATGTGGATATAAATGATGGATTTATTTATGTGGTTATTAATGAAGGAATCAATCTTTGAGGTGTTTTATCGGATTTTGTTTGGTGTGGAGGTATTAAAATCATCCGTTTGTGGATTTTAGATATTTTCTGTTTGGAATTTAGAAAAACTTTCTTCTGCAAAGTTGTAGAGAATTCGATTTCGTGTGGAATGGACATAAAATTCGTATTTTTCTGATAAAGGGCTATTTTTTATGAATTATTAAAGTTTCTGATTATTGTTTAAATGATAAAACATTTTGGAAAATTCTAGAATTGGTTGGTGAGAAATGTGCTTAATTGAATTCTCAAATGTGGTGGGTGGCAATAGTAGCAGGTAAAGCCATCAGGTAGCAGGTCAAGTCTGCTTCGGCGTGCTAACATTTTTCTATAAATAGAGGGCTAAGTTAGAATTGAAAATCACACCAGAAACAAGTTTTCTCTCTTTCTCTCTCTATATTATCGAGCGCATTCTTGTGAGTATTTTGATACTTTGAGTGTTGCTATACGGTGCAAGTTCCTTCAGCACTATATCCAGTATTCCAGTCAGAAGTACGGTTATTTTGAGGTAAGGGATGTTATTTTCTTCTTAAATGATATTATTTCTTCAATATCATTATGCCGAAGTATTGATCTGAACTTTTAATCAAATTTAGAACTTTTTTTGTCGGGATTACTATTCACGTATACGACACTATTCGCGTATACGACACTATTCATGTATACGGTACTATTCACGAGTATTGTTCACGAAGTATGATTTTTCTTGTGGAATTTCTACCTTTTTGTGTCGGGATTACTATTCACGTATACGGCACTATTCACGTATACGGCACTATTCACCGAAAAATGAAATTTTCTCTTTTTCGTTCCAGATATCTTTTATGGTTACTATCTTTGATTGTATCCATGTTTTGATCTTTATTTTTGAATTCTTCTTCACAATTGGTTATTATGAAGTATTATTGATCTTGGATAAATTGTTGTACAAATCCCTAATATGTGTCCTTCTGTTTCACTGGATTCATTTTTTTAAAAATATTTTTCATCATCCTCAGTCCTAAATGATGATATTACTAAATATCTTTGGCCTGTAGTGCAAAGATGAATGATTAATTGATGAATATCTTTGGCCCGTAGTGCAAAGATGAACAGGTGTTGAGATGAATATGATCAACTGGTGATATAAATGAATATCTTTGGCCCGTAGTGCAAAGATGAACAGGTGTTAAGATGAACATGACCAACTGGTGATACAAATAAATATCTTTGGCCTGTAGTGCAAAGATGAATATTTGATTAAAGATGTATATTGATTGTTGTTACAGGGATAAAATATTGATGATGGACTTTTAAATCTTAGAAGATAGTAGAACTCATTCTCTACTTGACTCTTCTAATGGATTGCTATTTCCGCTACAGAATATTGATCTAAAACTTGTTGTCTATTATATTCTATCAGATTTTTCCCTGTTGAAGACTAATGATAATTTGTTGTATATTATCTTAGTCATAATATTCTTTACTGGGCTAGTTGAGCTCACCCTTTTTCTTTTAGTTCCATTTTTTCTTCTCAGGAGGTAAGAACATAGCAGGATCGAGTCGGGTATAGAGTGATGGTTCTAGAAAGATGTTTTAGCAGTCCTCACTATTTTGGTAAAATAGTGTTTGAATAATTGTAATGAGGATTTATTTGAGTGTTGATATTGTCTAGAAGACAATATTTGTATTTAAACTCACAGTATGTGTTGTCGTATTTTGCACGACAATTGTATTATTGAAGTTGTAGTTTGCTTTCTGTACCATGTATTTGGCGACTCAGAATGGGTGTGGTGTATAGCTATTTTGGGGGCGTCACAGTTGGTATCAAAGCTTAGGGATTTGGTCTCTGGCGGAGATCGGGGAATAGACTTAGAAGGGGAGAGATGAGTGAATCCTTCGCTAGTGTGTCCTATTTAAGCTTATTTGTTGGTCGGTCATAATATAGGGATATTATGTGATATGTTAATTTATTTAAATTAACCCTTGTTTTATGGCAGTATTTAAGAATGGCAGCTGAGAACGTTAACAATGGAGTGAATGAGATCGTGGAGACACCTCTAATCGCCAATCAGGATAATGTGATGTCAGACGAAGAAGGAATTAGAGATATCCATGTGGTGAGTGAAGAATTGATAGTTGCACCCGAGATAGTCGTAGAGGTAACAACTGAGAGTGGGGAAGAAGAGGAAGAAGAGGTACCTGAGGAGAATTTATTAGAGGTATTTTATGATCAAAATGTAGAATTACAAAATCGTATTCATGAGTTAGAAGAGCAGGCTGAAGAACGGCAGGTGGTCGTGGAGCAAAAGGATGCAACGATTCAAGCTTGTGTTACCCGATATGTGATGCTTGAACATAAGCACTCTTTGGCAGAGTATAAGATGATAAAGCTGGAATCTGAACTGAAAGAAGAAATAACTGAACGAGTGAGAATGAGTAATGCATGGGTAAAAGCCGCACGACACGTTAATATTTTGGAAAGAGATGTCCGATCTAAGAAGAGAAGATTTAACAGTGACGGGAAGACGTCGGCAGCAGCACCAACACCAGTAACAAATTCTAGGGGAGGAGAACGACCACCAATTAGATTCTACAGATGCGGAGAAGATGGACATATAAGTCCAAACTGTTCAAAGCCTTCCAAGGTATGTTTTAGTTGTGGAAAAGACGGTCACATAGCTCGATTTTATCCTGTAGTGAAATCAAGTCCGGCTGGGACGGTTGCACCAAAGGAGGATACGGACAAAACGAAGTTGACAGTTTCTGGAAGAGCGTTTGTCGTGACTGCCCAAAACTCAAGGAACCCGAACGAAGGTATCACGCGTTAGTTAATTATAAATTCTTATGAAATCTATACCTTATTAGATATCGGTTCTACCCATTCTTTTATCTCTCCTGCTTGTGCTCAACGTTTAAACTTGACTTCGGAGAAATTAGACTTTGACTTATCTGTGGAGACTCCGTTAGGAGAAACTTTTATCATATCCACTATTTATAAATCTTGTTTGATCCAAGTGGGCATAATCACATTACCTGTTGATTTTATCTCTTTAAAGATACTTGCTTTTGATGTGATTTTAGTATTTGATTGGTTAACTACTCATCATGCCAAAAATTGATTATTTTCGTAAGGTTGTTAGTTTTTTTATTCCTAACCAACCTGTTATGCGAATTCAAGCAACTAAACCATTGAAGTCAAACACTTTCATATCAAGCCATTAAGTCATTCGTTTATTGAAAAACGGATGTCAAGCTTTCTTAGCCCATTTCATGGATTTAAACAAAAATACGTCTGATTTGAATGATATTTCTGTTGTTAGTGAATTTCCTGACGTATTTACTGAAGAATTTCCTAGCCTACCCCCAGAGTGTGATATTGAATTTTGTATCGACTTTGAACCCAGTACAAAACCCATTTTTAAAATCTCATATCGAATGGCTCCTATTAAACTTCAGGAGTTAAAAACACAACTATAGAAGTTGGTATTCAAGCCTTTATCTGGTGACTTCCTTTGTGGAATGCACCGAAGCCAAACTCTCTGTAGGGGATGTTATATTCGTACGGTGGTAAACTAATAGATGTCATTGTGATGTGAAATCCAAGATTGGGATATGAGTCACAGTTGAGAGCAACTTAAGTCAGTAATCAAAATATCTAGCTTTCTAGGCTTAGCTGGTTATTATCGGAGATTCGTGGAAGGATTTTCTCGAATCGCTACTTCGTTAACTCAGCTGACTCGAAAAGAAACAAAATTCGTATGGAGCGAGGAAAGCGAGAATATTTTCCAAGAGCTCAAGAGGCGACTTATTTCGACACCTATTCTGACCATACCATCCTGGAAAAGCGAACGTGGTAGCTAACGCGTTGAGTAGAAGATCGTATGCAAGTACGAGTGTGATGTTGTTAACACAAAGACCCATTTTGTACGACTTACAAATGATAAAGATAGAGTTAACGACTCTAGGGACCCATGTGATGATATACGAGTAGAATCGACTTTAATCGATAACGTTAAAGCCGCTCAAGCTACACACCGGAGCTGATGAATATAAGAAGAAGGTGCAAGAAGGCGTTAATCTAGAAGTAAGAGTCGATGAAGAGAAGAAAGCTCAAACCTTCGATTTATTTGAAATCCTCGTTTGAGTAGGAACTGTGGCCTATAGACTCGCCTTAACGCTAAGTATGTCGCATGTTCATAACGTTTTTCATGTATCGATGTTACGTAAGTATGTGGACGACCCAAACCATATTATTGCGTTAGAACCAGACGAGATAGCCGAAGATTTAACGTACGATGAACTACTTGTCAAGATCTTGGATAGGAAAGAGCATGTCCTACGCACAAAGGTTATACCACAAGTTAAGGTTTTGTGGAGGAACCATGCTATTGAAGAAATGACCTGGGAGTTAGAATCATAAATGAAAGTGAGGTATCCTCACTTTTCGAAATACCAGGTACGTACGTCAATTTTGAGGATGAAATTTCATAAGGAGGGGAGGTTGTAAGACCCCAGCTTTTTATAAATAATATTGAATTTTCCACCAATTATTATTTTGAAATAATAAGGTGTTAATTTGATATAATACTTTGCTTATGGGTGAAATGTGCAAATTTTGCAAGATAAACAAGTGGTTATAAAATATTCATTGTTGTCGAGGAATATTCGTTTGGTCGTGGAATATTCTTTTTGTCGGGAATATCCGTACGACGGCGCAGTCATTTGTGGGACCCATAATGGAATAACTGTTGGATGAAGAAAACGACAAAGTATGAGTTTTTATAATTAACGGCTTAATGGTTACCGTTAACACTGTTGGAATACTGGCGCGGTTAAAATACGATGTCTGGCGTAGTTGCGTAGTAGCACCTACGGTATTGCACAAAGATAGTTGAATTATTGATTCTTACGTGAAAGGCACTACTCAATAATTGTTACAATGAATTCTTGCTCAATATTTTATTTTATTGATTCTATAATTGTTTGCGTTGATATTTTATATTATTGTGTTTTTCATAATTATCAACGCATGATATTTCCCATTATCAGATAAATAATTCATATTATTTGAATAATATTATTAGATAACATTATTGGCAATGTCTAGAAAGTTCTGTTGAGGAGAGGTTAGATAATCTAATTGCACGCCAGTAAGGAGAAATCCTTATCGGAAAGCCCCCTCTTTCCTGGGAACGGCCTGGTTGTCATAATTGTGATTCTGTAATATTATTTGAGAATAATTAACTATTGATTTATATGATAAGGAAATATTTATTTGATGTGGATATAAATGATGGATTTATTTATGTGGTTATTAATGAAGGAATCAATGCTGAGGTGTTTTATCAGTATTTTATCGGTGTGGAGGTATTAAAATCACCCGTTTGTGGATTTCGATATTTTCTGGTTGGAATTTAGAAAAAATTTTTTCCGGAAAGTTGTAGAGAATTCGATTTCGTGTGGAATGGACATAAAATTCATATTTTTTTGATAAAAGGGCTATTTTTTATGAATTATTAAAGTTTCTGATTATTGTTTAAATGATAAAACATTTTGGAAAATTCTAGAATTGGTTGGTGAGAAATGTGCTTAATTGAATTTTCAAATGTGGTGGGTGGCAATAATAGCGAGTAAAGCCATCGGTGGCAGTCAAGTGCTGCGCTTCAAGGTCTTAACATTTTCTATAAATAGAGGGCTAAGTTAGAATTGAAAATCACACGTAAAGCAAGTTTTCTCTTTCTCTCTCTATATTATCGAGCGTATTCTTGTGAGTATTTTGATACTTTGAGTGTTGCTATATCTGGTTGCAAGTTCCTTCAAAGACTATATCCAAAGATTCGATCGGAAATACGGTTATTTTGAGGTAAGGGATGTTATTTTCTTCTTAAATGATATTATTTCTTCAATATCATTATGCCGAAGTATTGATCTGAACTTTTAATCAAATTTAGAACTTTTTTTGTCGGGATTACTATTCACGTATACGACACTATTCGCGTATACGACACTATTCATGTATACGGTACTATTCACGAGTATTGTTCACGAAGTATGATTTTTCTTGTGGAATTTCTACCTTTTTTTGTCGGGATTACTATTCACGTATACGTCACAATTCACAAATACGGCACTATTCACCGAAAAATGAAATTTTCTCTTTTTCGTTCCAGATGTCTTTTATGGTTATTATCTTTGATTGTATCCATGTTTTGATCTTTATTTTTGAATTCTTCTTCACAATTGGTTATTATGAAGTATTATTGATCTTGGATAAATTGTTGTACGAATCCCTAATATGTGTCCTTCTGTTTCACTGGATTCGTTTTCTTTAAAATATTTTTCATCATCCTCAGTCCTAAATGATGATATTACTGAATATCTTTGGCCTGTAGTGCAAAGATGAATGATTAATTGATGAATGTCTTTGGCCCGTAGTGCAAAGATGAACAGGTGTTGAGATGAAAATGATCAACTGGTGAGATAAATGAATATCTTTGGCCCGTAGTGCAAAGATGAATAGGTGTTGAGATGAACATGACCAACTGGTGATACAAATGAATATCTTTGGCCTGTAGTGCAAAGATGAATATTTGATTAAAGATGTATATTGATTGTTGTTACAGGGATAAAATATTGATGATGGACTTTTAAATCTTAGAAGATAGTATAACTCATTCTCTACTTGACTCTTCTAATGGATTGCTGTTTTCGCTGCAGAATATTGATCTAAAACTTGTTGTCTATTGTATTCTATCAGATTTTTCCCTGTTGAAGACTAATTATAATTTGTTGTATATTATCTTAGTCATAATATTCTTTACTGGGCTAGTTGAGCTCACCCTTTTTCTTTTAGTTCCATTTTTTCTTCTTAGGAGGTGAGAACATAGCAGGATCGAGTCGGGGTATGGAGTGATGGTTCTAGAAAGATGTTTTAGCAGTCCTCACTATTTCTGTAAAATAGTGTTTGAATAATTATAATGAGGATTTATTTGAGTGTTGATATTGTCTAGAAAATAATATTTGTATTTAAACTCATAGTATGTGTTGTCGTATTTTACACGACAATTGTATTATTAAAGTTGTAGTTTGCTTTCTGTACCATGTATTTGGCGACTCAGAATGGGTGTGCTGTATAGCTATTTTGGGGGCGTCACAGTTGGTATCAAAGCTTAGGGATATGGTCTTTTGCGAAGATCGGGGAATAGAACTAGAAGGGGAGAGATGAGTAAATCCTTCGCTAGTGTGTCATATCTAAGCTTATTTGTTAGTCGGTCATAATATAGGGATATTATGTGATATGTTAATTTGTCTAAATTAACCCTTGATTTATATGGCAGTATTTAAGAATGGCAGCTGAAAACGTTAACAATGGAGTGAATAAGATCGTGGAGACACCTCTAATCGCCAACCAGGATAATGTGATGTCAGGCAAAGAAGGAATTAGAGATATCCATGTGGTGAGTGAAGAATTGATAGTTGCACCCGAGATAGTCGCAGAGGTAACAGCTGAGAGTGAGGAAGAAGAGGTACCTGAGGAGAATTTATTAGAGGTATTTTATGATCAAAATGTAGAATTGCAAAATCGTATTCATGAGTTAGAAGAGTAGGCTGAAGAATGGCAGGCGGTCGTAGAGCAAAAGGATGCAACGATTCAAGCTTGTGTTACCCGATATGTGATGCTTGAACAGAAGCACTCTTTGGCAGAGTATAAGATGATAAAGCTGGAATCTGAGCTGAAAGAAGAAATAACTGAACGAGTGAGAATGAGTAATGCATGGGTAAAAGCTGCACGACACGTTAATATTATGGAAAGAGATGTCCGATCTAAGAAGAGAAGATTTAATGGTGACGGGAAGACGTCGGCAGCAGTACCAACACCAGTAACAAATTCTAGGGGAGGAGATCGACCGCTAATTAGATGCTACAGATGCGGAGAGGAGCGACATATAATTCCAAACTGTTCAAAGCCTTCCAAGGTATGTTTTAGTTGTGGAAAAGACGGTCACATAGCTCGATTTTGTCCTGTAGTGAAATCAAGTCCGGCTAGGACGGTTGCTCCAAAGGAGGATACTGACAAAACGAAGTCGACGGTTTCTGGAAGAGCGTTTGTCGTGACTGCCCAAAACGCGAGGAACCCGAACGAAGGTATCACGCGTTAGTTAATTATAAATTCTTGCGAAATCTATACCTTATTAGATATCGGTTCTACCCATTCTTTTATCTCTCCTGCTTGTGCTCAACGTTTAAACTTGACTTCGGAGAAATTAGACTTTGACTTATCTGTGGAGACTCCGTTAGGAGAAACTTTTATCATATCCACTATTTATAAATCTTGTTTGATCCAAGTGGGCATAATCACATTACCTGTTGATTTTATCTCTTTAAAGATACTTGCTTTTGATGTGATTTTAGTATTTGATTGGTTAACTACTCATCATGCCAAAAATTGATTATTTTCGTAAGGTTGTTAGTTTTCATATTCCTAACCAACCTGTTATGCGAATTCAAGCAACTAAACCATTGAAGTCAAACACTTTCATATCAAGCCATTAAGTCATTCGTTTATTGAAAAACGGATGTCAAGCTTTCTTAGCCCATTTCATGGATTTAAACAAAAATACGTCTGATTTGAATGATATTTCTGTTGTTAGTGAATTTCTGACGATTATCTTGAAGAATTTCCTAGCCTACCCCCAGAGTGTGATATTGAATTTTGTATCGACTTTGAACCCAGTACAAAACCCATTTTTAAAATCTCATATCGAATGGCTCCTATTAAACTTCAGGAGTTAAAAACACAACTATAGAAGTTGGTACTCAAGCCTTTATCTGGTGACTTCCTTTGTGGAATGCACCGAAGCCAAACTCTCTGTAGGGGACGTTATATTCGTACGGTGGTAAACTAATAGATGTCATTGTGATGTGGAATCCAAGATTGGGATATGAGTCACAGTTGAGAGCAACTTAAGTCAGTAATCAAAAAATCTAGCTTTCTAGGCTTAACTGGTTATTATCGGAGATTCGTGGAAGGATTTTCTCAAATCGGTACTCCGTTAACTCAGTTGACTCGAAAAGAAACAAAATTCGTATGGAGCGAGGAATGCGAGTAGATTTTCCAAGAGCTCAAGAGGCGACTTATTTCAGCACCTGTTCTGACCATACCATCCTGGAAAAGCGAACGTGGTAGCTGATGCGTTGAGTAAAAGATCGTATGCGAGTACGAGTGTGATGTTGTTAACACAAAGACCCATTTCAGCCATTTCGCCGTAAGATCCGGACTGGATGTGCTCAGCAACAGCTTTATGAGTGGCTAGGTCTTGAATTTTACCGGACTTCAATCCCATTTCAGCCATTTCGCCGTGTTTGATCATTTTAGAAAATGGTTTCGCCAATACCAGCTAGAACTCTTTCATAGAAAGGAGCTTCCTGTACATCTATGAAGGACATGACCATCTCTGATTCTGTCATGGAAGGAATAACTTGAGCAGCAAGGCACCTCCACCTTTGAGCATACTCTCTGAATGAATCATTAGACTGTTTCTTGACCTTGGTAATTTGATACCGGTCAAGAGCCATCTGAGATTGAAAACTTTATTGAGTGAGGAAGGCATGAGCCAGCTCTTCCCAGCTATAAATCTTTGAGTTGTGTAATCTGGTATACCATGAACGGGCTTCTCTAGTTAGATTTTTCTGAAACAGCTGCATTCTGAGCTTTTCATGCTCAGTATAATATCCGAGTTCTCCAATGAACACCTTTAAATGTGTATAAAGATCCCCTAATCCATCATATTTCTCAAAATCAGGGGTTTTAAATTTCTCTGGATAATGAACACTAGGAAATATGCAAAGGTCTGTATATGAAACACTGCCATGAGTTTCAATCCCTTTGAGAACGTGAATGGTTTCCTCCATTTGGAGGACCTTCTTCCTAATATCACCGGTGTCTGGATCCCCTTTGAGATGGGTGCTTTTAGGGTCTTTGTTGGTTGTATCCAACTGATGTTCTGGAATTGTCTTTTTCAGATTCTAAACTCCCCCTTGTACAGAGGATTCTGTATGTGTAGGCATCTTTGTACCATGAGTAGACTGGTGTAACTCTTTCAGTAGAACAGCCAAGTCTGTGATTTGTTTACTCAATCCGTCAAATTCTTCTCGAGAAACAGGATTAGACTGTTCAGGGGAAGACATGATTGGCTGTAGGCTTGAGGCCTTTTTAGACTTAGAGCGGGTAACAGGCCCAATTAATTCCCTACAAAAGACTTACGTAGTTTAGTCTTAGGGTAATGTAAATGTTATCATAACATATCCGTTTTAGGAATTCATCCTGCAAAACCAGTTTTTAATTGATAACATGTTATGCACATGTATTCTTCATATTTTCCATTATATATGGATGAACATGGAATAAAATTACAAGTAAATGCTTTTACAAGTAATTGAAAATGGAAGGCATGAACAGACTTTCCTCCGCGTTTGGTTTATCAGAGGTTGACCTATCCTAGGGTTTCTCTCGTGGCTTTTTGGCAATGAAGGTTCCCAGATCATCGCAATTTACTCGACGGAAAGTTAATCCGGCCTTTCAACTGGAGCGAATCTGGGTGGTGCCTTTCCTGAGCCCCGGGGAATCATTCTTCCCACGAGTCCAGTAATCAAACACCGACAGGATAGCCTCTTGGTGGAGGGACCAAACAACATACATTCACATACAACGCGCCTCACCGTTTATGCAAAATGATGACATATGAGAAGCACTAATATCACAGATAGATACTTAGCAGTGCAGTAAGTAAGATGCATTCGTACACATTTATCAGAAATGTAAATGCAACAATCACACACAAGCATATAACAATTTTGAAAAGCTTGGAATAGCGGCTTAAGCCCTCTTCTTTGAGTCCCAAAGAGTCGCCACCGTCGACGTCGGGATTTTTGAGTGTCCCTTTTCGTTACTTGTTCTTTGGTGTTCTCATGTTAATGTGAGATTTGTTTGAAAAAATAAGTGAAAAAGGTCCGACATGTATAATGTCGATGATTGACTTTAAGAGTCGCCAGTTGGTGTATTTAACTGGTTGCACCAACGCAACCGAAAAGGTTTGCACATTGACCCAGTGTTTTGACACTGCTAAACGGATCTGTGAAACCGAGATTCATTAAGGGTTCGGGGCTAGATTATGCAGAGAGAAGGTGTTAGGCACCCCCCAACATCCGTGTTACCACAGTGACTGCCACTCTTCAAAGAAATTGTTATATGAATGTGTGTGGATCAATGTGCAATTATTTGAAAGTAGTGTGAGGCCTCGTTCGCACCTATATACAAGGGTTTTAATTTTATTTAGAAAAATCCAATTTTAACCACAAGATATCAATGAAGTTTTATAAAAGAGGTTTTTTAAACCCTGTGCTCAATAGGAATTGAGACCTTTTCATACTTCCATTTTATTATTAGATGTTCGGCTTGTTTGCTTTTATTTTCGAGATGCAAAGAATTCTCGAGAAAACAATATACAGCAGTGCCGAATTCCTCATGGGCATGACAACCATCTAAGGAAACTCAAACACTGTAAAATAATGTACAAGCTACTTACAGCCAGAAAATGTCCATCATGGGAACAAAATCTAGATTCAGTAAACTGAACCTGTGATCACATGATTCCTAGGCTCACAAGATACTGCAGTTTGTATGGAAAGCGATGGCGATTATATATATATATATATATATATATATATATATGAACATGATCAACCGCCATATAAGTGAACTCCGTGAGGGACAAAATGTAAATAAAGTCAGAAAAGCGATCAACTGCCACGAAGTGAACTCCGGCGAGGACATAAATGTAAATAAAAGTCAGAAATGGCCACGAGTAAACTCCGTGCCCGACAGAAATGTAAATATATATATATATATATATATATATATATAAAAGCAGTAAACGCACTGGATGTAAATTCAGGCTCACCGGATATGTCCGACAACAGTTATATATATGTATATATATAAAAGCGAGTTAATGCACCGGATATAAAATCCAGGCTCATCAGATATGTCTGACAACAATTATATATATATAAAAGCAATTAAACGCTCCGGATGTAAAATTCAGGCTCATCAGACAAAGTCTGACCACATTATATATATATATATAAAAGCAAATAAACGCTCCAGACCAAAATCTAGGGTCAATCGAGGCATAAATCGATAATGTTAGTCCATATATACGAAATATATATATATATATATATATATATATATATATATATATATACAGACATAAATGAAAACCACTGGATCAAGTTCGGCAAACACACTCACACGACTTTCTCAACGTGTACAACAATGGTGTGATAATAGGAGAAAGAGGCTTTATAGGATGTAAGAAGGCTTACAGTGGGCTGCCAAAGTAGACTTCTTAGACTTTAAATGGATAAACACTCAGCTCCCGCTGGATAAAAAGTAGCTATATGTGAGCTAACTAGTGTTTAAAAAAGAGGAAACACTTAAAAGATGTGTATGCAGAGCTAAATGGACAGGGCTTCCTCGCCTTTTTCCTTCTCTCTCTCTTCTCAAATGGTCAATTTCCCTATTTTATAGATTTGGATGGCCAGCAGTCAACTGCAAGCAACCGCAGATTGAACTCGCTACCGTCGTGGTGGGCTCGGGCTTCGCGGGTCCCATCGTCTTGTAGTACGTGCACTGTAATGTCCAATCGAACTTGTAGAACTTCAATCCGAGCATCCAAACGAAGTATATATGTACTTCTTCGGATCGCTTATGTTGAGAGTTACGTAATGACATGGATTAGAGGTTGTACGAAGTCAGGAAGAGGGGTCTATGCCCATGGTCGTCAAGCTTCAAAGTCTATCCAAAGTACTGCCACACGTAATAGTCACTCAGGATTGTCACTCCTCGGCTCTTGTGGGACATTGTTGAATGTATGTATGTATGAAGTGTTGAGACGACGTGCCATTGTCGAAGGAACAAGATGATGTGTGACTCCTTACCGGGGTTATCGCCGGGTTGAGTTGAAAGTAGACGTTGCTCAGGGTTATAGCTGAGATTGGACTACTTGTTGGTATGCCGCGATAGCATCTTGTTACCATGGTAAGATGATGTTGTGACTCCTCACCGGGGTTATCACTGGTTTAAACGGAAAGCAGACGTTGCTCAAGGTTACATCTGAGATTGGACTGCTCGTTTGTGTGCCTCACTGTCATCTGTAGGTTGAAGCTGATTGCATGTGTTTGAAACAAGCATTTCTGGGGTTATCGCCGGAATTGCAATGGCATCCCTTGGGGCTATCACCAAGGATGGGGTTGTTACTCCCAGTGTTATCTCTGGGACTGAAACTGAATGTTACGGTGTTATCGCCGAGACAGAACTATTCTCTCCGGTGTTGTTGCCAATCTTTTGATTTGCATATCTCGGGGTTATCTCCGAGATTAGAAATGACATTCCCGGTGTGTGTTCCGGGTTTGGAACTGATCTTCCGGTAGTATCTGGATTGGAGCTGATGTTCCCGGTTTGTGTTTCGGGTTTAGAACTAAACTTCCGGTAGTTTTTAGAATGGTTGTAAGCTGTCTTTCAGGGTTATCTCTAAAAGACGAATCTACCCTCCTGTAATGTCAGTAATAGGAGTGTAGAAAATTTCGAGTGTCTACACTACCAGCTTTGGCTTGTCTGGGACATCCTTTGACATCACTATCCCAGCTGGACTTGACTTCACCATACGACAAAATCGAGCTAGGCGACCTTCTCTCTACAGAATTAAAACACGCTTTGATTTCTTTGCGTCTGATTTGGATGGATGTGTCCCTCCCGTCTCAAGATTTGAAACATATCTGACCGGTAGTCGTTCTTCTTCCTTTAAAGCGGGTCTTTGGTGCTGCCGACGCGTCTTCACGTCCATTGTTGAACCTTCTTTCTTGAAATGTCCATTCTTATTATTTTGGCCATGATTACCACCGGTGGTTACCATTTCGCACGGCATGTTAATTCCTCCATGCTTATTGTCACCGCTTTGATGATCATTATCACTTTGGTATTATCATTTTTCCTACCGCTCTCTTTTGGTTGGGTTGACTCATTATCGCGCTTCTAATAATCGAGCCCTATTAACAACATCCTAATACTGAACACGGTTTATGAGAGATAAGATATTGACGTATCTCGTGTTTCAAACCTCTTAGAAATATTCGCGTCATTCTCTCCTCATTATCAACCAAATGGGACGCAAATCGGGATAACTCGGTAAACTTGGCTTCGTACTGCGACACGGTTATATTGTTTTGCTCCAGCTTGATAAATTCCACCTCCTTCATGTGACGAATGCTTTCGGGAAAGTACTTGTCATTGAACAGCTCTTGAAACTTCTCCCAAGACATCTTGAGTGCATCAAGCTGGGTACGTTTTACAGATTCCCACCAGTAATCTGCCTCTTTATTCAACATAAAGGTGGCAAAGGAAACCTTTTGCTCCTCGGAGCATCCCAAGACATCAAATATCTTGGTAATCTGCTTTAACCACGTCTCCGGCTTAAGTGGTTCTGGCTTTCCCAAAAACTCTGGTGGTCCCAGCTCCTTGAATTGCTTAGCGGTGACCGACCGTGGGTTGCCATTATTTTTACCTGCATTATGAATAGGAGCCGCCTTCGCCTGATGTTGCATGAATTCTAAAAAGCTCCTAAACGTACCGTCGTTCATCAATTGATTAGTGTTGTTGTTTACAGGAGGATTATCGCCATCCTGTTGCACATTGTTCTGATTATTGATCTATGGAGACTCAACGGTCTCCTGTGCTCCATTTCTTATCTCAACATTTTCAGATGTCATTTTTAAATAGTGCCACAAAACAAGGGTTAATTAACATATCACATATTATCTCTATACTCTGACCGACTAATTAAATACCAAATAAACTTAGGTAGGTCATACTAGCGAAGGAATTTCCCGTCTCTCCCCTCCTAGTTCTTGTCTCACATCTCAGCTAGGGATCATATCCCTAAGCTTTGATACCAACTGTGACGCTCCCAAAAATAGGTATACATCACCCATCTTGGATCGCCAGATACATGGTACAAAATACAAATACAAACTAATTATACAACAGCCGTGTAAAATACGACAAAACATATGCTGTGAGTTTTAATACAAATATTGTCATCTAGACAATATCCACACTCAATGGAGTCCTCATTACATTTATTATTACACTATTTCACATAATAGTGAGGACTACTAATGCACCATCTAGGACCATCACTCTGTTCCCCGACTAGCCCCAGCTACGTTCTCATTTCCTGAAGAGAACAATGTAAGACCCCAAATTTTATGAAATAAAAGTATTCAATTTTTTTATAGTTACTATTCATGAGTTACTATTCACAAGTTACTATTCATGAGTTACTATTCATGAGTTACTATTCATGAGTTACTATTTATGAATTACTATTCACGAGTTACTATTCACGAATACTATTCATGAAGCATGATAAAAAAAAATTCGTAAGAAGGCATTACTCAATAATTGTTACAGTAATTACTGTTCAATATTTTATTTTATTGATTTAATAATTACTATGTTGATATTTTATATTATTGTTGTTTCAATAATTGTCACGGCACAGTAGTTCCCATTATCGGATCAATAATTCATATTATTTGGATAATATTATTAGATAACATTATTGGCAATGTCTAGAAAGTTCTGTCAAGAAGAGGTTTGGTCATCTAATTATGCGTTCGTAAGGAGAAATCCTTATTGAAAAGCCCCCTCTTTCCTGGGAACTGCCTGGTTGTCAGTATTGTGATTCTGTAATATTAATTGTGAATAATTAATTATTGATTTATATGATAAGGAAAATATTCATTTTATGTGGTTATAGATGGAATTTTTTTTAATGTGACAATTGTTGAAAATTGATATTTTATCTTTTCTGATAAAATACATTATTATATTACAGTAATATAATAATGGTGATATTTTTATAATGAATGTGTAATATATGAATAAATGAGGAGGAAGAGTAGTTTTGTTGCATTAAATGCTAAACACATATTTTGTGTGTTACAAAAAATGTTTAACACATGTTAAACATGATGGTGTACACAAATTTTGACTGAAATTTGATTATAGCCTTTCAATCGTCCGTTTGTCGATTTCGGTCAATTTCTGTTTGGAATTTGGAAAAACTTTCTTCTGCAAAGTTGTAGAGAATGGAATTTCCTATAGAAAAGACATGTGGATCGAATTTATCTGATAAAATGGCTATTTATTATGAATTATTGAAGTTCTGAAGTTCCAAAATAATTGATTTTTGGAAGTTTTATTTATTATTTCTAAGAAAAACGTTTTTTTTTCATTTGAGGGGCATGTGTTAAATGATTGAAATCAGCTGGTGGTGTGCTTAGGAATTTTGTTTATAAATAATATTATTATATTCAATTTTCTACTTTGGTGTTCTAAGCAATTTCCTATAAATAGGTGCTTAGGTTAGAATTGAAAATCACACCAGAAACTGAAGTTTTCTCTCTATTTCTCTCTCTATATTATCAAGTGTATTCTTGTGAGTATTTTGATATCTTGAGTGTTGCTATACGGTGCAAGTTAGTCAAATTATTCCAAATCGAAATACTTTTTTTTGAGGTAAGGGATATTGTCGTTAGTATGTAAGGGTTATTATGTTTTTCAATTTTGAAGTTTTTCTGAACCTTCAAAAATTTTGGAAAAATTGAAATGATAATTGGATGAGTTTTGTAGATTGTGTCCAAAAATGGCAATTTTTGGATGTATAGATTAGGAGTTATGGATTTTATGAGAAAAGACTATTTTAAAAGTAAACCCTTATAACTCCTTGTGATTAAATCCAAAATTGATAAAATTTTTATTAGGAGTACATCTATATAATATCAGTATACTCTGTAAATTTTGGAATTTTTGGATAAAAATACAATTTATGATAAATGTCTGAATATTCAATTGGTTTTGGCCATATGAAAATAGTAAATGAATTTTAAAAATTAAGAGAAAAATATATGTTCAATATGGGATTATATTATGCTAAATTCCAAAAAAAAATATTTTTAGAACTGATTTGGTATTTTTCATAAAAATGTTCTAGTTATGAGTAAATGAATTAAATATGTTATGTGAAGTAAAAAATTGGAAAATATGATTTTATGGCTTGAGAATCATATATAAGGTATATCTGATTTTTGATGAGGGTTTTGGTTATTGGTGATGAGATCTTATGAGGTTGGAATTTTAAGATGATTAAATGCATTAATTAGTAAAGTGTAAACAATAAGAATTAATTGTTTATAAGTTTAAGAAATGATTAAAATATTATTGTAATATTAATAATATTAAGATTTTGATATTATTAAGTGATTTATAACATTTGGATTAAGGTGTTATGAAATCATTGATTTATAAATCTTACTCTTGAGATTAAATCTATATGTTGATTATATTGTTTTTATTATCATATATAACATTATTATAATCCTAATGATGATATTTCTCTTTGACTTAAGTGTAATTATGGGTAGATTATTGGTATAATCGTGACTATGTGTTCTCTTTGGCCAGTAGTGCAAAGTTGAATTATTGATTGGTACTATCATGACCATTAAATTTATAATTGAATATCTTTAGCTTAAGTGCAAAGGTGAATTGATCAACATATATGGTTATAATTATTGTTTATATAAATTCTGAAATGATTATTTATTTCTTTGAGATATGAATATCTTTGACCCGTAGTGCAAAGATGACTTGTTGAATATCTTTGGCCTGTAGTGCAAAGATGAATTATTGGTGAATATCTTTGGCCCGTAGCGCAAAGATGACCTGTTGTTGAATATCTTTGGCCCGTAGTGTAAAGATGACCTGTTAATGAATATCTTTGGCCCGTAGTGCAAAGATGGATTTATTAGTATGATTATGAACATGAACTGTGATTTGGTATAACCATGATCTTTGATGTTTCAGGTAAAGACAGGTGATGAAAATTATCTTCGTTTTGGATGAGAAAAGGAATTTGGAACCACAAATATGATTATGAGTTATTCATATGATTATGGACAGGAACTGTTGATTGATGTTACAGGGATAAAACATTGTTGGTGGACTTTTAACTTAGAGAAGATAATAGACATTATGGTCTATTTGACTCTTGTAATGGATTGCTTTTTTTATTATAACTATGGTTGAAAATTTTATCATCTACCATATGTTCTAAATCTCTGATTTATTTCTGACGAAGGCTATTGATAATTTAATTATCTTTAGTTATGATATTCTTTACTGAGCTAGTTGTGCTCACCCTTTTGCTTCACAATTCCTTTCAAGTAATAAGAGTGTTGCCGGGTCGAGCGGGGATAACAAGGGAATAGAACGGTGGTCTATAGCTATTGAGGTTCTCCCTAAATAGTATGGAAATAATTTTATTGAGAACTTTAGATAAGTGTGTCATATTGTATACGTCATTTGATATTTAATTTTGGTGAATCGAATAGGGTGAGGCGAACTAAACTTTGGAAGGGTTTTTTGCCACTATCATACAAGATGTCTAATGACATACAAACTCGTGTTATCATAAGACAGAGTTGTGCACATCCACTTGCTGAGTATATCTATGAGCACTAACTATATGATCTTGGAGTTTATTTGAAATGTAATTCTCACTTGGAGACAACGGAGATAATTATATGTTAAGAGAAGACTCACCACTGGAAAGAACATGATAGTAATCTTTTCGTTTTTCTTTGGGGTCTATTAGGTCAACCAAGGATAATTCTGTCTGCATATGATATCTATTATAACCTAGACGCATGGCCTCCCATATACGAAGGTTTTCTTGACCATTTTCCAAAGATTTTAATTTCTAAAATAGTTATTGACTGTACCTTTATGTAAGGTGCCATTGTGACGTGCTATTCAAGTTGGTGTCCAGAGACACAGTTGGAATATATTTGTATCAAAACTCACAACATATGTGTTGTTGTATTTTGCACGACAATTGTTGTAATAAAGTTGTAGTTGTTTTCTGTACCATGTATTTGGCGACTCAGAATAGGTTGGATGGATTGGACCTATTTTGGGGGCGTCACAACAATGAAAGAAAGGGTGAGCTCAACTAGCCCAGTAAGAAATATTTTGACTAAGATAATGCAGAATAATTTATCGTTAGCCTTCAACAGTGTTAAACTGATACAATATAACAAACATCAAGTTAAACTACAGCGGAACAAGCAATCCATTAGAAGAGTCAAGTAGAGAATAAAATCTACTATCTTCTATGATTTAAAAGGTTTTTCATCACTTTTATCGCTGAGACTCAGCTCAATAAATAATTCACATCATCAAATCATCCCTGCACTACAGACCAAGGATATTCTTAAGTATCACGACAACGAATTATCCATGCACTACGGGCCAAAGATAATCGTGTTTTCATCAACGGTCCTGATCATGCCATAAAACAATTCATCTTTGCATCCTTAGCCAAAGAGAATCCATAGCCATAATAATACCAAAAACTTTCCATCAATGCATTACAGGCCAATGATGACTTTTTCCACATCATTTGTAACATTACGGTCACGATTATACCGAATAATCCCTGGTCATAATCATACCAAGTCCATCTATGCACTACAGGCCACAGATGACTTTCAACATAATATAAACATGAGGATGATGACAATTATGACGCCCCCAGAATAGGTATACATCACCTATTCTGAGTCGCCAAATACATGGTACAGAAAACAAATACAATCTTTAATATAGAACAAGAAAGCTGTGAGTTTTAATACAAATATTGTCTTCAAGACAATATCCACTCTCAGAATAAGTACTCAATATATTTATTGTCACACTATTTAATAGAATAGTGAGGACTACTAATATTTTCATCTGGACTGTCACTTCGTTCCGCGACTAGTCCCGGCTACGTTCTCATTTCCTGAAGAGAACAGTGAAAGAAAGGGTGAGCTCAACTAGCCCAGTAAGAAATATTATGACTAAGATAATGCATAATAAATTATCATTAGTCTTCAACAATTGTTAAACCGATAAAATACAATAGACATCAAGTTTAATCAAGCGGCTGAATATGCAATCCATTAAAAGAGTCAAGTAGAGAATAAAATCTACTATCTTTTATGATTTAAAAGGTTTTCATCACTTTCATCATCGGGACTCGACAATAAATAATCCACATCATCCCTGCACTACGGCCAAGGATAATCATAAGTATCACAACCACAAATTATCCATGCACTACGGGCCAAGGATATTCGTGTATTCATCAATGGTCATGATCATGCTATAAAACAATTCATCTTTGCACCCTTGGCCGAAGAGATTCCATAGCCATAATCATACCAAAAATTGTCCATCAATGCACTACGGGCCAATGAGGACTTTTTCCACATCATTTGCAATATTACGGTCATGATTATACCGAATAATCTCTGGTCATAATCATACCAAGTCCATCTATGCACTACAGGCCACATATGACTTTCAACAAAATATAAATACGAGGATGATGACAATATTATAAGCATTAATCAAACTAAAGCAAGGATAAATATTAAAGACTTTAAATTTATCCAAACCTTATCAATCACTTAATAAAATCATAATCTAATATTGTTAATACTATAACAATATTTTAATCACTTCTTAAACTTATAAACAATTACATTTAATTCTTTACACTTTTTCAAATAATGCATTTAATCATTCAAAAATGCCATACTCATAAGATTTTATCACCAATAATCAAATTACTCATCAAAAATCTCTACATACTTTATATAGGATTTTCAAGCCCTAAAATCTTATTTACCAATTCTTCAACTTCACATAACATATTTAACTCATATGTTCGTAACTAAACTATTTTCATGAAAAATACCAAATCAGTCCTAAAAATTATTCTTTTTTGGGATTTAGCATAATATAGTCCCATATTGAACATATATTTTTCTCGACATTTTTAAAATTCATTTACTATTTTTCAAAAATCAATTTCTAATTAATTCCTTAAGAAATTAGCTACCTCAAGGTTAACTCCAGAAATTCCCAAATCTTGGCAGGATCTTACACATATTAACGTGAGCTTCCAGTTTAATTTTCATGGTCATCGGAGTTATAGAACTTTGGTTATAGCGTTTTTCGTCCGAAAAACCTAAATATTGAAATGGTCATAACTTGCTCATTTTAAGTCGGAATGAGCTCATTTTTGGACAGGAGGTACTTTATACCATATACTTTCATGTCTCAAAAGACCAGAATTTTTCTCACAAATTAAGTGGCCGAAAATGCCCTTTTAAAAATATGGACAGTAGCTGTTTTCTATTTTTTAGTTTTTCGTAATTTGCTAAAATCAGTCCATACGAAAATCTACAACACCTTTTTCAGTGATTCCACTTGCATAAGTTACAAAACTCATAGACCTAACTCTAGAACTTGACCTCACTAAAAAATTTGAAATATAATAGGAGATATGGTCAATTGAATTTCATGTTCCATTTTCCCCAAAATCTGATTTTTCAACCCTTTGTGATTTCTAAGAAACTTTCAAGTTTTCACATAATAACCAACATAACTCATCATAAAACTTACTAATACCACATATACCCATGATTTTTATCAGTCCAATACTTTTGTTATGACTTTCATCATAATCCATGTAAACAGATCATTTCCACAATTTAATAAGAAATGAAATACAAAGGATCATTCACCATGTATGTGGTAATCCACATAGACAAGTCATTCCAATAGAATAATAAAGAATGGAATAACAGAAGGATTCACCATACGTGTGATAGAGACCGCACAGACAGGTTATTCCCAACAAAATAATGAAGAAGGAACCAGGTCCGGCGTAAAACGCACAGACAGGATATTTTAACAGAATAATAAAGAATGGAATAACAACAAAAATCACCATGCATGCGGTAGTTCACATAAATAGGTTATTCCAACAGTATACTAAATAACGGAACCAGGTCAGGCGAAATTCGCACGGACAGGATGTTCCAACAGAATAATAAAGAATGAAATAATAGAAGAATTTCACCATGTATGCGGTACTTCGCATAAACAGGTTATTCCAACATAATAAAGAATGAAATAACAGAAGAATTTCACACAAAGTATAGGGTAATCCGCGTATACAGGTTATTTCAACAGAATAATAAAGAATGGAATAACAGAAGTTCTCTTCATGAATACGTAAGAAATAATACCCCTTACGAGTACAACAAATAATATCCCTTACCTTTGTAAGAAGAGTACTGGATATCGGAGTAGTGAAGTAGCAGAATACTTTTCTTCTTTCTCTCTATAGTTTCTCTCTCTACAGTTTCAGTGAATTCGTAAGAAATAATGAAGGAATGAGCTTCTTTTTATAGAAAAATGGAATGAATAGTAACTAATCCATGAACGGTTCAAATTGATTTACTTTAAACGGACGGTCCAGATTTAAAGAAAAATCTTTTAAATAAAATATAATATATTCTATTTATAATCTAATAAAACGAATAACTTTATAAAAGTATTCTGTTTTAAATAAAAAGATTTACTATGCAAAACACTATGCAGAGCACTATGCATAATAAAATATAATATAATCTAATTATTGTCTAATAAAACGAATAACTTTATAAAAGTATTACATTTTATATAAAAAGATTTTACTATTAGCCTAATAAATTGAATAACTTTATAAAAGTATTCTGTTTTATATAAAAAGCTTTTCTGTTTTATTACACTAATAATACTAATAAAACAAAACTAAGTGACTTATCACATAAGTATTAATAATCAATACCGTGTGTTACTATGCAACCACGCCAGACATCGCGTATTTTTACTTACTACTCAAAAGCGATTCAACGGCTTTAACGGTAAAACTTCATTATTATTCTCATAAAAATATTTTTGGTCGTTTTCTCAATACGACAATAATTCCGTTGTGTGGTCCACCAATGATTATACCTTCGTACGGATATTTCCCGACAAAAAGAATATTCCCCTACTAATCGAATATAATATGACAACTTGCATACTTTACAAAATTTATAAATACTACCCACAACTATTATATCAAACCCACACCATAATATTAAAAAATATTATTTCGAGAAAATTAAATATTTATTCATAAAATATGGGGTCTCACAATCTCCCCTCCTTATGGGATTTCGCCCTCGAAATTTATGTACGTACTTGATATTCGAAGAGATGAGAATACCTTTCTTTCTTTTTGGATTGTACCTTCTCGGTTAATTCTGCTCTATCATGATTTTCCCATTTCTCATCTCCTATATTTCAAATATCATTCTAGAACATAGTTTCAAAATAAGGGTTAATTAACATATCACATATTATCCCTATACTCTGACCGACCAATTAAATACCAAATAAACTTAGGTAGGTCATACTAGCGAAGGAATTCCCCGTCTCTCCCCTCCTAGTTCTTTTCTCACATCTTAGTCATGGATCATGTTTCTAAGCTTTGATACCAACTGTGACGCCCCCAAAATAGGTATACATCACCTATTCTGAGTCGTCAAATACATGGTACATAAAACAAATATAATCTTTAATATACAATAAGAAAGCTGTGAGTTTTAATACAAATATTATCGTCTAGACAATATCCACTCTCAGAATAAGTCCTCATTACATTTATTGTCACACTATTTAACAGAATAATGAGGACTACTAATACTATCATTTGGATCAGAATCTCAGTTCACGACTAGTCCCGCCACGCTCTCATTTCACAAGAGAACAAAGGAAAGAAAGGGTGAGCTCAACTAGCCCAAGAAGAAATATTATGACTAAAATAATGCGTAATAAATTATCATTAGTCTTCAACAAAGTTATTAAATTGATAAAATACAATAGACATCAAGTTTAAGCTGCGGTGCAAGACAACATGCAATCCATTAAAAGAGTCAAGTAGAGAATAAAATCTACTATCTTTTATGATTTAAAGGTTTTTCATCACTTTTATCTACCGGACTCAACAATAAATAATCCACATCATCCCCACTTTCTACTGGCCAAGGATAATCATAAGTATCACAACCACAAATTATCCATGCACTACGGGCCAAGGATATTCGTGTATTCATCAATGGTCATGATCATGCTATAAAACAATTCATCTTTGCACCCTTGGCTGAAGAGATTCCATAGCCATAATCATACCAAAAACTGTCCATCAATGCACTACGGGCCAATGAGGACTTTTTCCACATCATTTGTAATATTACGGTCATGATTATACCGAATAATCCCTGGTCATAATCATACCAAGTTCATCTATGCGCTACAGGCCACAGATGACTTTCAACATAATATAAATACGAGGATGATGGCAATATTATAAGCATTAATCAAACTAAATCAAGGATAAATATTAAAAACTTTAAATTTATCCAAACCTTATCAATCACTTAATAAAATCATAATCTAATATTGTTAATACTATAACAATATTTTAATCACTTCTTAAACTTATAAACAATTACATTTAATTCTTTACACTTTTCTAAATAATGCATTTAATCATTCAAAAATGTCATACTCATAAGATTTCATCACCAATAACCAAATTACTCATCAAAAATCTCCACATACTTTATATAGGATTTTCAAGCCCTAAAATCTTATTTACCAATTCTTCAACTTCACATAACATATTTAACTCATATGTTCGTAACTAAACTATTTTTATGAAAAATACCAAATCAGTCCTAAAAATTATTCTTTTCGGGAATTTAGCATAATATAGTCCCATATTGAACATATATTTTTCTCGACATTTTTAAAATTCATTTACTATTTTTCAAAAATCATTTTCTAATTAATTCCTTAAGAAATTAGCTACCTCAAGGTTAACTCCAGAAATTCCCAAATCTTGGCAGGATCTTACACATGTTAACGTGAGCTTCCAGTTTAAATTTCATGGTCATCGAAGTTATAGAACTCCGGTTATAACATTTTTCATCGAAAAAACCTAAATATTGAACTGGTCATAACTTGCTCATTTTAAGTTAGAATGAGTTCATTTTTGGACAGAAGGTACTTTATATAATATACTTTCCTATCTCAAAAGCCCGAAATTTTTCTCACAAATTAAGTGGCCGAAAATGCCCTTGTAAAAATATGGACAGTAGCTGTTTTCCATTTTTCAGTTGTTCGTACTTTGCTAAAATCATTCCATACGAAAATTCCGTTGAACATGGCAGGGAACAATCAGAAATCACTATGGGACTATGCCATGCCGAATGTCACGAATATACAGTTTAGTATTAGGAGGCCGACAATCAATGCTAACACTTTTGAGATCAAACCAGCAACAATTCAAATGCTTCAGAATCAATGTCAGTTTGGGGGTAGTTCGTTAGATAATCCGAATGAGCATATCTTAAGTTTCTTGGAAGTGTGCGACACCTTCAAATTCAACAATGTATCGGAAGATGCTACAAGGTTGAGGATGTTCCCATTTACCTTGAAAGACAAAGCACGAAGTTGGTTATACTCTCAGCCTCCTGGCTCAATCATCACTTGGGACGACTTAGCTCAAAAATTTCTAGCTATGTTTTTCCCACCAGCGAAGTCAGCAAAACTATGGAATGGTATTCACACCTTCGCACAGTTTGATTTAGAATCGTTGTATGAGGCGTGAGAAAGGTTTAAGGATATGCTCTGCAAGTGCCCACACCATGGAATTCCACAGTGGATGCAGTTAGGAATATTTTGTGATGGGTTGCAAGCATCCACGAGGGCAAGTATGGATGCAGCAGCAGGAGGAGCGATTATGTCTAAAAATTTTGATGTGGCGTATCAGTTGTTAGAGACGATGGCCACCAACAACTATCAGTGGCCCATGACTAGGTCTAATCCTCCGAAAACAGCGGGAAAGCAAACGAAAATATGGCGTCCACAATCCACACAGCAGGTAGCAATTGTTTATGGAATATGTACTGGGAGTCATACTACGGATTAATGTGCCATCAATGCTGAATCAGCACAATATGTGGGGATTTATAGTCGATCTTCTCAGCCTTATCCGAATCAAAATGCATATAATTCGGGTTGGAGAAATCATCCGGGGTTTTCATGGAGTAACAACCAAGCTGCAGAACAAGCGCCGAGACAACAAAACAATTCCGGTTTTCAAAATCAGACAAAACAACTAGAGCGGAAAGCAAGTTGGGAAGAAGCCTTGGAAAGATTTGTTAAAGCATCTGAGAAAAGGAGCGAGGAAAATTAGAAGAAAATTAATCAAATAGAGCTGAATATTAATAAAATAGAGCTGAATATGCAAAGCCAGAATGCATCGATCAAGAATCTGGAAAATCAAATGGGACAAATAGCACATGCATTGAATAACCGACCACTTGGAGCACTTCCGAGCGATACAGAGAAAAACCCGGGCAGAGATGAGCATTGTAAGGCGGTAACTTTACGAAGTGGAAAAGAATTACAATAGTCAGTCACGGATAGGGAAAAGGAGGATAAGACATCAATTGATACAAAAGAAGTTGTGGAGACCGAAAAGCGTCAAGATGAGACCCTACAGCAGAAAAATTCAGAACCAACCAGTACAATGCCTCCCATACCGTATCCGCAGAGATTTTAGAAATCCAAGTTGGATAAACAGTTTTCACGATTTTTGGATATCTTCAAGAAGTTGCATATCAACATCCCCTTCGCCGAAGCCTTGGAACAGATTCCGAGTTACGCGAAGTTTATGAAGGAGGTTTTGTCGAGGAAGAGGAAATTGGGTGAGTTTAAGACAGTAGCATTGACTGAAGAATGCAACGCTATCATTCAGAATAAGTTACCACCAAAGCTCAAGGATCCAGGCAGCTTTAATATACCGTGTGAGATTGGAAATCGGTTTTGAATTGAGCATATGTGATTTAGGGGCGATGATAAATCGATGCCATTATCCATCTATAGCGCTTCGGACTTGAGCTCCACGCCCAACGAATATCAGTTTGCAGTTAGCAGATAGATCGGTTACATATCCACGAGGTATTTTTGAAGATGTGTTAGTAAAAGTGGATAAATTCATCTTTCCCGCGGATTTCTTTATCTTGGATTGTGAGGTGGACAAAGAAATCCGATCATTCTTGGGCGACCATTTTGCAACAACAAAGCGAACATTGATTGATGTTCAAAAGGTGAATTGACAATGCGAGTGGAAGATCAACAGGTCACCTTTAACGTTTTCAAGTCAATATCTTACCCAAAAGAAAAAGGTGAATGTATGCGGGTTGATATCATAGAGGAATTGGTGAATCACAAATTCAGCGCAAATTATTCGGAGGACCCCCTTGAATCCATTTTTCTCGGGACAGAAAATTGTGGCATTGAAGAGGATATCGAATATGTCAAATGGCTAGACACACCATCAGTTTTTCAGAAAAGCACTCAATCTTTCGACACCATAGAAAGGCCCGAAGCGGAAGAAAAAAAATTTAAACCCTCAATAGAAGAGCCACCAGTGCTGGAATTAAAGCGATTACCATCTCATCTGCAGTACGCTTATTTGGGTAAAGACGACACCCTACCAGTTATTGTTTCGACAGATTTGACTGATACGCAAAAAGAGAAACTGCTACGGGTCTTGCGAGAATTTAAAACAGCAATTGGGTGGACTATAGCGAACATTCGAGGTATTAGCCCATCATTATGTATGCATAAAATCTTAATGGAAGAGGGGGAAAAACCAACCATCGAGATGCAAAGAAGGCCAAACCCCATCATGAAGGAGGTGGTGAAAAAGGAGATTATAAAGTGGTTGGATGCTGTCATTATTTACCCGATCTCAGACAGTTCGTGGGTGAGTCCTATATAATGCTTACCAAAGAAAGGGGGTATGACAATGGTGAATAAAGAAGCTAATGAGCTCATCCCTACTCGAACATTTATAGGATGAAGAGTATGCATGGACTACCGCAAGCTGAATAAAGCCACATGCAAGGATCACTTCCCCTTGCCATTCATTGATTAGATGTTGGATAGGCTAGCGGGACATCAGTTCTATTGTCTCTTGGATGGTTATTCTGGGTATAATCAAATTGCCATAGCACCGGAGGATCAAGAGAAAATGACATTTACATGCCCATACAGTACGTTTGCATTTCGGCGTATGTCTTTTGGTTTATGCAATGCACCAGCAACCTTCCAACGGTGCATGATGGCGATCTTCTCCGTTATGGTCGAGAAAAATTTGGAGGTATTTATGGACGATTTTTCTGTGTTCGGTGATAGCTTTGATCTTTGCTTGAAAAATCTGATTTTAGTGTTGAAACGATGCGTGGAGACTAATCTGGTTCTTAACTGGGAAAAATGTCACTTTATGGTGAAAGAAGGGATTATTCTAGGGCATAAGGTTTCTGCAGCAGGGTTAGAGGTGGATAAAGCAAAGATTGAGACTATTAAAAAATTACCTCCTCCATTATCTGTGAAGGGAATCCGGAGCTTCTTGGGACATGCGGGTTTCTATAAACGCTTCATTAAAGATTTTTCACAAATTTCAAAACCTTTATGTTCCCTGTTGGAGAAAGATGTGCCTTTCAAAATGGATCAGTCATGTATCGAGGCATTCGAGGTTTTAAAGAAGAAGTTGGTATCTGTTCCGATCATTGTGGCGCTCGATTGGTCTTTACCATTTGAATTGATGTGCGACGCCAGTGACTATGCAGTGGGAGCAGTATTGGGACAACGTCACGACAAGATCTTTCACACAATCTACTACTCCAGCAAGACGTTGACAGATGCTCAGTTGAACTACACAACCACCGAAAATGAACTACTATGCAGATAACTAACTATATGCAATACGACACTAAAGTACCCCAAAACTTAAAACTAGACATTGTCCTCAATGGCTGAAATAGAAAAAATTAAAGTAGAGGACTTCCCTGAAAATATAGCAATCTTCCTCCTTGTCTGCTAAGTTTAGATAATATGCTAGGCACATGGAACAAATTGGGTACCACACTTGAATTTGACTTGAATAACTTGTAAACCATGATAGAAACATATTTATTAAATTTTAAATAAATGCAAATTCAAAACTACTAATATAAAACCTAATAAAAACTAAAAATAAAATTAAACTTGGGTTGCCTCCCAATAAGCGCTTGTTTTATAGTCTCAGCCTGACTTCTTCAATTCTCTATCCAATTCCCCTACAAAAATTGAGGAACCCTCCATCCATCAGAAGCAATTTCTCTTTTTGGAAGTTCCCATTAGCAAAAACCCTTGAATTAAAGTCACCTAGCATGCTCTTTGTAGATAGGTTCCCTATTAAGAACGTCCAACAACTAGGTGTTTTCTCCATTATGTTTATAATTAGATTGGGGCATTGAAGCTTATTAAACATAATGGAGTCTTCCTCTATCTTCTCCTTTTCATCCCACCATGAATCCACAATTGTACTCGCTCTTATGTCATAAATAGCTTTGCCGACGACATGACTGCTAATTGGGCATGGTTTTGCAAAATTTCCCGGATTCTTGAACTTTGGTGGAGAAGGCACATGGGATACTAATGAAATCAGTTCATCTTCGTTAAATCTTACAGTTAAATCTTCATCAATCTCCTTTTCTTGGTTCCCAATTGTTTCCTCTCTTTCAACATCTTGTGGCTCATCTAGTTGCAGATTTGGTTCGGGCTCATCACCGGGCTCATCATCAGTCTCGTCATCCATGTCATAGAGCCAAGTGTATTGAGGACGGTTGTTCAACGAATGTGCTATCTGTCCCAATTGATTTTCCAGATTCTTGATCGACGCACTTTGGCTTTGCATATTCAGCTCTATTTGATTTTTTTTTTTTATGTTCCTCATTCTTTTTTTCAGAAGCTTTAATAAATTTTTCCAAGGCTTCCTCCCAATTTAAATGTTCTTCCTGTTGTAGTGGAGGTGGACACGAGAAATCCGGTGGGTATGTTGGACTTGGAGCATAAAATTGATCTTGATTGTTACTCCATGAAAAATCCGGGTGATACCCCCAATCGTGATGATAGTTTTTGGGATAGACATAATTGTTGGGATAATCGCCACTATACTGTACCGGCTCGAAAATGATGGCGTATTGATGACTCATATGATTTCCAGTACAATAATCACAAGTAACAGCCACACTTTGACGACGTTGAGCTTCAAAAGCTTCAAACATCCTCGAAAGTGTCTCCATTTGTGCTGACAATGCAGAAAGTTTCTCGAGTCTGTCAATCTCCGCTTCCCTTGGTTGAGTCATGTTCGTGTATGGCCATTGATACGCAAAGTCATCCATGGTACCTAAAAAGAGAGAAATATAGGAAGAGAATTAAAAATAAAAAAATAAAAATGTTTAAATTAAGACTAATTTGATTGAAATTAATATTGGAAAATAATTATTAAATTAATTTCCCGGTAACGGCGCCAAAAACTTGTTGGTTGATTTCACAATCAAAGCAAACGTGCAAGTATACACTATCAACAAGTAATATAGTGATAAAATAGAGTGTCGATCCCACAGAGAATTCTAATTAATAAACTCCAACTACTAGTACTATATCAATTCAATTTTATTTAAACAACCAATAATTGTGATTTTTAGAACTAACAAAACTAATTTTAACAAAGCAAGAAATTATTCTAAAAGAAAACAAATAAACAAACTAAGAATTGTTTGAATGCAGATAAATAACAATTAAAACTCCAATATCCCAAATTATGATTTTTAAATCAATTATCCAATTATCCCAATTATTATGTCTACTGAATTGTTAACAGGAATTCTCAAATGCCAAAAGCCCTTTCTCAAGTGATCATTTGCCTTCTATTTAACCCAGATTAATTTTGCTATATCTGTGACGCCCCCAAAATAGATATTCATCACCATTTTGAGTCGCCAAATACATGGTACAAAATACAAATACAAACTTAACTATACAGCTGTCGTGTAAAATACAACAAAACATAAACTGAGAGTTTAAACAAGAATACTGCCTTCTAGATAATATCCATTCTCAATGGAGTCCTCATGAAAGACGTGATACAAACTCAAATTCAGATCCTCGTTACATTTATTGTCACACTATTTAACAGAATAGTGAGGACTACTAATGCTATCATCTGGACCGTCACTCCGTTCCCCGACTCGTCCCAGCTATATTCTCATTTTTTGAAGAGAACAGAGAAAGAAAGGGTGAGCACAACTAGCCCAGTAAAGAATATCATGACTAAAGATAATTACATTATCAATAGTTTTCATTAATAATAACTCAGAGATTTAGAACATATGGTAGATGGTAAAACTTTTCAACCATAATTGCATCGGAACGAGCAATCCATTAAAAGAGTCAAATAGACCACCAGGTCTATTATCTTCTCCATGTTAAAAGTCCACCAATAATGTTTTATCCTTATAAATGAACCACCTCATCAAATCATCCCTGCACTACGGGCCAAGGATATTCATTAAATCATCAATGGTCATGACTATACCGAATAATTCCTGATCACAATTATACCCAGTCCACCTCTGCACGTAAGCCAAAGATATACAACAATAAAACCAATAATCAACAATCCATCTTTGCACGTAAGCCAAAGATATACCACAATAAAACCAATAATCAATAATCCATCTTTGTACGTAAGCCAAAGATATACCACAATAAAACCAATAATCAACAATCCATCTTTGCACGTAAGCCAAAGATATACCATTCAATAATCAATAGTCCATCTTCGCACGTAAGCCAAAGATAACTTTTATCACCATATAAGCATGAGGATGATGACAATGATATAAACATTAATCAACTGAAAACAATGATAAATATTAAAGACTTTAAATTTATCCAAATATTATCATTCACATAATAAATTCATAATTCAATATCATTAATATCATAACAATATTTTAATCACTTTTTAAACTTATAAACAATTTATTTCAATTGTTTACACTTTACCAATTAATGCATTTAATCATTCAAGAATGCCATACTCATAAGATTTCATCACCAATGATCAAATTCCTCATCAACAATATGCATATACCTTATATAGGATTTCCAAGCCATAAAATCCTATTTTCCAATTTTGTTACTTCACATAACATATTTAATCTCATATATTCGTAACTAAACCATTTTCATGAAAAATAATAAATCAGTCCCAAAAATATTTCTTTTCTGGGATTTAGCATAATATAGTCCCATAATGAAAATATATTTTTCTTGAAATTTTTAAAATTCATTTACTATTTTTCAAAAATCAATTTCTAATTAATTCCTTAAGAAATTAGCTACCTCACGGTTAACTCCAAAAATCCCAAAATCTTGGCAGGACCTTACACAGGTTAATGTGAGCCTCCAGTTTAAATTTCATGGTCATCGGAGTTGTAGAACTCCGGTTATAGCATTTTTCATCAAAAAAACCTAAATATTGAAATGGTCATAACTTGCTCATTTTAAGTCGAAATGAGCTCATTTTTGGACACGATGTTCTTTATACCATATACTTTCATTTCCCAAAAGGCCAGAATTTTTCTCATAAATTTAGTGGCCGAAAATGCCCTTGCAAAAACGTGACAGCAGCCTTTTTCATATTTTGCAGTTTTTCGTGCTTTGCTAAAATCAGTCCACACGAAAATCTACAACACCTTTTACAGTGATTCCACTTGGATTAGTTAGGTAACTCATAGATCTAACTCTAGGACTTGACCTCACTCAAAAATTCAAAATATACTAGGAGATACAGTCAATTGAATTTCATGTACCGTTTTCCCCAAAATCTGATTTTCAACCCTTTGTGATTTCTAAGAAACTTTCATGTTTTCACATAATAACCAACATAACTCATCATGACAATGACATATAACTTAATAAAATAAGTTCAAGAATAAATTTTAAAGGTTTATAAGTTAATTTATCCTGAACTCAATAATGTCCAAATTGTCAACATGATACTTCTTTGTAGAGTAAAATTGAAGAATGCTCAAAAGAATGTTTCTATGAAAAGATACTGGATGAAGCGCAAATATCAAAGATATTCCACTAATTTCATGGAGTATAGAAATCAAAACTTTAACCAACTGAGTATAATAAAGAATATATAAAACTGCAAATGGATTTTCACCTACCATGCGGTAATCCACGTATACAGATTATTTCCACAATTTAATAAGGAATGAATACAAAGGATCATTCACCATGCATGTGGCAATCCACATAGACAGGTTATTCCAACAGAATAATAAAGAATGGAATAACATAAGGATTCACCATGCATGCGATAGAGACCGCACAGATAGGTTATTCCCAACAGAATAATAAATGCGGAATAATAAATATGGAACCAGTCGTGAAATTACACCAAGCGGGATATTCCGGCGAATAATAAATGCAGAATAATAAGTAATGGAACCAGGTCCGGTGTAAAACACACAGACATGATATTCCATTAGAATATTAAAGAATGGAATAACAACAGACATCACCAAGTATATGGTAATCCGCATATACAGGTTATTCCAACAGAATAATAAATGGAACCAGGTCAGGTGAAATTCACACCGATAGGATATTCCGACAGAATAATAAATGCAAAATAATAAGTAATGGAACCAGGTCCGGTGTAAAATACACAGACAGGATATTCCAACAGAATATTAAAGAATGGAATAACAACAGACATCACCAAGTATATGGTAATCCGCGTATACAGGTTATTCCAACAGAATAATAAATGGAATCAGGTCAGGTGAAATTCACACCGACAGGATATTCCGACAGAATAATAAAGAACGGAATAATAAAAGAGTTTCACCAAGTATGCGGTACTTCGCATAAACAGGTTATTCCAACATAATAATAAAGAATGGAATAAGAAAATAAGATCACCAAGTATTGGGTAAACCGCATATACAAGTCATTCCACCAAGTATAGGGTAAACCGCGCATACAGTTTATTCCAACAGAATAATAAAGAATGGAATAACATAAGGATTTCACCAAGTATAGGTATGCCATGACTGAGTCATGTATAGGGTATGCCACTTTTACAGGTTATTCTAACAGAATAATAAAGAATGGAATAACAAAAGTTCTCTTCATGAATAAGAAAGAATAACACCCCTTACCTTAGAAGAAACTGGATATTGGAATAGAAAGGAAATGAACTTCTTCTTCTTTTCTCTCTATAGATTTTCTCTATATAAACTCTCTCTATAATTTCTCTCTATAATAATGGCTCTAAAGCTTTGGTGAATTGGTGAGAAATGAAGAAGAATGAGTTTCTATTTATAGAAAAACATTGTTTCGATAATTGCACGTTTTGGGGCTCGAAATATTACAGTATAATACCTTCATCTTTTCTTTCATTTTTAATTCAGTCATCCAAGTATTATCAAACTTGCACCAACTCCCCTAATAGTAAATCATGTGAATCAATAGTAAAATCATATGACTCAATAGTAAATCATGTGATAAAATTAATTACAGTATAGTACCTCCATCTATACCTCTATTTTTAACTTAGTCATGCAAGTATTATCAATCTTGCACCAACTCCCCTAATAGTAACAAGAATGTGAATCAATAGTATCACATGTGAATAAATAGTTATAATCATGTGAAATAATAGCAATCAATTACTCATTTATTCGGTTAAATACCTAATTGGTCAATATAACCTCCAGACATCAATTTTTTATCGAAATAAATGTCGATTTTCACTAACACAAACCATTCCAACATAATGAAACCATTTTTATCAAAAATATAAATTTTGAAATTTCAAAGTTTGACTTTTTTCGAAAAAGTTAACTGTTGACTTTTTGACCAAATAGTGAATTCCGGAAAATTTTGTGTTTATAGACTATTTTTACTAATTTCGACGTTCCGGACTCAAATATCACGTCTACGTCTCCAAATTCAACTCCGAACAAAACTTTAATTTCAATAACATTCATCATTAATGTAAGACCCCGAAATTTTTTTAAATAAAAAGGAATTTCCTTTATTTATTATCTTGAAATAGTAAGGGTTGATTTGATTAATGTGGATAGTTAAGGGTTAAATACGCAAATATTTCAAAATAAGCAAGTGGTTATAAAATATTCATTTTGTCGGGAATATTCGTTTGGTCGTGGAATATTAAATCTTTGTCGGGAATATTAAATGCGACAATAATATGATATGTATGGGCCCATAACGAAAGCGATTGGATGAGGAAAACGACAAATATAAGTTGGTTAAATAACTTGGCGTGGTTATTACTGTTAAGGCTCATTGGAATACCGGTGGTTAAAATACGATGTCTGGCGTGGTTGCGCAGATGGCACCAGGTATTACGCAATATTGTTGAATTATTGATCCTTACGTAAGAAGGCCACTACTCAATAATTTTCACGATGAGTTACCGCTCAATATTTTATTTTATTGATTCAATAATTGTTGCGTTGATATTTTATATTATTGTTGTTCAATAATTGTCATCGCACATGTTCCCATTATCGGATCAATAATTCATATTATTTGAATAATATTATTAGATAGCATTATTGGCAATGTCTAGAAAGTTACATCGAGGAGAGGTTTGGTCACCTAATTGCGCGCCAAGAAGGAGAAATCCTTATCGGAAAGCCCCTCTTTCTGAGGAGCGACTGGTTGTCATAAATGTGATTACTGTAATATTATTTGTGAATAATTAATTATTGATTCATATGATAAGGAAATATTTATTTTATATGAATATAAATGATGGATTTATTTATGTGGTTATTAATGAAGGAATTAATGTTGAGGTGTTTTATCGAGATTTTATCGGATTGGAGGTATTAAAAATCAAATCGGGGGTTTTGAGATATATTATGGGGTTATAATTTTTAATCCGAATAGTTGGATTGTGGTAATTTTTGGGTATGTTATACATACATACATAAGTTGAGTATATGTCCACAAATTTTGAACCGATTAAAAATGCACGAATGATTTGTTGTGAATTTTAAGAGGTGTCGGATTCGGAAATTAGGTTTATAATTGATTTTGGTGGAAAATTCTAGAATTGAGTGGGCCCCACTTGTGGTTGGTGAAAAAATGTGCTGAATTTTATTTCAAATGTGGTGGGTGGCAATAGTAGCGAGTAAAGCCATCGTGTAGCAGTCGAAAGTCCGCTTGGCGGGCTAACATTTTCCTATAAATAGAGGGCTAAGTTAGAATTGAAAATCACACGAAACAAAGTTTTCTCTCTTCTCTCTATATTATTGAGCGTATTTTGTGAGTATTTAGATACTTTGAGAGTTCTTTATTGATAAGTTTCATTTCATTCACTCACCTTGAGCTTTCCTTCCGGCAATCTTGATTCTTTGAGGTAAGGGATGTTATTTTCTTCTCAAATGATATTAATTCTTCAATATCATTATCTTTGAAATATTGGTTGGTACTTTTTATCAAATTTGGAACTTTTTCATATCGGGTTACTTATTCATGAGTTACTATTCACGAGTTACTATTCATGAGTTACTATTCACGATTCTTATTCACGAGTACTATTCATGAAGCGTGAAGATGTTTTTTGTGGAATTTCTATCTTTAGGTGTTTGGAGTTACTTATTAACGATATCTGACTATTCACGATATCTGACACTATTCACGAATCGGCACTATTCATAGAAAAATGAAAATTTTTCTTTCGTCTAAAATATCTATTCGGATACTAGCTTTGATTGTATCCATGTTTTGATCATTCTTGAATTTTACACCACTTATGATTATTTTTGAGGTATTTTTGGACGTGGATAAAACCAAGTATGAATCCTTAATCCTTGACATTTTGTTTCACTGGATTCGTTCTTTAAAATATTTTTTCATCATCCTCGGTCTTAAATGATGATATTATTGAATATCTTTGGCACATGGTGCAATGAATGATTTCTGAAGAATATCTTTGGCTCAGAGTGCAAAGATGAATAGGTGTTTAAATGAACACGACCGATGATGAATATCTTTGGCCTTTAGTGCAAAGATGAACAGGTGTTTAAATGAACATGACCGACTGATGAATATCTTTGGCCTTTAGTGCAAAGATGAACAGGTGTTGAGATGAACATGACCGATTGATGAATATCTTTGGCCTTTAGTGCAAAGATGAATATTTGATTTGAGAAGAATATTGATTGATGTTCTGAGGGATAAAATATTGATGATGGTTTGTTGAATTCATAGATTATAGTAGATTTCATTCTCTACGTAACTCTTCTATGAATTATTATTTCAATTGCGAATATTGATCTGAAACTTGTTGTCTATTGTATTCTATCGATTTTTCCTGTTGGAGACTAACGATAATTTGTTGTATATTATCTTAGTCATAACATTCTTCTTTAGGCTAGTTGAGCTCACCCTTTTCCTTGTTGTTCCATTTTTCTTCTCAGGAGGCGAGAATGTAGCGAGTACTAGTCGGGGTATGGAATGAAGGTTCTAGAGAGAGTTGTTTAGTAGTCCTCACCATTATTGTAAAATAATATATCAATAAATGTGTTGAGGATTTATTTGAGTATAAATATTATCTAGAAGATAATATTTGTATTTAAACTCACAGCTTTATTGTTGTGATAATAAAGTTGTAGTTGTTTACGTACCATGTATTTGGCGACTCGAAATTGGTTGGATGGAATGGACCTATTTTGGGGTCGTCACAGGTTAATATCGAGCTTAGGGATATGATCTCTGGCGGAGATCGGGAATAGAACTAGGAGGGAGGCGAAAAATCCTTTGCTAGTGTGTCCTACCTAAGCTTATTTGTTAGTTGGTCAAGTATATAGGGATATTATGTGATTGATTTCCTTAATTAACCCTTGTTTTATGGCGGTTATTTGAGAATGTCGTGAGAGAATATTAATAGTGGTGTAAATGAGACCGTGGAGATGCTGTACTTAACAACGAGGAGAACGTGCAACAGTGGCAATGTACCTCCCGTGAATAACACCACCAGCGAGCGAGATGATGAACGAGGGGATGTTTAAAAGCTTTTTTGCGAGTTCATGCAAAATCGATTTGAGGAGACTTCGTGTTCAAAATACTGAGGAGGAGATGATAGCAATTCACGGTGGTCATGCAACAAGCGATTTAAAGAGTTGGGACCACCGAGTGCAGGGGAAAGCGAGATCCGATCATGGCGTAAACATGGGTCAAGCAAATTACCAAGATATTCGATGTCTTGGGATGCACGAAGAATGAAAGTTCCATTCGCTACTTTTATGTTAAAGTGGCGAGGCGATTCTTCGGTGGGAATCGTGAAGCGTACCCATTCAATTTCGGCATGTCATGGGAGACGTTTGAAAAACAGTTCAATGATAAGTACTTCCACGAAAGTATTAAATCGTATGAAGGAAGTGGAGTTTATTAGACTAGAAGCGAAATAACATGGCGGTATCCCAAAGACGAGGCGAAGTTCACGGAGTTATCGGTTCAGCACCTCATTTGGTGGAGAATGAGGAACGTATACGCGGATGTTTAAGAGGTTTGAAATCCGGCGTACGTCGATATCTCATTTCTCATAAATTTTCTCTATTCAGATGTTGTAAGCGAGGCTCGATTGTTAGAGCGAGATAACGAGATACGTTCAACCGAGGACCATAACCGAGGATCATACCAAAGATAGCGATCATCGAATAACGATAACCAAATGAGAAAGAAGAATACGGACAAAGGGTAACCACTACGGTGGTAATCGTGGCCATGAAAATAGAAGAAGCGAGTTGGGAGGAGATTTTAAAAGAGGAGATTCAACAACGACCATTTGAAGACGTCGGCGCCCGATGTAACTAGTTTTAAGGGAGGAGAAAGACCACCGGTCGTATGTTACAAATCTTGGGAAAGAGGACATGTATCATTGGCCCGCCCTTGACAGTTTAAGGTATGCTATAATTGTGGAAAAGAAGGACATATCGCTCGAGATTATACGATATCGAAACCAGTCCAGTAGGGAATGGTGACTCAAAAGGATGTCCCGAAAAGTCAAAGTCAACGATTTACGGAAGAGCGTTTGTCGTGGCCGTGTCAATCAAAATCGAGGAACCCAAACGAAGTTAGCACGGGTTAGTTAATTATAAATTCTTGCGAAGTTTATACCTTACTAGATCTGGGTTTCTACCCATTCTTTTATCTCTCTTGCTTGCGTACAACGTTTGAACTTGACTACGGAGAAATTAAACTTTGACCTATCTGTGGAGACTCCGTTAGGAGAAACTTTCATTGCATCCGTTGTTTAGAAATCTTGCTTGATTCAAGTTGGCACTATCACATTACCTGTTAACCTTATTTCTATAGAGATATTTGTTTTTGATGTGATTTTAAGGTTAACTACTCATCATGCCAAAATTGATTGCTTTTGTAAGGTTGTTAGTTTTCATATTCCTAAGCAACCTGTTATTCGAACTCAAGCAGTCAAACCATTGTAGTCAAACATTTTCATATCAAGCCATGAAGTCATTCGTTTATTACGGATGTCAAGTTTTCTTAGTCCATGTTATGGATTTGAATAAAGACACGTCAGATTTGAATAATATTCTTGTTGTTATTGATTTTTCCTGACGTATTTCCTGAAGAATTTATTGGCTTACTCCCAAAGACTGATATTAAATTTTGTATCGACTTTGAACCCGGTACAAAACTCATTCCTAAAATCTCATATCGAATGGCTCCTATTGAACTTCAGGAGTTAAAAATTCAACTATAAATTTGGTACTGAGCCTTTATCTGGTGACTTCCTTTGTGGAATGCACCTAAGCGGACTCTCTGTAGGGGGCGTCATATTAGATGCGATAGTAAAGCGATAGGTGTCATTGTGACGTCTTATCCAAGGTTGGGATATGAGCCACGATTGAGAGCAACCTAAGTCGATGTCGAAATCGTGTAGCTTTCAAGCTTAGTTGGTTATTATCGGAGATTCGTTGAAGGATATTCTCGAATCGCTATTCCATTAACGTAGTTGACTCGTAGAGATACAAAATTCAAATGGAAGCAAGGAATGTGGTAAGAGCTTGAAGAACTCAAGAGGAGACTCATTTCACAGATATTACGACCATGCCATCTGGAAAAGCGAACGTGGTAGGTGGCGTGTTGAGTAGAAGATCGTTATACAAGCAAAGAGTACAATATTGTCAAAGACTCATTTCAGTATAATATACAAATAATAGAGATGGAGATGAAAACTCTAGGTACCCACGTGATGATATCTGATGCATTGATGATATCTGAGTATAATCAACTTTAATCGATAAAGTTAAAATTTGTTCAAGCTACACAATCGGAGTGATGAATTTGAAGAAGGAGGTGCAAGAAGTTGTTATTTTAAAAGCGAGAATCGGTGAGGTGAGGAAAGCTCAAACCTTGATTTATTAATCCATTTGAAATTCTCGATCGAATAGGGCGTGACCTATAGACTCGTTTTACCACCAAGTATGGCGCGTTTCATAACGTTTTTCACGTATCGATGTTACGTAAATATGTGGACGACAAACACGTCATTGAGTTAGAACCCGGACGAGATAGCCAAGACTTAACGTCACGAGGAGGTACTGTCAAGATTTTGTAGAGGAAAGAACATGACCTATGTCTGGGAGGTTATACCATAAGTTAAAGTTTTGTGGAGAAACCATCTTATTGAGGAAATGACACGGGAGTTGGAAACGAAAATGAAAGCGAGTATCTTTACCTTTTGAAACACCGAGTACGTCACGTCGATTTCGAGGACGAAATTTCATAAGGAGGGGAGGTTGTAAGACCCAAATTTTTTTAAATAAAAGGAATTTCCTTTATTTATTATCTTGAAATAGTAAGGGTTGATTTGATTAATGTGGATAGTTAAGGGTTAAATACATAAATATTTCAAAATAAGCAAGTGGTTATAAAATATTCATTTTGTCGGGAATATTCGTTTGGTGGTGGAATATTAAATCTTTGTCGGGAATATTAAATGCGACGAGTAGCGACCATGTGTGAGCCCATAACGAGCGATTGGATGAGGAAAGCGACAAATATAAGTTGGTTAAATAACGGCGTAGTTATTACAATTAAGACTATTGGAATACCCGGTGGTTAAAATACGATGTCTGGCGCGGTTCTTGCAGCGTAAGCACCAGTATTGCAGATTGTTGAATTATTGATCCTTACGTGAAGGCCTTACTCAATAATTTTCACGATGAATTCTTTATTCAATATTTTATTTTATTGATTCAATAATTGTTGCGTTGATATTTTATATTATTGTTGTTCAATAATTGTCAACGCATGATTTTCCCATTATCGGATCAATAATTCATATTATTTGAATAATATTATTAGATAGCATTATTGGTAATGTCTAGAAAGTTACATCGAGGAGAGGTTTGGTCACCTAATTGCGGCGCCAAGAAGGAGAAATCCTTATCGGAAAGCCCCTTTTTCTGAGGAGCGACTGGTTGTCATAAATGTGATTACGTAATATTATTTGTGAATAATTAATTATTGATTCATATGATAAGGAAATATTTATTTTATATGAATATAAATGATGGATTTATTTATGTGGTTATTAATGAAGGAATTAATGTTGAGGTGTTTTATCGGTATTTTATCGGATTGGAGGTATTAAAAATCAAATCGGGGTTTTGAGATATATTGCGGGGTTATAATTTTTAATCAAATGGTTGGATTGTGGTAATTTTGGGTATATGTTATACATACATAAGTTGAGTATATGTCCACAAATTTTGAACCGTTAAAATGCACGAATGATTTGTTGTGAATTTTAAGAGGTGTCGGATTGGAAATTAGGTTTATAATTGATTTTGGTGGAAAATTCTAGAATTGAGTGGGCCCCACTTGTGGTTGGTGAAAAATGTGCTGAATTTTATTTCAAATGTGGTGGGTGGCAATAGTAGCGAGTAAAAGCATCGTCGGTGGCAGTCAAGTCCGCTTGGTGTGGGCTAACATTTTCCTATAAATAGAGGGCTAAGTTAGAATTGAAAATCACACGAAAACAAAGTTTTCTCTTTCTCTCTCTATATTATTGAGCGTATTTTGTGAGTATTTAGATACTTTGAGAGTTCTTTGTTCGATCTGAGTTTCATTCGAAGATCACTTCAGACCTTTCCTTAGAAATCTTGATTCTTTGAGGTAAGGGATGTTATTTTCTTCTCAAATGATATTAATTCTTGATATCATTATCTTTGAAATATTGGTTGGTACTTTTTATCAAATTTGGAACTTTTTCATGTATGGGGTTACTATTCATGAGTTCTTATTCACGAGTTACTTATTCATGAGTTCTTATTCACGATTCTTATTCACGAGTACTATTAATGAAGCGTGAAGAAGATGTTTTTTGTGGAATTTCTATCTTTAGGTGTCTGAGTTACTATTCACGTATCTCGGCCTATTCACGTATCTGACACTATTCACGAATATCGGCACTATTCATAGAAAAATGAAAATTTTTCTTTTAAATCTAAAATATCTATTACGGATACTAGCTTTGATTGTATCCATGTTTTGATCATTCTTGAATTTTACACCACTATGATTATTTTTGAGGTATTTTTGGGCGTGGATAAAACCAAGTATGAATCCTTAATCCTTGACATTTTGTTTCACCGGATTCGTTCTTTAAAAATATTTTTTCATCATCCTCGGTCTTAAATGATGATATTATTGAATATCTTTGGCACCTGTAGTGCAAAGATGAATGATTTCTGAAGAATATCTTTGGCTTTGTAGTGCAAAAGATGAGCAGTGTGTTTAAATGAACATGACCGAAATGACCTTTAGTGCAAAAGAAGAGCAGGTGTTGAGATGAACATGACCGATTGATGAATATCTTTGGCCTTTTAGTGCAAAGATGAATATTTGATTTGAGAAGAATATTGATTGATGTTACGAGGATAAAATATTGATGATGGATTTGTTGAATTCATAGATTATAGTAGATTTCATTCTCTACGTAACTCTTACATGAATTATTATTTCATTCTGCGAATATTGATCTGAAACTTGTTGTCTATTGTATTCTATCGATTTTTCCTGTTGGAGACTAACGATAATTTGTTGTATATTATCTTAGTCATAACATTCTTCTTGGGCTAGTTTGAGCTCACCCTTTTCCTTGTTGTTCCATTTTTCTTCTCGGGAGGCGAGAATGTAGCGAGTACTTAGTCGGGTTATGGAATGAAGGTTCTAGAGAGAGTTGTTTAGTAGTCCTCACCATTATTGTAAAATAATATATCAATAAATGTGTTGAGGATTTATTTGAGTATAAATATTATACAGAAGATAATATTTGTATTTAAACTCACAGTTTTATTGTTGTGATAATAAAGTTGTAGTTGTTTACGTACCATGTATTTGGCGACTCGAAATGGGTTGGATGGAATGGACCTATTTTGGGGTCGCGTCACGGTTGGTATCGAGCTTAGGATATGATCTCTGGCGGAGATCGGGGAATAGAACTAGGAGGGAGGCGAGTAAATCCTTTGCTAGTGTGTCCTACCTAAGCTTATTTGTTAGTTAGGTCGATTATATAGGGATATTATGTGATTGATTTCCTTAATTAACCCTTGTTTTATGGCAGATTTGAGAATGTCGAATGAGAATATTAATAGTGGTGTAAATGAGGCCGTGGAGATGCTTGTACTTAACAACGAGGAGAGCGTCTGCAACAGTGGCAATGTACCTCCTGTGAATAACACCACCGAAAGCGATGATGAGCGAGGGGATGTTTAAAAGCTTTTTGCAGTTCATGCAAAATCGACGAGGAGACTCGTGTTCAAAATACTGAGGAGGAGATGATAGCAATTCACGGGTGGTCACATGCCAGCGATTCAAAGAGTTGGGACCACGAGTGCAGGGAAAGCGATCCGATCATGGCGGAAACATGGGTCAAGCAAATTACCAAGATATTCGATGTCTTGGGATGCGAAGAACGAGAAAGTTCCATTCGCTACTTTTATGTTAAAATGGCGAAGGCGATTCTTTGGGGAATCATAGGCGTACCCGTTCATTTTGCCTTCGGCGGCATGTCGTGGGAGACGTTTGAAAAGCAGTTCAATGACAAGTACTTCCACAAAGTATTAAATCATATGAAGGAAGTGGAGTTTATTAGACTAGAAGCGAGAATAACATGGCGGTATCCCGATCGACGAAGCGAAGTTCATGCGGAGTTATCGAGTTTACTACCTCATTTGGTGGAGAATGAGGAGCATATGTATGCGGATGTTTACGAGAGGTTTGAAATCCGGCGTCGTCGATATCTCATTTCTCATAAATTTTCTCTATTCGAGATGTTGTAAGCAGGGCTCGAGTTGTTAGAAGCGAGATAACGATACGTTCAACCGAGGGACCATAACGAGGATCGTACCAAAGATAGCGATCATCGAATAACGATAACCGGTGGAGAAAGAAGAATACTGGACAAAAGCGGTAACCACTCTGGTGGTAATCGTGGCCATGAAAATAGAAGAAGCGAGTTGGGAGGAGATTTTAAAAGAGGAGATTCAACAACGACCATTTGAAGGCGTCGGCGCGGTGATGAAACTAGTTTTAAGGAGGAGAAACGACCACCGATTCGTATATTACAAATCTTGAAAGAGGACATATCATTAAACGCCCACAGCAGTTTAAGGTATGCTATAATTGTGGAAAAGAAGGACATATAAACAAAGATTATGCGATATCGAAACCCGATCCGGTAGAATGGTGACTCAAAGGATGTCCCGAGAAAAGTCAAAGTCAACGATTTACGGAAGAGCGTTTGTCGTGGCCAATCAAAATCGAGGAACCCAAACGAAGTTAGCACGGGTTAGTTAATTATAAATTCTTGCGAAGTTTATACCTTACTAGAATCTGGGTTCTACCCATTCTTTTATCTCTCTTTGCTTGCGTCTCAGCGTTTGAACTTGACTCTGAGAGAAATTAAACTTTGACCTATCTCTGTGGAGGCTCGTTAGGAGAAACTTTCATTACATCCGTTGTTTAGAAATCTTGCTTGATTCAAGTTGGCACTATCACATTACACGTTAACCTTATTTCTATAGAGATATTTGTTTTTGATGTGATTTTAAGGTTAACTACTCATCATGCCAAAATTGATTGCTTTTGTAAGGTTGTTAGTTTTCATATTCCTAAGCAACTTTGTTATTGAACTCAAGCGATCAAACCATTGTAGTCAAACATTTTCATATCAAGCCATGAAGTCATTCGTTTATTACGGATGTCAAGTTTTCTTAGTCCATGTTATGGATTTGAATAAAGACACGCGTCGATTTGAATAATATTCTTGTTGTTATTGATTTTTCTGACGTATTTCACGAAGAATTTATTAGGCTTACTCCCAAAGACCGATATTAAATTTTGTATCGACTTTGAACCCAAAAACTCATTCCTAAAATCTCATATCGAATGGCTCTATTGAACTTCGAGAGTTAAAAATTCAACTATAAATTTGGTACTGAGCCTTTATCTGGTGACTTCCTTTGTGGAATGCACTAAGCGGACTCTCTCTGTAGGGGGCGTCATATTAAATGCGATAGTAAAGCGATAGGTGTCATTGTGACGTCTTATCCAAGGTTGGGATATGAGCCACGATTGAGAACAACCTAAGTCGATGAATCGAAATCGTAGCTTTCTAGGCTTAGTTGGTTATTATCGGAGATTCGTTGAAGGATATTCTCGAATCGCTATTCCATTAACGTGGTGACTCATAGAGATACAAAATTCAAATGGAGCAAGGAATGTGGTAAGAGCTTGAAGAACTCAAGAGGAGACTCATTTAATATGTTACGACCATGCCATCTGGAAAAGCGAGCGTGGTAGTGGCGTGTTGAGTAGAAGATCGTATACAATACTCATACGAGTAGTACAATATTATCAAAGACTCATTTAGAGTATAATATACAAATAATAGAGATGGAGATGAAAACTCTAGGTACCCGCGTGATGATATCTGAGTGCGTGATGATATCTGAGTATAATCAACTTTAATCGATAAAGTTAAAAGGCGTTCAAGCTACACACCGGTGATGAATTTGAAGAAGGAGGTGCAAGAAGTTGTTATTTTAAAAGCGAGAATCGGTGAGGTGAGAAAGCTCAAACCTTGATTTATTAATCCATTTGAAATTCTCGATCGAATAGGAATCGTGGCTATAGACTCGTTTTACCACCAAGTATGACGTGTTCATAACGTTTTTCACGTATCGATGTTACGTAAATATGTGGACGACCGAAACACGTCGCTTGAGTTAGAAACCCGGACGAGATAGCCAAGACTTAACGTCACGAGGAGGTACTGTCAAGATTTTGTAGAGGAAAGAACATGACCTATGTCTGAGGTTATACCATAAGTTAAAGTTTTGTGGAGAAACCATGCTTATTGAGGAAATGACACAGGGAGTTGGAAAGCGAAAATGAAAGCGAGGTATCTTTACCTTTTGAAACACCAGTCGTCGTCAATTTCGAGGACGAAATTTCATAAGGAGGGAGGTTGTAAGACCGAAATTTTTTAAATAAAAGGAATTTCCTTTATTTATTATCTTGAAATAGTAAGGGTTGATTTGATTAATGTGGATAGTTAAGGGTTAAATACGCAAATATTTCAAAATAAGCAAGTGGTTATAAAATATTCATTTTGTCGGGGAATATTCGTTTGGTCGTGGAATATTAAATCTTTGTCAGGGAATATTAAATATTCGGTATGACCATATGTGGGGGCCCATAACGAGAGCGATTGGATGAGGAAAGCGACAAATATAAGTTGGTTAAATAACTTGGCGTAGTTATTCTGAATTAAGATTGTTGGAATACCCGGTGGTTAAAATCTGATGTCTGGCGTGGTTGCACAAATGGCACACGGTATTACCGCACAGTATTGTTGAATTATTGATCCTTACGTAAGAAGGCACTTTACTCAATAATTTTCACGATGAATTCTTGTTCAATATTTTATTTTATTGATTCAATAATTGTTGCGTTGATATTTTATATTATTGTTGTTCAATAATTGTCATTGCACAGATATTTCCCATTATCGGATCAATAATTCATATTATTTGAATAATATTATTAGATAGCATTATTGGCAATGTCTAGAAAGTTACATCGAGGAGAGGTTTGGTCACCTAATTGCTACCGCCCGATGAAGGAGAAATCCTTATCGGAAAGCCCCTCTTTCACAGGAGCGACTGGTTGTCATAAATGTGATTACGTAATATTATTTGTGAATAATTAATTATTGATTCATATGATAAGGAAATATTTATTTTATATGAATATAAATGATGGATTTATTTATGTGGTTATTAATGAAGGAATTAATGTTGAGGTGTTTTATCGGTATTTTTTATCGGATTGGAGGTATTAAAAATCAAATCGGGGTTTTGAGATATATTATGGGGTTATAATTTTTAATCCGAAGCCGATTGGATTGTGGTAATTTTGGGTATGTTATACATACATAAGTTGAGTATATGTCCACAAATTTTGAGCCGTTAAAAATGCACGAATGATTTGTTGTGAATTTTAAGAGGTGTCGGATTGGAAATTAGGTTTATAATTGATTTTGGTGGAAAATTCTAGAATTGAGTGGGCCCCACTTGTGGTTGGTGAAAAAAATGTGCTGAATTTTATTTCAAATGTGGTGGGTGGCAATAGTAGCGAGTAAAAAGCCATCGGTGTAGCGTGTCAAGTCTGCCTTGGTAGAATAACATTTTCCTATAAATAGAGGGCTAAGTTAGAATTGAAAATCACACCGAAACAAAGTTTTCTCTCTTTCTCTCTCTATATTATTGAGCGTATTTTGTGAGTATTTAGATACTTTGAGAGTTCTTTGTTAAATCACAAGTTTCATTCGACATCACTTGAGCCTTTCCTTAAAAATCTTGATTCTTTGAGGTAAGGGATGTTATTTTCTTCTCAAATGATATTAATTCTTGATATCATTATCTTTGAAATATTAGTTGGTACTTTTTATCAAATTTGGAACTTTTTCATATCGGGGTTACTATTCATGAGTTACTATTCACGAGTTACTATTCATGAGTTACTATTCACGATTCTTATTCACGAGTACTATTAATGAAGCGTGAAGATGTTTTTTTGGAATTTCTATCTTTAGGTGTCGGAGTTACTATTCACGTATCGGCACTTATTCACGTATCTGACACTTTATTCACGAATACGGCACTATTCATAGAAAAATGAAAATTTTTCTTTTAAGTCTAAAATATCTATTACGGATACTAGCTTTGATTGTATCCATGTTTTGATCATTCTTGAATTTTACACCACTATGATTATTTTTGAGGTATTTTTGGGCGTGGATAAAACCAAGTATGAATCCTTAATCCTTGACATTTTGTTTCAATTTGGATTAGTTCTTTAAAAATATTTTTTTCATCATCCTCGATCTTAAATGATGATATTATTGAATATCTTTGGCACAGTGCAAAGATGAATGATTTCTGAAGAATATCTTTGGCTGTAGTGCAAAGATGAATAGGTGTTTAAATGAACATGGCCAAGTGATGAATATCTTTGGCCTTTAGTGCAAAGATGAGCAGTGTTTAAATGAACATGGATGATGAATATCTTTGGCCTTTAGTGCAAAGATGAGCAGTGTTGAGATGAATACTTGTGGAATTGATGAATATCTTTGGCCTTTAGTGCAAAGATGAATATTTGATTTGAGAAGAATATTGATTGATGTTACGAGGATAAAATATTGATGATGGATATTGAATTCATAGATTATAGTAGATTTCATTCTCTACGTAACTCTTATATGAATTATTATTTCATTGCGAATATTGATCCGAAACTTGTTGTATATTGTATTCTATCGAGTTTTTCCTGTTGGAGACTAACGATAATTTGTTGTATATTATCTTAGTCATAACATTCTTTACTGGGCTAGTTGAGCTCACCCTTTTCCTTGTTGTTCCATTTTTCTTCTCAGGAGGCGAGAATGTAGCGAGTACTAGTCGGGGTATGGAATGAAGGTTCTAGAGAGAGTTGTTTAGTAGTCCTCACCATTATTGTAAAATAATATATCAATAAATGTGTTGAGGATTTATTTGAGTATAAATATTGTCTAGAAGATAATATTTGTATTTAAACTCATAGATTTATTGTTGTGATAATAAAGTTGTAGTTGTTTCTGTACCATGTATTTGGCGACTCAGAATGGGTTGGATGGAATGGACCTATTTTGGGGTCGTCACAATTAATATCATAACTCACAATATTTAACAACCAGGTCGTTCCCAGGAAAGAGGGGGCTTTCCAATAAGGATTTCTCCTATTGGTAGCCGCATTAGGTGACCAAACCTCTCCTTGTGAACTTACAGACATTGTAAATATTGCAATTTAAGAATATGAACAACTTTGTCGTCTCAATTATTGATCTAATAATATATCATATTATGCAAATGATACTGTGACAATAATCGAATCAATAATATGAGAGATATGATCACGTGAATTCTTCAGAGCAATAATTGAGTATAACCGGTGACTTCTTACGTAAGCATCAATAATCAATACCGTAGTGTCTTCTATGCAACCACGCCAGACATATTCTTGTATTTTTTACTACTTAGGGTAGTTCAATAGTATCATCAACGAAACCTCCACCGTTATTTTCATAAAATATTTTTGTCATTTTCTAACTACGACAATTCTTCTGTCGTGGGGTCCACCAATGATTATGCCGTTGTACGAATATTCTCCGATAAAAAGAATATTCCCCGACCAATCGAATATTATATAACAACTTGCATACTTTACAAAATTTTCAAATATAACCCACAACTATAACATTATATTATATCCACACCATAATATTTAAAAATATATTTCAAGAAAATTAAATATTTATTCATAAAATCTGGGTTCTCACAATATCTCTATGCAAAACAATTGAATTAAACTCGTTACAATCCCAATTCCTTACGTGTTACATACGGCAAATAGATATTCTCATTCTATTCACAAACCAAATTATTCACTGTGCAAATAACTAAGTCACATGTCACCATACCCAGTTCTAAACCTAGAATTCCTTTCTCAATTCCTTCTAGAGTAACAAGGTAATTACTGATCAGATAATTAATCAATAAGCATAAGGCAAGATAAATAACTCACTTTAACATAAATAATTGGAATATAATGAATAACTAATTCATAGCCATAAAAAGTTCAATTGAAATCTTAATAAAAGAGTTAGTTCATAATTAATGAATTAAAACCAAGAATCCATAATTGAATAGACATTAAAAGATAAAAGTATGATAAGAGAAGAGAATAGAATCTTTTGTCGCCAAATCGATGCTCCCTCTTGCTCTTGCTCTGCTCTCTTTGATCTTCATGTTCTTCATTTGCTTCAATCTCGATGGCTAATTAAGAACTAGAGTTTATATTCTAATCTAATGGAGTGTTTAATCTAGTCTAATCTATGTAATCTCTCTTTATTTTATGCCTTACATCATGTATTTATAGATTACAAGTCAAATTTTAAGCTTAGGAACAAACTTAATTCAATTTGAGTCAAAAGGTGTCAAAATTAAGCAAAAAAAGCGTCCGAGCCATCACTGAGCCCTTCCCCAATTGCCCCATGTATTTGGGCTTGACGTCAAACCCTGCTCCCAAAGGCCCCCAACAAGCATAGGCCTATTTTGGATGCCCCGTCTTTGCCACATGTTACGACATTTTACGCTTTCAAGCGTCCTTTGGAAAAATGTGTAGACACTCAAAATTTTTTGACTCCTATTACTAACATTGCGGGAGGGTAGATTAAATCTTTTGGAGATAACCACGAAAGACAACATACAAAGCCATTCGGATACTACCGGAAGGATACCTCAACCGGAACACAAACCGGGAGCTTCGGATCCAAACCCGGAACACACACCGGGCATGTCATTTCCAATCTCGGAGATAACCTAGAGATATGCAGATCAAAAGACCGGCAACAACACCGGAGAGGACAGCTCTGTCTCGGTAATAACCTTGAGACGTTCAGTTCTAGTCCCAGAAACAACACTGGGAGTAGCAATCCCATCCTTGGCGATAACCCCAAGAGATGCCATCGCAGTTCCGGCGATAACTCTGAAAATGCTTGTTTCAAATACATGCAACCAGCTTTAATCATAGATGATTGTGAGGCACACAAACAAGCAGTTCTATCTCAGAGATAACACTGAATGAATGTCTACTTTTCGCTTAAATTGGCGATAACCCCGATGAGGAGTCACAACATCATCTTACCACATCGTCAACAAGATGATATTACATTATACCAACAAGTGGTCCAATCTCAGCTATAACCCTGAGCAACGTCTACTTTCAACTCAACCCGGCGATAACCCCAGCAAGGAGTCAAGCATCATCTTGTTCATCCCGACAAATGGCACGTCGTCTCAACACTTCAGACATACATACATACATACAACAATGTCCCAACAATCGAGGAATGACAATCCCGAGTGACTATTACGTGTGGTAGTACTTTGGATAGAATTTGAAGCCTGAAGACCATGGGCATACACCCCTCTTCCTGACTTCGTACAACTTCTAATCCATGTCATTACGTAAATCTCGACACCAGTATCCCGAAGAAGTACAAATACGCTTCGTTTGGATGCTCGAATTGAAGTTCTACAAGTTCGATTGGACATTCTGATTGCGCATTGCCGTCGTCTTACGACGACGACGGGACCCATGAGGCTGGGCCCTGGCATGACCAGCGGTAGAACTGCGATTACAAGCGAGTTAACTCATGACCATCGATCTTTATATACTGAGGCTTGAATTGACCCGTTTGAGAGGAGAGAGAAAAGAAAAGGCGAGGAAGCCCTGCCCATTTAGCTCTGCATACACATCTTTATAGTGTTTCTTCTTCTTTAAACACCAGTCAGCCCATATACAGATACTTTTTATCTTTCAAAAGCTGAGTGTTTACACATTTAAAGTCAAAGGAGTCTACTTTGTCTATACACAGTAAGCCTTCTCACATTGAGAGTCGTGTGAGTGTGTTTGCCCGGACTTCTGTCCGTGGTTTTTATTTCTGTTTGTATATATATACTACTATATATATATATCTTATATATTGACTAACATTATTGAGTTATGCCTCGATTGAGCCTAGACTTGATGCCGGCGTTTATCTCTTTTTATTATATATATACTTATATATGAATCATTTTGTCGAGTCATGATTGAGCCTGAACTTACATGCAGGCGTTTAACTACTTTTATATATATATATATATATATATATATATTATATATATATGAATGTTATGGAACTTTATACGATGAGCTTGATTTTATATCCGAGACGTTTAATTGCTTATATATATATATATACTTATATATATATATATATAAGCTGATATCGAGACATATCTGATGAGCACAGATTTTATATCCGGTCGTTTACTAAACTTTATATATATATATATATATAATTGTCGTCGAGACATATCAAATGAGCACAGATTCACATCTCAAAGTGCGTTCTTTTTTTATATATATATATATATATATATATATATATATATATATATATATATATATATATATATATATTTACATATTTACATTCGATCCACTTTGAGTTTACTTACGTGGCGGTGATCGCATTCTGACTTTATTTACATTTTAGTCCCTTTGGAGTTTACTTACGTGGCGGTGATACTATTCTGACTTTATTTACATTTCACCCCTTTGAGTTTACTTGATATGGTGATTGCTTTATAGCTTTATTTACATTCAGTCCTGCCTGGACTTTACTTCGTGGCAGTTGATCGTTTTACAGCTTTATTTACATTCAGTCCCACCTGGAGTTTACTTCGTGGCGGTCGATTATGTTTATATATATATATATTTACAGCTTTTATATATATATAACTACTTACTACTTTCCATATCAATTGCAGTATCTTGTAAGCCTAGGAATCATGTGATCACAGGTTCAGTTTACTAAATCTAGATTCGGTTCCCATGATGGACATTTTCGGGTCATGAATAAGACTTGTACTTTATTTTATAATTATCCGAGTTTCCTTGGATGGCTGTTATGCCCATGAGGAATTCGGCATTGCTGTATATTGTTTTCTCGAGGATGCCTCGCATCTCAAAAATAAAAGCAGTGCCAAATCACTGGGTCAAAGTGCAAAACCTTTTCGGTTGCGTTGGTGCAACCAGTTCAAAACACCAACTGGCGACTCTTAAAGTCAATCGTCGACATTATACATGTCGGACCTTTTTCACTTGTTTTTTCAAACAAATCTCACCTTAATATGAGAACACCAAAAGACAAGTAACGAAAAGGGACATCCTAAAAATCCCGACGTCGACAGGTGGCGACTCTGCTGGGGACTCCAGTAAGAGGGCTTAAGCCACCATTTCAAGCTTTTCAAAATTGTTATATGCTTGTGTGTGATTGCTGCATTTATATTTCTGATAAATGTGTACTAATGCATCTTACCCATCTTTGCCTTTGTAAATATCTCATGATATTAGTGCTTCATAGACATATTAGTGCTTCGCACATGTCATCATTTTGCATGAACGGTGAGACACGTTGAATGTGAATGTATACTGTGTGGTCCCTCTATTAGGAGGCTATCCTGTCGGTGTTTGATTACTGGACCCGCGGGAAGAATAATTCCCCGGGGCTCAGGAAAAGCACCACTCAGATTCGCTCCAGTTGAAAGACCGGATTAACTTTCCGTTGAGTAAATTGTGATGATCTAGGAAACTTCATTGCCGAAAAGCCGTGAGAGAAACCCTAGGATAGGTCAACCTCTGATAAACCAAACGCGAAGGGAAGTCTCTGCATGCCTTCCATTTTCAACATTACTCGTAAAAAACATTTACGTGTAAATCTTATGTGCATTACATGTCATGTAACTAAACTAGTTTTGCAGGACAAAATTCCTAAAACGGACATGACATTTATATTTTCCCTAAGACTAAACTACGTAAGTCTTTTTGTAGGGAAGCAATTGGGTCGGTCACTCGTTCCAAATCTAAGAAGGCATCAAGCCTGCAGCCAATCATGTCTTCATCCGAACAGTCTAATCCTGTTTCCCGGGAAGAGTATGATGGATTGAGTAAACAAATCACAGACTTGGCTGTGATACTGAAAGAGTTACACCAGTCTACTCAGGGTATGAAGATACCTACATATACAGAGTCCTCTGTACAAGGAGGAGTCCAACATCTGGAAAAGACAATTCCAGAGCATCAGTTGGATATAGCCAACAAAGACCCTGAAGCCACCCATCTTAAGACATATCCAGACACCGGTGACATCAGAAAGAAAGTCCTTCAGATGGAGGAAACCATTCGTATCCTCAAGGGGATTGGAACTCATGGCAGTGTTTCATATTTAGACCTTTGTATATTTCCTAGAGTTCATTATCCGGAGAAATTTAAGACCCCTGATTTCAAAAAATATGACGGATTAGGGGATCCTTACACACATTTAAAGGTGTTCATTGGAGAACTTGGGTCTTATGCTGAGGATGAAAAGCTTAGAATGCAGCTATTTCAGAAAAGTCTGACTGGAGAAGCCCGTTCATGGTATACCAGATTAGACAACTCTAAGATCCATAGTAGGAAGAACTAGCTCATGCCTTCCTTACTCAATACAGTTTTTAGTCTCAGATGGCTCCTGACCGATATCAAATTACCAAGGTCAAGAAACAGTCCAATGAGTCATTCAGAGAGTATGCTCAAAGGTGGAGGCGTCTTGCTGCTCAAGTTATTCCTTCCATGACAGAGTCAGAAATGGTCATGACTTTCATAGATGTACAGGAAGCCCCTTTCTATGAAAGAGTTCTAGCTGGTATTGGCAAACCATTTTCAAAAATGATTAAGCACGGCGAAATGGCCGAGATGGGATTGAAGTCCGAAAAAATTCAAGACCTAGCCGCTCTAAAAGCTGTTGCTGAGCACATCCAGTCCGGATCTTATGGAGACAACCCCCGGAGGGTCCATAAAAAGAAAGAGGAGGATGTTTCCTTGATATTACAAGGACAGAAAGGCAATTCGAATATGCCTATGCAGAGGAAAAACTACTCCCCTTTTCCTGCACAATCTTCAAACCCTCCATTGCCCAAGAGTGGAGAAGTCAAATGGCTCCGAATGTTTACACCCTTAGGGGATTCGCTAGAGAACATTCTTGCTCTTTTTACTACTCAGAAGAAAATTACCCATCTTCTTCCGCCAGCCAACCCTAATGGCAGGGGTTTCAATGCTAACCGGAAATGTGCATATCATGTCGGGGCACCCGGACATGATACTAAAGATTGTTGGGCCTTGAAACACAAGATCCAAGATTTGATCGATAACGGTGAGATTGTGGTCACCAAGCCTGATCACCCTCATGTACAAGACAACCCTCTTCCACAACATAAAGAGGAAGAAGTTAACATGATAAGTTGGAGCACTGAACATGGCTCTAATTCTACTGGTGAATCATCCCAACCCCTCAAAAATGGTGTTGACAAATGGGATTATGCCAAGTTTCAATTTACGGTGGAACGAAAGATGAAAGCTCTTTGCAAGCAAATCGAGCAGTTGGCCGAACTAGTGACCCATCAACATCAAGTCACTCGCCAATCAAAAGGAATTCACTTATTTAGGCCAATCTATGGAGGAAATACTTCAAAATGCTAGTCAACGAAGGAAGAATCACCTTCCTTCTACCTCCAATTAATCCCCGTTCGGGGTGGTTCAATCCCGATGAAATGTGTCAATATCATTCACATTCCCGCGGTCACAGCACGGAAGGATGCTGGGCACTCCGCCATCTCATTCAAAATCTCATTGATAGCGGTGTCCTGTAAGTAGCAGATGATTACACTATGCAACTTAAGGGTGGGAATGCGTACCCTACTCAATGGAAGGGATCATTTGCAGTGATATCCGAAGATGATGAAACTGTCAAGACATTTCCCATACAACCCATTCAACTCAAAGGAAGTTATAATCCTTTGAAAGTGGTCGCATCAGAGCCAATTCTCCTGCCTTGCAGAGTACAACATCCTGTTATCAGCTTACACAAAGTACCATGGAATTATGGAGAAGCTGAAGGATCTACATCTCATACTACTATTGCAGTGTCGAAAGAGAATCCGTTGTATCTTCCTTGACAGGTTATCAAGCCTACTTGCGAAGCCAAGGGGAAGTTGTCCATGGAGAAGATTGAAAAATTCCTCCATACTATGGGCCACAATGAAGCCAAAGTGGTTTTAAGCTTGCGAGAAGCTCCACACCAGATTTCAATACTGGATTTGATTTTCTCTTCCGAAGATCATCGGAAGGTCTTGTTAAAGGTGCTAGAAGAAGCCTACCTGCCCACATCAATGGATGTCAAAAAATTTCAACACTTGGTTGATCACATTTTCAACAACAATGTGATATCCTTCACTGATGATGACATACCTCCCGAAGGGACTGGTCATTGCAAACCATTGCACATCGCAGTGTTATCTTCGGGGTATATGCTTGCAGGAGTATTGATAGATGGAGGCTCGTCTTTCAATATCTGTCCTTATGCCACCTTGATGAAGATGAACATCAATCCCAATCGAATCCAAAGTAGCCATACAATCATCAGAGCTTTTGATGGATCGTGGCGAAATTCCGTTGGGAAGATTGAATTACCAATTGAGATTGGTCCTCATACATTCAATGTATCCTTCCACATCCTCAAGATAGATTCAGGATACAACCTACTATTGGGGAGACCATGGATACACATGGCTGGAGCTGTGCCCTCCACTTTGCATCAACAGCTCAAATACATCATCAACAACAGTCTAGTTACTGTTAACGCTGAGCCAGAAGGTCCTCGACCAGAGACCCTACCTATTATCAGTTTCAACTCAGAAGTTGAGCCGGCTAGTTTCCACACTTTGGAAGTGAGTGATACGCAATATCATCCTATTGGAGCGCCGCTTCCCGTACCCAAAATTTCTGACGAGGTTATGTCAGCCACTCAAGAGATGATGTTATTGGGTTACCAACTTGGACAAGGACTTGGTAAGGATCAGCAGGGTATCAAGCACCCTATCCAAATGACCAGTCAAATTAGGATAGCCGGGCTAGGCTATTCTGATATTGTTAAGCACAGGAATCCTCATAAGCACCAACAGATTCCTCAGACTTCCGCCGCACGGCGATCATCCATTCCTTTACCGAATGAGATGATACAATCTCCCGTAAAGATTCCAGCCCAGACTGTGGCTATGTTGTTTCCAAGACCAGTGCCAATCAAAGCTAAAGAGGTGCTGACTCCTGATCCCAAAGTGGAGGAAATGGAGCGGAAGCGCAAACATGACACTGCCTTGATGATGGCAGGCATTCGTGTCATTGTTCATGATGAAGACACGAACAGACACACTCCAGACGATGATTGCCCAGATGTCATGGTTGTCATTCAGGAGAAGGAGGACACTGACGATCCTTCTATCATTGCAGTCCTGCAGGACTTTGCCCTCGACAATTGGAGCAGCACTCCATGTATTGTTCGACGAGGGTAAAATGGGTAGAAAATCCCTCTGCCCTGTAGATAACTTTAATTGCTTGCTTTCCTTTACAGTACAAGCAGTTATTTTATCATGTACATGCTAACACTTTTGTATGATCGAACAGTTGCATATATTAAGTGAAAGCATATTTTGTTTTAGGACTCTGAATTTAGATGTGCCTGTACTTGCTGATAAGGTGCCTTCTCTCCACAAGGGTCATAACTTTGATGCAAAGTTGGATTCAGACTTGATGGACATCCAATAGGACATTGAGACACCTCAAGAGACCAAGGAATGGGTCGCCGACAAACCCAAACCCAATCTCGAACAAACCACTCCTTTCAACCTTGGAACCTTAGACAATCCTAAGCTAATCCAAATTGGTTCAGGCCTTTCCACAAGTCAACGGAATGATATGGTTGCACTACTAACCCAATTCCAGGATGTATTTACATGGTCTCATGAAGATATGGTGGGGCTGTCCACTGACATTGTTCTTCATCGCCTTCCCATTAGAGAAGGATTCAAGCCAGTTAAGCAGAAGCTCAGGCGATTACAACCTGAATGGAGTTTAAAGGTTAAAGACGAAATTGTGAAACAATTTCAAGTTGGCATCATCATGGTGTCTACATATCCGGAATGGATATCCAACATTGTTCCCGTGCCTAAACCAGGGGGAAAAGTACGAGTCTGTGTGGATTATCGGGATTTGAACAAAGCTTGTCTAAAAGATAGCTTTCCTGTGCCATTTATCCACGTTCTTATTGATAATACTGCTCAATACGGCATGTACTCCTTTGCTGATTGCTTCGTGGGGTATCATCAAATTATGGTCGCTGAGGAAGATCATGAGAAAACAGCTTTCATCATGCCTTGGGGAACATTCTGTTACAGACGGTTGTCATTTGGTCTCATCAACGCCGGGGCAACCTACTAGCGAGCTATGATGGCTCTTTTCTATGATTTAATGCACAAGGAGATAGAGATCTATGTGGATGACATCATTGTCAAATCCGTGGGGAGGATGACCATTTAGACCATCTCAAAAAATTATTCAACGAAGTTACGTAAAATCTGACTTGAAGTTGAATCCGCTTGAATCGCCTTTGGTGTGAAATCAGGCAAGTTGCTAGGATTCCTAGTCAGCCACGAAGGGATTGAGTTGGATCTTGCTAAAATCTAGGCTATTAAGGAGATGCCCGTTCCTCAAACAGAGAAGGAGATACGGGGATTTTTGGGAAGAATTAATTTCATTAGCCGATTCATCTCTCAACTTACAGCAACCTGTGAGCCATCTTCAAATTGTTAAGGAAGAACTCCTCCATGAAATGGAATGATGAGTGCCAGAAAGCCTTCCTTACAATCAAAGAGCAGCTGCTCAACGCTCCTGTTTTATTACCTCCCAGGGATGATGTTCCCCTATTCATGTACCTGTCCATAAATGACAATGCCATAGGCTGTATGCTGGGCAGAAAGACGATAGAGGCCAAGAGCGAGCTATCTATTATCTCAGCAAAAGGTTCAGTATCAGTGAGCACAAGTATACTCTGATTGAGAAAACTTGTTGTGTTTTGGCATGGGCTTCCATGAGATTATAACATTATCTCCATGGTCACACAAGCCATCTTATATCCCGCGTGGATCCTTTGAAGTATGTGTTTAGCAAACCCATACTGAATTATCGACTGTCCAGATGGTAGTTGATCCTCCAGCAATTTGACATTGTCTACGTGACACAAAAGTCTATCAGAGGTCAAGGAATTACGGATCAACTGGCCGCCGCACCTGCAGGGGATTACAAACCCTTAGAAACTTACTTTCCTGACGAAGGAGTAATGGCAATTCAGCTAACACATCAGGACGATACATGCCAACAGTGGAAAATGTATTTTGATGGAGCTGTCAATTCAGAAGGCTCCAGAGCTGGAGCAGTTTTAAGATCCTGCACGGGGGAGCAGTATCTCGTCGCCGTTAAATTGCAGTTTGTCAATACCAACAACACAGTTGAGTATGAAGGCTGTATCATGGGACTCAAACTTGCCCGTTCAATGGGTATTAGGCGGTTAACTGTCTTTGGGGATTCCGAATTGGTAATCAAGCAATCCACAAGAATCTATCAGACCAAAGAATTAAGTTTACTGCCTTACCATCGGCAAGTTTTACAGATGGCTTTGGAGTTCGAAGAAATCTCCTTTCTACACATTCCTCGTAATAGGAATGATTTTGCAGACACACGAGCAATGTTGGCTTCCTTGGTTTACATACCTGAGAAGGAAAACATGCCAAACATCATGATTGCTATGCAAAAGACCCCAGTTTATGGGAATTATATTGGAGAAGTATCGGATGAGATACCTCCTGTCCACAACCCTTGGTATCAGCATATCAAGGAATATCTGTGAGATAGATCTACACCCACTGAGGCGAGCCTAACAGAGAAGAGGCGGAGTCATCGATTTGCTATGAAATTCTACCTGAGTGGAGATGCACTCTATAAAAGAGATGCTGGATTAGGTCTCCTCAGATTTCTAGACAAAGACCAAAGCTGCCCTCACATGAGTGGACCCCTACTTGTCAAGAAAATTCTCAGAACGGGACATTATTGGCTTACACTCAAAGTCGATTTGTGATGACCACGTCGAAGAATCGCTATCGATGTCAAATCCATGGGAATGCTATTCACGCCCTCGAGGAACTCCACATATGAGTTCACCGGCCCTTCTCGATGTGGGGAATGGGCGTGTCGGGCCCATCGAGCCCAAAGCCAGTAATGGGCATCGATTCATATTCACCATGATCGACTACTTCACCAAATGGGTCGAAACAGCTTCCTTCCCCAAGGTTACTAAAGAAATCATCATTGCGTTCATTAGAAATAATGTTATTTGTCGATATGGACAACCGGAGGTCATTGTGTCAGACAATGCTAAGAACCTCAACAACAAAATGATGGAGGAATTATGCAGAAAGTTCCACATCAAACATCTCAACTCTGTCATCTACCGACCAAAGATGAATGGTGTTATTGAAGCCGCTAATAAAAACATCAAGAAGATCCTGCAGAAAATGTCCGCCAATCACAAAGGATGGCCTGATTTCTTGCCCTTGACGTTGTTAGCCTACAAAACTTCAATGCAAACTTCCACTGGGGCAACCCCCTATTCACTAGTCTATAGAATGGAAGCAGTACTCCCCATAGAAGTGGAAATAGAATCCCTCAGAGTCCTGATGGATGCTCAGTTGGATGAGGACTAATGGATACAAGACAGGTATCACCAATTGTCTCTGATAGATGAAAGGCGAACCGCGGCTATCTTCCATGGTCAATTATATCAGCAAAGGATCGCACGATCCTACAATAGAAAAGTCCGACTACGGCAGTTTAAACAACATAACTTGGTTTTGAAGAAGATCATTGACAACCAAGATCAGTCTAAGGGAAAATTCGCTCCTAACTGGGAAGGCCCATTTGTTGTCAAGGAGGTATTGACAGGAGGTGCTCTCAGATTGCAGGAAATGGATGGTGATGAATTTCCATAACTTATTAACTCGGACACCATGAAACGGTACTATGTCTAAAGTTACCAGCAAGCAAACATCCTGGTTTTGATCAGATCACCAGTCATTCCGATTTCGAACCCTTCTCTTACACACTTTTTTACCCCTTAGGGAAACATACACTTCAAACCAGCATCCTGGTTTCTTGTAGTTTATCCTGAAGACGGGATCAAACTTTCCTAACACTCGCAGTTTATCCTGAAGACGAGATCAAACTTTCCTACACTTGCAGTTTATCCTGAAGACGGGATCAAACTTTCATACTTGCAGTTTATGCTGAAGACGGGATCAAACTTTCATACTTGCAGTTTATCTTGAGGACGGGATCAAACTTTTTCCTACACCTGCAGTTTATCCCCATCATGGAATTAAACTTTCTTCTCCCCGCAGTATAGCCTGTACATGGGAATTACACTTCTCTTCAGCTACGATTCATCTTGAGGGGCGAACTACGTCGACCTGATATCCCGAACACTTGGGGGTACGTAGGCAACCATATTCTATATGGCCCGGTCACAATAAAGAAAAATAACAAAAACATTTTTATCCTTCTCCATAAAAACAAAAAAAAAAAATCTACACCCTTCCGTTTTCAGCTTTGAACCTCCTACACTAGGTTCGAACTACGCAGACTTGATCTCCTTTTCAATAAGAGTACGTAGGCAGCCATTTATGGTGCAGTCTAACCCCTGCCAGAACAAATCTATTTGTCACACGGTACTGGGATCAACCTTTAAATCGCCCCACTTCATCGATTTCAGATCAAAGGGATGGAATTATCGACCTCTTCTCTAAATA